>CM048750.1:351983191-353183191 GCA_026315105.1 Locusta migratoria
CTTGTGAAAAATCTCGACATATGTCAGAAAATGTAATTCTGATTGAATCACTACTGATTAGCTTTGAATGTGACATTATATTTGTATTTAGTGTGAATGTGGAAAACGTGTATTTAGAAGGCAGTGGATTATTAATATTTTTTCAATACGAGTTAAGACCAGCAAATAGAAGTGCCTCTCTTTAACTTTGATGAAATTTTAGTAACGGCTACAGACTACTTTGCATACCCCGCTCATACAAGAACCTTATTTATTTTTGATGAACTATTTAAAGGAATTATTCCTACAAATTTTAATTTATGTTGTGGTGCGGGACACTTCGGACGAAGTCTAGAGAATTTACACGGTTAGCTAATGAGAGTTTCTGTTACTGGGGAACTGTAAATAACTAATCAACAACGTCTTAGAAACTGATAAAACTTTTTCTAGTTGCGAGAGTGAAGGTCAGGATGAGAGTTTAAAATAGGGAAAGTTTAAAAAAATTAACTCACAACCACCAACTGCGAACCAAATTCCTAAACATGCAAAAACACTGTAACTGTGATTGCTACTGTTTGACTCGTTTTCTAGGGGATGATATCACACGTTCGCAGCTTTCCTTTCCTGCATATGATTAACAAAAAAAATCATAATAAAGTCAAGTTCATGAGAGAAAAGGGTGTACTAACAACTATTTTTGAAAACACGTGAAAGTTCACTTTATGTTGTTTATTACACAATATTAGAACCCTGTGGCTGATACGTATGTACGTCGACACATTTATCAAATAAAGTTATAGCTCGTGAGCCCCCAGACAAAATGAATATTTCACACCATGTGCCTGTCTCAAACACCGTTTATGTTTATGCCTATGTGACGACACATGTTACATTAAAAAAACACAGTCACTTTAATTTAGTGCGATGCACACCTTGTTCCACCAGCTAAATATACACAACACACAGTAGCACTCGATACAACTTGGTGCAGTCTATGACGAGCAACCACACTTGGCAATTTCTACACAAAAATCTATAGTCTCCACCTGGAGATCCACATGCCATCCGATGCAGAGCGACGCCGCCCGGCCAGCTACCCCACTTGCTCCCGACTCGTCACTTCCTGCCCTCACGCGCGCCAATAGCCCAACTGCCCGGGTTTTTTCCTACATCATCAACTGCCCCATGTGAGCTGTTCTAACCGACTTCCAACGTAGAGCGCTCAGCCAATACATTTCTAAAACTTTACTTAAAATCAAAATAATTACACTACACGTTAAACAAATTTCTTATGTTTTTATATTGGTGTACACATCCTTTGTACTATTTATTACAATCGTGCAATTTCTTATATCATAGATAAGTGATTTAACTGAATATTTCAAGATAAAATACACAAGATTAATTGAAAATAAAATGAGAATTAGTTAATATATTACTTTTATAAACAAACATTGCCATGCTAGTTGTGTAACTGTCTTGTATTCATTGGTAATTTATTACTTTTCATTGTCAATTAAACACATTACACCAGTTGTGACTATATCAGTATATTTGTCAACAGGCTATTTTGTAATGAGAGCCTTAAAGGTTCCTAACTGCATTGTATTACTTCAAATGCAAGTAGTATTAGAATATTTTATTTCACACTGTGCACTGCACTGCACCTGGCACTCGCCATTGTCCCTCTCTCCCCTCACCGGCAATGAACCTAGCTGGAACAAGCCACCAACGTCGGCCTGCTCGCTGGCCTCCCGTCAGCTACAAGCACACAGAAAATCTCAACGTGGAGAATTTCTACCTTTGGCCTAACTATAAAGGTTGTCACCCATCTGCGTACATACATTGCCACCATAATTAATAAGATTAAAATTGTGTAAATTTAGTGCATTGGCATGGTCAATGTTTGCAGTGAACTTCATACGGTTTAATTATCAAATGGGCGGTAATCTCACATAGGGACAGAATAATTTCATGATTAGATACTAAAGAAGAACATGAATAACAATATTAAACATCGCAGTTATCCTGTCGCCGTCCCACCACAGACTGCTGCGACATTTTGTGGACAGGGGTCTTAAAATACGTGGTTAGAATCGATAAACACCACCCCTGAAGGAAATAAATGAGGGTGGACTTGACGCATAGTTTTAATGGAGAAATAGCAGTCCACAACTGGACAAGACATGGGGCAGGCTTCAGCTGACTTTGGTGCTTGTCATAGAAAACGCTATCTTCGTATGTTTTAACCTGCTTGAATGTAACAGACATATAGGTAGACCTTCCCACGCTAACCTACTGATGAGTGGATCGCTAGGAAGAACAGCCTCCTTGTTTGCGCAGTCCGTGTCAGCGCGCGACTTACTGGCGTGAGTTAGTGGGACGCGCCAATTACTGGAACACGCCGCTTTACTGCCGGGTTGTTAATTCCGCCGCCGCTCCCCTCATTGTGCCTCGCACCACGCCGGCACAGGAATCCGGGGCCATTACTGGCCGCTCATGAGGCCGCGTTGCCAGGCCACGGCGTTTACGACTTACTTGTCTCTGCCGCTCCTGCTGCCGGGGTAGCAACAGCAGCTACCTGCAGCCTCACAGCCGCGGCCAGATGGGGCACTTACACCACGCCACATCTACATCTACATACATACTCCGCAAGCCACTGTAAGGTGCGTGGTGGAGGATACACTGTACCGCTACTAGGCATTTCCTTTCCTATTCCACTCCCAAATAGAACGACACACGATTTAACACCAGTAGATTTATTTTTCTGAGGATATCTGAAGGATAGTGTTTATGTCACTGAGCCCACATCCCCAGATGATCTAAAACGGCGCATCGAGGACGCATGTCGCTCCGTCACACCGGCAATGTTACACCTCGTCCGCAGATCCTTTCGACGATGAATTGCATTATGGATTGAGGAACATGGACACACATTTGAACATCTCATGTAAATCAACTTCCCACCGCCATAACATCCATCACCCACCACACAGCCATGTATTATGTACAGCATGTGGTATCTGCCCCTCAAATTTTGAAGTGTTGTAGCTCCCAAACTAACAGTGATAGGAATGTAGTTTAAATTGATTTGGACGCAGCTGGTTTCAACGAATCCAATACACGGTAGAAAAAAACTTTTGTTCCATTTAAAAATTATATCTTTGTGCTGCACTCTTTGGAAAATGATACAATAAACTCTGTTCATAGCTCCGCAGAAAGTGTGACTTTTCTTGTGTTGAACTACCGCAATAAAATTTCCCGTCACCTATTATATTATAAGTTACAGAGGCAAATACACTTAGTGAAACACCCTGTATTGGTGGACCTTCCCGCGCTGACCTACTGACGAGTGGATTGCTGGGAAGTACAGCCTCCTTGTTTGCACAGGCCGTGTCAGAGCATGACTTACTGGCGTGAGTTACTGCGCTCGCCAATTACTGGGGCACGCCGCTTCACTTCCAGGCTGTTAACTCCGCCGTCGCTCCTCTCATTGTGCCTCGCACCGTGCCAGCACAGGAATCCGGGGCCATTACTGGCCGCTCACAAGGCCGCGTTGCCAGGCCACGGCGTTTACGACTCACTTGTCTCTGCCGCCCCTGTCTGCCGGGGTAGCACCAGCAGCTACCTGCAGCCTTAGAGCCGCGGCTGGATGGATCGCTTACACCATGCCACATCTACATCTACATACATACTCCGCAATCCACTGTAAGCTGCGTGGCGGAGGATACACTGTACCACTACTAGGCATTTCCTTTCCTATTCCACTCCCAAATAGAACGACGCCCGATTTAACAACTGTATATTTCTTTTTGTGAGGATATCTGAAGGATAGTGTTTATGTCACTAAGCCCACATCCCCAGATGATCTAAAACGGCGCATCGAGGACGCACGTCACTCCGTCACACCGGCGATGTTACATCTCGTCCGCAGAACCTTTCGACGGCGCATTGCATTATGGATTGAGGAACATGGACACATATTTGAACATCTCATGTAAATCAACTTCCCACCGCCATAACATTCATCACCCACCACACAGCCATGTATTATGTACAGCATGTGGTATCTGCCCCTCAAATTTTGAAGTGTTGTAGCTCCCAAACTAACAGTGATAGGAATGTAGTTTAAATTGATTTGGACGCAGCTGGTTTCAACGAATCCAATACACGATAGAAAAAAACTTTTGTTCCATTTAAAAATTATATCTTTGTGCTGTAACTCTTTGGAAAATGATACAATAAACTATGTTCATACCCCCGCAGACAGTGTAACATTTCTTGTGTTCACCTACCACATTAAAATTCCCCGTCACATTTTATTTTATAAGTTACAGAGGCAAACGCACTTAGTGAACTATGCTGTATAGGAGGACCTTGCCGCGTTGACCTACTGACGAGTGGATTGCTAGGAAGAACAGCCACGTTGTTTGCGCAGGCGTTTCAGCGCGCATCTTCCTGGCATGAGTTACTGCGCTCGCCAATTACTGGGACATGCCGCTTCACTTCCAGGCTGTTAACTCCGCCGCCGCTCCCCTCATTGTGCCTCTCGCCGCGCCGACGCAGAAATCCAGGGCCATTACTGGCTTCTCATGAGGCCGCGTTGCCAGGCCACGGCGTTTACGACTCACTTGTCTCTGCCGCTCCTGTCTGCCGGGGTAGCACCAGCAGCTACCTGCAGCCTCACAGCCGCGGCCAGATGGGGCGCTTACACCACGCCACATCTACATCTACATACATACTCTGCAATCCACCGTAAGGTGCGTGGTGGAGGCTACACTGTACCTCTACTAGGCATTTCCTTTCCTATTCCACTCCCAAATAGAACGACGCCCGATTTAACACCAGTAGATTTCTTTTTGTGAGGATATCTGAAGGATAGTGTTTATGTCACTAAGCCCACATCCCCAGATGATCTAAAACGGCTCATCGAGGACGCAAGTCGCTCCATCACACCGGCGATGTTACATCTCGTCCGCAGATCCTTTCAACGGCGCATGGACACACATTTGAACATCTCATGTAAATCAACTTCCCACCGCCATAACATCCATCACCCACCACACAGCCATGTATTATGTACAGCATGTGGTATCTGCCCCTAAAATTTTGAAGTGTTGTAGCTCCAAAACTAACAGTCATAGGAATGTAGTTTAAATTGATTTGGACGCAACTGGTTTCAACGAATCCAATGCACGATAGAAAAAAAACCTCTTGTTCCATTTAAAAATTATATCTTTGTGCTGCAACTCTTTGGAAAATGATACAATAAACTATGTTCATAGCTCCGCAGAAAGTGTAACATTTCTTGTGTTCACCTACCGCATTAAAATTTCCTGTCACATTTTATTGTATAAGTTACAGAGGCAAACACACTTAGTGAAACACCCTGTATTGGTGGACCTTCCCGCGCTGACCTACTGACGAGTGGATCGCTAGGAAGAACAGCCACGTTGCTTGCGCAGGCCGTGTCAGCGCAACTTACTGGCGTGAGTTACTGCGCGCGCCAATTACTGGGACACGCCGCTTTACTTCCAAGCTGTTAACTCTGCCGTCGCTCTTCTCATTGTGCCTCGCGACGCGCCGGCACAGGAATCCGGGGCCATTACTGGCCGCTCACAAGGCCGCGTTGCCAGGCCACGGCGTTTACGACTCGCTTGTCTCTGCCGCTCCTGTCTGCCGGGGTAGCACCAGCAGCTACCTGCAGCCTCACAGCCGCGGCCAGATGGGGCACTTACACCTTGCCACGTCAACATCTACATACATAATCCGCAATCCACCGTAAGTTGCGTGGCGGAGGGTACACTGTACCACTACTAGGCATTTCCTTTCCTATTCCACTCCCAAATAGAACGACACACGATTTAACACCAGTAGATTTATTTTTCTGAGGATATCTGAAGGATAGTGTTTATGTCACTGAGCCCACATCCCCAGATGATCTAAAACGGCGCATCGAGGACGCATGTCGCTCCGTCACACCGGCAATGTTACACCTCGTCCGCAGATCCTTTCGACGATGAATTGCATTATGGATTGAGGAACATGGACACACATTTGAACATCTCATGTAAATCAACTTCCCACCGCCATAACATCCATCACCCACCACACAGCCATGTATTATGTACAGCATGTGGTATCTGCCCCTCAAATTTTGAAGTGTTGTAGCTCCCAAACTAACAGTGATAGGAATGTAGTTTAAATTGATTTGGACGCAGCTGGTTTCAACGAATCCAATACACGATAGAAAAAAACTTTTGTTCCATTTAAAAATTATATCTTTGTGCTGTAACTCTTTGGAAAATGATACAATAAACTCTGTTCATAGCTCCGCAGAAAGTGTGACATTTCTTGTGTTGAACTACCGCAATAAAATTCCCGTCACATATTATTTTATAAGTTACAGAGCCACTCCCATGAGCCACAGACATTGCCGAGGTGGGGTGGCTTGCGTGCCTCAACGATACAGATAGCCGTACCGTAGGTGCAACCACAGCGGAGGGGTATCTGTGTAGAGGCCAGACAAACGTGTGGTTCCTGAAGAGGGGCAGCAGCCTTTTCAGTAGTTACAGAGGCAACAGTCTGGATGATTGACTGAGCTGGCCTTGTAACATCAGCTAATGTGGCTTTGCCACACAGCTACTGCGAACGGCTGAAAGCAAGGGGAAACTACAGCCGTTATTTTTCCCGAGGACATGCAGCTCTACTGTATGAACATATGATGATGGCATCCTCTCGGGTAAAATATTCCGGAGGTAAAATAGTCCCACATTCGGATCTCCGGGCGGGGACTACTCAGAAGGATGTGATCATCAAGAAAGACAATACTGGCATTCTACGGGTCGGAGCGTGGAATGTTAGATCCCTTAATCGAGTAGGAAAATTAGAAAATTTAAAAAGGGAAATGGATAGGTTCAAGTTAGATATAGTGGGGATTAGTGAAGTTCGGTGGCAGGATGAACAGGATTTCTGGTCAGGTGAGTACAGGATTATAAATACAAAATCAGTTGGGGGTATCACAGGAGTAGGACTGATAATGAATAAGAAAATAGGAATGCGGGTAAGGTACTATGACCAGCACAGCGATCGCATTATCATTGTCAAGATAGATACGAAGCCAACACCGACAACAGTAGTACAGGTTTATATGCCAACTAGCTCTGCCGATGATGAGGAGATCGAAGAAATATATGAGGAGCTAAAGGAAATTATTGAGACAATTAAGGGAGAGGAAAACTTAATTGTTATGGGAGACTGGAATTCGGTAGTAGGACAAGGAAGGGAAGGGAAGATAGTGGGTGAATATGGTCTGGGCAAAAGGAATGAAAGAGGAAGCCACCTGGTAGAATTTTGCACGGAACATAATTTAGTTATAACAAACACCTGGTTTAAGAATCACAAAAGAAGGTTGTATACGTGGAAGAGACCAGGAGACACCGGGAGATACCAGATAGATTTTATAATGGTAAGACATAGATTTCGGAACGAGGTTTTGAAGTGTAGGACATACCCAGGGGCAGACATAGACTCTGACCATAACTTGTTGGTTATGAACTGTAGGCTGAAACTGAAGAAACTACAGAAAGGTAAGAAAATAAGGCAATGGGACCTAGATAAATTGAAGGAACCTGAAGTTCTTAAGAATTTCAGAGGGAGCTTCAGGCAACAATTGACAGAAACAGGGGAAAATAAAACAGTTGAGGAGGAATGGGTAAAATTGAGAGATGAAATAGTGAAGGCAGCAGAGGACAAAATAGGTAGGAAGGCAAGACCTACAAAGAATCCTTGGATATCACAGGAGATACTAAATTTAATCGATGAAAGGAGAAAGTATAAAAATGCAGTAAATGAAACAGGCAAAATGGAGTACAGACGACTAAGAAATGAGATTGACAGGAAGTGCAAAATGGCTAAGCAGGAATGGCTAGAAGGCAAATGCAAGGATGTAGAAGAATGTATAAATAGGGGAAAAATAGATACAGCCTACAGAAAAATAAAAGAAACATTTGGAGATAAGAAAAAACAGCTCTATGAATATCAAGGACACTGATGGAAAACCAGTTCTCAGCAAAGAAGGGAAAGCTGAAAGGTGGAAAGAGTATATAGAGGGGCTCTACAAAGGAAATGAACTTCGAGACACTATTGTAGGAAGGGAAGAGAACGTAGATGATGATGATGATGATGAAATAGGAGATACTATACTGAGAGATGAATTTGACAGAGCACTGAAAGACCTAAGTCGAAACAAGGCCCCTGGGGTAGATGATATCCCGTCAGAGCTACTGAAGTCTCTGGGAGAACCAGCCATGACAAAATTGTTTCACCTGGTGTGTAAGATGTATGAGACAGGTGAAGTACCCTCAGACTTTAAGAAAAATATTATAATCCCCATTCCAAAGAAAGCGGGTGCAGACAGGTGTGAAAACTACAGAACCATCAGTTTGATAAGTCATGGTTGCAAAATATTAACACGAATTACATACAGAAGGATGGAAAAGCTGGTAGAAGCCGACCTTGGGGAAGATCAGTTTGGGTTCAGGAGAAATGTAGGAACACGGGAGGCAATACTCACTTTACGGCTTATCCTAGAAGATAGATTAAGAAAAGGCAAACCTACATTTCTAGCTTTTGTAGATTTGGAGAAGGCTTTTGACAATGTTGATTGGAATAAACTCTTTCAAGTTCTGAAGCAAGCAGGAGTAAAATATAGGGAGCGTAAGGTTATTTACAACTTGTACAAAAACCAGACAGCGGTTGTCAGAGTTGAAGGGCATGAAAGGGATGCAGTGGTTGGAAAGGGAGTAAGACAGGGTTGTAGCCTTTCCCAAATGTTGTTCAATTTGTACATTGAGCAAGCTATAAAGGAAAGCAAGGAGAAATTTGGAGAAGGAATTAAAGTTCAGGGTGAAGAATTAAAAACATTGCGTTTTGCCGACGACATAGTGATTCTGTCAGATACAGCAAAGGACCTGGAAGAGCAATTGAACGGAATGGACAGTGTGCTGAAAGGTGCATATAAGATGAACATTAACAAGAGTAAAACTAGGGTAATGGAGTGCAGTGTAAGAAAATCAGGTGATGCTGAAGGAATTAGATTAGGTAACGAAACAATAAAGGAGGTAGATGAGTTTTGTTACTTGGGCAGTAAAATAACAAATGATGGTCGCAGTACAGATGATATAAAATGCAGAATGGCAATGGGTAGAAAGGCGTTTTTGAAAAAGAGAAATTTGTTAACATCGAATATTGATTTAAGCCTAAGGAAGTCCTTTCTGAAGGCATTTGTATGGAGTGTTGCCTTGTATGGGAGTGAAACATGGACGATAAGCAGTGTGGACAGAAAGGGGATAGAGGCTTTTGAAATGTGGTGCTACAGAAGAATGCTGAAGATTAGGTGGGTGGATCGCGTAACTAATGAGGAGGTACTGAACCGAATTGGGGAGAAAAGAAATTTCTGGCATACCTTGACTAAAAGAAGGGATAGATTGGTAGGACACATTCTTAGACATCAAGGAATTGTGAATTTAGCGTTGGAGGGAAGTGTGTGGGGTAAAAATCGCAGAGGGAGACCAAGAGACGTGTATAGTAAGCAGATTCAAGTGGATGTGGGTTGTCGTTCTTATGAGGAGATGAAAAGGCTTGCTCAGGATAGAGTAGGGTGGAGAGCTGCATCAAACCAGTTTCCGGACTGAAGACCATAACAACAACAACAACAAGTTACAGAGGCAAACACACTTAGTGAAACACCCTGTATAGGTGGACCTTCCCGCGCTGACCTACTGACGAGTGGATCGCTGGGAAGTACAGCCTCCTTGTTTGCACAGGCCGTGTCAGCACGCGACTTACTGGCGTGAGTTACTGCGCTCGCCAAATACTGGGACACGCCGCTTCACTTCCAGGCTGTTAACACCGCTGTCGCTCCTCTCATTGTGCCTCGCACCGCGCCAGCACAGGAATCCGGGGCCATTACTGGCCGCTCACAAGGCCGCGTTGCCAGGCCACGGCGTTTACGACTCACTTGTCTCTGCCGCCCCTGTCTGCCGGGGTAGCACCAGCAGCTACCTGCAGCCTTAGAGCCGCGGCTGGATGGATCGCTTACACCATGCCACATCTACATCTACATACATACTCTGCAATCCACCGTAAGGTGCGTGGTGGAGGCTACACTGTACCACTACTAGGCATTAATTTCCTATTCCACTCCCGAATAGAACGACGCCCGATTTAACACCAGTAGATTTCTTTTTGTGAGGATATCTGAAGGATAGTGTTTATGTCACTAAGCCCACATCCCCAGATGATCTAAAACGGCTCATCGAGGACGCATGTCGCTCCATCACGCCGGCGATGTTACATCTCGTCCGCAGATCCTTTCGACGGCGCATTGCATTATGGATTCAGGAACATGGACACACATTTGAACATCTCATGTAAATCAACTTCCCACCGCCATAACATCCATCACCCACCACACAGCCATGTATTATGTACAGCATGTGGTATCTGCCCCTCAAATTTTGAAGTGTTGTAGCTCCCAAACTAACAGTGATAGGAATGTAGTTTAAATTGATTTGGACGCAGCTGGTTTCAACGAATCCAATACATGATAGAAAAAAACTCTTGTTCCATTTAAAAATTATATCTTTGTGCTGTAACTCTTTGGAAAATGATACAATAAACTATGTTCATACCCCCGCAGAAAGTGTAACATTTCTTGTGTTCACCTACCGCATTAAAAATTCCCGTCACATTTTATTGTATAAGTTACAGAGGCAAATGCACTTAGTGAAACATGCTGTATAGGAGGACCTTGCCGTGCTGACCTACTGACGAGTGGATCGCTATGAAGAACAGCCTCGTTGTTTGCGCAGGCCGTGTCAGCGCGCAACTTACTGGCGTGAGTTACTGCGCGCGCCAATTACTGGGACACGCCGCTTTACTTCCAGGCAGTTAACTCCGCCGTCGCTCTTCTCATTGTGCCTCGCTCCGCGCCTGCACAGGAATCCAGGGCCATTACTGGCCGCTCATGAGGCCGCGTTGCCAGGGCCACGGCGTTTATGACTCACTTGTCTGCCAGGATAGCACCAGCAGCTACCTGCAGCCTCACAGCCGCGGAAGGATGGGCGCTTACACCATGCCACATCTACATCTACATACATACTCCGCAATCCACCCAGTGGCAGATCCATGGGGAGGGTCATTGGGGTAATAACCCCCCCCCCCTGGAAAAAAAACTTTTTTAGAAGTTTTTGGATGGTTGTTTTTTATTATTTTTTATACTAAATATATAAGGAACTCATAGTTAAGTGTGGCGATCTATACTTGTCTAATAATGATTATGCAGCCAAGATCGCATTTTTCATTTATTATGTGACTGGTTTCGGCGTACTCGACGCCATTTTCTGACCTGTCGTAATTTACATAATTTCACGACATTTTTATACACTAAAAGAGTACATCCAGGTTGAGGGATTGTTAATCATAAAATTAGTAATTACAAGTAAGAAAATATATATCCATCTTCTAACGGTTTTGACGTGAGGCACTTCAAAGTCTAAGTACAATACTACTTGCAGTCCAGTATAACACTAACTGGCTGGCGGGTTAGTTAGTGTTATACTGGACTCCAAGTAGTATTGTACTTAGACTCTGAAGTGCCTCACGTCAAAACCGTTAGGAGATGGATATATATTTTTTACTTGTAACTACTAATTTTAAGTTTAACAATCCCTCAACCTGGATGTACTCTTTTAGTGTATAAAAATGTTGTAAAAATTTGTAAATTACGACAGGTCAGAAGATGGCGTCCAGTACGCCGAAACCGGTCACATAATAAATGAAAAAATGCGATCTTGGCTGCATAATCATTATTTATACTAAGTGTATACGGAATATTTCGGGAATATTTTTTTAAAATAATTTTTATGGATATCCTCATTGTATATTTTTCACTTACATTTGCCCCCCCCCCCCCCCCCTCCCTGCACATAGGCGACAAGTAATCAGCATTTTTCTCTTATAGCCACACTCTGCATACCAAATTCCAGTCTTAGTGCAAAGTGAAACACTGCACAGTTCGATTTCACGCTGTGCATATTGTGATGTTGTCAAGGATCCTATTTATAGTTCGTAAATTAACTTAGTGACAGATATAGTTTGAAAAGATTTGGAGACATATTTTTCAAAAGCAGTATTTTACGGAACTGCAATTTCTTCATTATTATGCTGAAGAAATGTGGTATTTTTGTCAATGGTATGTGCTATTTACTCGTGTAAACAAATTATTGGTTATTATGACTGTCACTGTTCACACTAAAATGTTCCCCAAAGACATACTCATCGCATACACTTATCAATTTTAAAACCAAAATCGTATTCCAAATGGGCAAGCCAAGTAAAAAAATTTTACATCGATGCTGAAATATCATTTGAGAACATCCCTGCCGCCAAATGCTCAGAAGAGAGAAAAGAAGCACAGTCAGCCAAAACGAAAACCTCCTGGCGAACGAGGAAAATAGCATCAGGGAAGAGATAAAAACCTTCGTGGTCCATAGAAGGCCGCAATGAGAGAAAAAACTACACTAAAACTCATATATATTTTGAAAAACATAAATAATTACATTAAAATTACGAGTGTATATTTTTACCCTTATTAAAATCGTACACAAATATACGTTGAAAGGGAGTATGATAGCAAGGTATATTTTTCTGCAAGGAAAGGGGGCGGGGCCGAAATCACACACAGTGACCCGTGACCCCCTCCAAAATCGAACCCTCGATCCGCCGCTGAATCCACCGTAAGGTGCGTGGCAGAGGGTACACTGTACCACTACTAGGCATTTCCTTTCCTATTCCACTCCCAAATAGAACGATGAAAAAAAGAATGCCTATATGCCTCCGTACGAGCCCTAATTTCTCTTATTTTGTCTTTGTGATCACTATGCGCAATGTAAGTAGGCGGCAGCAAGATCATGATACACTCATCTTCAAATTCCGGCCCCTTTAAATTTCCTCAACAGAATTTCACAAAAAGAATGTAGTCTTTCCTCCAGCGATCCCCAACTGAGTTGCCGGAGCATTTCTGTGACACTCGCGCATTGGTCGAACCTATCAGTAACAAACCTAGCTGCTCGCCTGCTTCTATGCCTTTCTTTAAACTGATCTGCTGCGGGTCCCAAACACTTGAGCAATACTCAAGACGTGTTCGTAGAAGCGTTCTATACGTGGTCTCATTTACAGATGAAGTACATACCCTTCGGGCATGGATATTTGTGCCGACTTTAGTCTTAGCTAGTTCATAAGTAGTTTGTAAGTTTAGGGACTGACGACCCCGTAGTTAAGTCCTATAAGCTGTACAAATATTTGATTTTTTTTCTTTTTTCCTTTTTCTTTGTCTTTTTCCTTTTCTTTTTTTCTTTTGAAATAATACTAAGTATCCAACGTGTTTCACTGTGTACAATTCTAAATTAGAAGGCATTTATCACATAGCATAATGATTTTGGAGAACATACTTTTCTACTGGAAAGTCAGCGATCTGGTATATGGTTGAGAATGAAAATAAATGACGTTCGCAAAATGTTTTTACAATTTATTTGAAAACCTTATTTCTCGTCGCTTCGCACGCTTAGTCTGGATGCTCTACATTGGTTGTTTCTTCTTCTAAATATAAACTTTCATACATTTAGCTTTAAAAATGCTTTCCTAATCAATTATTTTGATACAACTTGCCACCCCCTATTGCACCGTTGATGGCAGAAGTCAAAACATCCTGAAAGACATTTTTTTCTTAAATTCTATGGTTTCAAATCCAAATGTTCGCATTTCTTGTATGAAACTAGTCTTAGTAGCACCCTTAAAAGATTTTCCCTTATTTTACCCGCTTAAATGTTCAATTTCCAAAAATATCGAAACACGTGTTTTTAAAATTTCAATTAAAATTATAAATCCGAAGTTTTGTATTTCTAGCTTCAAATAGCCTGAATAGCATCGTATTTTCAAAAAACCGTTCTTCCACTATTTCACTTACTTAGGGATGCCATATCGAAAAGTCGGTGATGCCTACAGTGTAATACAACAACGTCTACAAATTTCAAGTTTCTATTGTCTGTAGATTCACTTTTCAGCGCCGTTTTCTGTCTTTTAGAAACGGATCGGGAACGCGAAATTTCTTTCTTAGCTTTGACATCTTTGTTGGTAGTTTTACTTTTCATACTGCAATATGCATTTATTTTTCTTTATTCGTACGCTTGTTGCAGCAAAACAACTGAAGAATGTGCATCACGTTTCGATGTATATAATCCCTTTGCTACTATAGTGTCAAAAGTCATCGCTGGTCTTCGAATTTTATGTAAGCTGACGACTTTCAACCACTATATCTCTCACCGTCCTCCAGCTATCGACACGGGGCTCTTACGGCGTACAATGGGAGAGATTTTACTACAACAACATAGAGAGATCGTTCGTTTCCATTGTGTATTTTTTGCTGAAGAGCAAAATACTGACTCCCACACCTATTATTTTATATAAGCCGGTAACTTTCAACACCCATATTTTCCACCCCCTTGTCGTAATCAATCCTCTACCATCATAGTGCGCAATGGGAAACTGATACCAGTAGCACATACAAACACCATTCGTTTGTGATTATGGCTGCAGAGTGAAATATAAGCACAAACACCTCAATATAGGGTGAGCGGTTCCGATCTACTCTGAAATCAACATCAGATCAATTCGTTTCAGATCAATTCGTTTGTCAAATAAAAGACAATATGCTACGGAGGGAAAAGAGGTACAACAGATAGTAGCTATGGCGACTTCTGAACAGCGAGAGAAAGGCGCGAGTTGTAAAGGATACCCCCCCCCTCCCCAATCGCCTGCAGCATCAACACATCGTGAACCATTGAGGTGCGTCATACAGTAAAAGATAAGGTAAAAAATAAGTAACCCTAATAGGTATATAGAAGCATTTTGTTAACTACATAACTTAGTTGTGATGTCATTGATTCAGATTGTGGTGTCGCACAAGTACAAAGTGCGCGCCACCTACTTTCGCCGCGCGCCGCCATGCACGCACGGCGCGGCGTTCTCACGACGACAGCCACGAGCGCCCTCTGCTGCAACCCCGCTCGTGGCCACCACGGAAAGACACCGGTCACTTGGGTCTGAGATAGCAACCAGTTAGGACCTTCGTAATCATATAGGCACGAGTGAAGACTTTGCTATCGTACAGGCACTAGGCAGGCCTCTAACAACTATGTATCAACATTCTGCAGTACTATGTAAAAGTTAAGTATTGTTACATTCTGTGCAATATATATCTCTTTCTAATTTACTCTAGTGTTTATAGTTTCTGTCTGCTCCCCTCCGTACCTGCACCAGCGTGCTATTTTTGTTCCTGTGTCGGTCTCATTCCACTCGGCCACCGACACCTACGACGAGGCTGGGACACAAAAGCGGCGACGAAGTTGGGACACAAAAGTGGCGACGAGGATGGGATACAAAAGCGGCGACGAAGTTGGGACACAAAAGTGGCGACGAGGAGTGATAGACGATCCGTGGACCAGCCCGCTTGCAGCAGCCAGACAGCAGTAGTAGTCGGAGCACACAGAAATTGCTCCTGCCCACTCACCCTTATTATAAGAATTTTGGGGGGAAGATATTTTGTTACGTGTTTTGTGGACTTTTTTGTTGCAGAGCGTCCTCTTTCGTATTGCATTTGTGTTTTGTTATAATTTACTTGTATGCGCGGCGCCTAATCGGTCAGTATGGCCACTACCCCGAACCCAAACTTAATGGAAATTATTCAGTTACAGACGGTGCAAATCACTCAACTACTGCAGGCCGTGTCGCAGTTGACGGCACAGGCTGCTCACCAACAACAACAGCCGTCACATCAGCAGCCCACACCTGCCGCTGCACCGCTTCCTACCTTTCGCCAGTACAACGAACGTGAGGAAGAATGGAGCGACTACTTCGCACAGTTTCAAGAACTCGTCGCGGCTCATCAAATTACAGGTCAGAAAGTGAAGCATCTGCTATTATCTGTGGTGAGCACCAACACCTTCGTGTTACTGAAGAAACTATTCCCCAACGCATCTCCTCGTGATGTAGACTTTGAACAAATAGTAGAGGCACTGAATGCTCATTATGAGAGAAAAGTTCTTGTAGCCGCTGCACGATACCGATTTTTCAGACTTAAAAAATTACCGCAGCAGTCACACCAAGAGTGGATTACGGAATTGAAGGGCTTAACCCGCCAATGTAAATTTACTTGCTCTTGTGGACTTTCGTATAGTGACGTGATGTTGATGGATGCGATTACGCAGAACATTCAGGACCCCAGAATTAGGGCAGCAATTCTAAAACCGTCTGACCCCTCATTAGACAGTGTACTGCAGCTTATAGATGCGCATGATACTTTTGACTTAGCTGATGTAGAAATGCAAAGCCATAGTGTAAATTCAGTGCGCCGTAACGGACTCTTTCCTAGCCGTAGTTCTCAGTGTAGCACTAGTGATTCTTTAAATTCTACCGGCCGTGCTGAACAGACAGTGAACAGTAGCCAGTGAAAAAGTGCGACACAAAGGTCGCCCCGTCGTGTTAGACAATGTCATTTGAATACCGGACGCCAACGTTCATTTCCGAAAAATGTACGTAAATCTTGCCCCCAGTGTGTGTCTCGCCACAAGCGTGCTCATTGCCCTAGTCGCAACGCAACCTGGTATCAATGTGGCAAATCGGGACATGTGCAGTCTGTGTGTATGCAAATTCAAAACTCAAAGAACAGTAACGTTAGAAACAGTGCTTCGCAAAGTGCGAGAACAGTTCATTCTGTAAATGTTATACGGGCTGTGGAATTGAACAGTGCTTCCCTTGGATCTCAATTGCAAGAAAGTAGTTCTGCGCCTATGGCAAAACTATTTAGTGCACCACGTAGCAAGCGCCGACGGGCGCGTAAAACAGTGCAATGGAAAAGGGTTCGGGACAAGCAAAATGATTATGTACAGTGCAATCCTGTAGTGAAAATAATGCCTTCTGCAACTGCTCCTTGTAATAGTGCCCAGTACTGTGTAGCTAGTGACAGTAGACATCAAGTAGCTGCTCAAGAGTGTAGTGCAGTAGTTAGTGACTCTGTAGTAGCCTCGCATTGCGCGGACGCCGATCCGGCGGTAGTGCCATCTAGTGACAGTGTTGTTAATCCGCTGTGTGCCGAGTCTGCGCCGCTTCCTTCACTACGCGGCCCGCGCATACGCAGCAAACAAACCGTAGCAGACGTTGCCCACCTTCGCGCACCTGTCGTGCGCCAAGGTGTGGTGTCGCACAAGTACAAAGTGCGCGCCACCTACTTTCGCCGCGCGCCGCCATGCACGCACGGCGCGGCGTTCTCACGACGACAGCCACGAGCGCCCTCTGCTGCAACCCCGCTCGTGGCCACCACGGAAAGACACCGGTCACTTGGGTCTGAGATAGCAACCAGTTAGGACCTTCGTAATCAGATAGGCACGAGTGAAGACTTTGCTATCGTACAGGCACTAGGCAGGCCTCTAACAACTATGTATCAACATTCTGCAGTACTATGTAAAAGTTAAGTATTGTTACTTTCTGTGCAATATATATCTCTTTCTAATTTACTCTAGTGTTTATAGTTTCTGGCTGCTCCCCTCCGTACCTGCACCAGCGTGCTATTTTTGTTCCTGTGTCGGGCTCATTCCACTTGGCCACCGACACCTACGACGAGGCTGGGACACAAAAGCGGCGACAAAGTTGGGACACAAAACAGATTAAAAGTATTAAAAGTATTAAAAAGTAAAAAGAAGTTGTCTGTCTAAGAAAAACCTGCCATCTATTGGCATTTCATAACGATAAAACTGAAATCGAAGGCAGATTCTAAATCAAAGATAAAATGTAGCGACGCCGTTGGTTTTCGTGGATACGGCGGTGTGGAGACATCGATTCGTCGCGCCAGTGGCGAAGCAGACAATGCGGAAGGAAAGCAAAGGCCAGGAGACGCCGTCGGTCACCATGGAATATCAGCGAGTAGAAAAGTGATATTTGGTGTTCCTCAGGGAAGTGTTATAGGGCCGCTACTGTTGCTTATTTTTATAAACGATTTGGGAGACAATCTAAGTAGCTATCTTATGATGTTCGCTTATGATGCTGCCACTGATCGGCTAGTAAAGTCACCAGAGAATCGAAAGGAACTGCAAAATGATTTTGATAAGATATCTCTATGGTGAAAAAAAACTGCAATAATGAGAAGTATGAAGTCATTCATATGACCACTAAAAGAAGCCCGTTAAACATCACTTTCACGATAAATCAGTCAAAACTACAGACCTTAAATTCAACTAAATACCTAGGAGTAACAATTACAAACAACTTAAATGGGAAAGAACACATGGAAAATATTGTAGAGAAAGCGAACCAAAGACTACGTTCGTTGGCAGAACACTTAGAAGATGCAACAGTTCTACTAAAGAAACTCCCTACACAACACTTGTGCGTCTTATTTTGTAGTATTGTTGCGCATTGTGGGATCCGCACCAAGTGGGATTGACAGACGATTTAGAGAAAGTTCAGAAAAAGGCAGTACAAATGTTTGTTAAGCTTCAGGTAAACTGCGGGGTCATAAGTCCCTAAACTTACAAACTACCTATGAACTACCTTATACCAAAGACGACTCAAACATCCATGCCCGAGGGGGCAATCGAACCCCCCACCGTAACGGCCGTGCAGACTGTGACTGTCGCGCCGCAGACCCCTCGGCCACTGTGACCTGCTATGAGTTGGGGTGGACATCATTAAAACAAAGGCGTTACTCGTTGCGACGAGATTTATTTGCTAAATTTCTTTCACCAACTCTCTTTCGAATGCGAAGATATTTTGTTAGCACCCACCTACATATGAAGACATGATCATCAAATTAAAGTAAAGGAAATCAGATAAAAAACGGATAGATTAAGGTGTTCCTTTTTCTCGCGAGGAACAGCGTAATAACAGTTCGATGAACCCATGCACTTCATTGTGCTTGCAGAGTAGTTACGTAGATGTAGATGGAGGCATGCCACGGTTGCAGCGAGGACCAGTGTTATCACGTACAAGGGCCAGATGCTATATGTAGCAGGTAATAATAATATTTTAAATTCATTGTTGGTTAGCAATGACAACAATAAATTTCTCAAGGAGTTTGTTTTAAGTGCCGTGTAAGATATTCTGGTATTTTCAACTGCCGATCATAAAATAAGGAAGATGTAAAAGGAAAGCACAAGAACAGATATGCGTTTCCACAAGTCCTCAAAAAGATCGTAAAAATGTTAGTGAACGTAGGTCATTAGTCTAAAACTCAGTTGCTGTCTTTGGGTTTCTTGTTTTTAAACTTAGATACAAGTGGAGGTCATCGACATACGTAAGGTATTTACAAACGGACAAAACAGATGACCCGTTTAACCGGAAACGGTTAAGAAAAGGGCATCTTATATATTAAAAGAATCTACGAAAACTAAAGTCAGTTGGCTATACCAAACTACCCTGCCGATTTCCTTCGTTTTTTTGTTTTAAACGAAAGGTATGCATTAACAGATTTGTCATCAATTATCAGAATTAAGTCTCTCCAACCTTTACTTTTATTCAAACACGGTATCCTTGTGTGCTTGAATATTTCAATCGGTTTGTTTTACCTTATCTTAGTTCAAATTAAGGTACGCAGTTGTTTTTGACCTAACAATACTCATGGGATCAAGCTCTTTCATTTGCACTTTTAAACACTTGCATTGATTGATTCTGAAGAATGCTATGCGTGAACATTCAACTATACTTCCATTTTTCTCAACTTTTTTGTCATTCCACTAACGGTGCGATGTAATAGCACAGGTCTTGTAGTTATTATTATTATTATTATTATAAAGAGTTTTTTGTTCAGAATCACCGGCAGTAGGGCCTATAACCTCATCAAGCATATGAGGAATAACGTTTCAAAACGCGATGAGTTCACTCGAGAACAAAAATTAGTTTTAAGCGAATTTCAACTCTATAAAGTGTGATACATCGAGCTGTGGTGTTGTTTCCAATCAAAACGATACTTTTAACCGTTTAAATCAGGTGCAAAATTTGACATTCGCTTCAAATTGCAATAAGTCCACCAGTGAAACTGATTCAAGTCATGATAAGTCCATTTACTGCCGTTTACTAAGGAAAGCTTTTCAATAAGACAAAATATGTGGCGCCAACACAGAATGCGTTTTAAAACTTCACTGTGTTGTATAACCGTAGCACGTATTGTTGTGACCAGAGTATTGTCACATGAAAAGACTGGCTGCCGAGTATATTGTTTAAGTGGGAGCTTGCTCTTTCTGAAAAATATGACTGACGTGGAAGGAGTTATACGTGTAGAGGACCACACCTCTGGATCTAGGAAGCAGCAGAAGGGCGTCGTGAAAAGGAAGATAGAGCAGATGGAGACATTTGTTTATGAGATTGTCTGCTAAATTGATTTTACTACACATACTAACTACGTGTATCGATTTAATTCCTCGACAGGAATCCACTTAAAAATGTACTAATTAAACCTTTCAGATACCGTGATAAGGACCCTGAAATGCTGGAGTTTCAGCCTCGTGGACACAAAGAGGGACGATTCAAATGCTGTAGCATCCCTGTATACCATCTAATCAGAAATAGGATGAAAGTCTACAGACAAACAAACTACAGCATGACAGGGCACTTGTTTCTGCTTCATTTGTGCTGTGTATTATTGGTGTAAGGTAAAGGCGGGACAGACGTCGCACATTTTTTCTAATTAATTTTTATCAATATATAAACACTTAAATCGCAATAAAATTAGGCGAGATTGATGGTTTGAACATTGTATTTTATTATAGTTACCATCCCATTACGAAAAACCTTACAACAACGGAACATTCTTATGATGTAGAATGGCTTGCAAATTTCAGTTAATTAGCAAGTGGCGGGCGAAATGCCGCAGAAGGGAGGGACAGGTGGCCAATGGCAAAATACATTGAAAATGACATTCACTTTTATTATTGTTTTTCAAGTTCATTTTTAAGTCGTCCACACAAACAACATACGTTCACCCAAATATGACGATGGTCCACACCCTGCTTTATTTAAATTGTTCGTTCTGGTATATTTTTCATTCGAGCTGCTTTCCTTTTAGTATAACCTTCATCTTCGACTAGTCTCACTGCCTCTAATAGATCTTCTGCAGTCAGTTTTCTTCTGTCTGTTGTTCTAATGCGTTTTCTCGGCATTTTTCCGAAAAACAAAAACGTATGGCTTCCTGTTAGCATTGCAAGCACTGCGGCATCTGTCCCACAGTAATGGTGCGTCGTCTGTCCGTTTTCGTGGGGACAGATGCCGCACCCCAATTTTCAGCAAAGATGTTATAGAAAGAAGCCATTACTCGACCGACATAACCTACAATGTTTCTACTGCACAATCTAAATACAAATTATAAGCTTCTAGGCTCGTATCTACTAGTACATACTCTTAAAAAGGAATCGTTAAAAATTTCTTCGACTGACCTAGGTCTCGAAATTCGATTTTCTTAAATTTCTCCTATATTTTCCGCTCCTGATTTTTTTAATCTTAATTTGTTTCAAAACACATTATGTCCTCTCAGTTGGTGCGAAAACATAGATTTCAAAATTTCAGTTGGGAACACTGCCTTTAAATTAAGTGAGAGATTTGTCTCACTGATTCCATCCTTTTAGCTTCTTGAAGCTTAGTAAAATCTCATACACAAATCCTAATTTACAGCATAACTTTGCCTAATACTAGTTTCTTGTTCCTCCTGTAAAATTTTTATTTGTGGACTAATCGCGTATTGAAAAGTTACTCCTCATACAGGGTGTTACAAAAACTTACGGCCAAACTTCAAACTTTTAGGAAATATTCCTCACACACAAAGAAAGAAAATATGTTATGTGGACGTGTGTCCGTAAACGCTTAATTTCCATGTTGGAGCTCATTTTAGTATTTCTATTTGAATGTACTATTTATGGATGAGGCTTCATTCCAACGTGATCAAATTGCAAATTTTCGCAATCAACATGTGTGGGCTGACGAGCATCCGCACGCAATTGTGCAATCACATCATCAACACAGATTTTCTGTGAACGTTTGGGCAGGAATTCTTGGTGATGTCTTGATTGGGCCTCATATTCTTCCACCTACGCTCACTGGAGCACGTTATCATGATTTCATACGGGACACTCTACCTGTGCTGCTAGAACATGTGCCTTTACAAGTACGATACAACATGTGGTTCATGCACGATGGAGCTCCTGCACATTTCAGTCGACGTGTTCGTACGCTTCTCAACAACAGATTCGGTGACCGACGGATTGGTAGAGGCGGACCAATTCCATGGCATCCACGCTCTCCTGACATCAACCCTCTTGACTTAAATTTATGGGGGCATTTGAAAGCTCTTGTCTACGCAACCCCGGTACCAAATGTAGAGTCTCCTCGTGCTCGGACATATGACCACATAACATATTTTTTTTTTCTTTGTGTGTGAGGAATGTTTCCTGATAGTTTGGCCGTACCTTTTTGTAGCACCCCGTATATATTTCCTTCGGACTTACCTGTTATATCGATATTTGATCTCTCAAGGCGCAGAAGTTTCCGAAGTTGGCCAAAGCACTCTCCACCCGTGGACTTAACAGTCATATACAACCGCCCTCTCATAGAAGGATCTGTACCAAAAGATTGGAAAGTTGCCCAGGTTACACCTATATTCAAAATAGACTACAGGCCTATTTCATTGACGTCAATTTGCAGCAGGGTTTTGGAACATATCTTGAATTCAAATATTATGAATTATCTCGAACCACACGACCTATTGACCCAAGGTCAACACGGATTTAGAAAATATCCTTCATGCGAAACACAATTAGCTCTTTATTCACACGAAGTGATGGGTGCTATCGACAAAGGTTCGCAAATCGATTCCGTATTTCCAGAAAGCTTTTGACAGCGTACCTCACAAACGGCTTTTAATCAAATTGCGTGGTTATGGTATATTGCCCCAAATTTGCGATTGGATAGGGGATTTCTTGTCAGAGAAGACACAGTCCGTAGTAATCGATGGTAAGACATCGACTAAAACAAAGGTGATATCTGGCGTTCCACAGGGTAGTGTTATTGGTCCTCTACTGTTCCTTATTTACATACACGATTTAGGGCAAAATCTTAAGTAGCTCTCTTAGGTTGTTTGCAGATGACGCAGTCACTTACCGTCTAGTAAAATCATCTGAAGATCAAAACCAACTGCAGAACGATCTGAATAAGATATCAGTATGGTGTAAAAATTGGCAGTTGACTCTAAATAATGAGAAATGTGAAGTCGTCCGCATGAGTACGAAAAGAATCCGTTAAACTTTGTTTACAAGATAAATCAATCAAATGTGAAGGCCGTAAACTCCACAAAATACCTAGGAATTACTATAACTTCAGACTTAAATTGGAGAGAACACATAGATGGGGAAGGCGAACCAGAAAACTGCGTTTTATTGGCAGAACCCTTAAAACATGCAACAGAACTACAAAAGAAACTACATACACTACGCTTGTCCGTCCATTTTTGGTGTATTGCAGCGCAGTGTGGGACCTTATCAGGTGGGTTTGACGGAGGACATCGAAAGAGTCCAGAGAAAGGCAGCTCGTTTCGTATTGTCACGATACAGGGGAGACAGCGTTACGGAATTGATACAGAATCTGGAAAGGGAATCATTACAACAACGGCGCTTATCGCTGCGGCGTGAGCTACTTGCGAAACTCCAATCGCCAACATTCTCCTCCGAATGCGAAAATATATTGTTTACTCCCACTGACATAGATAGAAATGATCATCAGAATAAAATACGAGAAATCAGAGCTCGAACAGAGGATCAGGTGTTTTTTCTTCCCGCGCGTTATTCGAGAATGGAATGGGAGATAAATAGTATAACGGTGGTTCGATGAACCCTCTGCCAGGTACTTAAATGTGATTTGCAGAGTACCCCTGTAGATATAGATGTAGATGTAATGGTCTGCGTCTATATCACGAAATTGCCATGTCTTGGAGAAGTGTTCATACTGTAAAGCCGACTTTTGTTGTCACAAGAGGACTAAATGGTCCGACAGTTTTGCCGTGTCATACAAGGTGTTAAAGGAGCAAAAATTATCTTTATAAGTTATGTTTTCAAATATGTTTTTATGAGTATTTATTCATGAAAGTTTATCATTTGAAAGTACATAGTTTGAATTGACTACAAATTCAATGCATTAACTCTTTCAGAGGCAGAGGTTATCGATGTCAACCACATATTTCACACCACCTGGCTGCCAAATGAGGCAGTAATTCTCATTGTGAGTGACATTGTTTATTGTTGAGTGAGTTATCGAGAAGACGACCTCAACTAGAGTCCATGCAGGATGAGGTAGACGATGCGCAGTGTTTTCGTCTAAAGTGCCTTCATTCGGAAGGGGAGGCCACGTCAGTCCACTTCTGCCTGAGCTGGGCACTTCCCCTCCAGCGGTCGATCACTGCTTTGGCCACTACACCCACTACTATGGCCCTTCTCACACTTGCCCAGCGGTCTGCGCATCTACCGGCCAATTTATCCTGCTTGCCCTGTAACAGTGTCATTCACAAGGACTGCTCCCACATTTGGCGCTAGGCGTCTTAAAATACGTGGTTAAAATCGATAAACACCGCCCATGAAGGAGTTAAAGGAGGGTGGACTTGACGCATAGTTTTAATTATATATTTTTGACGACGTTACAGCGTTCGTTTAATGAAATAAATCGCAATTTGCGATCAATTATGGCTTCACTGTACTAGGTTTAGATGGAATTGTGGTTCGATAAACCCTCTGCTAGGCACTTAAATGTGATTTGCAGAGTATCCCATGTAGATGTAGATGTAGACTTTAGGGTATCATGCGAAGTGCTGAACACGGTAGCGGAGAACGACACACGGCGGTGACGTGGATGATGCAATGAAGCACGCTAGACAGAGCCTGGTCGCAGCCACCAGAGGCCGTGCAGCGAGTGTGCGTCGAGGTGCCGCCTCCGCCGCCTCCGCCGCCCCCATAGCGCGGCGTTATCGCATTACGGCGGCGATCACCGCGGCGCCGCCCCCGGCCGCCTTCCGCCCCCGGCTGCCCGCCGCCCCCGCAGAGCAATAACTCTCGGCCGCCGGCCCCAGCGGACCTCGCCGCCCTTCTTCCTCCCTCTTTCTTCGCGCCACCCCCTGCTGCGCTGCCCACCCCTGCAAGTGGCCGGCAGCGACCCTCGCTCGCCTTGCGGCTGCGCTGACTTCTCCCCCTCTCCTGTCCCTCCCCCACCAAGGATGCCTCCTGCAGTCCGCATCCACCCCCTGTTGCTGCCCTGCCCTGTGGTCAGCTCGGCTTCCGCCCCTTCACTGACAGGTGACACCCCCTCCTCAGACTCGACTCTCCAAGCTGCGCCGTGAAGTAGAGAAAAAAGAAAACAATTCTCCTCGAGAAGGAAGTTCCAGCATCCACCTCTGTAAATCCGTATTTCCGTAATTCCAGTGTCTTTCTTCCCAGCTGGTGGAACACTTAGATTTTTCGTAGGCCTATCATTTTGGTCAGTATTCCTTCAAACACACAGAATGGGTGTGCCATCGTTACAAACACGGTGGATATCGGTTCCATATTTTTTCTTTCTCTAAATCTCTTGATTAAACGATTTATCTGATTTCATTTCGGTTCTCTAGTTTTCAAGATACAAATTTTTCCTGACCTTTTTCCGTCTAATTGTACCAGTTCGGTCTATTAGTGTTGTCGCCGCGGTGGAGCGGCCAAGCGCATTGAAACGCTATGCTACGAATCCTTCGTTGGGCATGGATGTTTGTAAGTTTAGGGACTAATGACCCCACAAGCTCTACAAACATTTGAACTTTTTAACGTTGTCTGTGTCTGATTCCAAATACCATAGTTAACCCTTTATTTTGCCGTGGTCATGTAAACAATTTTACAAGAATTTCCTCAAGATAGTGCTTTATGCTTGTAAGTAACATTGCCCAAATAGACGCATGCTTCCTGTCCAGTAGCTGTAAAACTGTATTTTCAACTACAAACTCTATCAAGTTCGGGGAATAGTTCCGTAACATTAACGTAGATGAACTATGAAGTACTTTCATGTCCTTCGAAATAGTCACCCAACCCCGTAGCTATTCATCGCCGATCTGTGCGATACATGTCCTGGAAACTTTGCACGATGTCTTCCTTTGGGATGGTAATCAAAAGTCCCGACACGTTTCGTTGGATGATAGGAATATCATCAAATCTCTTTCATTTCAAAGTGATTGAAGGAAGTAGGTATAGTCAACAGCTCGCGGTGAAAAAAATGGTGCTCTTTTTATCTGATTTTTTTTTTTTTCATTGACGTGGAAAGGACATATAGCTAAAACATTGCGGCTGCGTAATTTTTCAGGGCCCTATGAAATGATAACTACCTACCTGAAGATGCAATTGTAACGATGCAAATTCGGCAGTGGACGTAATGAAACATCAGAATACAGTTAAAGCAGCACGGATGAATTTAAAAAAAATTAGGACATTTATTTAAATAAACTACGCGCGTGAAACAGCGCAAATTCAATTTCTTCTGATATTTAGACTGCCGAAAAGTTCTTTTTTTATTATTATTGCTGTTATTTCAACGCCCTTACTAGGCAGGCTGGCAGCGTCGTATCGTAATATGGTACCCTTCAACCCCACCGTTGTACATGTTTGACAAACATTTTGTACAGAACAAATGAGACGACAGATTATGTGAATTGTCATACAATGAAGGCGCAGTTGATAGGTAGAAGTACAGAAGTTAAAAACAAGACACAGTGTAAAATCACACATTTACTGGGACGGGCGCAGTAAAACACAGGATTGGACACTGGAGAGACACACTATAAAGGAACACAGGCACCACTATTGTCCTGCTGTAATCGGCGGCCGGACACGTTAAACCCCCATAACAGGCACTTTCGCAGCACTGTATCACAGAAGCACCACACTATTACGCTTTTAAGAGGCACAAACCACTGTCACGACACGGATATTCTACGGGAAAGGTAAGGGGGAGAGGGGGAAGCGTAGATGGTGGGATTGTGGGGGAGGGTGGGAGGAGGGGGGAGGGAAGGTGGGAGAATTAGCACGTATCTTGTGAATGCGCTCCTTCATGATAATGACATTGTCAGCTTGTTCTCCAGACGTGATCCCTATCGAACTTGCCTGGGGTACATTCGAAAGGCTGTTTTTCGACGATATTAGCCACCAAGCAATCTGAAAGATCTAAGCCGAATCACCATTGATGAGTGGGACAATTTTGATCAACAGTTCCTTGTGTTGTAGTGGACAGAAGAATACAGACATGCTCTAGTGCAAAAGTACATGTTGCCGGGTTTTCGGGTATTGGTATGTGCTGCAACGTGGAAAACAAATTCAGAGCATCTGTGTTATTCTCGTAAATCTTCTCAACTTCATTATGAAAAAAAAAATCATTCTTTGTGCCCAGAGCTGCAAAATACTTTTATTTGCTATGGTCGACCGATTTCGGCAACTGCTGCCATTGACAGGAGAGTTAGAAAATTTTTATATCAACAACAACAAGATATTCAGAAAAACAACAAGATATTCAGAAAAAAACTACAAGATAACTTTTTTCTGAATATCTTGTTGTTGTTGACATAAAATATATTCTTAATATCCTGTAGATGGCAGCAATTGCTGAAATCGCTAGAGCATAGCAAATAAAAGTATTTTGAAGCTCTGGCACAAGAATGATTCCTTTCAAAGTGTATCACGGCTATAAACGACATTCTCAATTTCAATTTTCATGGGCAATAAAGGGAACTGAAATGTCTGTTTCATTTTTATCTAGGGCTGATGAACACCTTGCAACACTTATGTGTGTAATTTCTACTGCCTACTTGAAAAAGGAATCCCTAATGGAAGATGGTATTAAATTTTCAAGCATTGTACCTATACAATGTTCTGCCATAGCTGATTTGTCTGGTTGGTAGTTTGGGTGTGTATCTTTTGCCACTGAAGCATCTCTTGTGAGCGGTGCGACTTGTGTCACCTACGTTCGAATTTTCACAATTTTCGCCACGGCGTGCTCGTATGTGAGTGTTAAGTGTTCATATTTGCCGCCGACTTGCATGCTCAGTGCCGCCGCGGTGTGGCATATAAGGCCACTCACTCTGAAAATTGCCGAATGATACGTGAACGAATGACCAGAATAAAGTAAATCTGCACTGCTGTAGGCTCGAAATTTAATGGATTACACATTATAAGCAAATACGTCAGATTTGGAATCAAAAATAGCTGCCAGTATGCGTAATTTAGAAGTAGATAATCTAGCAGTAGTAAAGCAACTTAAAACACTTACAGAAAGTAAGTCTTCAAGTCAGATTATATACCAATTAGGTTACTGTATTTCTGAAGCGTCTTCTGATCATATTGCGAGCATGTGGAATATCGTCCCAGTTGTGCGACTGGCATCGTGATTTCCTGTCAGAAAGATAACAGTACGTTGTAAGTTCATGGAAAGACATCGAATAAAAGAGGACTGATATCTCTCGTTGCCCAGGGAAGGGTTAAAGGGCCTTTACTGTTCCTTACCTTTATAATGAGCAGCTCTCTTAGACTATTTTCGCAAGATGCTGTCGGTTAGTAAAAAATTGATATAAAAATCTGCACGGTGTAGAGTTTGGCAACTGAACCTAAATAATGAAAAGTGTGAAGTCGTCAATAGGAGCGCGAAAAGGAATCCGTTCATTTACAAGATAGGTAAGTCAAATAGAAAGGTCGTAAATTCAGCTGTTATCCTAGGAATTACAATTACGAAGAATTTAAATTGGAAGAAACACAAATATAGTGGTGAACGCGAGCCAAAGTCTTCGTTTCATTATCTGAACACTTAGAAGATGCAACAGTCCTACTTAAGAAACTGCCTACACCAAGTATGCGTCATGTTTTCGAATACTGCTGCGAACGGTGGCATCTTAACCAGGTGAGACCGACGGAGAGACTTCCGAAAAATGCAGCTCGTTTTATCACGATAAAGGCGGAGAGAGTCTCACAGCAATGAGTTAGGATAGGAATTACTAAAAGGTCGTCGTTATTCGTTGCGGCGAGATATATTTGCAGAATTTCTTTCACCAACTTTCCACCGAGGCCTGTTTCTGACGGAGGTTTTAGTTTTATCCTACAAAGGCAGATATGAGCAACAGAATAAAATTAGAGA
The DNA here is from genome assembly GCA_026315105.1 of Locusta migratoria. Classification (NCBI taxonomy): domain Eukaryota; kingdom Metazoa; phylum Arthropoda; class Insecta; order Orthoptera; family Acrididae; genus Locusta; species Locusta migratoria. Next base: position 352,012,451 of record CM048750.1, read on the forward strand.
AATCCGGTCGAAAACGTAAGGATTTAGGCATTCCATTTTCTGGAGCTATATTGGAGAACAGAACGGTCGAATAATATTATGATAGCGGTTCGATGAATCCTCTGTCAAGCAGTTATGTGATTTGCAGTGTAAGACGCTAAAAGTTTAGAAAACACAAATTTTAAGGCCATTTTTTTTGCATAGTTTTTTAAAAAGTCTGAATAAACAGGTATGATTGCTCTAATTACAAAGTAAAGTGTAACAGGATTTCTTCCTACGGTGCATGGTATTGTGAAAGTGGTGCCAGGATTAAGAAATTACAAAGAGAGCTCGAAACCTTGCTATGGCTTCAGGTTTAAATGGATGCAGATTTCAGCAGGTATGTTCTGAACTGGCTTGCATCGTAGCGCGAAGCTGCATAAAACTGGAAAGAAGACCGAAACGTCGACTCTTGCCCCTGAAAATATATATTCACGTTTGTGAACTTTTGCGTATCGGAGGGAAAGCTGTGCAGCCCAGTAGCCTTAGGGGGAGGGGGAGAGGGGGGGAGGGAAGTGAAAGAGAAAGCAGGGAATAGGCGGAGAGGCCGCTTGGCGTGTTTATCGACGCGCCGGGGGTTGCCTTGCGCCCTGCCCCGGGCACTGGGCGAGATCGCAGCGAAAGCACTCCACAAAGGGGCAGCGCAATAAGCGCGAAATGGTTTTCAAAACTGGAAACACCCTCTTCACTTGGAGCTGCAACAACCGAAAGAGCCAACATCATAGGGCTGACAATGTTCAGAGTTATCAGTGGAACCGATGGATGATGCCTAACTAGGTAAACACCAGTGTCGTATATTGTGGGCTATCAAAGCTATCACCGCAGCCCGTATTTAAAGCAAACCAGAAATTGAGAACCACTATTAACAAACAAGAACCAAAAAAAAAAAAAAAAAATAAAAATAAAGCTAAAGGAAAAGAAAAAAAAATAATAAATCAACAATAAAACTGAAAATCATAAAATCAAATATATTAAAACTTCCAAAACTCAAATGTTCAAATGTTTGTATAGCTTATGGGACTTAACTACGGGGTTATCAGTCCCTAAACTTACAAACTACTTATGAACTAGCTAAGACTAAGGACGGCACAAATATCAGTGCCCGAGGGGGGATTCGAACCCCCGACCATAGTGGCCGTGCAGACCGTGACTGGCGCGATTCAGTCTCCTCGGCCACCGCAGCCGTCAAAATTTCCAATTAAATTAATTAATGACAATAAAATTAAATCCAATCTTACTTCATAAATAGCTGTAGCAACAGAACGTAAAGAATGGCAATAGAAGCCGATTTCCGTCATGAAGAATTAGCACGTAGTGTGGAATGTGTCTCGTTCGCTTCATTCCGACAGTGGGAGAACAGAGCTTCGGACGTTCACTGCCGCAGCCTGCGCAAAGGTGACGGGAAGGGAGTGGTGGCTTGGGGTAATGCGGCCAACAGCACGCCAAGGCTTCGTAATCGCTCGTCGCAACACAAGTACGAGTGCTTCCGAACTATGCCGTACGTACACGACTCGCTCCTGACGAACTCCGCATCAGTGTGTTACGTTTCACAATAGCTGTATTGGTGTTATTTATTTTATAGTGTGAAGTGTACTTTGATAGTTCTTACAAGGAAAGTACTTGGGCTCGAACAAACATGTCTGTATTAACGTTTAGTTACAGGACCATTACGTACCCCTCATCGTGCTGGTGGGTGTCGTTTTTTTGCAAAACTCTGCATTCATGCTGTTGATAACACTGTGTATATAATTGTACGCAATGCAGAAATCTTAACTATAAATGCAAATAGTGATTTCTCCGATCAATATGAATGACTGCACAACGCTTAGTGAAGAAGTGCAAGTTGATGGAATGGCTTATTTGCACATTCTACGATATCAGTGTTGAACGCCACGTCAGTGATACTATTCAAGTTGTCCACTGGTTCGTCAGTATCATCCCTACCATCATTATGTGTTAGTATTATAACAGTATCTGTTTCTAAGATATGCTCACATTTCTGCACTATAATAGATACCAGAAAACATGCGAATGATTCATCTTCTACACAATACCATCGTCTCGAAGAAGGGTTCTTCGTAAATTCATCTCAATCAATCGCACTAGATTAGCAGGACCCATCTGACGCTTCACTACACAAATAACGTCAGAAAACGCAACCTGAGAGGCAGACTGCAACGTTTCTACTGGTCCCGACAGGCGTACCGGCAGGTCACTGTGCGATGCGGCGTTCAACACGCAGAGGCGTCTAACGGACGACTGCAGAGTTTTGCAGATGCGGGAATATTACCAGTGCAATAAGGGACCTGTACATTATCTCTCACAAGATTTTGGTGTATTTGTGTTTTTTCGAGCCCAAGTACTTTCCTTGTTAGTGCTAATTATTCTAAATGGATGGGCAATGTGTAATTAAACAGTTATTTGCATTCTCCGTGCATCAATATGCAACTTTTGTATAAAACATTTTTTTTTCGTTTCATCACAAATTGCGCTGTAATAGGCAAAACTAAAAATTGTGGAAATTGTTGAAAAACGTTAATACCTCAAACACATTCACTCCAGATCAGGAAAATCAGAGTACAGTTTTTCATGTTTCTGTTAATGCTATCTCATGACATCTCCCACAATCGAATGAAACACAACCTATGATCATGCTATTAGTCCGCAGCGAGACCGTTCAATGATTCGAACTGTACCCACCTCAACGAAATCGTTCCCCGGTGTCAACGACTGCAGAGAGAGAGAGAGAGAGAGAGAGAGAGAGAGAGAGAGAGAGAGAGAGAGGGAGAGTGAGAGAGAGAGAGAGAGAGTAGATATCATTTCCTAGTAATATGAGACTCACAGAAATGCTGAAGCAGCTCGTCACAGATATGCTACACTTTCATTTTTGCCGAATACAGCGCCAAATATCGTGAAACGCAAAAAAAAAAAAAAAAAAAAAAAAAAAAAAAAACTTTCATACGGTAGTTACATACTAAAAAAAATTGGTTCAAATATTTGTATAGTTTAAGGGACTTAACTGCGGGGTCATCAGTCCCTACACTACTATACTACAAAGTTTGTAAATATATCGGACCAAACTGCGTGGTCATCAGTCCGTGGCTTACAAACTACGTCAACTAAGTTAAAATAACCTAAGGACAACACACACCACCATGCTCCAGGGAGGACTCGAACCTCCGACGGCAAGCAACCGCGCGCTCCGCAGCGAGGCGTTTATTTATTTATTTATTTTTTTTATTTATTTTTTTTTTCCCCCTCTGGGTACTTCTGCTCATTGCGGTCGCTGATCTTGATTGTTCGTTGTTGTTCTATTTGTTGTTGGCTCAGCTTTTTTTTTATTACAGAGGGTGTTCAGCCCTCTGACCGGGCGCGCTGAGCCACGGCGCCCGGCACCGCTCGGCTACTCCACCGCGGCAGTCCCTACACGTACAAACTGTTTATGAACTAGCTGATACTAAAGACGGCACAAACATCCATGCCCGAGGGGGGATTCGAACACCCGACGGGGAATGGCCTGGCGCATCGTAGCATAACGCCTCAATGCGCTCGGCCGCTCCGCAGCAGCCATATTTTTTTTTCACGAAGAATCCAAATCTGCAATAAAAAGTAGGCGTTCCTATAAAGGATTTCAAAAATCAAAAAGTTCAAATGTTTGTTAAGCTTATGGGACTTAACTACGGGGTCATCAGTCCCTAAACTTACAAACTACTTATGAACTACTTACGAACTAGGACGGCACAAATATCCATGCCCGAGGGGGGATTCGAACCCCCGACCGTAGTGGCCGTGCTGACCGTGACTGGAGCGCCTCAGTCACCTCGGCCACCGCGGCCGGCATAAAGGATTTCAAAGTTGCCCCCCACCACCCATTACGGGTATCGGTAAGAGGTGTGAGGAGGGAGGGGGTGGAGGGGGAGAGTGTAGTGTCATTGGATGTCCCCCCTCAACATTTGCCGGTAACGTTTCTTCGTTTGCTGCTAATTTCTTGAGATATTTGGCACGGTCACTATCAATACCTCGGGGACAGCTCATTTTTTTTTCCGTAGCATTTCTTCCTCGGTAGAACCTTAGAAAGTGAGATAGTAGTGATAGCTCAAATAACAAATCCAGCATACGCTACTGATAGTAATACATTACGACTGAGCCTGAAACACAGACACAGTCACGGATCGCACGCAACACCACACGCCAAGACGGGAGGGATGACTCCAAAACGAGAGGGACTGTCGAAAATCAACCACGCGAGGTACCACGGAAGGCAGTCAGACCGATGCTCGGCATGTTTTCAAATTGTCTCGAGCAGCAGGTATCCGGACGGAGCAGTATGAAGCGGAGACTCCAGCGCGAGAGCCGACTACAGACCCCGTAGCCCAGAGCTGGGCAAATGCCGTTTCGCGAGCGCGAGCGCTCTCAGCGGCTCACGCGGCCTGCTCGCTGCTCCCCCCCCCCCACTCCGCCAGCCAGCAGTGCCCCCCACTCACACTCGACTAGCCGCGCACCTCAAACACCACGCGGAAACACTCGTTCTCGATAACTTCGAGATGTTGGTTCAAAATCATTTTAAATAAATCCAGAATGATGTAAATTAATGCTTATTTCTTTTTTGTTCGTAGTACCTCTCCTCTGAAGTGCCAATTCTTTTATGTGCATGTCACCTTGTTGTTTATCTTGACAGGAAAGTGATAGGCTTTGTGATCATGGAGTTTCTTCCCCTTTAGGTTTCCCATATATCATAGGAGTTTAGTTATCCCTTTTACGTCGTCCAGGGAGAAGGTTTTTGTTTCACACTTGAGAAATTATACTTATCTTAATAGTTCCTAGGTTTTTGCTTCCCGCAGGAGGGATATTTTATTTTCCTTTAGCTTACAAATTTTCCCATGTACTTATTTGGTTATTTTCGAGAAGTTCTTTATCGTACCACGATAACTTCGTTGTGGCACCACTGACATAGGCAGGAATTTTTTCCATTTCTCTCATGTCTTGACTTCTGTAATTTTTTCCCCTTCAGAATGGTGTCAGTTTTCATCCTTTCCTAAGGATGTAATGAACCTTAACAATTGTTACCTTCTGACCGACCACCCAGTTTCTCGTCAATGTAATGAAACAGGTTTTTAGTTGCAGAAAGTTCATGTTTGTTACATTTTGTTTAAAAAAATGTACACAATTCTGTGAAAATATAACGCAAAATTTAGAATAAAAGAGTCTTATCTTAATTCTTTACGTCTATGTCCTATTTGTGGCCACGAAAGTAGGTTTTACAGTGGCTCGAAACTGTGCTTCATCCTTACATGAGCAACCGTTGCATGGTACAGGATACACAATTTTCGGGTAAGCACTACTAACACTTAGTTCCCACTCAAACATGCTGTGGCAGATATTGTACCGGTGCCCTTTTTACGGAAGCCGCATCAACTTGAAACCACCGTGTTTTGTACGTGCAGTAAGTATTTCAGCTTGTCCTTACTCAGCTGCACAGTTGCCCCCTACCCGTGCACTGTGCACAGCCCTGCTGCCCGCACTGCTGGCTCTCAAGGCCGCTCAGCGCTGCCCTCGCGGCTCTCGCTGCTCGCGGGCAGCTCTCGTGCCCACCCCTGCCGTAGCCTCACCAGCATACGCTTCTGGCCCCACGTAGTCGGGTACATGCGCAGTGCGCCGCAGGTGAAGAGACTGCCCACGAGCCTCGCTGTTCGTCAGCCGGCTTTCAACTCCGCTCGACCGACGTACCCCCACGTTACCGGCCAGAGGTACTCCTCCCGGTTCCGCCAAGAAAGCGAAGAGGGAAGCGCCGTATGAAATACGGACGCGCGACAGTTCTTACACTGCAAGTTGACGTCCGAGACTTGGTACGTCATTTGTGCAGTGCAGTCGCAACTTACAAGGAGACCACATGGATTTTAGAACATTTTTATATTTATCTACATCTACATGGGATGCTCTGCAAATCACATTTAAGTGCCTGGCAGAGGGTTCATCGAACCACCTTTATCTCCCATTCCATTCTCGAATATCGCGCGGGAAGAAAGAACACCGGAATCTCTCCGTTAGAGCTCTGATTTCTCGTATTTTATTCTGATGATCATTTCTACCTACGTAAGTGGGCGTCAACAATATATTTTCCCATTCAGAGGAGAATGTTGGAGATTGGAGTTTCGTAAGTTGCCCACGCCGCAGCGATAAGCGCCGTTGTTGTAATTATTCCCATCCCAGATCTTGTATCATTTCAGTAACGCTGTCTCCCCTGTATCGTGACAATACGATACGAGCTGCCTTTCTTTGGACTCTTTCGAAGTCGTCCGTCAAACCCACCTGATAAGGATCCCACATTAGGCAGCAATACTCCAAAAAATGGACAGACAAGCGTAGTGTATGCAGTTTCTTTTGTAGTTCTGTTGCATCTTTTAAAAATTCTGCCAATAAAACGCAGTCTCTGGTTCGCCTTTCCCACAACATTATCTACGTTTTCTTTCGAATTTAGGTATTTTGTGAAGTTTACGGTCTTCACTTTTGATTGATTTATCTTGTAAACAAAGTTTAATGGATTTCTTTTCGTACTCATGTGGACGACTTCATACTTCTCATTATTTAGAGTCATTTGCCAATTTTTACACCATATTGATATCTTATTAAGATCGTTCTGCAGTTGCTTTTGATCTTGAGATGATTTTACTAAACGGTAAATAACGGCGTCATCTACAAACAATCTAAGAGAGCTACTTAGATTTTCCCCTAAATCGTTTATGTAAATAAGGAACAGCAGAGGACCAATAACACTTCCCTGTGGAACGCCAGATATCACCTCTGTTTTAGTCGATGCCTTACCATCGATTACTTATTTATTTATTTATTTACAATTACAATAACAATTTAGGTCTGTTACCTGGATAACTAAAACAGACCTTTACAATCAATTATTACACATTACAAATTGTTTGGTTGTTAGTAATAAGTTAATGACAACTCTAAGTATAATTCCCGCCTCTTAGCAAGCCTCCTGAAGGGAGGCCAGTATCCATCCCTACGACGTGGACATGGGCGGGGCCTACTTACTAACGTAACCACTGCAACTCATATTAATTTATCAGATTGTTACATTTACAAAACAAAGTAAATTACACTACTTCTACTAGTGGAACACTGATTTACACTATCCATCTCCTTGCACCACTGGATTTATAGTCTAGATTGGATTTGGAAGTTAGCGAGGCAACCAACACCAGAGAACTTATTCCAGTGACTTCTCTCTCATACCTTGCTCACGCAAGGCGGGGAAGTCGTCCAGCTCTTCACCCCTTGCCTCAACTAACCTTCCGGTCATATTTGGTTCCATCCGTGGTGCCAAACTGACGTTAGCCGGCCAGACGCCAGGGATGGTGATGTCAATCCGGTTTTACGTACGCAGTATATTGCTGCCAATGTATGCCTCATAGAGGCATGCACGGCTTTTCTCTCCTGTTGTTCGCAGCAGACTATCCTCGATAGATCTGCTGCGCGTGGGTTGATACTTTCTCAGTTAGTATAATGAGGATCTCTACTAACTCATCGTTCCTTATTATTTCATAGATGTCCCTGGTGGGTATGGCTTGCCTCTCTACAGAGGCAACTCGTGCGTGTACTGGGCACTCGAAGATTACGTGTTCCGGGCTGCCTGTCTCAGCACCACATTCACAAACTGCATCAGGCCGTTTCCCTATTCGGTGCAAGTGCACCGGGTAGGGCCCGTGACCTGTCAAAAAGTGCACTATTCCTTTCGATGGAAGAAATTTTAACTTCATCCTTTCTCTCACTGATGGTAGGAAGGAGTGTACGCGCCTGGCTGTTTCAGATTAATCCCAGTCCCGTTGCCAAATATCGTTAATGGCTTCGTTAATTTCTTTTTTATTTTCACAGACCCTCCCAATTATCCTTTCTACTTGAATGAAGTCGTGTCTTTTCAACCAATAGACCGCCGCCCTTTTCCTGATTATTAAATCAATAGGGTAAAGCCCCATAATCACCGTGAGCCCATCCGTAGGTGTGGTCCCAAAAGCCCCAACCGATCTAATTATGATATTCCTGTGCACTCTTTTGACAGCCAACGAGGGTCTGACCAGTCTGAGCCTATGAGCCCAGGAGCCCGCACCGTAGCCCATAATCGAGGCGAGTAAACTGTTATGATACAATTTGGTTACACTTGGAGGCAGATGGAACCTCCTCTGTCATATTGAAATTATTTTGTTATACAATGCTAAGGTTTTATTTGCAACTCGCTCGATATGAGCATCAAAGTGGAGTCTCTGATCGAGATAGACACCCAGGTATCTGGCAACTGTTTGCCGGCCAATTCTTTCGCCTGCAATTCTTATGATTGGGTCTCTTTGCAAATTTCCTTTGAAGTGCATGTAATTGGACTTTCCTGGTGCAACTGATAGTTTTACCTTGTTGCACCAGCTATGAATTATTTCCGTGGCCACAGAGGCTCTGTCCTCCATCTGACGTCTTGAGTTCGATTGAACCAGAACGAGAAGATCGTCAGCATAGGCTACTGCCCCCAGTATCCCCGCTTCTTGCTGCAAGTAAGCGGCTCCATATTTATATCCCAGAAAACTGGGCCAAGAACGGAGCCCTGAGGCAACCCTTGGTTATCCTCTTTGAGACGGTTCCACCTGGGGACACCAGCTCCACAAGTCTCTCCTCGCAGTAGGCTCTCATATAGTGAGCCAGGACACTCCATTTCCCTTAAGCGGGAAAAGAGCGCCGGCCACCAAAGGTTGTCGAAAGCCCCCGCTATATCAATCATGATCCCGGTAACATATGTACATTCCGGTGAGTGGACAAGCCTGGCCACCTGATTTATGGCGTCCTCCGTGGACGTGCCCCTCCGGAAGCCATACTGCCACTCATTCAGACCACATAGGACTCGATGACTCGCCAATCTGTCAGAGAGTAATTTCTCCAGAAGCTTCCCCAGTATATCGAAAAGGCAAATTGGTCTGTACGATTTGGGATTTAAAGGGTCTCTGTCCTCTCCTTTGCTCAAGATAACAACATGAGCTCGTTTCCAACACCTAGGATATTCCCTCTGTATTAAATATTGATTATACAGTTCAGCTTAAACTGGAACCAACTTTGGAGCTAAATCTACAGGAATCTTATCCGGTCCTGGTGCTTTCCCCCTTTTTAGGGATTGAATTTTCTCATTGATTTCTCTATACGAAAATGGGTATACCTGAAGCTCATTAATATACGGCTGTCGAAGTTCCTCTCTTAACTGGGTTTGTTCTTGCGAGTCTTCCTCTATGACATCATCTGGCAACAACACTTCTAGTAACCTTTCAGCTGTGGTTCGCCAATCTGTTGTGGCTTCTTGACCACAACGCAGAGATGACAACACAGTGGGTGCTCTAACTTTCCGTCTTACTATCTTATAGGGTATTCCCCAGGGGTCCAAGCACATGTTTTCCCTTATGAATTTTTTCCAGCTTCTGTGCTTAACTTCCTGGATTTTGGCTTTGTACTCTATTTTCTTACGTCTGTAAATTTCTAATAGGTATCTTCTCTGATCTGGGAAAAGACTTCTTTGACAACGTTTCCGTGATCGTCTCAAAGATCGTCGAAGGTCATCGAGCTCCTCCGTGGACCATGATAAAGAACTCGGTGCTGTCGACCTTCTCGTGTCCGGGACAACTTCCTCAATCACCCTCGATTACTACGAACTGTGTCCTCTGACAAAAAAATCCCCTATCCAATCGCAAATTTGGGGCGATATGCCATAACCACGCAATTTAATTAAAAGCCGTTTGTGGGTTACGGTGTCAAAAGCCTTCTGGAAATCAAGAAATACGGAATCGATTTTCGAACCCTTGTCGATAGCGCCCATCACTTTGTGTGAATAAAGAGGTGGTTGTGTTCCACATGAATGATATTTTCTAAATCCGTGTTGACATTGGGTCAATAGATCATTCTGTTCGAGATAATTCATAGTATTTGCTTTTTTTACTGCTTCTGAGTAACCTACAGCGGCAAGAAATAATAATAATAATAAATAAAAACCTCTCACAACTTCGTCAGGATATGGCGGGCCGGATTAGACGACGCCGCGGGCCACATTGTGGCCCGCGGGCCGTATGTTGGACACCCCTGGTCTAGTAAGTAAATAAATATGAATGTTTCATTTGGAACACTTTTTCGCTTTTGTGATAGATGGCGCTGTAATATTCACAAATATATTGCTCACACTTTTAGACCAACAGTGGGTAACAGGTAGGTTTTTTAAATTAATGCAGAGATCGTAGGTACCTTTGAAATTTATTTGGGTTGTTCCAATGAGATGCATGTACCTCTGTGAAATTATCATACATTATGAGACACATGCTGTTACTGCGTGAGTACTTGTAATTACCTCATGACTTCACTAAGTGCTCATAATGATGTCCTTCAACTTTAATGCATTTGGCAATACGCGTAACGAAATTCCTCTCTACAGCGAGTAGTTCGCCTCCAGTAATGTTCTCGCATGCATTTACAGTACGCTGACGCATGTTTTCAGGCGTTTTCGGTGAATCACGATAACAAATATCGTTCAATTTTCCCCACAGAAAAAAATCCGGGGATGTAAGATCCGGTGATCGTGCGGGCCATGATATGGTGCTTCAACGACCAATACACCTGTCATTAAATATTCCATTTAAGACTGCTTCAATTGCACGCGAGCCATGTTCCGGATATCCAAAATGTTGAAAGTACATCTTCATTCTGTCATTCAATGAAACATCTTGTAATAAAATCGGTAGAACATTACGTAAGAAATCAGCATACATTGCACCATTCAGATTGCCATCGATAAAATAGGTGCCAATTATCCTTCCTCCCATAGTGCCGCACCATACATTAACCCGCCAAGGTCGCTGATGTTCCAGTTGACGCAGCCATTATGGATTTTCCGTTGCCCAATAGTGCCTACTATGCCGGTTTATGTTACTTCTGTCTGTGAATGACACTTCGTCACTAAACAGAACGCGTAGAAAAAATCTGTTATAGTCCCGTAATTTATTTTGCGCCCAGTGACAAAACTGTACACGACGTTCAAAATCTTCGCCATGCATATCCCGGGACGCAGAAATTTGGTACAGGTGAAACTTATGTTGATGTAGAATTCTCAACACCGACGTTTTAAAGATTCCCGTTCTCGCTCGGTTTGTCTACTACTGGTGTGCGGATTAGCCGCAAATGCAGCTAAAACACTGACTTGGCCATCATCGTTTCTTGCAGGTCGTGGTTACTGTTTCACTTGCGGCTGAACAATTCCTGTCTCTTTAAATAACGTAACTATCCGACGAAATGTCCATACACTTGGATGATGTCTTCCAGGATAGTCATCAACATACATATCACATGACCGTTGGGCATTTTGATCACAATAGCGATACATAAATACCATATCGACCTTTTCTGCAATTGGTAAACGGTCCATTTAAACACCAGTAATGGATCAGGAAGCAAATACCGTCCGCACTGAAGAAATGTTACACGATATCACGTACTTATAAGTTTGTGACTATTACAGCGCATCTATCACAAAGCGAGAAAAGAGTTCCAAATAAAACATTCATATTTATTTACATACTAGATGAATATGTAATAAAAATGCGGGTACCTATTTTTAAAATTTTAGTTGATATCTGTTCGATCTTTGGCGGCGCCATTTAGTGGGCCAACCATAGCGCCATCTGTTTCTTCCTTCAAGCTTATTTCGTGAGATATTTGTCCCGGTCACTATCAATGGACCACCCTGTATAAACAAATAATTTAGATCACCCTATCATGAAAAATGTCTAGCATATACCATGATATCAACTCTCTGTGTAACCGTTAAGATCGCGAAACAACTGCATAGAGGTGATCACAGCCCCAATCACTATTTTTACCATTTACAACGCCATTTATCATGAAACGAATAACGGAGAACCAAATCTACAATAAGAAAATAGGGGTTCGTATTTTGATTGAAATGTCCTCCCTTCAGGCCATTGTGGTAGCGCAGGGGGGCGGGGGTAGGGGTCAACCTATTTGTTAATGGGTGTCCCGCTTAGAAGGGAACAACTGTTATTCAAACTTTTTATTAATCCGATTTATATTTTCCACATATTCCGAAAAATAGTTTTAAGTGCTGTAAAATCTCACCTGAACTGTAAAAATAAATCTAGTACTGATGCCTCTTCAATTGTGTGTAGGCGGGAGTTTACACGTTGCCGCTAAGTTTTATCACGGAACATCAAGTGAAAATCTATCGGACCAAACTGCGTGGTCATCAGTCCGTAGCTTACAAACTACTTAAACTAAGGTAGACTAATCTAAGGAAAACACACACACTCATGCCCCAGGGAGGACTCGAACATCCACGGCGAGCAACCGTGCGCTCCGCAGCGAGGCGCTTTAGAGCGCTCGGCTACTCCACCGTGGCTAACATCAAGTGACATAATTATTCTGTTACCATATTGGATATTAGATATGCATGTTGGACATACAACAGTATGAATTGTAATCCATGTATAACTATTCCTTTCCCCAGTAATACGTCGTTGAACTGTTAACATACAATAATATGTGCGAACAGATAAAAAAAGGATTGTTATTTAGCAGCCATTAAGTTCAGGTCTGTAACAAAGGTTTATTTTGTTTAATGACATTAAAATATTATGTGATTAATTCAAGTATTTAGAATTAATCCCGTATTTTGAGCATTTTCAGAATATTTGGTGCCGCTGTCCAAGATTGTTATTTAGCAGCCATTAAGTTCAGGTCTGTAACAAAGGTTTATTTTGTTTAATGACATTAAAATATTATGTGATTAATTCAAGTATTTAGAATTAATCCCGTATTTTGAGCATTTTCAGAATATTTGGTGCCGCTGTCCAAGATCTGCGCGAGGCTGCTGCCCTTATTATTCCAACCAACGGTGGATAAAACTAAACTGGTCTGACTTTAATTACACGAAAGAGGAGAAGAAAACTAAAAACTGTTATGATAATTATTTTCTATAGCAATTTCAAATTATTACTGCATTAATCCGTTGCGTAAGTATTGATGTGTTGATAAGATCTCCGGTGTGTGTAGTGCAATTGTCTTTATGAAAGAAACTCTCAAATTTTAAAAAGAAATTGCTTTTCACATTTATGGCAGACCTATTCATGAAACTTACTGTGGTGTTCGAACTAGTTGTGTATAGGTCGAAGACTGTACAATTACTAAAGAGTCTCAGAGCCCAGATTATGTTATTTTAGAGCTAGCCATTGAAAGAAAAATAATTCTGATTTTTATTGCGTGAATTTAGTCTCCATATTCCATGAACAGTGTTTAAATTGCGTTTAGGTGGTCATTTTTTAGTTACATGTCACAGTGATGATTTGATGAACTGCTTTTTAATCAAAATCCACTCCTAGCCATTAAAATCGCTGCACCACGAAGATGACGTGCTATAGATGTTGAAATTTAATCGACCGGAAGAAGATGCAGTGATATGCAAATGATTAGCTTTTCAGAACATTCACACAAGGCTGGAACCGGTGGCGTCACCTACAACGAGGTGACATGGGAAAAGTATCCAACCGATTTCTTATACACAAGGAGCAGTTGACCGGCGTTGATTGGTGAAACCTTCTTGTGATGCCTCGTGTAAGTTTCCGACTTTGATAAAGGTGGAATTGTAGCCTATCGAGATTGGCGTTTTATCGTATCGGGACCATTCTGCTCGCATTGGTCGCGATCCAATGACTGTTGGCAGAATATGGAATCAGTGGGTTCTGGACGGCAATACGGAACACCGTGCTAGATCCCAACGGCGTCGTATCACTAGCAGTCGAGTTGACAGGCATCTTATTCGCATGGCTGAAATGGATCGTGCAGCCACGTCTCGATCCCTGAGTCACCGGAAGGGGAAACCGATGGCAAAACGTCATTTCTTCGAATGAATCCACGTTCTAGTTACAGCATCATGATGGTCGCATCCGTGTTTGGCGACATCGCGGTGAACGCGTGTATTCGTCATCGCCTACTGGCGTATCACCCGACGTGATGGTATGAGGTACCATTGGTTACACATCTCGGTCACCTCTTGTTCGCATCGACGTCACTTTGAATACTTGTCCTTACATCTCATATATGTTACGACACATGGCTATACCCGTCATTGGATCCCTGCGAAACCCTACATTTCAGCAGGATAATGCACGACCACATGTTACAGTTCCTGTACGGTGTGGTGTCGCACAAGTACAAAGTGCGCGCCACCTACTTTCGCCGCGCGCCGCCATGCACGCACGGCGCGGCGTTCTCACGACGACAGCCACGAGCGCCCTCTGCTGCAACCCCGCTCGTGGCCACCACGGAAAGACACCGGTCACTTCGGACTGAGATAGCAACGAGTTAGGACCTTCGTAATCAGATAGGCACCAGTGAAGACTTTGCTATCGTACAGGCACTAGGCAGGCCTCTAACAACTATGTATCAACATTCTGCAGTACTATGTAAAAGTTAAGTATTGTTACATTCTGTGCAATATATATCTCTTTCTAATTTACTCGAGTGTTTATAGTTTCTGGCTGCTCCCCTCCGTACCTGCACCAGCGTGCTATCTTATTCCTGTGTCGGTCTCATCCACTCGGCCACCGACACCTACGACGAGGCTGGGACACAAAAGCGGCGACGAAGTTGGGACACAAAAGTGGCGACGAGGAGTGATAGAACCTTGGACCAGCCCGCTTGTAGCAGCCAGACAGCAGCAGTTGGAGCACGCAGAAATTGCTCCCGCCCACCCACCCTTATTATAGGAATTTTGGGGGAAGATATTTTGTTACGTGTTTTGTGGACTTTTTTGTTGCAGAGCGTCCTCTTTCATATTGCATTTGTGTTTTGTTATAATTTACTTGTATGCGCGGCGCCTAATCGGTCAGCATGGCCACTACCCCGAACCCAAACTTAATGGAAATTATTCAGTTACAGACGGCGCAAATCACTCAACTGCTGCAGGCCGTGTCGCAGTTGACGACACAGGCTGCTCACCAACAACAGCAGCCCACACCTGCCGTCGCAACGCTTCCTACATTTCGCCAGTACAACGAACGTGAGGAAGAATGGAGCGACTATTTCGCACAGTTTCAAGAACTCGTCGCGGCTCATCAAATTACAGGTCAGAGAGTGAAGAATCTTATTGATTGTGGGCCCCCAGACCTTCGTACTATTGCAAAAACTTTTCCCTCTCGCATCTCCTCGTGATGTAGACATTGAACAAATTGTAGATGCACTGAATGTTCATTATGAGAGAAAAGTTCTTGTAGCCGCTGCACGGTACCGATTTTTCAGACTTAAAAAATCACCTGAACAGTCACACCAAGAGTGGATCACCGAGTTGAAGGGCTTAACCCGCCAATGTAACTTTACTTGCTCTTGTGGACTTTCGTATAGTGACGTGATGTTGAGGGATGCGATTACGCAGAACATTCAGGACCCCAGAATTAGGGCAGCAATTCTGAAACAGTCTGACCCTTCATTAGACAGTGTACTGCAGCTTATAGAAGCGCATGATACTTTTGACTTAGCAGACGTAGAAATGCAAAGCCACAGTGTAAATTCAGTGCGCCGCAACGGACGCTTTCCTAGCCGTAGTTCTCAGTATAGCACTAGTGATTCTTATTTTTCTACCGGCCGTGCTGAACAGACAGTGAACAGTAGCCAGAGTAAAAGTGCGACGCAAAGGTCGCCCCGTAGTGTTAGACACAGTAATTTGCATAACGGGCGCCAACGCTAATTTCAGAAAAATGTACGTAAATCTTGCCCCCAGTGTGTGTCTCGCCACAAGCGTGCTCATTGCCCTAGTCGCAACGCAACCTGTTATCAATGTGGCAAATCGGGATATGTACAGTCTGCGTGTATGCAAATTAAAAACTCAAAGAACAGTAACGTTAGAAACAGTGCTTCGCACAGTGCGAGAACAGTGCATGCAGTAAATGTTATAGACGCTGTGGAATTGAACAGTGCTTTCCTTGGATCTCAATTGCAAGAAAGTAGTTCTGCGCCTATGGCAAAACTATATAGTGCACCACGTAGCAAGCGCCGACGAGCGCGTAAAACAGTACAACGGAAAAGGGTTCGGGACAAGCAAAATGATTATGAACAGTGCATTCCTGTAGTGAAAATAGTGCCTTCTGCAACTGCTCCTTGTAATAGTGCCCAGTACTGTGTAGCTAGTGACAGTAGACTTCAAGTAGCTACTCAAAAGTGTAGTGCAGTAGTTAGTACATCTGGAGTAGCTTTGCATGCTTGCGCGGACGCCGATCCGGCGGTAGTGCCATCTAGTGACAGTGTTGTTAATCCGCTGCGTGCCGAGTCTGCGCCGCTTACTTCACTACGCGGCCCGCGCATACACAGCAAACAAACCGTAGCAGACGTTGCCCACATTCGCGCACCTGTCGTGCGCCAGAAGCACAAACTTTTTGTCAATCTCTCCATAGAAAATAAGACTGTGCAATTTCAGCTTGATACTGGTTCCGCTGTCACATTAATAAATAAAGATACTTATGAACTTCTGGGTTCGCCAAAATTGTCGCCGTCACAGCAAGTGTTAACAGCGTACACAGGTCAAAATATTCCCGTGCTAGGAACGTGTAGCCTGCCTGCCTCTTTCCAAGGTATAACAAAAACAGTTGCTTTTGTAGTTCTTCAGGCCAAATCGACACAGAACATTTTTGGACTAGATGCTTTTGACTTGTTTGGTTTATCAATTCAAAGAGATGTGCTTCAAATTTCGTCAGTAGTGCCTCAGGACAAAATCAATGCTTTATGTGACAAATATAGTGACTTGTTTTCGCCGGAACTAGGTTGTGCAAAAGACTTCGTGGCACATGTAACTTTAAAAGAATCTGCAGTTCCAAAATTTCGTAAAGCTAGACCAGTGCCTATCGCCTTGCGTGATACAGTTGCCGAAGAACTTAAACGTTGGCAAGACAGTGGGTTGATTTCTCCTGGTTCTTCGAGTCAGTGCGCCTCACCTATAGTAATTATACCCAAGCCGTCAGGAAAACTTCGTATCTGTGCGGACTTTAAATCAACAGTGAACAGTCAGACAATTGTAGACACTTATCCCCTGCCCAGACCGGACGAACTAATGGACAAATTAGGACAGTCTCGCTTCTTTTCTAAGATTGATTTAGCAGAGGCATACTTACAAATTCCGCTTGATGACGAGTCAAAACAGTTTTTCGTCATTAGTACTCACATGGGCCTTTTTCAGTTTCAACGCCTACCATTTGGCAGTTCTTCCGCCCCTGCTATTTTTCAGCGTTTCTTGGAACAGCTGACAGTTTCTGTACCGTGTTGCTCGAACTACTTAGATGATATTGTGGTATCCGGACGTACAGTTGAAGAACATTTAGCAAACCTGGAGTGCCTTTTCAAAGTTTTGTCTGCAGCAGGTCTACGTTGTAATAAAGCAAAGTGTTCCTTTTTTCAGGCTGAAATAGAGTACCTAGGCCATGTGATTAATGCCCAAGGAATTCATCCCTTACAGTCACATCTTAGAGCAATCAAAGACTTGCCTCCTCCTAAGAATGTGCATGAATTGCAAGCAGTAATGGGAAAGCTTAACTATTATTTCAGATTTATTCCCAATGCCTCTCAGATTGCAGCTCCACTGCATCACTTACGTAGGAAGAATGTTCCTTTTGTATGGTATAAAGATTGTCAGGTTGCCTTTGACAAACTAAAGTCTGCACTACTCAGTGATGCATGTTTGATTCCCTTTGACCCACAGAAGCCTGTAGTGTTAGCAGTTGACGCCTCGTCGTACGGTCTGGGTGCCGTTCTGTCACATCGTATTGGATGTCACGATCGTCCTATTGCCTTTGCATCCAAGCTACTGACGCCGACGCAACAGAATTACAGTCAGATAGAAAAGGAGGCCTTAGCAATCATTTACGGCGTCACAAAGTTTCATCATTATCTCTATGGCAGAAAATTCTATTTGTTGACAGACCACAAGCCTCTCACGTCGTTGTTCTCACCCACAAAGCCGATTCCGCCACGTACGGCACAAAAGCTTCAGAGATGGTCCTTGATATTGTCAAATTATCAGTATGAGATTTTGTACCGACCTACCACTAAACATGCCAACGCGGACACACTTTCCCGACTTCCGGTTGGCCAGGATGTACATTTGATTCTTCAGAAATGGCATGTTGTCAGGTAGACTCCAGAGATGCTTCCGCTGTCGCAGACTTTCCTTTAAACTCTCGTCGGGTTGCACAGGAAACAGCTGCGGATGCAGACTTAAGTGTGGTAGCACGTTTTGTTCGCTTTGGTTGGCCTGCCAGAGCCAAAGACATTGATCGGCCTCTGGTTCGACGTTATTTTGCACAACGTCATGCATTGTCTTTAAGTCAGGGTGTTCTGTTGTTACATACGGACAACGACCAAACAAGAGTGATAGTTCCTCGTTCCCAGCAACGAGAAGTGTTACGCCTCCTGCATCAAGGACATTGGGGTATTGTTAGGACAAAGCAACTGGCCAGACGTCATTGTACCTGGGTTGGTATGGACGCTCAGATAGAGAACATGACGTCACAATGTACTGTTTGTGCGGAGCATCAGGCGGCTCCTCCGCAACGTTTCTCAGATTGGCCACGCCCCAAGGGCCAATGGCAACGTTTACATATTGACTTTGCCGGACCTTTCTGGAATACGCGCTGGTTAATTGTTGTGGACGCTTTCAGCAAGTTTCCTTTTGCGAATTGCCATGAACTCAACGACAGCTTCTAGTACAATCAGTGCCTTAACATCAGTGTTTTGCATCGAAGGCTTGCCTGAAACTATCGTCAGTGACAATGGACCTCAGTTTGTTAGTGCGGAATTTCAAAAGTTTTGTCGTGTGAATGGCATTCAGCATATTACCACTGCA
The DNA here is from genome assembly GCA_026315105.1 of Locusta migratoria. Taxonomy (NCBI): domain Eukaryota; kingdom Metazoa; phylum Arthropoda; class Insecta; order Orthoptera; family Acrididae; genus Locusta; species Locusta migratoria. The sequence goes on from CM048750.1 coordinate 352,031,397, forward strand.
CCTTTTCACCTTCAGTCTAATGGTGAAGCAGAACGTTTCGTTCGAACATTCAAGTCTCACATGGAAAAGATGAAAGGTCAGCACTCCAGGCAGCAAGCTCTTCAAATTTTCCTGTCTACGTATCGGTGCATGCCACGTGACGGCCCGTCTCCTGCCGAGCTGCTACACGGCCGCCGTCACCGCACTCTCCTTCACCTGCTGCAGCCTCCCACGCACCGAGTCGGTTCGTATGGCGCTACGCGTTTTCAGGTTTTTACGCCGGTGCTGTACAGGGTGTTTGCTGGCAACAAGAAGACATGGATGCCGGGCACCATTCAGCGCGTGCTCGGTCGCAAATATGTATGTTGTACATTCTTCCACAGGGTCGGAGCTGCGGCGCCACGCAAACCAATTGCGTCTGCATAGGCCGCGCGATCCTGTCTCCGGTTTCTTGATTCCAGACCCAGTTCACCGCCAGGGAGCACAACCACATCGTTCGTCCCCGGACTACGAGATCGTCTCGATGGAGATCGACGCAACGCTGCCGCTGTCGCCGCCGCAGATGACAGCGTCACCGAGAGGGACTCCGGGACCGTGCGTGCCGCCGCCGCCTGGGCCACGCACCTCAGAAGAAGATGACCTGCTCCCTCTGGGCGGGGGGGGTGCGCCCTTCCCCAGGTTTCGGTGGGTTCCCTGGAGAAACGCAAGGCGTCTCGATATCAGCCTCAGCTACGACGCCCGTCCCACTAGTAACGCCCCCGCCCAGGCCCTCCTCCCAGTGCTGTCGCCGTGGCCCTCAGCCCTACGCCGCGACGCGACGGCGCGGCGGTTTGGGGGGGAGGGGTGTGGTGTCGCACAAGTACAAAGTGCGCGCCACCTAATTTCGCCGCGCGCCGCCATGCACGCACGGCGCGGCGTTCTCACGACGACAGCCACGAGCGCCCTCTGCTGCAACCCCGCTCGTGGCCACCACGGAAAGACACCGGTCACTTCGGACTGAGATAGCAACGAGTTAGGACCTTCGTAATCAGATAGGCACCAGTGAAGACTTTGCTATCGTACAGGCACTAGGCAGGCCTCTAACAACTATGTATCAACATTCTGCAGTACTATGTAAAAGTTAAGTATTGTTACATTCTGTGCAATATATATCTCTTTCTAATTTACTCGAGTGTTTATAGTTTCTGGCTGCTCCCCTCCGTACCTGCACCAGCGTGCTATCTTATTCCTGTGTCGGTCTCATCCACTCGGCCACCGACACCTACGACGAGGCTGGGACACAAAAGCGGCGACGAAGTTGGGACACAAAATACGGGCCTTTCTGGGTACGGAAAATTTTCGACTGCTGCCCTGGCCAGCACATTCTCCATGAAAACGTCTGGTCAATGGTGGCCGAGTAACTGGCATGTCACAATGAACTGTGGTATCGTGTTGAAGCTGCATGGGGATCTGTACCTTTACATGCCATCCAAGCTCTGTTTGACGCAATACCCAGGCGTATCAAGGCCGTTGTTACGGCTTAGAGGTGGCTGTTCTGAGTACTGATTTCTCAGGATCTATGCACCCAAATTGCGTGAAAATGTAATGACATGTCAGTTCTAATATATTTGTCCAATAAATACCCATTTATCATCTGCATGTCTTCATGGTGTAGCAATTTTAATGGCCAGTAATGTAGTTTATGAACGTCTGTGGACCTTTATGAATTTATGTATGAGAAGGTGCACGTCCAGTACCGTAAAACGTCTACACCACTACAGCAGTTTTGTTCTTATGCAATAACACAACCAACAGATAAAACCACACACACGCTCAGCATATATACACGGACACCACAGTGTCGCACTCTCTGTATCATATATTACAGAAACAGGTACCTAAAAACCTCGCTGTGTTGTAATGCTTCGTTGTGGTACATAAAACCACACACAAGCTCAGCATATATACACGGACACCACAGTGTCGCACTCTCTGTATCATATATTACAGAAACAGGTACCTAAAAACCACGCTGTGTTGTAATGCTTCGTTGTGGTACATTTTAAAAGCAATCGGTCAACATATTTATCAGATGAACGGTTTTGCACAAACAAACATTTACACCTTATTGACATATACTATTAACTGTATAAAGAGCCTATCCCGGTTTGATGGTGGCGAGCACGTTTGGGAAACCATTTTCAGTGCTATCAGTGCGGCCTTCCCGCAGTGTGAGGGGGATTGCGCTGTACCCTAGTAATCTGTCGGCGTTACCCGCTTAGCGCCGGATGCAATTAGAGGTAAACGAAGTTGTGCCAACACAAAGAGGCCGATAAAAGCGCGTCCCGGGCGTCGTCAAGCCACGTCACCGACACGCCGACCGCGACAGCAGAATGAGGTTGTGGTCACAAAACCAACCAGGTGTACCTGACGTAACAGCGTTGGAGTTCGTTCAAAGCTCAGCGTTCGTCGACGGAAAGAAGACTGACTCGAATAAATGTCACCGTTTCTGGAAATATCTTCTCGTAAGATATAACGCCGTGCGGGTGTGGCCGAGCGGTCTGGAGCGCCACGTTGCGGATCGCGCTGCCTCCCGCGTCTGACGTTCGGATCCTCCCTCTGGAATGGTTGGTTGTGTTGTATTTAGTATGAGTTAGTTCATCCCTTAACAACCAAGTTGAAATGTGACGCCGACAGCGGTGGCCGAGGGGACTGAGGCGCTCCAGTCACGGTCTGCACGGCCACTACGGTCGGGGGTTCGAACCCCCCTCGGGCCTGGATATTTGTGCCGTCCTAGTTCGTAAGTAGTTCATAAGTAGTTTGTAAATTTAGGGACTGATGACCCCGTAGTTAAGTCCCATAGACTATACAAACATTTGAACATTTGAACTGTAACATTTTAATACCTTATCAAATTTTAATTATTCGTATTCGTGATAGCGTTGCTTATCAACTACCTTTCATATGTTCTACGTTTTGAGAGAAGAGTATATGATTTAGTAGACCATTTGTGTATTTTTTTAATTATTATTTGCATTTTATCGTTTTACTAGCTGAAAACCAGGCGTTGCCCGGGTATTTATTTATTCCTGTCATTTTTCAGGTATATATTCATTTATATAAGGGCTGTATGTCTGTAAAATCTCTTCGGAATAAAATTAGTAGTAAAGAAGTAATAGATTAAAACTTGGCGCGTGGTGGTGCGGTTTTCCATGAACATCGTGTCGTACTGTGATACAATTTAGAAGGTACACTCAACTATATGCATATATACTGTCTGTAAAATTTACTATGGCCAAATTTTGTAGTGCAGAAATTATAAATTGTAACTTCATACCGAAAGCCGTAGTTTTATTCCCTGACCAGCGGACCGTTACTGTTTACGTGCTCATATCTCATGAACTACGTGTCGGAATGTGATACAATTTATTAGCTACATTCAACTATATATATGTGTGTATACTGTCTGTAAAATTTCCTGTCGCTACAATTTATAGTGTTCAAATTATAAATTGTAACGTGATATCGAGAGCCGTAGTTTTACTCCATAAACATCGGAAAAGTAGTAAGCGAGAAACTTTTTGCCTTTCAGCATTTTGCTATGGTTGTCAGATGAAAAAAGTTTAATAAAGGTTTGAAATTATGTTTAAAGTTTGTTGAAAGTCGCTAAGTACTGTTATTCTCATACAGTGTATTTCGAAAGTCTCGCAGCATTATATGACATTTTTTTGCGATTTCTATTGGTTATGACGTAATATTTTTTGAACTATCTGCCGTATGTGATTCTTAACCATGCAGAAATTTTTATCTCACAGTAAGGAATGTGTGTATCAAATTTGGTTGAAATCGGTCCAATAGTTTAGGACAAAATGAGCAGCATGGTCGGAAAGTGCAGCAGTTTTTCGCGCATCTCATTGTTTATGACGTCATAACTCGTGAACTATACATCGTATGTGATTCTTACACTTACGGTGACCGTCCACATGGATTGAAGCTTACGTGCACAAAATTTCATAAAGATTGGAACAAAACTGTAGATTTGTAGGCAACACGCACAAATATACGGACACTCTGCTTTAAATATTACATTAGAACAGCAGTGTAAATTCTGTACGCCGTGCTCAGCCTTTATTTGTTCTTGTTAGGAAAGACCACTAGTGGTCAATGGCGTGTCACGTCACTTTTCCTTGTTCATATCACACATTTAGCTCTTTACGCTGATTGAGTATGCACTTGTTACGTACCGAGGCCGCAGCACATCCTCGTTCTGCTCAAAATGTTCAAATGTTTGTATAACTTATAGGACTTAACTACGGTGTCATCAGTCCCTAAACTTACAAACTACTTATGAACTAGCTAATACTAAGGACGGCACAAATATCCATGCCCGAGGGGGGATTCGAGCCCCCGACCGTAGTGGCCGTGCAGACCGTGACTGGAGCGCCTCAGCCTCCTCGGCCACTGCGGCCGGCCCTCGTTCTGCAGATGCGGTCTGTTCCTGGTAAGCGGTTCATTGTATGGTTCCTATCACACGCTTTTTAATAGTTTGTTTTTACGCAATTTATACTGACCACTTACAGTGAGATTGTTGACCGTGGGTAGCGATTCTGGCCGTAATCTGTTCTCGATTTTAGACTCACATGGCTGGTTTCTTCGGAATGGAGAAATCGGGTATGTTATTTATCAAATGACAACCACACCCTATTGTGAAAGTATTTTAGGAAGACCTCCTGAAAGAAGCTGGACGCTGTTTTCTAAATATTATGTAATCATTTTTCTAGTAAGTACATCCGGCACTCCCTTTCAAAAATAAATAAATAAATATTCAAATGTTTGTAATCGTATGGGATCAGACTACGTTGGTCATCAGTCCCTAGTCTTACAAAATACTTAAACTGAGTTAAACTAATCTATGCCCGAGGGAGGATTCGAACCTCCGACGCGGGAGGCCACGCGATCCGTAACGTACCGCTCCAGAACACTCGGCTACTCTGGCGCGGCATAATTAAATAAATAAAATTTTAAAAATGTCGATAAATATTTTCTGAATTCTTACTTATTGGTCCATTTAGATACTATGGTCATTAGTTCAGTTGTATTTCCTATTCACAGATGCCACATGAAGATGAATATATAGCGATGTGAAACTGGTTGTGTCTAAATAAACACGTCTTAACAGCTATGCGATTGTATCTCAACACATCTGCACCCAGGACTTTGTATTATTGAAGTTAATTCTTAATTTCCAGTTTTTGTGGTGTTTGTGTATTGAATTTTATCAAAAAGTTCATAAGTAGTTTGTAAGTTTAGGGACTGATGACCCCGCAGTTAAGCCCCATAAGTTTTACAAACATTTTTGAAGAAATATCGTGCACCATTATAAATTTCCAGCATGCTAGTTATTTGAGGACAGTTATGTCGAAATGAAGTACGTGCCGATAATCAAACTTACAAACCGGACTCTTTGTTAATGAGATTTGTAGCCAAGATCGCTTTCTTCATTTAATTACATAACGGGTTTCGGCGTGCTGGACGCCATCTTCAGACCTAATACACCAAGTATTTTTTTACTCTTTATTGACGGCCGAATATGTTTTTACTGACCAGAGCCAACACTGTAGAAAAAGGAATGAGCGCAGTCAAAAATGTTCAAATGTTTGTAAATCTATTGGACTTAACTGCTTGTTCATTAGTCACTAGCCTACAAACTACTTAGACTAAGTTCAACTAACCTAAGGACAACACATACACCCATCCCCGACGGAGGATTCGAACCCCCGACGGCGCGAGGTCTTGTGCACTGCAGCACGGTGCCTCAGTGCGCACGGCTATTCTGCCGCGGCTGCGCGCAGTCTTGTAACGTCACACCAAGCCCCTAGCACGCCGTAGCGGAGAAGCGAGGCAACTGTCCCCGAATTGAAGCGGCTGATCGCCGCCATTTGCAGGGAAGAATCCTAGTGCTGGGGTTGTGATTTGAAGTGTATGATACGCAACAAGAGCAAAATGAAGCACAAAATAGACGCACGTTTCTTTAAAAAAATTACTGATTATTGCAGCCTGTTTAAAAAGTATTCTTAAAAGAATGAAGTCTCCTAATTTTCGAAATAACGTCTGCATAGTGACACGAAGTTTAAGTACAAGGCGCGTCCAGAAAGTAAGTTCAGTTTGGTAATAAAATGAAATTGTACACAGATACAGAAGAAATTTTTATTGCACATTATTCTACAACTCTTAAACTACTTTTCCATCTAACTGCCGAAATTTTGTAGGCACTTGTCATAGCGTGCCACAAGTTTTTGCATTCTGTGGTGTCGCACAAGTACAAAGTGCGCGCCACTTACTTTCGCCGCGCGCCGCCATGCACGCACGGCGCGGCGTTCTCACGACGACAGCCACGAGCGCCCTCTGCTGCAACCCCGCTCGTGGCCACCACGGAAAGACACCGGTCACTTCGGACTGAGATAGCAACGAGTTAGGACCCTCGTAATCAGATAGGCACCAGTGAAGACTTTGCTATTGTACAGGCACTAGGCAGGCCTCTAACAACTATGTATCAACATTTCTGCAGTACTATGTAAAAGTTAAGTATTGTTACATCCTGTGCAATATATATATATATATATATATATATATATATATATATATATCATTCTAATTTACTCTAGTGTTTATAGTTTCTGGCTGCTCCCCTCTGTACCTGCACCAGCGTGCTATCTATGTTCCTGTGTCGGTCTTATTCCACTCGGCCACCGACACCTACGACGAGGCTGGGACACAAAACATTCATCCTTCGCAGAAGGTTGCCGCCTGTGTATTCAACCATGTGGTAACAGGTCTTTATCATCGTTGAAGTGCTGACCACCAAGTACAGGTTTTAGGTGTAAGAAGAGATGAACGTCGCTGGGAGAGAGGTCCGAGCCGTATGGAGGATGATCAAACCGGTCCCATTGAAATTTCCCTAAGAATTGTTTGGTCACATTCGGTGTGTGAGTCAGGCATTATCGTGAAAAAAAAAAATCTTTTGACAGTAATCCTCTTCTTACACCTAAAATCTGACCTTGGTGGACAACACTTCAACGATGATGGGGAGCTGAAAGAACACGTTACCACATGGTTGAATACACAGGCGGCACCATTCTATGAAAAAGGCACACAAAACCTTGTGCCATGCTATGACAATTGCCTATAAAATTTCGGAAGCTATGTAGATTTTTGTACAATCAATATTTTTTCTGTATCTGTACCCATTCGTGTTATATAACCAAACGGAACTTATTTTCTGGACGCGCCTCGTATCTAAGGCTCTTTTCTGAGAAGGTGGAGCGACTTCTCTTCGAGATATTTGCATAAGATGATTCTATCAAACTTGTAAAGTAGCAGACAGTGCGATTATTTTTTGATTCACGTATTTTTCTGTCAGGTCCTGTTTACTTTTCGCAGACTACTCTATACGTTTTGCGCGCTTATTTTTGTACATCACGTTTTTGTCTACTTTCCTTTCCATATTACATAGAATTTTTCTTTTAACTTCCTCGAATTTGGGTATGAATTACTGTAATAACTTATAAAATTTTAAATACGCATTTCATTCGCACATTACTTTTTAACAGTGATGGTACTTCTCAAAGTGATTGAGTATGCAACATTCGACCAAGTAATGACCGTTTACGAAGTACAGTCACTACCTGTTAAGTGTCTAAAAACAATTATTCGACCTACCTCTGCATCATACTTATATGTGATAAATACCTCTTATAGGCCTAGTTATTCATTCAGCTCAAATTAGTATTTTTAGTAATTTATATGTAAATAAAATATAAGTGCACCAAAGTACGTTTCTCAATTTTAGAGAATCATTTGTAAGAGGAAACCTAAACAAAAACAAACGCTCATGATTTATTATTTCTGCATGAATATACTATGCGATACACAAGTAATGACTGCTCTATGAAATGTACATTGCTGCCGTCTTCGTCTTTGCTTCCGTTCTCACTGTTACAATTAAAAGAAGCACGCGAACGACCCATGATTAGGCACTGTTGTTCTGAAAATGGCGGATTCTGTATCGTTAAATGTGGGGACGCGACACTAACGCCAGCGAGGGGTCTAGTTTTTATTTATTAAGTCTAAGCGTCACACGGAGTAGGCCACGATCGCATAGCTGATTGGCTGGCCGTGCCGCAGCTGCCAACAAGTTAGCTACGAGTTCACGGCCAAGCAATGCGCCGGTGCCATTAATTTCCAAGAACCTCGCACGCTTGCCCCGAAATCGTGGATGCAACAATGCAAAACTAAGGAAACAAACAGAAACTACCCCACAGACCTAGTCTGCAAACAAATCTCCCGTGCCATATCCGCACACACCCCAAATCCTACTCCTAACATCAGTAACCACCCACAAAAGTGCGCTCCCCTTGTCACCCAGTACTACCCTGGTCTCTCCATCCTTCGCCAAGGTTTTGATTTTCTATCCTCGTGCCCAGAACAGAGACATCCTGCTCAAGATCCTTCCAACCCCTCCTAAAGTGTTGTTCCGTTGCCCTCCCAACGTTCACAATATCCTAGTTCATCCTTATGCCACCCCGAAACCCACATGGAACATATCCTTGTGGAAGACCCCGCTGCAAGACCTGTTCAATCCACCCACCCAGCACTTCCTATTCCAGTCCTGTCACAAGCTTATCCTACCCTATCAGAGGCCAGGCCACTTGTGAAAGCAACCAGGTAATTTAACAACTGTGCTGCAAACATTGTACAGCTCTCTATATTGGCATGACCACCAACCAGCTATCCATTAGGATGAATGGCCACCGCCAAACTGTGACCAAAAACAAGGTAGACCACCCTGTGGCACACAATGCAGCGGAGCACATGCTTGATTTCAATGGCTGCTTCACAACCCGGGCCATCTGGATCCTCCCACCACCACCAGATTTTCTGAGCTGCACAGATGGGAGTTATCCCTACAATACATTCTCAGATCCCGAAATCAACCAGGCCTCAACCTACGATAACTTCGCCGCGGTGGAGTAGCCGAGCGATCTAAAGCGTCTTGCTGCGGAGCGCGCGGTTGCTCGCCGTGGAGGTTCGAGTCCTTCCTGGGGCATGGGTGTGTGTGTTTGTCCTTAGGTTACTTTACCTAGGTTTAAGTAGTTTGTAAGCTACGGACTGATGACCACGCAGTTTGGTCCGATATAATTACAAACATTTGAATATCTGTACGATAACTTCCCTATATTTTTTCTCCATGTCTTGCAGTTCCTACGTTCCTATCCTAAAGCTCGCCTGTTTTGAGTGGTGTGTGAATGTGCGATCGTGTGTGTGTGTGTGTGTGTGTGTGTGTGTGTGTGTGTGTGTGTGTGTGTGTATGCGGTCTTGTGTACTTGCTGTGTGCACCCATTTTCTATATATATTCATTTTCTATATATTTTTATTTTATTTTATTTTCTCCCCTCACCCGCCTCCCCAGTCCATTCCTAAGCTGCACTTCGTTATTCCCATCTAACCCATCCCCACCACAGTGACGTAACCTTCCTATCCCCTCTCCCCCTCCCCTCCCCTCCCGTCCCCGATTCGCTGCAGAGCGTGATTCGAAGTGCGGCAGCCGGAGGTGATGGTTGTAGGACTGTGTTGTGAGCCTGTGTGATTGCGTGAGTGTTCTATTTTCTGAAGAAGGCCATGGCCGATAGCTGAATGTGTTGCATGTGGGTGTCTTTTGTATGTGCCTGTCGCAGCTCGTCGCCACGCCTTTGCGGTGGGTTGTAAACTGTCCTCACTATGTTATTAATTCCAACCTGAACTTTCCATTATTATAAAATTAGAGAAGTCATCGACATAAAAATCCTAACAACATGAATAGCGAGGTTGGCTAAAAGTTACCTTCAACGTGGCTGCCGGCAATCCTTCCCCAGCGGACCGCGTGTGTGTGCCAGCCAGCGGCTCCACTTGACCCGAAAAAAATGTTTCTTAAGGTTATGGGACTTAACTACGGGGTCATCAGTCCCTAAACTTACAAACTACTTATGAACTAGCTAACACTAAAGACAGCACAAATATCCATGCCCGAGGGGGGATTCGAACCCCCGCCCGTAGTGGCCGTGCAGACCGCGACTGGAGCGCCTCAGTCCCCTCGTCCACCGCGGCCGGCTCTTGACCCGAGTTCTGCAGTATAAACGGCGGCCACAGCAGAACTGACGCGCGGCTTGAACGTTCGCACCATCCCCTGGGTGCTATTTACTGATTGGCTGTTACCTTCCTATCAGATAAAAAGTTCTCGCGTACCAATCACTTATCAGGCTAGTAAACACGAGCGACGTATAGCAGCAATCCGTCGCATGGGCGACCGATCGCTTCGTAGATCGTACGTGTGTGGGCAAATCGCAGAGATCGGGCGCCGATCGCTGATCGCATGGAAAACCCAGGCAATCTGGCTGATCTCATGCGATTTGTCGATGCAATGTTGCTGCTTGGGTGCTTAGCAGAGATGTGTGCCAATATTCCTATGACTCGTTTCTTTGTTTATCTACTGTGTTTGTGATTAGTTTCGCTTTTCTACGTTCAGTAATAACTTTACAATGAATAATTATTCGGGGATCACGAACTTCTCTGAGCAATGGTGGCCAGCGTTTACACATATGTTAAGAAGTAATACAAAGTGCACCCTACAATTTCTGCTGTGATCAGCGTTGTGAAGCTTTTGGTCATAGCACTGGAATTGATAGGACGTTCATAGTAATAACCAACAAAAACTTGAGTCCCATTACAAGCTTCCTAGGGTTTTATTTGCGGACGGAGAAGTTAGTACTGCTTCCTCCCAAAAGTCCCCTAAAACCACATCCTTGCGGATGCTGTTGCGTAGCAGTGTGCGTTTGTACCGCCCTACAGTACGTACGAGGTGCCGTAGTTGCTGTGCAAGTCCTTATGGAAAGCATAGAGTTCTGACTAACCTGTTGTCTTCTATAGTTGTGTCCCCAGCGCAGAAGACACACTGGTCGTTAGTTCTTCTACAGCATACAAGTGAGGCTAAAATAAGTTCTGTATGATGGAAGCATAAGAAGCGAGGAGAGTACCAGTAACATAGGCGGGGTTTTCCACGGGAACCAGCACCTACTTTGCCATATGCTACTGCTCCCCAACCAACATTTCAACATATGCTGCACTTCCGTCTCCCTCCCACGTTTAAGACTCGTACGATGCTAGCAAAGAAACGGCTAGCGGCCAGAAATATTAAGTGGCCATCAGCCAGGAATATCACACCATCTGATGATTTTCAGTTATTTGATAAAGAATTGCAGGTATTATCAATAATGTTAACTTCGACACAGAAAGATTAATTTTGATGGGTCGCGGGTATGTTGCGCGGGAACTCCTCCAGACCACAAAGCTAAAAGCATTAGTTCCAATGCGCCTTGGATTCTACGAAAATCAAGATCAGAGTCCAGCTATACCTATACTAAGTCACCATTGGTACGGAGTCAGCGTGGTGTAATTAGCAGCCGGGCGCCGTGGCTCACCGCGCCCGGTCCGGGGGCTAAACGCCTTCTGCAATAAAAAAGCTGAGCCAAATATAAGAAACGAACAAACAAGAACGAACTGGAACAATTACCGCAAAACTTCGATCAACCGGAAGTAGGAAAAAAAATTAGCAAGGCACTCGACTGTCACATAGACGACCTCATTCAAATCCTCCTTGGGTTTTTTTTTTTTTTTTTTTTTTATACGCTTGTCCGACTGTTGATTGTGTATAATTATATTCCTTTTCCCACTTTATCAGTGGGAACGATACGCTACGAATGACTAGTCGCCTGGCCGAGGGGACTGAGGCGTTCCAGTCACGGTCTGCACGGCCACTACGGTCGGGGGTGCGAATCCCCCCTCGGGCATGGATATTTGTGCCGTCCTTAGTATTAGCTAGGTCATAAGTAGTTTGTAAGTTTAGCGATTGATGACCCCGTAGATAAGTCCCATAAGCTATACAAACATTTGAACATTTGAATTTTTGACTGGTCGCCTGTCCGCAGCATAATAATCCGCTGAGACGCGTCAAGTGGGCAAACAATGCATTCGACGGTATAACAACAGTGGGACCGGGGACTAAACGGAGCTACCAAATGCTGCACAAATGTTATAGGTGATAAATACAGACGGTTTATTGATCTTTCAGTCGCCGTATAAGTATTCTTCGAAATAACGAATAAAATATAATAATCGCGCGCAATACATAACAAATTGAGCAATTAACGTAAGTTATTATCATGACCACTCAAGCATTAAGAGTGGCAATGAAAGCATATAATTATGCACATTCAGGCGTCGGACAAGTGAAGCAGGATTTGAATGCGAGTCGTCTGTGTGACAGTCGAGCGCCTTGCTATTTACACCACGCTGGCTCACGTACTGCAGATGGCTTAGTACAGGTACAGCTGTTACGCGCTGAACTTTGACCTCGATTATCGTGGAAGCCAGGGCGCATTGGAACAAATCCTTTTAGCTTGGTGGTCTGGAGGAGTTCGCGCACAACATACCTGCGACCCATCAAAACTCGTTTGTACCAAACATGGTGTTGTCCTTGGAAGATGTATTACGTCGGTATCAGATAACGGAAAAATTCACAGAATATAGGAATGTACATTTAGCAGCGGCCAACAGTTTATAGCCCTGAAGAGTACCACTGCACAGTAGCCGAAACTTCGGCAAATTGTTTTAAAAATGACGCGGCCTAATGCCCAGACTTGTTTTATCGAAAAGGAGGTTTCAATTACGGAGACAGTGTCGCGGTGGAATAGCTGAGCGGTCTAAAGCGTCTCGCTGCGGAGCGCGCGGTTGCTCGCCGTGGAGGTTCGAGTCCTCCCTAGGGCATGGGTGTGTGTGTTTCTCCTTAGATTAGTTTACCTAGGTTTAAGTAGTTTGTAATCTACGGACTGATGACCATGCAGTTTGCTCCGATAGATTTACAAACATTTTTTTTTATGCAGACGGAAGTCAGGCATACGTAATGTCCTACATACTCTTGTGTGTGGAATACCGATACCTGCAGGAATACGTCTACTTTCTGCAGGACCACTATCTGCCAACGAATAATGTATTATACTTCATCCACAGAGTGCCAATTTTCTCGTTCAGATGAAATGAGACTGCAGGCACTGCATCAGTGTCAAGCAGTGTGAACTCACGAGTAACATTTCAGGCTCCTAATTTGCGGTTAGTAAATCGTAACGCCGTATTCTCTAGAAGCAGCAGCAGTGTTTCAATTAGGAAACCAACACACAAATACCATATCGGCATGATCAGCGTGTGTACATACGTGTGACATGTTTACAAGCTACAGTACAGTATACTTAGCAAAGAAATTACAGCCAAAATTCGGTGTCAGCTGAAGCACGACTTGACGACTTAAAAATCAACAATCTCCCGCAGACACTCGATAAACAGACGAATAGCAACCGGTATACCAACAAACGAAACGAAAATGCACTGAATACAGCTATACCTGTGTACACAATAGAAATTAGACATCTGTTATACGGCATTTCATTGCAAATCGTGTATACCAGTGTTTTCAACCTGACGGTCGCGGGAAGGGGGGGGGGGGGGTTCGCCAAGTCTTGCTCAGGGTTTCGCCGTTACAAGAGGAAGTACTTGCACTGTAAAATAATTAGCGGTTCAGTAACACACAGCGTTTGCCTAAGTGAAGTTTATTCAATATTAAAATTACGGAACTCCTTGTGCGATATTAATTATAAATTGAATAAATCATAGATTGTTTTATTATAGGGTAAGTAAATGATGAATAAACTCAAAGCCGGAACACTGTTTTTGGGAAGCATCGACATGATACAATAAGTAATATTCAAAAATTCGGGAAAAGTACCCACAAATCAATATATATAAAAATGGAATGTGGACGTGTGTCCGTATATTTCACTTGGTAGTCAAAATTATTCACTGCAGACCAACGGCATTAGAGTAGCATTTAGGTTCGCGGTGTGCACTATGGTGTTCTGGTCGCGGTGTGTGGCGGTGGGTGAGTGTGGCGAACAAAAATCCGTAAAATGTGTAGCTATACGACGATCAACAGATGCTCAAAGATAAAACACTGAGAAACAAAGACATACTTTAGCTGATCGTTAACTACACTGTCAATACACCAATGATCTCAAAATAAACACTGGAAAGACAACTGTAGTGCTTAGGATCAAAATACTGACAACTGGATTAGCAGTTCCACGTCGATAGCTATAAGAGGGTGGGTGATATATTAGTTCGAAGTCGTCAGCTTATATAAAATTAGCACTGACGACCAGTGATGACTTTTGAGACTATAATAGCAAAGAAGTTATATACAGCGAAACGTGATGTGATGCACAGTCTTCAGTTGTTTTTCTGCAGCAAGCGTACGAATAAAGAAAAATAAGTGCATATTGCAGTTTGAAAAGTAAAACTACAAAGAAAGATGCCAAAGCATAAGAAAGAAATTTCGCGTTCTCGATCCGTTTCTAAGAGAAAACGGCGCTAAAAGTGCATCTACAGACGACAGAATTTGTAGATGTTGTTTATGTTACACTGTAGGCATCAGCGTCTTATTGACATTCCATTCCCTAAGGGATTGAAACAGGGGATGAACGGTTTTTTGAAAATACGTTGCTATTCAGGCAATATTGAAGAAGAAAAACAAAACTTCCGATTTAGATTTCTGCTTCTTGGAATTAAAAAAAAAAAAAAAAAAAAAAAAACCACACAAGTGTTTCGATATTTTTGGAAATTCAACCATTAAGTGGGTGAAATGAGGGAAAATCTTTTAAGGGCGCTACTAAGACTAATTTGATGCTAGAAATGTGAAAATTTGGGTTTGGAACTATGGTTATAATTTTAAATAAATGCGTTTCGGGTTGTTTGGAATTCTGACACCAATGGTGCAACAGGGAGTGGGAAGTTGTATTAAAATAGTTTATTAGGAAAGCATTTTTTAAGCTAAATCTATGAAAATTTATATTTACAAGTAGAAACTACCAATGCAAACAATCCAGTCTACGCGTGCGAAACACCGGGAATTTAGCTAGTTGTCTATATAGTACGACCTTTTTCAATGAACGTAGTTGGCTTCTGACGTTTGCCTGAAATACGAAACATTCGTTACCCAAAATATATTTGTCTGCCAGAAATCATGTAAAATAGGATAATGTGTTCCATTCTGAAAGACACACAAACCAATTTCGCCCGAGAATTTAAAAGAATGCTGGGCCTATGATCTCCTAAATTAATTAGTATTTTTCCTGAAGCACCATGCATATATGTGCAGGGATGCACGGGAAATTCAACAGCGTCTTCAAAGTGTTGTAAGGCAGCGTATCTCCACTGTAGTGTAAAAACACCTTGCTTCGAAAATTCGTGTCACCGTGGTGGAATGGCTGAGCGTTCTAAGGCGCATTGCTGCGGAGCGCGCGGTTGTTCGTCGTCGCAAGATTGAGTCCTCCCTTGGGCATATGGAATTTTTTTTTTTTTTTTAAGCTTAAGGGACTCCTGCGTTACTAGTCCCTAAACTTTAAAAATACTTATGAATTATCTCATACTAAAGACGACACATACATCCATGCCCTAGAGGAGGGGGGAGAGATTCGAACCCCCCGACGGGGAACGGCCTCGCGCATCTTACATAGCGCCTCAATGCGCTCGGCCGCTCCGCCGCGACAGGTGACTGTTGTCCTTAGTTAAAATGTTCAAATGATTGTTCAAATGTTTGTTAAGCTTATGGGACTTAACTACGGGGTCCTCAGTCCCTAAACTTACAAACTACTTACGAACTACCTTATACTAAGGGCGGCACAGATATCCATGCCCGAGGGGGGATTCGAACCCCTGACCGTAGTGGCCGTGCAGACCGTGACTGGAGCGCCTCAGTCCCCGCGGCCACCGCGGCCGGCTTGTCCTTAGTGTAAGTTAGTTTAAGTAGCTTAGGGACTGATGACCATAGCGGGTTTATAAACATTAGATTTTGAATACGTGTTAGGTGTCTCCGAATTTTCTGGTACGTAAAACTTTACCGCCGTGTCCTTTGGTGAAGTAGCCCAATTGTATCTCACAGTTATTCTCTAATCGAGAAATGCGTGTACTTTATTAGCTCTATTCCCTCTATGGAAAAATATCTTATAAAGATATCGCACTTTACTGTGCCTAAACGAAATAGATTTAGAAAAAGCTTCGATTTCAGTGCAGGATTGAGCAGATAGCAGATTCACTCCATTGGAAGAGGAAAAAAGAAACAATTTGTTGACTGGTTATCCAGAAACGATAATGAAAATTTAGGAAGCGAAATGAACTCGGACGTGAAATCTAACGCGAATTTGCATACATTTCGGCACGGCGGGAGATCCACAGAGCCGATGCTAAGTAAATATTACATAAAACGGCATGAATACGTCATTTCAAATGGTTCATAGAATATTTAAAAGGCGCAATCGAGGTTTTTTTTTTTCGTTTATTTGTACAGAGATTGACAGTGTTTACCGAGGAGATTAAATTAAAATTTTCAAAAAACTCGTCGGACAGAAATGTTCCCCGCGGTGTAGCTGCGGATTTAATCACGCGCGGCGCGTTCTGTACACAGGCTGTAATATCGCATTAACGGCGTGGCGGTCTCTGGCGAGGAACATCGCTGGCCGAACGCCGGGAATTTCATCCGAGGCGCGTCCGTGCGCATGCGCGAGCGGAAACAGCGGCGTCGTTCAGTTGTCGGCTTTTGTCACCATCGGCCTTCTGATTCGCCGCCTTGATGAAATCACGCAGGTCGTGCGGTCGCGCGTTAGAGCGAACAGCACCGGTGTAAGGTGGCAAGCACCCTCACATTTATTTTATTTGGTTAAATTCATACTGTAACATCAGTGGAGCTGCCTATGTTGGTCAGTTTTTCGCGTGGCCGAGATAACGCACATTCCTCCGCCCGCACGGGGCGCGGCTCGAGGGGTGTCAGAGAGGTGGACTCGCCTTCTACGCGTTGGATTTTTAGAGGAGAGGCCTCACAATGGACTCATCCACTTGGCGTAATGAGTTCCTGAACTGCTGTGCGCTGGTTGGAGGGCGTGTGTAGCACTGACAACGTGGAATCCTCTCATTGACGCCGGCCGCGGTGGCCGAGGGGACTGAGGCGCTCCAGTCACGGTCTGCACGGCTACTACAGTCTGGGGTTCGAATCCCCCCTCGGGCATGGATATTTGTGCCGTCCTTAGTATTAGCTGGTTCATAAGTAGTTTGTAAGTTTAGGGACTGATGACCCCGTAGTTAAGTCCCATCAGCTTTAAAAACATTTCAACATTTTTTCTCTCATTGACGGAAGTGATTCTGAATTTCCTACAGCGTATTAACATCTAGATATACCCCCAGCAACTCGTCGTGGAGGGGTCATTCTCTCTCTAGAGGTTCAGCGTCTGCACTGTATCTCGGTGGCGTCGGAGAAATAGACCTTTTGTCTGCAGGCGTTGTAGCGCACTTGTTGCTACATTACATGCGGTACTTCCGTATTTACGGAACGACGCATACCGATCGGCATAATAAGCGAGTCTTACGTGTGCTCTGAGGGTGAGCCGTAAGCCTAGCGGTATCAAGTGCTGAGTCTGACGCTTCTCGTCTGGCTACGATACATCCTGTTTGGGACTTTATACGGCCATTCTAGTAGTTAAAGATTGCGAGCATATTTTTAGGGCTCAACGGTGGACAGGCGAAAGCCGGTGTACCACGCCAAATTACTAATAGACTAGGGAAAGATAGGCAGGGAACATACCGGCTGTTTGACGACGGTCTTGGCAAAGTTATTCAGGTTTTTTTTATTATTTTTATTCTATTTTATTTTTAGGTTTGCAGCACCATCGGAAGCAGGTCGCAGCCACGACGAGACGACACACGGTACAGTGTGCTCCCTTCCTTCCACTGGACTCAGCTTACGTTTGACGTGTGTTTCGCGCATTTTGATTTGTTTGCGACACCCGCGTTCTGTGACCCTACACGTGACATGTACACGAGATCAGACGCTTTCCTAAGTTGATGTAACATTATCCTTTACCTTATACTGTTTTTTTTTTTTTTTTTTTTTTTTTTTTTTTTTTTTTTGCGCCTACAAGCCTGTGAAATTCGTGTATATGTTCATAATCTTTACATTTATTCATTTTCTATTTTTTACGGAAATAATTAAATCGTAATTTTGTATTAAAAATTGTCGTTTCACTTAGACCAGCAACAAACCCACTCCTGACTCAGGAGGCCCATTTAGGATAAGATTTTTGGGGTTTTGGTGGCTAAAGTGGTATCAGTTCAGCATAAGAATTCAGCTAGCCACGATTTTGGGGGACTTCTCTTGCCTCAGGGGCTACCATAGAAAGAAATACATGACAAGCGTTACTGTTGCGCCGAAAGGGGAGGCGAGAGATTAGACAGTATAAAGACTGCCCAAGCGTGAGCAAGGCTAAACCGGGACTGGCTCCAGTTGACGTGGAGTGCGAAATAAATGCACACGGCGCCGAAAACTGTACTGTCTCCGTTGCTTTCTGTTCCTGATACTCTGTCACTCCTTTACCACGACATTCCCTCCACATTCTACTTTCACACCTTCCAAATCTCTCCGACAGGAACTTTCATCAGCTTTCCTAGTCTGACAATGAACTCTGCCAGATATTTATGCGTCTTACCAGATCTCTGTGATACCAACCCTCCTCCAGTATTGGGAGAATGTCATGTTGACCTCAGCTACTTGAATTTATTATCTCAAAGCTACCGGTTTCGGTTAATAAACCATTAACAAGCACCAGCAGAGCTTGATCAGTTGATTAATACGAATTTTACAATACTGAAAAATCTTTAAAAAAAAGAAAATAAATAAATAAATAAATAAAAAACAGTATTCCAACATGTCATATTAATCAACTGGTTAAAGTCTGTTGGTTGATAATGGTTTATTAACCGAAACCGGTAGCACTGAGATAATAAATTAAGCAGTTGTGGTAAACATGACATTCCACAAATACAGGGTGATCAAAAGGTCAGTATAAATTTGAAAAGTTAATAAATCACGGAACGATGTAGACAGAGAAGTAAAAATTGACACACTTACTTGGAATGTCATGGGGATTTATTAGAAAAAAACTAAAATAAAAAAAAACTCTGATCAGAAAAGCAATAATTAGCATAACAAATGAAGACAAAGCAAAGATGATGTTCTTTACAGTAAATGCTCAATATTTTTCCCATCATTCCTCAACACTAGCTGTAGTCGATGAATAATATTGTGAACAGCACTGTAAAGGATGATTCACTTGAATGCTTGTTTAAACAACTGTATTACAGCACCGGTGCATACACGATTACCGAAACATTCAACACCAGATTAATCGAGGGTAAAACCTATGACCTAGAAGGATTTCAGTAGTGACAACTTGTCATCCCCTGTGACTCTCAATGTTTTTACTCCGCGATTTTTTTTACCTTTCTATTAAGTTTTTTAAATTTGTACTGACATTTTGATCACCTGGTATTTAAAAGCTGTTAAACCCCACCTTTTCAGTTTCCTCCTGCAATGGTCATGTTTCCTTACCTCAAAGAGACGTTCCTCTCTCGTAAATTCAATTCGGGATGAGTCTTCGTAGGATAGTAATATACCTCAATGGTGTCCCCTCACGAAGTCCTAAAGCGCACTATCCTGAAAATTCTATGAAAAGGGCTCTAAATTTTTTAACCCAGCACATATGTAACAGTATTCTCAGTGAAAGTTGTGTGCAGCTCGGCGGAATAGCTATGGACCGAGAAAAAGCTTGACTTGAATTTTATTATTTGTTTTCGCCATTCATCAAGCAGGCAGGAAGCGCAACAACTGTTTCTTTCGTAAGGAGCCGCAATTATTATTATTTTTTGTGCGAAAGACTCGTCATCTGAACAGAATAAGTGCTTGGGTTTTATATTCGTCTTGAATTATTTATTGTTGGTTTCAATATTTTAAACATGACTGAGTTTCAACAACGATTATATGATAGCAAATTAATAACAGCCAACTAGTTGCAACAATAGAAGTTTAATAAACTTGACTAAGGTTTCGGCGGATTCATCCCGTCTTCTTCATGAATACATGTGATACCTAAAGACAGGATAAATTACAAATTTATGATCATTATGTGTGATATATGCTTTATACCAACATACCTAGTGTCTAAAACATCGTGAAACTCAGTTATCAGAATAATACTAGTACTTACTATAGTTGCATATCATAGTAATTGAAACGTTCCTACAGTCTAGGAAATGTCAGTTACAATTGCAAAAAAATTCAGCGTATATGCAGGCATTCAGGCCTACTATCTTCCCATTAGTAGGGCCGTTTTCGCAACGGCTTTACTTTGACATAGTCTGAGTGTGTAAAGTTAACAAACAATTACACGACATGTACTTTTAGTATGAACACTAACCCCAGTTCAGAGGGAACATGTTAATCTCACCTTTTAAATGGTTGAAGCAGGTGGCATATGAAATATTCATATTTTCTAACAATCTTATTGTGAATTGGAGCCGGCCGCGGTGGCCGAGGGGACTGCGGCGCGTCAGTCACGGTCTGCACGGCCTCTACGGTCGGGGGTTCGAATCCCCCCTCGAGCATGGATATTTGTGCCGTCTTTAGTGTTAGCTAGTTCATAAGTAGTTTGTAAGTTTAGAGACTGATGACTCCGTAGTTAAGTCCCATAAGCTATACAAACATTTGATTTGTGAACTGGATCAGTTTTAAAGAGTCTTTCGGAATTTTATTTTTTAACTGTTTTTGTTTACATCTGTACAAAAACTGGTTTTATGCAACTTTCGTAGCCTCTACGAATCGAGACTAGAAGGAAAAATAGGCATTATCTGCAGGTGGGACTGAATGGCATCACTAGGAAAGGTTTAAAATTTGAATCTGAATCTTGGCCCAGCTCAAATCTTTCCGTCACCATCGTATGTTTTAATTAGACTATATTGCACAACTTTGAAACATAAATATTTGTTCGAAACGTTATCCATTTCATTCAACTTATTGTCCAAACCCTCTTGTCGTCTCGGCATACATCTAAGTTTCCATTTGTTCTCCCTGAACTCTAATTCTCTTCCCATTCTCCTTCGTTACCTTTGTTGCTTGCTGAATTTATAGATTAAATAACTTTCGGCAGAGAGTTTTCCTTTCATAACCTGTCGTTCCCTCTACATCATTCCTTCATACAAAATTTCAAGGAGTGTAATCCAGTCAAAAATCTTATATATACACTGTGAAAGTTTCTGAAAATTTAACTGGATTATATATATATATATATATATATTCAATTGAGATACGTTTGCATTTCTTCATTCGCTCATTCCTATACAACATTTAAAGTGACGTTAAGATTCTTGGAGAATGCAACAGTGTGTATAATAAAGTAAAGGAGAAGGACCACATCAAGAAGCAACTATATAAGAAGAGAAAGTGTCCAAAAACATTATTTAGAGCAATCAGCGAGCAATTCAAAATCACTTCCCTATGTAAAACTCAGTAATTTCAAGATGCTTTTGTTTGTTGATGGAAGTAGCTTGGTAGTGAAGATTGCTCTTGTATTGATGCAGTGTCAAATAATGAGGGTACAGAAGAACTCCAGGGCTTGAAGAAAATAAATTGATGCTAAATCATAGTGTAGACTCCGTTCTTACAGTTCCTAACAAACAACTGAACAAAAACTGACATTTTGAAACATGTTAAGTGACACTGAATCGTTCAAATTCCTGGGCGTTCATATAGATAGTAATCTGTTATGGCAAGCTCATGTTCAGAATCTTGTACAAAAATTAAACGCTGCGTTGTTTGTCGTTCTAACTGTTTATAAAAATTTTCATTCGCATTTTTTGCGGTATCTCCTTCGTTTCAAAATTGGTTCGAGCAAAAAGTGGTGTACACACTCTGCTTTATTGTCGTTTGTTGTTAATAATATTTGGTTATTCCCAAGAGTACGCAGCTATGACTCAGTAAATACTAGACATACATCGAAACTGCATTTGGATCACATCTCCTTGACTCTTGTGCAGAATGGTATGCGGTATTCTGCAGCATCCATTTCTAATAACTTGTCACAAGAATTCAGAAAGCTTCGTGTAGTAATGCACGCAGTTTCAAGGGTAAACTGAAGATCTTCCTTTTATATACCTGTATTCCATTTTTATGTGAAGAACCATATTAATACAACTCCTTTTTGATGCGTGTATTTCACATTGAGATTTCTTCAGTCTCATACAAATAATTTTTATTTTATTTTAAATGAATCATTTAGGATTTTGTCGATATTCGAAATGTATTCTCTTGGTTTCTAAAGCTGCAGAAAGCAGTAGCGCTGTAATTGTATTTTTTGACCCGTCTAAAGGTCAACAACCGCCTGAAACCAATGCTTAAAACTGCTTGCTGCTGTTTTAAAACTCTAATGAAACGTCAGATTTATGAAAATCAAGGTTACAGAAGAATGATTTTATAGTTTTGAACACAGCTTGTCTTGAAAGCAGTAACCGCAACAGTTTATTTACTGTAAGTGTAAATAAACAGTCTTATAAGTATCGTTTTAATTAGATACACTTCAGCCGGATTTCGATACCAGTTAAGGATGTTTTCATCAGAAATATAGATATTTGGTAAAATTATAGCCAGAGACTTATAAAATTAGAGCATGCTGTGCCAAAGTTGTATAAAATAGCATCAGATTTGTGAATAATGAAAAATGGCATGCTAGGCAAATACTATCGGGTTTATGATTGCTAAATGTGGCTTGCTGCTGTGGGCTGCCCTCGCGCTTTTTGCTGTCATCAGATTGACCTGCCAGTGTTTGCCTAGCATGCAATTTTTTCTTATTATTTTCAAAATCTGATGTTACTTTATACGACTTCCGTGCAGCATGCTCTAATGTTATACGTCTCAAGTTATAATTTTATCAGTACTTCTGATGAAGACACCCATACCTGATGCCGAAATGCGAGATAATTTTTATTTAATTACAATTATGTGCACTAACAGTAAATGACTTTATATAAGAAAATGATAATAACAGCGCCGAAGCTATATGCAGGCCAGTCTTGAGCGTGTTTAATGCATTACGACTGCTTGCTTCTGCTCGCTCAGTACAAAGTTTGTTCTACATCTACATACATACTCCACAATCCACCTAAGGGTGCGTGACGGAGGGTCTTGACGCGAAATGTAAGATGGCGTCAAAGAACCATTCCGTAGTCTGTTTCAAATTACGGCCCTCCAAACTTCTACAACACTATTTCTCGGAAAGAACGTCGCCTTCAAAAAATGTTCAAATTTTTGTAGAACTTATGGGACTTAACTACGGGGCCATCAGTCCCTAAGCTTACAAACTACTTATGAACTAGCTAAGACTAAAGAAGGCACAAATATCCATGCCCGAGGGGGGATTCGAACCCCCGACCGTAGTGGCCGTGCAGACCGTGACTGGAGCGCCTCAGCCCCCACGTCGCCTTCCTTCCAGCGATTCCTATTTGAGTTCCCGACGCATTTCAGTAAACTCGTGCATTGTTACAATAAGAACATCTGATCTTACACAGTAATGTTCTTCGACAATAATAAAATATTTTATTATTTACGAAGAACTTTACTGAGTGAGTTCAGAGAAAAAAAAAGTTTGTAAATGTATCGGACGAAACTGCGTGGTCATCAGTCCGTAGCTTACAAACTACTTAAACCTCTACATCTACATCTACATACATACTCCGCAATTCACCGTAAGGTGCGTGGCGGAGGGTACACTGTACCACTACTAGGCATTTCCTTTCCTATTCCACTCCCAAATTGAACGAGGAAAAAAAGACTGCCTATATGCCTCCGTACGAGCCCTAATTTCTCTTATCTTGTCTTTGTGATCTTTACGCGAAATGTAAGTAGGCGGCAGCAAGATCGTACTACACTCAGCTTCAAATTCCGGCCCGCTAAATTTACTTAACAGAAATTCGCGAAAAGAACGTCGTCTTTCTTCCAGCGATCCCCAATTGAGTTGCCGGAGCATTTCCGTGACACTCGCGCATTGGTCGAACCTACCGGTAACAAATCTAGCTGCTTGTCTCTGAACCGCCTCTATGTCTTCCTTCAAACCGATCTGCTGCGGGTCCCAAATACTTGAGCAATACTCAAGACGTGGTCGTACAAGCGTTTTATACGCGGTCTCCTTTACAGTTGAAGTACATCTTCCCAAAATTCTCCCAATAAACCGAAGTCGGCTGTCTGCCTTACTCACAACTGTCCTTACATGCTCGTTCCATTTCATATCGCTCTGCAATGTTACGCCTAGATATTTGAACGACGCGACCGCATCAAGAAGCTCACTACTGATGCTGTATTCGAACATTATAGGATTGTTTTTTCTACTCATGCGCATCACCTTACATTTTTCTACATTGAGAGCTAGCTGCCATTCTTCGCACCAACTAGAAATTTTGTCTAAGTCAACCTGTATGCTATTACAGTCAGTTACAGACGACACCCTCCCATACACCACAGCATCATCAGCAAACAGCCGCAAATTACCACTTACTCTGTCCATCAGATCATTTATATAGATAGAAAATAATAGCGGTCCTATCACACTCCCCTGGGGCACGCCTGACGATACAGTCGTCTCTGATGAACACTCGCCGTCGAGAACAACGTACTGCGTTCTATTACTTAGGAAGTCTTCCAGCCAGTCACAAATCTTTGAACCTATTCCATAAGCTCGTATCTTCGTTAGCAGTCTGCAGTGTGGCACCGTGTCGAACGCCTTTTTGAAGTCGAGAAAAACACAATCCGCCTGTTGCCCTTCGTCCATGGCTCGCAAGATGTCATGTGAGAAAAGGGCAAGCTGAGTTTCACATGAACGATGTTTCCTAAACCCGTGCTGATTCATGGAAAGAAGCTTTTCCGTTTCAAGGAAATTTACTATATTCGAACTGAGAATATGCTCCAAAATTCTACATGAAACCAATGTCAACGATATTGGCCTGTAATTGTATGGGTCAGTTCTCTTTCCTTTCTTATACACGGGAGTCACCTGCGCTTTTTTCCAATCACTAGGAACTTTGCGCTGAATTAAAGATTCGCTATAAATGCAAGCTAAGTAGGGGGCCAATGCCGCAGAATAGTCTTTGTAAAACCGAACTGGTTTTCCATCCGGACCAGCAGACTTTTTCGTATTTAGCTCTCTCAGCTGCTTCTCTACACCGGAAATACCTATTGCTATGTCCCCCATTTCGGAATTAGTACGTTGATCAAATGATGGTATATTTGTGCGGTCCTCCTGCTTGAAAGATTTCTTAAAGGTTAAATTTAGAACTTCAGCTTTCCGTTTGCTTTCTTCTATTACTGCCCCGGAATGATCAACTAGTGACTGGACAGTGGGCTTTGACCCGCTTATCGATTTTACATAGGACCAGAATTTTTTCGGGTTCTCGGAAAGATCTAGCTAAAATAACCTAAGAACAACACACACACACACACCAATGCCCCAGGGAGGACTCGAACCTCCGACGGCGAGCAACCGCGCGAGTTCAGAAATTTTTTAAATCTGATGATGCAAGATGCCGAAACGTCGTAATCAATAATCATAATTTTAGCGATGAAGACTGTTTTATTCGCATTTAAAGACTGAAGATCACAGACTCGTTCAGGAAATTCGCTTTCTTTACAAAAAAACTCGTGCATTTATCGAACATAGCAGTAACAAACCAAGCCGCGCGACTCTGCATTGCTTCTGTGACTGCAATTTAGGCTGCGCGGACGGTAGAGAAGGAGAGAGTATCAGGCGGTGGGTCCCCAGGGAGACTGCAGAGCAGCGGCGTGGCGAAGCCGGGCTGTTGGCTTTCGGGGTGTGTTTACTGTGCAGCGGCCGTTCTCATTTGTGGCGCGAGATCCTGCCACCAGATGAAGCCCGCGGGCTGTGTGTGCGTGAGCGAGTCCAGTGAAGGGTGACGCTACCAGGGATTGGGAGGGAACGTGTCGGCGGCGAGTCTCCTGACGCTGCTGTTTGCAAGCACGCTGCCTACTAGGTTTGTGTACCGTGTGGAGCTGCACTGCAGCTACTGAGGTACAACGTATACACAGCACTGTATAATGACACGTATAATGTATAATGACACGTTTTGTATTTTTATATTATTTCGGCATGTTAAAATAGTTATCTATGGAAGTCAGAGAAAGAAAATTTAGGAGCAACACTTTCAATTTTTTTGTAAGAAAGAAGACACTCTTGCTCTGTACTTCGTAGCGATAGCATCTTGCAGACTGGAGCTGTACTTTATTATTTTTATGTGGCCGCTATTATGTACATTCAGGTAAATATATGTGATGTGCGCGTATCTTAAATTTATAAATAAACCCCCACCTCTCACTTAAATTCGCACTTATGAATTTTTATTAATAATTTTGCCCTATCCTCCCTCCGCCCATAATGTCTTTTTCAGCCTTGTTGAATCACCGCAACAATGGATGGCATAGTTTTTAGTTAATATTGAATGGTGATATTTAGTGTAGCCTGCCACTCTTGTTTCAAAATTTATTCCATAATATTATCATTTACTGGCAATAGAACCTGCAGTCGATTTCCTTGTAAATTTTTAGAAGTCCGATGTGTTTGACTTACGTAATATTCCTATCCGATTTATATCATGTCACTTATCATGTGACTTATCTCACTTTACTGTTTGCTACACGAGTCGTAGTTTAATATTGACGAACTGCCATCCACTGTTCGGCGAGTGGTTATCATTTTATTAAAGTTTCATTTACAGCCGATTCTTTTTGTAATGTTCTGCCTGCACAACACTCCACCGTTAATTAGTTTACCATTTCATTTAAATGCATGTAATAATTTTCCCCGTAATTTACCGATTGGGATCTTTCATAGCTTCTAACTTCAAACCACTTCCTTCTGTAAATTTGTTAATCTCAAAAATTAATAGCCAGGCTGGAACATTATAACTGACCTTACAGGCGACCGTGCACCGTTATTGTCGCTTACGAAAGGACACACAGTTACGGCCGCACTTTAGATACCGTTGTTGTCCTTCGGTTTCAACCTATCTACATATAGGATTTTTTTATGGTTCCGTATCTCAATCCGTAGGCACGGGACACTTTAAAGTTGCCCGTTTCACTCCGGTACGGCAGTGATGTAATAAATACACTGGCGGAATTAAAATTTAGTTCAAGCACTTACTAGGAGACTACATGGGTGGCGGATTTTAGGTTTACTTCACATATTTTTGGAAACATTTTTGTTCCACTTATGGGAAACAGCACTGTTAATTCAAATTTGTATATAAGCAGCAGTCTATAGTGCAAAACTTTATATATTTTTTCGACTAGTTTCGGTTTTATTTAGTGACGCACTAGAAGGCTCCAAGTCTCCTGCCAGCTCCACAACATCAATGGAGATTAATTTCCTGAAGATGGTTTAAATAAAACCGAAACTAGTCGAAAAAATACAAAAAATTGCACTCTAGACTGTTGTTTATATACAAATGTATTTACTTATTCATTTATTTTTATAGTATGTCGCAAAGATATAAAAAAATTGCACGCTAGACTGTTGTATATATACAAATTTATTTACTTATTCATTTATTTTTATACGTATGACACGTGAAGTTAAGAATTTAAATAACAATCAGCCAAAGCCATTCGATGCATCTCTGAAAAGTTCTCGAGAAAATTGACTTTGAAGTTTTGCAAGTACATGTAAGCAGCAATAATTAAGAGTTGCTCCATCTGTCGGTGTAGCTAAGGTGGTTGCAGGGCGACGTGGCTCAACGCGCTCGGTCGGATGAATGAACGCCCTCTGTAATAAAAAAGCTGAGCCAAAAACACATCAAACAATAACGAACAAACACATTCAGCGACCGCAAGGAACAGAACAACCCATAGAGCAAAACAAAGTAATAATAATGGTAGTTTTTTGGCCTTACAGCCATACAGCCGCTGGTTCGAATCCCGCTATGACATTTATCTTTCGATTTCGTTTTAGAATTCGTTTATACAAAACATTTTGATATCTATAATGCCACGTGATATGTCAGGTTTTATTTGTGTGTATGTAGACGAGCTGAACACTTCTCGTGACCTTAGAGATGTTAGGGTAGGTTAGCTGCTTGGTAAGCCATTAGTAGCTATGGAGATTACTTTCCAGAAACAATGTCCTAGCGTTTCACAAACTGGACAATCACAGACAACCGTCAACTAATAGTGAATCCATATGTAAAAAATCTAACTTGCGTTTTTTGATTGAAATCATAATTAATTACAACCTCGTAAAATACATATAATTACGAAGAAACAAAAATACCCGCATTTTTGTAAAAATTACCATTAGATAATAAAGTTGTGTAAGTAATCAAAAACAACGAAAAGAACTGTAATGGCGAGATTCGAACCACCGACCCTATGTTTGTAAAGGCTAGAACGCCATCAACTGATCTATACCGACAGACACTGCAATTAATTCAATTATTCTGAGCCGTTCCCGCTCAGCATCGTGCCATTTCTCCCTCACCCTACTTCTTTAATTACTTGTTATATACCCCCTCTGTTTTGATTTTCTTTCTATTTACTTTGATCAACTGATATCGATTGTCATTTCGCTGCGATGATTTTCTGCTGTTCCTCACTACGATCCTTGACTGGAGCGGTCCTTAAAGGGACATGCGCGCCGCGGTGAGGGCAGTGGTGGATTCCGGGTCAACGGAGGTACCGCGAGGCGGCTGCTGCGGTCGGTGTACGTAACTGCCGTCGGGTGGAGCCACTTGCGGTCATGATCGCCGCGGGGCAGTAGTATGGCACTTTCCGAAGCCGGCGCATCTCTCCGCCTACTGCGTTGTTGCGGTACGAGGACTGCGGCCCAGCTTCTTCCTGGTGGACATGGCGGGCTTGTAAGACCGGATTGTAACTGCTCCGCGACTCTATCATCGTCTCTCCGTCACCGTTCGTACTGGTTTTTTGTGGAAAGCTGTTTGATTGACTCCGTTAAAACATTGCTTCGCTATTGTGCTCCATTACCTAGTACTTACGACGTGTCGCCCGGTAGTTCCCCAGCCCAAACGTGTAGTTGTCAATCTGGCTCTTCCACCTATGTAGTTGCTGTTGTGTACTTCCCGAGCCCCCCCCCCCGTTCCTTTCGGGTGCTTACCGGTAGTTAACTGGTAGGTGATGACATGCCTAGTTGTGCCACCCTGTGAATTACAACTCCTGTCCGTTTGTGTTAGTCTGTGTTTGTCGATTGTTCGGAACTGCAGAAGTTGCCTTCCATGTCGTTCGTTTGTCCGTGTGTTGTATGTTTGGTGTCACATCACCGGTGCAATTATTGTTATTTACTTAATTTATCATCCTCGTGTTGTAGGGTGCATTATCAATCAATTTACTGAATGTAAATGATTGCACAAATTGCAGTTACTGTGGGAATCCTTACTGTTTATTTTTTCACAGTCTTTTGCTTTCGTCATCGTGTGCCCCGTTGACGAATGTATTTTGGGCAAGTTAAATTTTAATTACTAGAGACATCAGTAATTTGGGCTTGAATTACGTTAGACCGTCCGTTAAGTTGCCAATATAGTTACGGTCTAAGTTGTCATTTGACTGTTCTATTACTTGTTGTTGATTAAGTTGAAGTCTCATGTGCACAGGTTCTTGTATTTGTTAATAACGTGTTACCTTGTGTAAAAAGGAGCCTTTTATTAAAGGTTAAGGTTGTGAAACCAAAGACACTCAACATTACCTGGCACATTAAAGTGTTTGATGGTTTCACTGTTTAATCAAATGTTTTTAAGTAAGGTTTTATTCCAATATTACATGATACTGATCTATGTTCATTGGTTGTATTATTTTTTTAATGTGTTTATTGAGTGAATAAACGGCCATCCTTAAATTATTTCTCTGTTGCTACGATTCACCCCTGGACCTCTCATATTCATATTTTCATGTACTTGCAAAATTTCAAATTCGATTTTCTCGAGTATTTTTGAGAGTTGCGTCGGATGGCTTTGGCTGATTGTTATTTGAGTTCTGAACTTCACGAACCATAAATTCTGAAATATGTAAAATCCGATACCTATATGGTCTCCTTGTCTTTTCCCATTCACTCAAGATTTATTGTTCAAATAGAGCATATAAATTACATGAAATTTTTGCATATCCCAATCAGTATCCAGATGTCGATCCGTACTGAAACACCTACTTTAGTACGTTTTGTAGCCACCACGTGCAGGAATGCAGGCGCTGATTTGTCACTTGTTACTCATCATATGGACAAGTGTTCGACTGGGGACAAGTCTGGAGATCGCGTAGGCCGGGGAAGTTGCTGAACATCATGCAGAGCACGTGCAGTTTCGCGCGTATGGTGTACGTGAGAATTGTCCTGTTGGAACAAGTCACCACATTTCTGTTGCAAGAATGGCAAAATAAACGGGTCTTACAACATCCTCCACTTACGAGCGTTGGTCCACAAAGGTGAACGAGACTTGTAGACCATTAGGCCGCACTGAACAGTAGACCATGGATACGATGCCGGGAAAAGAATGGATGCTAATGCCTCAAACTGAAAAGGTGAACAATTTCCTTAGCCCTTCTTCCTGTTACACACCTGCGCAAATGTATTCTCGACCTTAATGGTAACAGAGATGCTGGCTCAGACGATATGCGGGCGGAACAATAAAAAGTTTGAGCCTATCACCTTACAATGGCTGAAAAGGGCAGGCCCTTCGCACCATATTGCTGTTGTCATTTTTAATGTTAGTTTATACCTTATGCAATTCGAGCAAATGTGCTCCTAAGATTTAATACCGTCATCATATTTCTCACCCTAGGGTTACAAACCAGGTTAAGTACCATAATTTGACACAACCGGTTGGATGTATTATATTAAAAAAATGAATAAAAATAATTGTATCCAGCTCTCCCGCATAGCCAATCTTAGGAGAAAGTCGCAGGTCGTTTTTATACTAACACCTGGGAAGGAACCATCGTATACAAAAAAACTTTCGCCCTGTTTATTTACTATGCCCCATGTTTAAAGTTTTAGAGAGAATGATCATGGAGAGAATATACCGATATGCTGATCAGCAGCTAATCCCAGAAAAGCCCTGTTTTGGTCATGGAAGATCCTGCAGATTGGAAAGAACATCGAAAAGGGCTTCGAGAGTGGAATGGTCAATGAAGCCGCCTCCGTAGATTAATCGTCAACCTACGACACTATTAGTCAATCCAGACCAAGAAAATCTGCGAACTAACAGGATCGCCTTTTGACCATAATAATAAAATATACGAGGCTTTTTTTAAAGTAAGTACACTTTTGAAATTTAAAAAAAGAAGTGCTAATTTATCTCAATAATTTTAATTTTACATGGAAGCCGGTACCTTAATCTACTTTTCTACATAATTTCCGTCTATATTGAGTCACTTGTCATAATTTTGTACCAGTTTTTGAATACCCTCCTCATAGAAGTCTGTCGCCTGACTTGTTAACCACTGCACCCCAAATGCTTTGACTTCGTCGTCGTCTTCCTCGGTCACAATGCCATGCTAAACACTACGAGAAACATTAGGAAACGCATCCTGCAAGGTGGAAATCGTACAGCGTCTGTTTTCTCTCACCTTATTGGCCACTTCATTAACGACCAAAGGACGCCCACTCCATTGTTCATCATACACATTTGTGCGACCATCTTTAAGTGTTTTAACCCACTTTCCTACCATTCCATCACTCATAATTTTTTCTCCGTAAACTACACAGATATCACGATGAATATCGATCGCTTTTAGGCCTTTAGCAATAAGAAATGTTAGAACAGCCCGTACTTCACAGTCGGCAGGACTCACTATTATCGGAGGCATCTTAAACAGTACACAACGTAAACAAGGAAGAATCAGACTGTAATGGCGTCAGTGCGTAGACAACAGGTGTAGGTACCCAGTACGCTTATAATTATTGAGATATCGTAGCACGTATTTTTCTAATTTCAAACGTAACTTACTTGAAAAACACGCCTCGCTTGTTGCAAAATGGACTTTTTTTTTCGCTGTCAGGGAAGAAAAGTACGTGGAGGAACCAAAAGGAAAAAAAGGGCGACCTCAAAGAAGTGTACTTCCACCACTTTTTATACACTGTATATACCAACGATATATCTAATTTACTTGTAGGCAGAAACAGAAGTACATATACACTGACCTTAACAGCACAAAGCAAGAACTTTGAAGATGCGGAAGGAGAACTGGCCCTGTGTATCCATATATTTGGAAAAAAATTACTTGAAGTCACACCCGAACAAAACGCAAATGTCAGTTGGAAAGGAATACGCCTCGAGCACTGCCAGACTGCCAAATTAATTACCTTCAAAAAGATAAACGCCAAGATCGCAGTATGATAAATTAATATACCGACGACCGGTTCGATGAGCAATTTTATCATCTTTTGGTCGTATGTATTTAACAGTTTATTTTTAATGGAATTAAACAGAAAGTGCAACTTTGCACTCAGTCAAAAACTAAAATACACAAGTTATTCAAATCAAATGTTCATATGTTTGTAAAGTTATGGGACCTACCTGCAGTGGTCATCGGTCCCTAAAAGCGTACGCTTACGCTAACTTATCCTAAGAATAACACACACACACACCCATGACCACGGGAGGACTCGAACATCCGACGTCGAACGATCGCGCACACCTCAGCACGGCTATTCCTTCGCGGACACAGAAGTTATAATCAGCTTACAACAGACGCTTACAAGCAGTTTACAATATAACTTGTGTATCTTATATTTCCCCTAAGTGAAATGTTGCACTTCCTGTTTAACTTCCATTTTAGAATGAAAAATTACCACATTGTAGTATATACGACCAGAAGATGATGGCATAGAGGCCGCGGTGGCCGAGGAGACTGAGGCGCTCCAGTCACGGTCTGCACGGCCACTACGGTCGTGGGCTCGAATCCCCCCTCGGGCATGGATATTTGTGCCGTCCTAGTTCGTAAGTAGTTCATAAGTAGTTTGTAAGTTTAGGGACTGATGAGCCCGTAGTTAAGTCCCATAAGCTATACAAACATTTGAAACATTTTGATGGCATCGACCTTCGTAACCGGTCGTCAATCAACTAATTAATCATACTGTGATCTTGTTCAATTTTTTGTAAATCTGTCCCAATCAACTGCTGGGTTATCAGACGGTAGCTTACAAACTACTTAAACTAAAGTAAACTAAACTAAGGACAACACAAACAGCTCTGCCCGATGGGGGGGGGGGGGGGGGGCTCAAACCATTGCTGGTAGACACTGCTTTGTACGAAACATCTCGAAGCCTACACCAGTCTGATAGACATCGCACCTCCAAGAATCAGGCGGCAATAAGTCACTGAAAAAGAACTGATAACAGACATTCTATCTACTGCCAGGAAGAAGTCAGCCGAAGGCTAAAACTGAGTAGGAGTTAATCAAAATATCCACGGGTGTACTGCCGATCTATAGTGTCCAGCGGCATAATATTTCGGCAATCATACATGTCGCCATAATCAGGTGAACTGACGGACTGAGCTCCTGGAAACGCGCCGGCACAGAGATTCGCACGCTACGGCTGCTCGAAGCGAACTGGGTTCTAGCCCACGCTCACGCTCACGCTTCTCTTGACGGACCTCGACCTTGGTCCGATGGGTTGCAGGCTAAGCATTAACTGCTGTTCCTGCGGTACCTGAAACATATGAAAAACAAATTAGTGGCCTGACTGGAGGAAGTGTCTTAGTGTGTCAGCTGGTGACTGAGTGTGGTTTCTTCCACGGTTGCTACGAGATTATAAAATTAATCCCGTAGCAGGTCAGGCCAACGAGTCGTTGGCCTGAAGTGTTGTTGTGTCCCAAGGTCCCGGACGAGCCGGTTTTGGGACTGCTGGGACTTCTCATAGAAGTTCCTGGCGGTGGCGCGGAACCTCTCCCGGAGGGGCAAGATGCCGAC
Source organism: Locusta migratoria (assembly GCA_026315105.1). Lineage (NCBI taxonomy): Eukaryota > Metazoa > Arthropoda > Insecta > Orthoptera > Acrididae > Locusta > Locusta migratoria. The sequence goes on from CM048750.1 coordinate 352,065,349, forward strand.
TTCGTCGTGAAGTCGGGCGGTGGGGTACCGCTTCGGAAGATGCAGGGCAGTCTTCAGGGCGCGGTTCTGGATCCTCTGCAGCGACTCGATGTGGAGGTCTGCGGCGTTTCCAAATACTGGGGACGCGTACTCGAGCACTGGGCGAACCAGTGACAGGTACATCGTGATCCCATGTTCCGGCGGCAGCGACGACTGCGGGTTAAGCAGCGGATAAATTACGCGTAATCGCGCAATGGCTCTCTGTCTTACATCACTGACGTGATGTTTCCGAACTGGGTTCTAGCCCGGTAGCGGGCGATTTAAATACCCTCGGCCAGCGGAGCGACCCCTCCGCGGTCCGCGCCCCGCGCCGCGGCCGCGCAGTGGAAACGATTGCGCCGACTTCTGAGATGACGTCGGTGTGAGGGCTCTGTCCGCCGTGGTCGTCACTTCGTTATGTTTGCTAGATTTACTCTTAATTAACCCAATCGCTTTTTCCCAAGCTTTGCTAAGATTGTAGCCACAGTCACGGTTTATGAGGTCGTCACTTGTGAGAATTTCAATGGCCTCTCTAACGACGCAGTCCCAGTATCTCAGTATCTCGACGTCTGTACCAGAATCCTAGTACGTTCATACTCCATCGCATGATTCTCCGACAAGCAATGTTCAGCGACCGCCGACTTACTCGGATACATCAGTCGTGTATGCCTCTGGTGTTCAACGCATCGATCCTCGACGGTACGCATCGTCTGTCCAATATATGACTATCCACACTGACACGGGATCTGGTACACGCCGGCCTTCCTCAAACCGAGATCATCTTTTGCGCTCCCCATCAGTGCACGAATTTTATTCGTCGGACAAAAAACAGTTCCAACCTGGTGTTTTTTCAAAATGCGGGCGATCTTCCCCGAGCGTGCACCGGTATATGGAACGAACGCAGTGCCTACATCCTCCCTCGTGTTTTCATCCGTTTCCACAGGTTGTGCTGTAGTGGTTGGGCGGAGAGCCCGCTCAATCTGCCACTCTGAGTACCCATTTTTTCGAAATACAGTTCTCAGGTGACATAAAAGTTTTCTGGGTATGGTACCGCGTCATGATGTAAGGCTATTACTTAAATAACCAACGTTTCGGCCAACGTTACAGTGGCCTTCATCTTCATCTGATCTATTTAAGTAATAGCCTTACATCATGACGCGGTACCATACCCAGAAAACTTTTATGTCATCTGACTCTGGCCGCGGAAGCCTACGTAATTATAACAGTTCTCAGGTGTTCCAATTCCTGGGATAGACTCTCTGCATCGGAGATAGTGCGCGCCCTATGTGCCGGCGCGTTTCCAGGAGCTCAGTTCGTCAGTTCACCTGACGATGGCGACATGTATGATCGCCGAAATATTGTGCCCGTTGGACACTATAGACCGGCAGTAAACCCGTGGATATTTTGATTATCAAATACGCCGAGAGAAACTGAAGAATGAGTATGAGTTTTTTGAGCAGGTCACTGTCCCTTGTGAAAGACCCTCTTCCTCGTCGTTATGGCCTGCGGTGGGAGGTAGCGAGGGAATGAACTAGGCAGAACTTGCTCTAGGAGTATCGCTAACATATTCCGTTTGGAGAAGCCTAGACAAATGAAGGACGAGTGTCGGTCGGTGTGGTAAAAATTTGAAGAAATTGGGTTACAAAGAAGTCGACAATTGCGAATTTGGTGCTGCTGAAAAACCAAACCCTTTATTAATCTGTATGCTGGTGGGTGACTCACAAATCTACATCATATCTACATGGGATACTCTGCAAATGACGTTCAAGTGCCTGGCAGAGAGTTCATCGAACAACCGTCATGCAATTTATTTCCCATTCCATTCTCGAAAAGCACGCGGGAAGAAAGAACACCTGAATCTCTCCGTTCAAGCTCTGATTTCTGGTATTTTATTCTGATGATCATTTCTACCTATGTAAGTAGGGGTCAGCAATGTATTTTCGCATTCGGAGTAGAATATTGGTGACTGGAGTTTAGTAAGAAGCCCACGCCGCAGCGATAAGCGCCGTTGTTGTAATGATTCCCATCCCAGGTCCTGTAGAATTTCCGTGACGGTGTATTCCCTGTATCATGACAATACGAAACGAGCTGTCGTTCTTTGGAGTCTTTCGATGTCCTCCGTCAAATCCACCTGATAAGGATATCACACTGGCCATCAATACTTAAAAAAAAAAAAAAAAAAAAAAAAAAAAAAAAAAAAAAAAAAAAAAAAAAAAAAAAACCTGACAACTTTCTTTAGTAGTTATGTTGCAGCTTTTAAGAGTTCTGCCAATAAAACGCATTTTTCTGGTTCGCCTTTCCCACGACAATATCTACGTGTTCTCTCCAATTTAAGTCTGCAGTAATCGTAATCCCTAGATATTTTGTGGAGTTTACAGTTTTCACATTTGATTGATTTATCTTGTAAACAAAGTGTAACGGATTTCTATTCGTACTCATGTGGACAACTTCATACTTCTCAATATTTAGAGTCAATTGCCAATTTTTACATCACAGTGATATTTATATCGTTCTGATTTTTTTAATCGTAAGATGATTTTACTAGAAGGACGGTAAATGACGGCGTCATCTGCAAACAACCTAGGAGAGCTACTTAAATTTTCTCCCAAATAGTTTATGTAAATAAGGAACAGCAGAGGACCAATGACACTACCCTGTGGTACGCCCGATTGTTTTAGTCGATCTCTTACCATCGATTACTACAAACTGTGTCCTCTCTGACAGGAAATCCCCTATCCAGTCGCAAATTTAGGACGATATACCATAACCACGCAATTTGATTAGAAGCCGTTTGTGAGGTACGGTATCAAAAGCCTTCTGGAAATAAAAACATACGGAATCAATTTGAGAACCCTTGTCGACAGCACTCATCACTTCGTGTGAGTAAAGAGCTAGTTGTGTTTCGCATGAACGATATTTTCGAAATCCATGTTGACCATGTTATGTCATTCGAGATAATTCATAATATTTAAAACAGGATATGTTCCAAAATCCTACTGCAAATTGACGTCAATGAAATAGGCCTGTAGTTTAGTGGATTACTCCTACTGCCTTTCTTGAATATAGGTGTGACCAGTGGAACTTTCCAATCTTTTGGTACAGATACTTCTTTGAGAGAGCGGTTGTATATGGCTGTTATGTTCAAATGTTCAAACGTTTGTAAAGCTTATGGGACTTAACTAAAGGATCATCAGTCCCTAAACTTACAAACTACTTATCAACTACCTTATTCTAAGGACGACACAAATATCCATGCCCGAGGGGGGATTCGAACCCCCGACTGTAGTGGCCCTGCAGACCGTGACTGACGCGCCTTAGTCCTCTCGGCCACCGCGGCCGGCGGTTGTTAAGTAAGGAGCTATCTCTTGGTGGACATATGTGATGGGTGGGCGTTCATAATATCGTCTACATCTTTTAGAATTTTCACGTGACGACTGCTACCATCACCTCTGCAGAAATAACGCCGTACATGTATTTCCCCGAGAGGACCGCCATTCTGAAGGCCATAATTTGACCCCGTTCCAAACTCGCACATGTTTCTGTGAGAAGCACGAGAGCACCTCAGTGGCATGGTGTCTGTTTGCTCCACACGTTGATATCACACTGAGCCTGATGGTTGTAAACATCCACTTTCAAAGGATCCTGAGGCAGCTGAGACAGGTGCGTCACTACACTGTTTCTCGGCGGACGACGAGAAAACCTTTGTCAGTAAATCATCTGTCCCTCATGTCACATATGTCAATATCGGATCAATTGTCACGTAGTGTTTCCAGGTGTAGTAATTTTTTTCGTCCGTGTATAATAAGTATTAGAGAGAGCATTCGTCACAGATAACTACGTTTTTAACTTTTTTATAAAATGCTATCAGAAATTATCGTGACTGCGTGAGACTGTCGAACTGTACTGGCGCTGATGACCTCGATGTTGAGCGCCCTAAAACACCAATCATCATCGAAACTGTTGTTTCTTGCATAATTCTTCGATGACAGTATATTACCTGACGCTTCCAGGCAGATTAAAATTGTGTGCCAGAACCAAGACTCGAACCTGGGACATTTGCCTTTCGCGGGCAAGCGCTCTACCGACTGAGCTATCCCGACACGACTCCCGATCCCATCCCCGTCACCACTTTACTTCCGCCAGTATCTCGCCTCCTACTTCTCGGGATAGCTCAGTCGGTAGAGCGCTTGACCGCGAAAGGCAAAGGGCCCAGGTTCGAGTCCCGGTTCCGGCACACAATTTTAATCTGCCACGAAGTTTCATATCAGCGCCCACTCCGCTGCAGAGTTTCATTCTGGAAACATCCCTTAGGCTGTGGCTAAGCCACGTCTCCACCATATCCTTTCTTCCAGAAGCGCTAGTCTTCCAAGGTTCGTAGGAGGATTTCTGTGAAGTATGGAAAGAAGGAGGCGAGGTACTGGCGAAAGTACAGTTGTGAGGCGGGATCGTGAGTCGTGCCAGGATAGCTCAGACGGTAAAGCGCTTGTCCGCGAAAGGCAAAGGTACCGGGTTCGAGTTCCAGTTCCGGCACACAATTTTAATCTGCCAGTATGTTTGATATTAGCGCACAGTCCGCTGCAGAGTGAAAGTTTTATTCTGAATATATTACCTGCTTGTAGTTGAAATCGTATACATTATTTAGTACCGAGATGTAAACCGTCACGAAACTAACCATTATTCACACTATTCAGTCACAGATGCACCTTCTTACGGCAACGAAAGCAACGTTCAAAACAAACCCACGTTGGACTTTGTGTCTCTATTCTTTACTGATCAGTAGTAACTTTAAGAAACTCTTCTTTCTTTTTAGTGGTTTATATATTCTGTACACATTTACACTAGCAATAAATGTGGCTTCACACTATTGAAATTTCACTGAAAACAAATCCTTTTAAAGCTTGGTTCTGTACCAGCTTTTGATGTTGATGCTATTTTTAAATGCGTTTTTCCTTGAATGATGTGAGGGTATTCTGCCGTTCGCAAGACACTTCGATTTTTGTTACTTCTTCCATACAAGTTTAGTCTCAAAATGACTTTTATACAAGGCTACTATAATTTTTTTTTCCACCCCCATGAACCACAGACATTGCCGAGGTGGGGTGGCTTGCGTGCCTCAACGATGCAGATAGCCGTACCGTAGGTGCAACCACAGCGGAGGGGTATCTGTGTAGAGGCCAGACAAACGTGTGGTTCCTGAAGAGGGGCAGCAGCCTTTTCAGTAGTTACAGGGGCAACAGTCTGGATGATTGACTGAGCTGGCCTTGTAACATCAGCTAATGTGGCTTTGCCACACAGCTACTGCGAACGGCTGAAAGCAAGGGGAAACTACAGCCGTTACTTTTCCCGAGGACATGCAGCTCTACTGTATGAACATATGATGATGGCATCCTCTCGGGTAAAATATTCCGGAGGTAAAATAGTCCCCCATTCGGATCTCCGGGCGGGGACTACTCAGGAGGATGTTGTCATCAGGAAAGAGAATACTGGCATTCTACGGATCGGAGCGTGGAATGTTAGATCCCTTAATCGGGTAGGAAAATTAGAAAATTTAAAAAGGGAAATGGAGAGGTTGAAGTTAGATATAGTGGGGATTAGTGAAGTTCGGTGGCAGGATGAACAGGATTTCTGGTCAGGTGAGTACAGGATTATAAGTACAAAATCAGTTGGGGGTATCACAGGAGTAGGACTGATAATGAGTAAGAAAATGGGAATGCGGGTAAACTACTATGAGCAGCACAGTGATCGCATTATCATTGTCAAGATAGATACGAAGCCAACACCGACAACAGTAGTACAGGTTTATATGCCAACTAGCTCTGCCGATGATGAGGAGATCGAAGAAATATATGAGGAGCTAAAGGAAATTATTCAGACAGTTAAGGGAGAGGAAAACTTAATTGTAATGGGAGACTGGAATTCGGTAGTATGAAAAGGAAGAGAAGGAAAAATAATAGGTGAATATGGACTGGGCAGGAGGAATGAAGGAGGAAGTCGCCTGGTAGAATTTTGCACGGTACATGATTTAATCGTAACAAACACGTGGGTTAAGAATCACAAAAGAAGGTTGTATACATGGAAGAGACCAGGAGACACCGGAAGGTATCAGATAGATTTTATAATGGTAAGACATAGGTACCGGAACTAGGTTATAAACTGCAGGACATACCCAGGGGCAGATATAGACTCTGACCATAACTTGTTAGTCATGAACTGTAGGCTGAAACTGAAAAAAAAAACTGCAGAAAGGTAGGAAAATAAGGAGATGGGACTTAGATAAATTGAAGGAAAGTGAAGTTCTGGAGAATTTCAGAGGGAGATTTAGGCAACAATTGACAGAAACAGGGGGAGATAAAACAGTAGAAGAGGAATGGATAGCATTGAGAGATGAAATAGTGAAGGCAGCAGAGGACAAAATAGGTAGAAAGGCAAGACCTACAAAAAATCCATGGATATCACAGGAAATACTACAGTTAATTGATGAAAGGAGAAAGTATAAAAATGCAGTAAATGAAACAGGCAAAATGGAGTACAGACGACTAAAAAATGAGATTGACAAGAAGTGCAAAATGGCTAAGCAGGAGTGGCTAGAAGCCAAATGCAAATCTGTAGAAGAATGTATAGCAAGGGGAAAAGTAGATACCGCCTACAGGAAAATAAAAGAGACATTTGGGGACAAGAAAAGCAACTCTACAAATATCAAGAACTCAGATGGGAAACCAGTTCTCAGCAAAGAAGGAAAAGCTGAAAGGTGGAAAGAGTACATAGAGCAGCTCTACAAAGGAAATGAACTGAGAGACGATGTTGTAGGAAGGGAAGAGGAAGTAGATCAAGATGAAATAGGCGGCACTATACTGAGAGATGAATTTGACAGAGCCCTGAAAGATCTATGTCGGAACAAGGCCCCAGGAGTAGATGACATACCCTCAGAGCTACTAAAGTCTCTGGGAGAGCCAGCCATGACAAGACTATTTGAACTGGTGTGTAGGATGTATGAGACCGGCGAAATGCCCTCAGACTTCAAGAAAAATGTAATAATCCCCATTCCAAAGAAATCAGGTGCAGACAGGTGTGAAAATTACAGAACCATCAGTTTGATAAGTCATGGTTGCAAAATTTTAACACGAATTATCTGCAGGAGAATGGAAAGGCTGGTAGAAGCTGACCTCGGGGAAGATTAGTTTGGATTCAGGAGGAACATAGGAACCCGGGAGGCAATATTCACTTTACGTCTTATCTTAGAAGATAGATTAAGGAAAGGCAAACCTACATTTTTAGCTTTTGTAGATTTGGAGAAAGCATTTGACAAGGTTGACTGGAATACACTCTTTCAAATTCTGAAGTCAGCAGGGGTGAAATACAGGGAAAGGAGAGTTATTTACAATTTGTACAAAAGCCAGACCGCAGTTATTAGACTCGAAGGGCATGAAAGGGAAGCATCAGTTGGGAAGTAGCCTTTCTCCGATGTTATTCAATTTGTACATCGAGCAGGCGGTGAAGGAAAGCAAGGAAAAATTTGGAATAGGGATTAAAGTTCAGGGGAAAGAAATAAAAACATTGCGTTTTGCTGATCACATTGTAATTCTGTCAGAGATAGCAAAGGACCTGGAAGAGCAGTTGAATGGAATGGACAGCGTGTTGAAGAGAGCATATAAAATGAACATTAACAAGAGCAAAACAAAAATAATGGAATGCTGTCTTAGAAAATCAGGCGATGCTGAAGGAATTAGATTAGGTAACGAAACATTGAAGGTGGTAGATGAGTTTTGTTACTTGGGTAGTAAAATAACATTCGATGGTCGCAGTACAGAGGATATAAAATGCAGAATGGCAATGGGAAGAAAAGCATTTTTGAAAAAGAGAAATTTGCTAACATCGAATATTAATTTAAGGGTAAGGAAGTCTTTTCTGAAGGCATTTGTGTGGAGTGTTGCCTTGTACGGGAGTGAAACATGGACGATAAGCAGTGCGGACAGGAAGAGAATAGAGGCTTTTGAAATGTGGTGTTACAGAAGAATGCTGAAGGTTAGGTGGGTAGGTTGCATAACTAATGAAGAGGTACTGAACAGAATTGGTGAGAAAAGGAATTTCTGGCATACCCTGACTAAAAGAAGGGATCGCTTGGTAGGACACATTCTTAGACATCGGGGAATCGTAAATTTAGCATTGGAGGGAAGTGTGTGGGGTAAAAATCGCAGAGGGAGACCAAGAGACGCGTATAGTAAGCAGATTCAAGTGGATGTGGGTTGCCGTTCTTATGAGGAGATGAAAAGGCTTGCTCAGGATAGAGTAGGGTGGAGAGCTGCATCAAACCAGTCTCCGGACTGAAGACCATAACAACAACACTATAATTTTTAGAACAAAAATAAAGAAATCTCTCTGATGATATAACAAAATTTGCTGAAACGCGTGTGGAAAAAAGTAACAAAAATTGAAGACTCTTGCATACGGCGGAGTATCCTCACCTTTACGGTTTTTCTACATGATTATTGGTAAGGATTGAGACTGGACATTATAGAGAAAGTCAACAAGGGAACATTGAGGCAAAAGCCAAAGTCGCTATATGAAAATTTCCAATTTTTACTGCCACATAACATGTTTCGATCTACTACGACCCATTTTCAAATGTGAGTAATAAATGCATAACGGAGCATCACTGTGATTGAGGCTCCATTAATTACAAGTATTTAACAGGATAATTCTTTTATATACATTAATAACGGCTCAAAATAGCTAATCTACCGTTAAGCTAATTTTGAGCCGTTATAATAATAATTTCATACAGCTCACTGACCTGGTGCAAGTCTTTCTATTGGACGCCATTTCGGCCACTTGCGTGTCCCTAGCCTACCCCAGTTATCCATCCGGGAAAAGGGGATCTACAGCTTAACGTGGAATCCGAACCACGTGTCGTTTCTGACGACTCCTCACATCGTTGAGAGGTGAAGGATGGGTTGAAACGCAGACTGACAAAATTCCAGATCCCACCGGGTTTCGAACCCACGACACTTTTTTTTATGACGGGATACTTTTTAGTCCCCCCTTTTTTTTAATAAAATTCCAACCAGGATTTGAACTTTTATTTTTATTAAAAAAAGAAAAGGAAAGAAACAGGTGTAAATTTATTAGGAGAGACTAGGGCAGGTTTGACTTTTATTCAGTGTAGACAACATAAAGCTTCTTATAGAGTTTTATTATTTGTAATTTATGTTTTTCATTTTTTTTAAATGTAATAGTAAATCTGTTCACCGTGCGTACAACCCTTACAGAAACTCAACTGCCTTCTCGCATTTCATAAATAAACATACACGCAGCACGGTGTAGAGTGTTATTCCAATTCCATCGCCGCTCCAGCGCCCGGGTACGTCTTCTCGTACATTAGGATTAGTTGCCGTTTTCATTTCTTTCGTTCATTCTTCGTCGATTTAAAATTTTAACTTCTCCTACCCGGGACGTTCCAGCTGTGCGGCGGGTCCTGAAACGCACTCCATAAAAAATTAGAAAAATACTGTCTATACTTAGGATTATGTACAATCTTTCTGTGTCGTTCTTCTAAGTAGATCCAAAAGTCTAATACATTCTTTGGGGTATCTCTGAATAAATAGAGCACCAGTTATGCTCGAATCCATGTTACTACATTCGTTTTAGTTCGTGGACAGTATGTCCTGTCAGGGAATAACACGGAACGTGGTCTGATGTCTTGTGGCCCCACTCGAAGAAAGAAAGCTATTATCTGTTGTCCTAAACGCCAGACTTCTGCTGCTGGGCCACATGTTAACCGGTGTTCGTCGTCGTCCAGGACTCGGCACTGGGGGCATAATGGTGAATCCATCAGATGTATAGAGTGGAGTCTAGATCGTGTTGCGTGTTTAGTATTAACTGTCAGGTACCACATGGCACGTGTTTCCGTATCCAAGGCCATACCACCGGCCAGTCAACATTTGGATACTTCTTCTCAATAACATTCCCAATTCTTGTGGCCGTTAAGATTCGATAGATGTCGCGAGCCGTCGCAGGTCTGGTTTCCGGCAGTGCCATCTGAACGTAACTGTATTCTATAAAAAAAGCACTGATGTGGTGGAGTGACTGTGAGATGTGCTGCACCGCCACCGGTGCTGTTTGAGACCTCGGTGCTAGTTCGTCTATTAAGATACCTGTCAGAGATGTGTGATGTCGTCTCCACAACTTCAACATTGTGCTGATGTATAGTGCCACTGCTCGATCATGAACATGTGCAAGACCTAGACCTCCCCTACCGGGAGGGAGGGTGAGGGTTTCATATCTAACTTTGAATAGTAGTCCCGCACTGACGAAGCTACCGAACGCAGCCAATATACGCCGTGCTATCACCGTCGGCATCGGAAGGACTTGTGCAAGGTGAGGAATTCGTGACGCCATGTATGTGTTAACATAATGGACACGCTGGATAATGGCCAAAGACCGTATAGTATTCCCTCTGACTGCTGTCCGGATTGACTGTAGAAGTCTCTTGTAGTTGTAAGCTGCTGTGTAACGCACGTCGTTGGTAAAGACAACACCTAAGCATTTCAAGGTATCCTTGAGTTGTAAGGGCGCTACATGTTCTTCTGGTACCCCCGTCACCGATACTCATGGTCATTGACTTGTCCACATTGATGCGGCTGCCTGTGGCCATTCCATATTTGTTGATCCAAGTTAAAGACTCTTGCATGTCGTTGTCAGTCCGTACCATGAGCACCAGGTCGTCTGCATACGCTTTACATTTGAAAGTGTACCCTCTCATTGTCAACCCTGTCAATCGTTGACGTAGGCCACAGAGTAGTGGTTCAAGGGCTATGGCGTATAAAATTGTCGAAAGGGGACATCCTTGTCTAACCGATCTTGATATGGTGAGGGGTGCTGTCGTCCGTCCGTTGATGAGCACCTTGGAGGAGGCATTATTTAATAGCCGCATCACAACACTGATAAAGGGCTGTGGAAATCGCATGTGCTTCATGACTGCTGCCAGATAGGTGTGGCTCACTCTGTCGAAGGCCCGATCAAAATCAATCGACGCAAGGGCTCCGCGAAGGCGGCAGGTCTTGGCCAGTGCGATTACATCGCGATATTCGCTGTCTGAATGTTGGCATCTCCGCCAAGCGACGTTTGATCGAGTGATATCACTTGGCGCAATATACTTCGGAAGCGTGAAGCTAAGAGTCTGGAGAATATTTTAAAGTCACAATTCAGAAGCGTCAATGGTCGGTAGTCCCGTATCCTTGAGCGACCTGATGGCTTGTGTATCGGGATGATAAGTCCCTCCACGAAGGACGGTGGTAAGGGCATATCTGGAGACATCAATTCACGGCAAATACTAGTCCATATGGGTGTTATCATACGTCGGAATGCCCGATAAAATTCCAGTGGGAGACCATCTGGTCCAGGCGATTTATTCACCGCTCCCTTACCAATAGCCTCCACTAATTCTTCTTCAGTTTTATCCTCCGTCAGCTGTGCTGTTGCCGCCAGGTCAATGGATTGTCTGAGAAACTTCGTCAACTATCACCATGTCAGAATCCACCGCTGTGTATAGTTGAGTGTAGTATGCGACAAAGGCAGTGCTTATTTCTTGTTGCGTAGTTAGATGTCTGCCATCTTCAGTGTCCAGTCCGTGTATCAGGCCTCTTCTACGACGCTTACGTTCGTTGATGATATGATACATGGATGGTTGTTCTCCCATGACTCGGTCGAGTGCCCTTGCCCTGACTGCTACTCCTTCGAGGTGGCTTCTCATGATGGTTATAATCTTGGCCTTGGCTTGTTGTACTGTCGTCTGTCTCTCCGGAGAAGGTGCCTGGTTATTGCAGTCACGTAGCACGGTGAAGTAAAAGTTCATCGTTTGCCGTCGCCACGTTGCCTGTTCACGACCGTAGCGAATGAAAGTTCGGCGTATCGCTGGTTTGGCACAGTCCAGCCACCAACGTAGTGTTGTGGGATACGCCTGGAGACGTCTTAGGCATAATTTCCATGTATCTTCGATGACACTGCGACAGTCTGGGTTGTCAAGGTGGGCGACGTTCAGTTTCCAAGGACCGCGGCCCCGCCACACCTGTTGTCTCCTGAGAGAGATGGTACATATAAATGCCGTGTGGTTGGTGAAGGCTGCAGACCACAGTTCTGCATCCACGATATCAGTGCTGAGAGTATTTATTGCGTAAACTCGATCGAGGCGACTAGCGGATTGACTCGTCATATGGGTGAAGCCTTGACGTAGGCCATGCACATGCTCCCATGTGTCAACCAAATGCATATCACGCACTATCGTCCTTAGTTCCGGGCACGTTGTGTATGCAGGAATTTGATCTTTCGGGGCAAGTACACAATTAAAGCCACCGCCGAGAATGAAACAGTCGTGTCGTCCTTGAAAGAGCGGTGCAATTTCCTCGGAAAAGAAGCGGGAACGATCTCGTCTCTTGTCTGTTCCGGATGGTGCGTAAATGTTGATGAGTCTGACACCAAGCACCGTCATCGCCGATCCCCTTGCTGAAGGTAGGTGTAGAATATCCTCAGCTTCTATGCCTTCTCTAAGAAGTATTGCCACGCCGCTGCCTGTTTCGGAGGCATGTGAGATGTAGGTGTCGTACCCGTAGATGATCGGAAAATCTTGAACGTACACCTCCTGAAGTAGGACTATATCGATGTCCGCCGCTATCAGCATCCCCTTGAGTAAGGACATTTTAATGCGCGACCTTATGGTGTTGATATTTATAGAGGCTAGTCGGTATGCTTGTCTTCGTTCCGCCATGTGTGTGTCGCCCATGGAAGCTTATGTCATCTGATGTACTGACACGTCGTGGGGCCTCGTCATATCCGCTGGCGTTAACTGCGTGTCTAACATTGCAGGGGCGCCGCCGCTGCCCCGTCGCCTGTTGCGGCCGTCATCGGGTCATCTCCAGTGTCCTCTGACCAATCGCCTTGTGAACAGTTCGTCGTCATCTTAGTCTTCTCCACCCCTTCCTGTTGTGTCGCCTTTTCCACAGTAGCAGACTGGTAGTGGGCTGCAGGCAGTTCTTCGTTGTCATACTTTGCAGGTCGCTCGTGGCTTTTCTTTTTATCGGGATGTTGACCTTCTTGATGAGAGATCACGGTAACCTCTGCGTGGTCACCTCCCCCCTCAACGTGTTCACTGTCTACGGTCGTACGTTGTAAGCAGTCGTCTGACGGGGTGAGTCGCCGTTTCTTGTGTCGTTTTGGAGATCGTTGCTTACGGACATGGGCTTCCGTATCCGAATTTGGTTTTGCATCGCTGTCCTCTTTGCTGACGGGGACGAAGGCGGCTGTTGGCACTACCCTACTGTCGACTTCCATGTTCTGTTCGAGTCTCTCTGGTAGAGAGATCGTTCGCGGCATCTGTGGGGAGAGACGCTAACTATTCCTTGAAGGTGTCTTTGTTCGCTGCCGCTGAAACTTCGGCAGAATGTTCTAGTTGTTGGGTGATGTCATTGTTTGAGTGAACGTTCTTTGTGAACACCTCTGCATATGTGAGAGGGAGGGTCGTGGCCGTAGCTGTTGGTACAGGTTCTCCTGTTGGTACCTGAACAAATCTCCGTTGAAGACATTCTGAACGGACATGATCTTCCTTACCACAGCCTGAACATGTTTTTGGTTGGCCATCGAAGATTACTATTGCTCTGCAGCCTCCAATCGTGAGATAAGACGGCACGTGTTTTGTCAGTTCGATCCTTATTTGTCGTACGCCGTTAAGAACAGGGTACGTCGTAAAGGTTGTCCATTTTTATGCTACGTGGCTTAGCACTCTACCATAGGGTTGCAGCGCTTTTGTCACGATGTCAGCCGGTACCTCGAAAGGTAGTTCAAAAACTCGGACGGTTCTTAATCCCAGCCCTGCATGATCAATTGTCACTGCTCCGACATTTCCGTCAGAATGTTTGAATTTTAGTTCGTCTTTGTTCTCTCGCCCAATCTTGTCACATACCATGTCGTTGATCAGTTTTACGTAGACCACACTACTTATAATGGAGAAGTGTATTCTAATCATCTCTCGTGGATCAATTTTAATCTCTTCACGGATGAATCTTTCCACTTCGAATGCTTTCGGTCGTGCAAATTCATTATTAAAGCTGATCTTGATTGTAGACTGTCGGTACGAATGAGCCATTCTATGTGTATATGAAGTAACACTCGCGAAGACTACGAGAAGTAAACAACCGCTCACGCGCGAGACACTGCGGCGGGACGTAAACAGTCCGTCCTCACCGCTGCGCTGTCGAAAGCAGACTGCGACACTTCGGTTTCCAGTCAAGCGTTTTACCCCAAGACCAACGGGCCCGACTGTTTTGTGCTGTTAATAATGTATGTAAAACCGTTATTCTGTTAAATACAGGGTGATCAAAAAGTCAGTATAAATTTGATAACTTAATAAATAATGGAATAATGTAGATAGAGAGGTAAAAGTTGACACACATGCTTGGAATGACATGGGGTTTTATTAGAAACGAAAACAAAAACAAAAACAAAAGTTCGAAAAATGTCCGACAGATGGCGCTTCATCTGATCAGAAGAGCAATTATTAGCATAACAAATTAAGGCAAATCAAATATGATGGTCTTTACAGGAAATGCTCAATATGTTCACCATCATTCCTCAACAATAGCTGTAGTCGAGGAATAATGTTGTGAACAGCTCTGTAAAGCACGTCCGCAGTTATGGTGAGCACTATCATTTCCGATCGCAAGATTCACTTTAATGCCAGTCTTGTTTAAACAACTGTATTACAGCACCGGTGCATACACTGTTACCGAAACATTCAACACCAAATTAATCGAGGGTAAAACCTATGATCTAGAATTTTAGTTGTGAGACCTCGTCATCTGCTGCGACTCTCGTTAATATTTTTACTCCGTAATTATTTTTGACCCTTTTCTTTATAAAACCCCACATCATTCTAAGCACGTGAGTCAGTTTTTACCTCTCTATCTACATTATTCCCTGATTTATTAAGTTTTCAAATTGATACTGACTTTTTGGTCACCCGGTACTTGTAATTAAAGGAGTTTGAATTACAGTGATGCTTTTTAGGTAATTATTACTGACATATGAAAATGATGTCATAGTACATAAGAACTGGTCTTGTGAACACAAAAAAAAAAAGAAAATAATAAATAAATAAAAACACATAGCGAGTGTCGCTTTTAGTTCAGAGTGCTCTTTCTTTTCTTTCTATACATTTCAAGCTATATAGTTTAAACTGGATGTTCGCAGCAAAGAAGGCGAAAGTCGCACAATCCACGCTACAAACAAAAAGTATCTCCTAAAGCGGAATACATGAAAGAAGAGATGGGTATAATTGGTATCGCGGTAGATTTGTTCGTTTGTAATTAAAGCTTAAAGTCGAGTGTCCATAATACAAATCGGACAGTCAGGTACATGTAGAGGGACGATTTGGTGCTACAGCCTTCTCTAGTCATAGAACGCTATTTGTTTTTTATAACTTGGTTTTTTAATAGTTAGGCGTGAAGAATTGAAAGCATTGCGTTTTGCCGACGACATAGTAATTCTGTCTGAGACAGCAATTGAATAGAATAGACAATGTGCTGAAAGAAGCATATAAGATGAACATTAACAAGAGCAAAACTAGGTAATGGAGTGCATTCTAAGAAAATCAGGTGATGCTGAAGGAATTATATCAGGTAACGAAACAATAAAGGAGGTAGATGAGTTTTCTTACTTGGGCAGTAAAATAACAAATGATGGTCGCAGCACAGGGGATATAAAATGCAGAATGGCAATGGGTAGAAAAGCGTTCTTGAAAAAAAAAAAAATTGTTAACATCGAATATTGATTTAAGACTAAGGAAGTCCTTTCTGAAGGCATTTGTGGGGAGTGTTGCGTTGCATGGGATTGAAACATGGATGATAAACAGTGCGGACAGGAAGAGGATAGAGGATTTTGAAATGTGGTGCTACCGAAGAATGCTGAAGATTAGGTGGGTGGATCGAGTAACTAATGAGGGGGTACTGAACAGAATTGGGGAGAAAAAAAATTCTGGCATACCTTGACTAAAATAAGGGATCGATTGGTAAGACATATTCTTAGACATCGAGGAATCGTAAACTTAGCATTGGAGGGAAGTGTGTGGGGTAAAAATCGCAGAGGGAGACCGAGAGATGGATACAATAAGCAGATTCAGACAGATGTAGTTTGCCGTACTTATGTGGAGTTGAAGAGGCGTGCTCAGGATAGGAGAGCTGCATCAAACCAGTCTCCGGACTGAAGACCACAACAACAATCAAATGTTCAAATGTTTGCTTAGCTTATGGGATAACTATGGGGTCATCAGTCCCTAAACTTACAAATTACTCACGAACCAGCTAATACTAAGGACGGCACAAATATCCGTGCCCGAAGGGGGATTCCAACCCCCGACCGTAGTGGCCGTGCAGACCGTGACTGGAGCGCCTCAGTCCCCTCGGCCACAGTGGCCGGCCGACAAGGCGTGAACTAGAAGAATATCACTGCGAGATGGGTAGGAAAATGTTCTGTAGCACGATACGAGCCTGCGCAGTTGCAAGAAAGAGAGAAACGGTAGGGGAGGGGAGAGAGAGAGAGAAATAGAGAGAGAGAGAGAGAGAGAGAGACAGAGAGAGAGAGAGAGAGAGAGAGAGGGAGGGGTGTGTCATCGCTGTTGCCTTGCCTGATTGGCTGGCTAATTAAGTCGAAGTTTTTGTGGCCCAGGCGTGGGAGAGAAGACAGTGCTTCAAAACCTGTGGCGCGCCACTTTTCCGCCCTTCGCAGCTCGTTAGGAGTTCAGAAACGGCAGCTCGTTCTCCCTTTGCACGGCTCAGGAAAGCGCGGGCAGACGGGTGGTAACGAGCCGCAAAACACCGGAGTGAAATTCCGAGACCGCCCGCACATCCACTCCAAAGATCCGCATTCAATTCTGGTGGTGTGTATGGGGAGGGGGCGGTCTACATCTGTGGCCCTCCCTCAAAATCCAATCCCCCCGTCCCTCTTCCCTTCGCTCCCAAGCGTGACGCGGGTTCGGTGCTCCATCTGAAAGGACGCGAACGGCTGCAAAGGGTCCTCTTGCTATGTTCCGATTGCTGCCGGAGTCCACAGGCGGATATGAGACTTATAGGCGGAGCATGCAGATGGTTCAGTGCTACTTGTATCATCAGCGGTTAAGCGGTGGCAGGATCTGGATGAGATGTACACGAAGCTGTCGACCACACTTCGCGAACTGAATTCGGGCCTGCAATCACCAAAATTCGGGAGACCGTATTAAATGTATTCAGTTTCGTATCAACAGCGATAGGCGTCTAGACAGTATTGCGTTTTTCTGTGATTACAGATTGTTATTAATCGTAATTAACGAGACGAAAAATTGTGTTAAACAACACGTGAGAGCACCAAAAAGCAACTGAGAATTGTAATATTTGTAGAAAATTGTAATTGGTTGGTCCAAAACACCCTAATATATTTTTTATTCACTACATATATATTTCGGCACAACTGCCATCCTCAGGTGTATTTGGTATTTAGAGGCTTTAATTGCGTTAACTGACTCCTTGATATTTTGAGGTGTTCCTTTAATCTTATACTTCCATCTATATTACACTAGCTATGCCTTGATGTCTCTGGATTTGAAAGGATTGGCCGGCAAGAAAAAACCGTTGCCCAGGGGACGCCCGAATGTGATGCTAGCTTAACAGCACATTAAGCTGGGAGGCTCCTTTCATGTACACATTGAAAAGGGATGGAGCCAGTACACTTCACTGAGGTAGGCCATTGGTCAGGATCCGCCACCGACTACGTATTGCACAGTTTCAGGGAAAACGTAGTCGATGGCGGAACCTGACCAATGGCCTACCTCAGGAAAGTGTACTGGCTTCATCAATTTTCAACGTGTACATGAAAGGAGCCTCCCAGCAGCATGTGCTGTTAAGCTAGCATCACATTCGGGCGTTCCCTGGGCAACGGTTTTTTCTTGCCGACCAATCTTTTCAAATCGAGAGACATCAAGGCATAGCTAGTGTAATTCGTAGATTGAAGAATAAGATTAAAGGAACACCTCAAAATATCGGAGTGTAAGTTAAAGCAATTAAAGCCTCTAAATACCAAATACACCTGAGGACGGCACTTGTGCCGAAATATATGTGTAGTGCATCCTTCCAGTGTTCCACCGTTGTTGTGTAGTCATTCTCAGTTAATGTGAGAAAACTGTTTCTAGATTTAAGCCTCTCTGCTGTTGGCTCCATCCCATGGATTTTGTCTCTCTTTATATGCTGCTTGTTCTCTTTCAATTGCTAGAGGTGCAATACCGGTAAGATGATAGATTTTATTTACAGGATGAAACTTTCACTCTGCAGTGGAGTGTGCACTGATATGAAACTTCCTGGCAGATTAAAACTGTGTGCCGGAACCGGGACTCGAACCTGGGACCTTTGCCTTTCGCGGGCAAGCGCACTACCGACTGTACTATCCCGACCCGACTCACGATGCCGCCTCACAACTTTACTTCCGCCAATACCTCGCCTCGTGAGTCGTGTCGGAATAGCACAGTCGGTAGAGCGCTTGCCCGCGAAAGGCAAAGGTGCCAGGTTCGAATCCCGGTTCCGGCACACAGTTTTAATCTGCCAGGAAGTTTCATATCAACGCACACTCCGCTGCAGAGTGAAAGTTTCATCCTGTAAATAAAGTCTATCATCTTGCCGGTATTGCTACTCTAGCAATTCGAAGAGAACAAGCAGCATATAAAAAGAGACAAAAATCTATAGTCTCCAAGTGGCTCCCAATACATGGGATGGAGCCAGCAGCAAAGAGGCTTCAATCTAGAAACAGTTTTCTCACATCAACAGAGAAGGAGAGTGACTACAGAACAACGGTAGAACGATGGAAGGATGCGGAAAGACACCTGTGGATGGAACCCTCAGAAGCCTTAGCTGCTGGACACAACGATAGCTGGACAACGTGGAAGTCTTTGAACCGATTACGCAGTGGCATAGCAAGGTCTAAAGTGAACCTAAGCAAATGGGGCTATCAAAATGATTCCACCCTCTGTGACTGTGTTGCCATTCAAACAACTACCCATGTGTAGAAAGAATGTGTAGAAACCTTTCTTTAAATCTGCATTATTTTTCTTTTTAAATTAATATGCAGGTATTTTAGGACGTCTCTGACACGACTAACAAATCTACGAATTTTTGTCAGTTATCTTCACAAGAATGCCGGCAGATGACTGCTGCCGTTCTCCAGTTTCACGGCTTATATAGGACTCCGCGATTCGCCGCGAAAATGTTCTATGTCTTGCACTGGGTGGATATCCCGGACGCGTGCAGCACGCGTGCCCGCTGGAGAGCCGGCCAGAGCTGTGTTTACAAACAAGTCAAGGTCGCTGGCCGAGTGCCGAACAAGGCCGCGGTGAGGCCATCCGGCAGGCTGCCTGCTCATCAGGCGCAAGGGCTGCAAGTTCATCAAACACCTCTCGTACCCCCCCCCCCCCCTCCCAACCTAACATTAATAAAACAAGGACGCCTCCCTGGGCCCCTGGTCGCGATGTACATTAATGGCTCTTGTCTAACGCAAAAGTTTTGTATGTGTATCCTTTAATTTGATTTATGTTATGTTCTTGTATATATGGTGAATAAATCAGTAAGTATATACCGGATGAACAAAAAAGTCAGTATAAATTTGAAAATTTAATAAATCACAGAATAATGTAGATAGAGGTAATAATTGACACATTTGCTTGGAATGACATGCAGTTTTATTAGAACCAAACATCTACAGTTATCGGGCCTTTTTTCTGCGAGAAACTGCCTGATTCTGGTTTTGTAACTGCTACCGTGACGGGTGAGAGATACGCCGACATGTTACAGAAGCGCATCACCCCGAGCCTGGTTGATAAACACCTGATTTTTATGCAGGATGGTGCTCCACCCCGTAGTGCTAGACGCGTGAAAGATCTCTTCCGCCGGCCGAGGTGACAGTCTGCTTGCGGCAGCGGCGGTGTACGCAGCTCGTGCGGTGCTTAGCTGCGGCAGCGGTTTGTTTACTTCCTGCAGGGGTGTCTGCTCGCTCACGCCAGCGCTTGCTTTTTGTGAAGTTGCGGTGACATGGAAAGGTTATAATGGATCAAATTAGTAGAAGAGACACACTGAAGTTCACTTTCGAACGAAAATTTTCCCGAATAACTTCTTTTGAATTTGAAGATTGGTTGATTGCTGTTGCAAAGATTCGATTAGAGGACATTATTGGATACCACATGTCGATTGTAAATAGTGTGATTTTCGTTGACATCTTCCGAACTATGCGAGAAGGTCGTTCTAGACACAGGTGGCTCCTTGAAATTTAACCACAGAGATGGTAATGTAGGTAACGTCACTGTCGACCATGTCGGTTTTGGAGTGAGAACCATTAGAATTTTTGAGTTGCCATTTGAGGTACCTGCTAGTGAAATAGACGCCGTCATTGCTCCCTATGGCAGAGTTCTCAGTAATGTTGCCGAGAGGTGGTCTTCCGCACATAAACTTCCCGTGCTGAATGGTGTAAGGCAGTTAAAAGTAGAGCTATGTCGCCACATTCCGTCTTATATAAACGTCTGCGGGTTTCGAGGTATCGTTATGTATGACGGTCAACCAAAGACCTGTGCACTTTGTAATAAGCCAGGTCACGTGCGTGCTGAGTGTATTCAACGACGCATTGCACAGCTACCAACCGGTGAAACTGTTAAAACTTCAGAAATGATGATTTTGCCAAAAACGTATGTATCAGTGGCGCGTGGTCAACTGACTGCGCCACCGGTTAGTGACATTTGTTTAGATGACTTGCCCAGCGATGTCGTCGCGAACGACTTAGGAACACCAATGGAAATTTCGGAAAGTACGACAGAACAGGCACCAGTATCTGAAGTAGTGCAGAAGTCGCCCACACAGACAACGGAAGACACCGCAGTACGTACAGAGAATATGGGGGCGGAGGAAACAGCTGACAGACAAACACCATAGAGTCAGCCCGCGATTTCGGAGACTAGGCGGGACAATGAATCTGCTAAGTCACCTCGCAGACGTAAGAAACACAGATTGGCGCAAGAAGGAGCTGTGGAGAAGTCAGCTCCACTGCGTGAAAATGCGAAACAAGTTAAGGATAAAATTACCGAAAAGCCACCCACTGTTGCAGTTACACAGAATCAGCCTACGTCACATAAACAGGTAGAACTTGCCGTGTCGTTAAAAGCAGACACTGACAAGGTAATAGTTAACAAGGCGTCTCCCAAACACAATGATGAACCGGCGCAGAAGTCACGTGAACAGGACCCACGCAAGAGTGTCGGTTCAGTTTGCCACCGGCGTGGACTGGTCAGACGAGGTAGAGGATGTAGACAAGGACACCGTTCTGGAAGATGCTTCCGGGGATGCTGGTAACGTAGGACACGCAGTGACCACGGATCCTGCTGTTACAGATATCTCGGCCATGGAAACCACGGACGCGGAGAAAGACGCTGACTCTGATTTCTATTAATCTGTAGATCTTTCATATCTCACATCCATACATGTGTGATCGCCAGGCCTACAAAATTGCCACATTAAATATTAATAAGTGTCGTAGCTCCATCCGGTTACAACACATTCAAGATTTTTTGTATTCCGCAGATATAGATATTCTATTATTTCAGGAGGTAGCAGGCATTAATTTAGAAAAAATATTTGGATACAATGTCTTCACCAACCCGGGTACTGGTGCGGATTTGGGTACCGCCATCCTATTAAGAGAAGGAATTGTGGCATATAACATCGAAATGCTAGTCAATCACAGAGGGATTGCAGCAACAGTTAACAATGTTAGAATAATTAATGTATATGCTCCCTCCGGATCCAGTAACAGGCGTCGCAGGGCGGAATTTTATTCGGAAGAGATTCTTCCTTTATTTACAACAACGTATGACCAGCTTATCTTGGCGGGAGATTTTAACTGCGTTTAGCACCACAAAGATCAGACACCAAATTTTAGCAAATCTGTCGAATTAGAACGGATAGTCAAGGACTTAATTTTAATCGACACTTGGGAGCACAAGTATGGAGCAACGCCTGGATTCACGTACGTAACAAATCATTCTGCAAGTAGGCTAGATAGAATATGTATCAGATAATCTAAAACAACGAATTCTGCAATGTGAGGTTTGGCCAACTATCTTCACAGACCATGCGGCTTATATCTGTACGTAAACTTGCAGAAACAAGGTACGTACCGCAGTAAGGATCCCTGGAAACTTAATGTGTCACACTTAGACGATCAAGGTTGTCATGAGGCCTCACACATGCGTGGAATGAAAGTCTCACCAAGTTTCGGTCATATGATTCGGTTATAAAATGGTGGCTACAATGTGCCAAACCCAAATTACGGAAAGCCATGTTACAGTACTCACGAGACAAGAACTGGTGGCTTAAACGAACCATTGAATTCCATTATTCAAGTTTACGAGAACTGTACAAACTGGACGAGACAGTCATTGAAAACTACGCCCAAATTAAAAAAGTGAAAGCCAAATTACTACTCCTTAAAAAGAAACAGTTGGAAGGATTAAAAGTCAGATCCCGAATCCAGGACTCACTACGACTTGAAGCGACGTCAATCTATCACCTGACACGTGAGAGTAAACGAAGTAAAACTAAGATACTGACGGAATTGCAAACTGGAGACGGCACGCGTTTAACTCACCAAAATGACATTCGAAATGCGATTCAAACTGCTTACACGGATTTGCTGTCTGAGAAAATGATCGATGACAACGCATTTCAAGAATTAGCAAATAATTTAACTAACAGACTTACCCCTCAGGAATCAGACGAACTAATAACACAAGTGACTGAAGACGAGCTGGAAGATGCGCTGTTTCACAGTCCGAAGAACAAATCGCCCGGGTGTGGCGGACTCCCTGTAGAGTTTTATCAAACCTTTTGGACACACATGAAGACGAAGCTGACAGAGATATGCAATGAAATGATGACACCTGATCTTAATATCCCGCAAGAGTTCAGTGAGGGCCTGGTGGTATTAGTTCCGAAACGTGCAAATAGTAAAACTATCGCCAATCTGCGACCGATTACTCTTTTAAATAGTGATTACAAACTTTTTGCACGTATTCTTGCAAAAAGGATGAAGAACGTAATGAATAAAGTCACCGGTCCTTATCAAACCAGTGTCGGCAGAGTCCATTTACCAAACGCTAGTGGACTACCGCGACCTAATATCAGTGGCGGAGGCATGCAAGATTGAATGTGCAATGGTCAGCTTGGACTTTGATAAAGCCTTCGACAGAGTCAACCACCGGTATTTGTTTAAAGTTATGCGGTCGCTGGGTTTTCCCGTGCATTTCCTCGCTGTAATACAAAACCTGTTACGGAATAGCACATCACGAGTGGTTGTCAATGGACGGCCAGGTGGCATGATCCCCGTAAGAAGCTCCGTAAGACAAGGTTGCCCGATGTCAGCATCACTCTTTGCAATCGCCATAGAACCTTTACTAACGACATTGACGGCGCAGTTAAACGGCTTACAGATACATGGACAGAAGTTAGCGTGTCGGGCTTATGCTGATGACGTTGGCTTCCTGATCACCAACGCAAATGACGTCCACACTGCCCTGCAGATCATCATGACATATGGAAAGGCATCTGGTGCATTAGTTAACTGGCAAAAATCGGGTGTAATGAACATAGGCAAAGGCATAGGTTTGACTCATGATGCCCGTTTGCAAGAGGTGCACAAGATGCAATGCAAGAAAGACAATTCGAGAAACCGTTGCCACAAATTATAAACAGTTATTGGCTAAAATTCGAGCGTCTGTACAACAGCACAGTGTCCGGAAGTTGGATGAGTTGCAAAAAGTTGCACTGGGGAATACGTATATCACTGCCAAGGTCAACTACGTGGCTCAAGTCCTGCCAATATCACGCAACATAGCACATAGAATGTTGGCAGCGCTTGGCCACTTTGTATGTCGCGCACATATTTTCAAAATTAAATACGACACCTTGACTCTTCCTACGCTTCTCGGTGGCCTGAATCTCGTCGATGTGTACAAGAAGGCGCAGGTACTATATGTAAGCCAAACATACAAGCAATGGAAACTATCCACCAACGGTCTGACTTCCCACCTCTTGGACGAAACTGTGCCAGCAGACCTACGACCGCCCATCGATGTAAGTCATCTGTCGCACGCTTTGCAGCACTTACAGTATTTCCTACTCGAATACAGTTACCTACGCACAAAAGTACCAGAACGGAAAATGACAAAATTGAAGGAAGTATACCAGGCGTTGATGAAAAATAAACTACGGAATGTGATAGAAAGGAAACTCCCGAACCATGACTGGAAAACAACATGGGAAAACATCCACAGCCCTGACTTACCTTCCCAAGTGCGGGCCGCGTGGTATATGACGGTCAACAGAAAAACCCCGACGATGTCCCGCCTCCATAAGATACACCTACAAGACTCTCCCTTGTGCCCGACGTGTCAATTAGTCGACAGTGATGAACACAGATTCGTCTGCAGTATAAATGCAGGAATATGGGAGTATGCGAAGCAAAAACTGGCCCTCATCAAGATAACCTCGCCACACACAATATCGCCAGCGGATGCCCTCCATCCCGATAGCATCCCATTCCCAAGGACAAAGAGGAACGCGGTCAACTGGGTAATGGGACATACAGTCTACTTTATCTTCAGTACAGAATCAAAGAGAGAGGAAGATTTCATACATTACCTGACAATGCAACATGACATGATCCAAAGAAAGAAAAAGTACAAGGAACGTTACGCTAATTTCTTAATTAAAACGATAATGTAATTACAAACAGAACTTTAACAAAGAGAAATTTAATCAACATTAATTTACACAGAAGAATTTCAGTTATTATCATTATGCCTTTTGCCATTTCAGAGGAAATTTTACCGGAATTATTTGATCGCCGAAGAAGGCATTTATGTTTTTATTTTTATTTCTTTTTATGTAGATAATACGTCCCAGAATGGTCTGGATTGTATATGTGTCTGAAGATCTCTGTTTTGCGTCACAAGCTAAGAACGCATATTCAGTTAATTAGAGCTAATTCCTGTGCCTGGAAATTTTTATTTTATTACGATTCTTTTATCTCTATCAAGTGAAAAAAAAGACGAAGTTACACTTATTTCTCACTTATTCGTTCAATTCGAAATGAATTTTCTTTGGCTGTCGAAAATACGATAATAATGCAGAAATGGACATTAACAGTTGTGTTTTGCTACGCAGTAAAGACAACCTCGTTTTATCCTCAAAGAAATATTTTGTTTAAAGGCATAGAAGCCGGGCCGAGAAGGCACCAATTGGCGAGCGGAAGGACGGGTTGAAGGGGAGGAAGGAGACCCGAAAAAAAAAAAAAAAGAAAAGGTGACTGAGGCGCTCCAGTCACGGTCAGCACGGCCACTACGGTCGGGGGTTCGAATCCCCCCTCGGGCATGGATATTTGTGCCGTCCTAGTTCGTAAGTAGTTTGTAAGTTTAGGGACTGATGACCCCGTAGTTTGGTGATGATCGTGTGCTCAGCCGCCACTTTCGTCACGGTTGGCCTGCCAGGTCCCTAGACCTCAGTCCGTGCGATTATTGGCTTTATGGTTACCTGAAGTCGCAAGAGTATCGTAATCGACCGACACCTCTAGGGATGCTGAAAGACAACATCCGACGCCAATGCCTCACCAAAACTTTGGACATGCTTTACAGTTCTGTTCACAACATTATTCGTCGACTACAACTATTGTTGAGGAATGATGGTGAACATATTGAGAATTTCCTGTAAAGAACATCATATTTGCTTTGCCTAGATTTGTTACGCTAATTATTGCTTTTCTGATCAGATGAAGCACCATCTATAGGACATTTTTTGAACTTTTGTTCTTTTGTTTTTGGTTCTAATAAAATCCCATTACATTCCACGTATGTGTGTCAATTTTTACTTCTCTATCTACATTATTCCGTGATTTATTAAATTTTCAAATTTATACTGATCTTTTGATTACCCAGTATATAAGAGTGTCCTCTATGTTCTGGAGAATATCATAAGAGAATAGACACATTGTCACCAGAAGCAGGTCTGAAGCTCGGTTACAAGAAAGATAACCTGATTGTTTCACTCTACTGGAACAGCATGGAGGAGGCTACTCATCAACTAGAAAGCCTCTACAATGTTGGAGTAAACAAGGCTTGAAAATCAACATACAGAAGACTGAGTTCATCACCAATATCAAACAAGCTTCTTGTACAGCCCCACTAGGAAAAAATAATATCTGTAAAGTACCTTCCGTCAGGAGAAACGATTTCAGCAAGCGAAAGCGAAACCTTGGCCATAGACGCCAGGTGCACCAAGTTAGAGACGGCCTGTAAGAAAATCTGTAGCTCCAAGAACTACAACTCTGTAATAAGACCTCCGCACTTTATATCTCCGAGTGCCTCTTGAAGAATCGAAAGGACCCACTCAGGAAACTAGAATTTAAAGAGAAGAAGATCCTGAGGGAGGGTATTAGGACCGATAAGAGAGGAAGTCGGTACTTACAGAATCAGGCACAATAACGAGCAGTATCAACACCAGGAAGACATAGTCAAATGTATGAGGAAAAGGCGACTGACCTATGGGCACATGATCCGCCTGAATCACTCGAGGGTCATCAGTAAGATCCTCACAGTGACAAACAGGGGAAAGGCGTCCAAACCACATGGTTCACCTCTGTTAGATGAGACTTAGAGGAATTGCAGATCCCATTACAGACGAGAACCGAACTCAATACCGTCAGGCCATCCGACAGAGCGGTCGCTCCCGGAGGAGGTTCGAGCCCTGGGTATGGGTGTGTGTTGTAAGTCTAATGATCATAGTAGCACAGTTTAACGTATACAATCACGACACTCACTGCTGTAAAAGTTGTTACCAACTGACAGTTGCTGCGACACTAGCGCTCCTAACGGTGGGAAAGCTGCCGAAGTAGAGTTGTTTGTTTATAATCGCTTTTGTACGTAATTAACGAAATACTTACTATAATTTTTGCGTTACAAGCATTGTTAAAATATCGAGAGACAAACATAATACGGAAATTAATATAAAAACAGCCTCATTTAAATGGTTCAGTGGTATAAAGAAACACTCTGTCATGAACAAATACTCACGAATCTGTGTATATTTGCAGCTTATTCCGCTGAAAGTAAGTTGCATATAAACATAATGGCATAATAAATTTCTATTATGGTCTGTTCTTACTATGACAGCCAGTTTTTGACGTGTATAAATTCGGTACGGAGTCTTAATGATTCTCACATTTGAGACAGGGGTGTGTTCTTTCCCCCACTCTGTTAGTCGTGGATGGCGTGATGAAGAGGGGAAAGGGAGGACAGAAGAGGATGGCTAATGATTGATGAGAGAAATGATCTTTGCCTTATGCCACAGCGGTGCCGAGATTAAAAAAGACAAACTGAACAGGTTGCAGAAGGAAGCGGAAGGTCTCAACACAAACATGACCAAAGAGATGAGGATAAATCCTGATGTCGTGACCAGCCTGACAGTAAACGGGAAGGAAATTGAGAGTTGAGTCCTTCCTATATTTTCTAAGTATGGTTACAACGGATGGGGAGCAGAGGAATACGTTCAAAGCAGTATCCGGAAGGCAAATGGTGCGTTTGTCCAGCTTTACCCCTTGTGGAAGGATAGAAACATCTCCAGGAAGCCCAGGTTCCTCCTCTTCAACAGCTATATTAAGTGGATTCTTTAACACGGCTGTGAAACTTGGAAAGTTACAAAACAGATAAATAATCGGCTCCATGTGTTCATAAATATGAATGTGAGGTGGCCGGACGTAATCTCAAATGAAAATCTGGCACACTCTAAGACCGGACGCACACTGATCCAGCATTTCACCTGAAGCAAGTGTTGCGAAACAAAATGTTTTGCAGTATACGAGCGCTCCATGTATTTCAATTGGAGCCCCCACACTGATCAGGCAAACGTTGCGAGGCTTTTCGCAACGCCTGGAAACATTTGAGCAGTTGTTTCAACGTTTGGATCCGATACAGCACGATGCTTGATGTTTCAAGGAGCAAAAAGTTCTGCGCATGTGCGAACCCCCTTCCACTTCTCATCAATACAGCTGTCACGCGCAGCTCTGATTGTACAGAAGCGTCTGCTTTGTGTTTTAGTCAAGTGTGTACTCCGTGTAACAGGGTAAGATGGCGTGGTCGACGATACAGTTATCGATGTTGATAAACTTGTAGCCCTCCTAGAAACCAGACCCGAGTTGTACGTGATTACCGGAAAAGATCACCACAACAAGGACAGGAAATGAAGATCTGAAGTATAGTAATGTATAATGAAAAAATAGTAATCAAGTTCGTGCAATATTATCAAGAATCACCTTCATGAGTTATATAAAAGTGTTCATATTTTGAAAACCGCTGCGGCGGAGTGGCCAAGCGCGTTGAGGCGCTATGCTCCAATGTGTGAGGCCGTTCCCCGTCGGGGGTTCGAATTCCCCCTCGGGCATGTATGTTTGTGCCATCTTTAGTATAAGGTAGTTCATAAGTAGTTTGTAAGTTTAGGGACTGATGACCCCGCAGTTAAGTCCCTTATGCTTAAGAAACATTTGAACATTTTATTTTGAAAACCTTTCAATCGTTTTACAGCTTTAAACATAATGTTTTATTAAGATTTAAACAAAAAATTTCTAAATTGATTGTAAATTACAATTTAGTAAGATTAAAATTAGAATTTAGTATTATTATAATTTCTAAATTTAAAATTCTTCTTCTTCCAATACAGGAAATGTATTAGATAATTATCAACCACAAGTCGCTAGTTTAGACTTTTTTGTTATGAGACATCATTACATGGCAAAACTGTCATCTTCTGATTAGCTTAAAGAAAAGAGTAATAGTACAATAATGATTATTAATTTGAAGCCTTCAATTTTTTTTAAATGGAAGTTACTCGAATATACTAGTTACTGTCAATTTAATATACAGGGTGTTCAATAAAACTGTTCAGGGCTTTACGATACGATTATTTAGGTAAAAACCAACAAATAATTTCGTATAAATGTGGGTCGAAAAACGCTTCGTTTCCCCACTAGCTGCAATTTTGTTTTTTTTACACTTATTAATTTTATCTTCATAAAAAAATCCAAAGTTCTTAAAAATTGGCACGTTTTTTCATGTATCAAGATTACATATTGTATAAAAATTTCAACTTAATCAGAGATTCACTTCAAAATTCTGCTATTTTTTAAGTATTTTATTGACAGTCATTCTAACATAATTTTGAAATTTCACCGGATCTGATTTCATTCCTGAGAGAAAAGACGTAATGTCTCTCGTCTGATTGATCGGGTGAACTCAATGTTTCTTTTCATTTGAGTCCAGCATTTGCGAAAACGTCCATAAAGCAATAGCTACGTTGTCTTCCTCGTCGCACATGTTAATTGCGCCACTACTGGAAGAGAACAATACAAACAATAGAACCTGTTGCTTGATACAAAACATTGCGTCGTACAAACCACTCACACACAAGAGGAGCAAAGAAGCATCTACATCTACATGGGCTACTCTGCAAATCACATTTAAGTGCCTGGCAGAGGGTTCATCGAACCACCGTTATACTATTTTATATCCCATTCCATTCTCGAACAGCGCGCGGGAAGAAAGAACACCTGAATCTCTCCGTTCGGGCTCTGATTTCTCGTATTTTATTCTGATGATCATTTCTACCTATGTAAGTGGTTGTCAACAATATATTTTCGCATTCGGAGGGGAATGTTGGCGATTTCAGTTTCGTAAGTACCCCACGCCGCAGCGATAAGCGCCGTTGTTGTAATGATTCCCATCCCAGATCCTGTACCATTTCCGTAACGCTGTCACCCCTGTATCGTGACAATACGAAACGAGCTACCCTTATTTGGACTCTTTCGATGTCCTCCGTCAAACCCACCTGTTAAGGATCCCACACTGGACAGGAATACTCCATAAAAGGACGCACAAGCGTAGTGTATGCACCTTCTTTAGTAGATCTTTAGTATCTTTTAAGGGTTCTGTCAATAAAACGCACCATCTGGTTCGCCTTTCACACAACATTATCTACGTGTTCTTTCCAATATAAGTCAGAAGTAATTGTAATTCCTAGGTATTTTGTGGAGTTTACGGCCTTCACATTTGATTGATTTATCATGTAAACAAAGTTTAACGGATTTCTTTTCATACTCATGTGGACGACTTCACACTTCTCATTGTTTAGACTCGACTGCCAATTCTTATACCATACAGATATCTTATTCAAATCGTTCTGCAGTTGGTTTTCATCTTCAGATGAATTTACTAGACGGTAAATGTCGGCGTCATCTGCAAACAACCTAAGAGAGCTACTTAGATTTTCCCCTAAATCGTTTATGTAAATAAGGAAGCGCAGAGGACCAATAACACTACCCTGTGGAACGCCCGAAATCACGTCCGTTTTAGCCGATGCCTTACCATCGATTACTACGAACTGTGTCCTCTCTGAGAGGAAATCTCCTATCCAGTCGCAAGTTTTGAGCGAAATACCGTAACCACGCAATTTGATTAAAAGCCGTTTGTGAGGTTCGGTGTAAAAAGCCTTCTGGAAATCAAGGAATACGCAATCAATTTGCGAACCCTTGTCGATAGCACATATCACTTCGTGTGAGTAAAGAGCTAGTTGTGTTTCGCATGAACGACATTTTCTAAATCCATGTTGACCTTGTGCCAATAGATCATTGTGTTCCAGATAATTCATAATATTTGAATACAGAATATGTTCCAAAACCCTGCTGCAAACTGAAGTCATTGAAATAGACCTGTAGTTTAATGGGTTACTCCCACTGCCTTTCTTGAATATAGGTATGACCTGTGCAACTTTTCAATCTTTTGGTACAGGACCTTCTGTGAGGGAGTGGTTGTATATGACTTAAGTAAGGAGCTATCGCTTCAGCATAATCAGATAGAAATCTAGTGGGTAGACTTGTTCTTGTTAAGTGATTTTAGTTGCTTCACTAGTCCGATGATATCTAGTTCTACGTTGCTCATTACGGCCTTTGTTCGTAACGTGAAATCTGGGATATTGGTTTCGTCTTCTTTGGTGAATGAATTTCTAAAAGCTATGTTTAGTAACTCTGCTTTAGTAGCGTTGCCATCGGCAGGATCGCCATTACTATGACGTAGTGAGAGTATTGTTTGTGTTTTGCACCTTGTATATTTAACAGATGACCACAATCTCTTAGGGATTTCAGTCAAATTTCGAGAAAGAGTTTCGTTGTGATAAGTATTGTAGGCATCTCGCATTGAAGTCCTCGCTAAACATCGAGCTTGTGTGTAGGATCGCCAATCCTGGGGATTTTGTTTTCGTTTTAATTTAGTATGCCTTTTTCCGTTGCTTTTGCAACAGTGTCCTGACCTGTTTTGTGTACCAAGGAGGATCACCACCTTCTTTTATTAATTTATTTGGTATAATACTGTCAATTGCAGTCGATACCACTTCTTTGATTTTGAGCCACATCTGGTTACACCTAGATTTAGTGTTAGAAGCGAAACGTTGCGCAACATTATGCTTCAAGGAAAATGATGTACCTGTGTGCGCCCAGCCTAAGGAAGTCGGATGGAGCTGTCCAGAGGGTGGCGCTAGACTGGAACCCTCAGGGCACCAGAAAGCGAGGACGACCGAAGACGACCTGGAGGACGACGATCGAAAAGGAAATCTCCGAGTTGATAAGACCTGGAGGGAATGGCCAAGACCCGTGTTGCGAGGAGGAATTTCATCAAAGCCCCAAGTCATGTGTAGTGCTTCTAGGTGTATTTTTTAAATAATTTTTTAAAGTTTGTATTTTGCTATCAGTGACGAAGGTGAAGTTGACACATTGTAGATACTCTTGATACTTTTCCAGGTAAGTCTGGAAATTTCTTTCCAGCGACGGATGCCCATTCGACAGAGTCCTAGGCAGAAACAAAGTATGTGCAAACCAATCGTAGTGCCAGTTAAAAACGTAACGTCCCGTGCTTGTGCTGCTACCAGCGAACCGCACGCAGCTCACACTCAGTGCGGAAATTTGTTGGAGCACTTTTTTTTTTTTTTTTTTTTTTTTTTTTTTTGCAACTCCCCCCCCCCACGTCTAAAGACACCGCTAATCCATTGTATTTGTCTGCTCTTTGCGGAGAAGGACAATTTTCCGGTTTGTGCGTCTTCCGTCCGCGAGCTCCCCTCATACCTTCGCGGCAGAAACAATGTAATATGTTATCACAATCCACCCCTGTCTCCGCGGACTCTTTCTAGCGTCGGCATCTGCAGCGCCGTAATACCGACGGCGAGGTTACACCGCGGCTGTAAACGGGGCCACCACTCCTTATCAGAGCCGTAAAAAAATTCCGCTTCCCTAGGGTCCGAAAGCAACTATCTGCCTTGGGACGTCGTCGTTTATGATAACGCAGAGCCCCGTCTGCTCCTTGCTGTCGCCGGCTAGCTCATATTGACTCTCGAGCTAGAGAGAGGTAGTTCATATGCATAGCATATATAAATTTCAAAACTTAATAAATCACGGAATAATGTAGGTAGAGGTAAAAATTGGCACACATGCTTGGAATGATATTGGGTTTTGTTAGGGTAAAAAAAAGTTCAAAATTGTCCAACAGATGGCGCTTAATCTGATCAGAAAATCAATAATTAGCACAACAAATTAAGACAAAGATGATGTTCTCTACAGGAAATGCTCGATATGTTCATCATCATTCTTCAACAATAGTTGAAGTCGAGGAATAATGTTGTGAACTGCACTGTAAAACATGTCCGGTGAGGCATTGGCGTCAGATGTCGACTTTCAACCTGCCTAGAGATGTCGGTCGATCACAATACACTTACGACTTCAGGTAACCCCAAAGCCAATAATCGCACGGACTGAGGTCTGGGGACCTCGGAGACCAAGCATGATGAATGTGGCGGCTGAGCACTCAATTATCACCAAACGATGCACACAAGAGAAAAATGTTCAAATGTTTGTTATGCTTATGGGATTTAACTACGGGGTCATCAGTCCCTAAACTTACAAACCACTTACGAACTACCTTATACTAAGGACGGCACAAATATCCATGCCCGAGGGGGCATTCGAACCCCCGACCGTAGTGGTCGTGCAGAGCGTGACTGGAGCGTTTCAGTCCCCGCGGCCACCGCGGCCGGCCACATGCAAGAGATCTTTCACGCGTCTATCAATATGGGGCGGAGCGCCATCCTGCATAAAAATCGTACTCTCTAGCAGGTGTTTATCAGCCAGGCTGGGTATGATGCGAATCTGTAACATATCGGCGTCCTCTCACCCGTAACGGTAGCAGTTACAAAACCAGAATCATGCAATTACTGAAAAAAAGGCCCGATAACGGTATATGTGGTAAATCCAACCCATACCGTAACTTTCTCGTCGTGCAATGGAGTTTCCACGACAGTTCTAGGATTTTCGGTAGCCCAAATTGTGCAATGTGTGACGTTGACAGACTCTCGTAGCGTGAAATGAGCTCCGTCGGTCCAAAACACGTTACTCAACCAATCGTAATCTTCCGCCATCTTTTGAAACGCTCACTAAACGCTTCACTAAATAGCCCGAAAACAGTTCATGATGCCCATGGATTTTGTAAGGATAGCAAGGAAGGGTACGCCGAAGTGCCAACCAAACAGTCGTGTATGAAATGCCGGTGCGACGTGCGACTGCACGAGCGCTGACTTCCCCGTGCATAGACGAACCCGCTACAGTCTTCATTTCTTCCTGAACTGTATCAGCAGCATTACACCTTGTGCTCGGTCGGCCACTACGGGGTCTATCGTCTAAAGAACGCGTGGCTTCGAACTTAGAAATCATTCTCGCCACAGCTGCATTTGTCAACGAACCTTTACCCGTTCGAATCCCCTTCCTATGGCGATAAGATGGTAACGCTGAACTACCACATTCCCCATTCTGATAATACAGCTTCACTAAAAGCTTCTTTTCAGTTAACGTCAACATTCTGCGACTGCCTTTGCATCTGATTCCATCTTACAGCTCCTTTTATACAGAATTTTCATGCACATTCACTGACGTTTTTGCGGTCCAGCGCCATCTCTCGGACATTTTTTAACTTTTTTCCCCTATTTCTAATAAAACCCCTTGTCATTCCAAGCATGTGTGTCAATTTTTACCTCTCTGTCTACATTATTCTGTGATTTATTAAGTTTTAAAATTTAGACTTACTTTTTGATCACCCTGTACATTGATACACTGGTCAAAACAATTAGGTGAGCAGTTGAGATTTTTTTGTGCCCCAGCCTCGTCACCGCTTTTGTGTGTCGTTTCCGCCGGTAGACCTGAGTGTCGGTGGCCGAGTAGAAAGAGACCGACACAGGAATAAAGGATACACGCGAGTGCAGATACGGAAGTGAGCAGCCAGTGGGACAGCAGAAACTAGAAACACTAGAGTAAATTTGAACGAGATATGTGTTTCTTAGAAACTTAGTAATACTTAACTTTTACATGTCTCAGTACTGCAGAATGCTGATACATAGTTTAGCTTGAGGCCTGCCTAGTGCCTATCCGATAGCCAAGTCTTCACTGGTGTCTATCTGATTCCGAAGTGTTAGCTGGTTCCTATCTCAGTCCCAAGTGAACGATGTCGTTCAGTGGTGCCCCCGAGTGGAGTTGCAGCAGAGGGCGCTCGTGGCTGACGTAAGAACGCCGCGCCGTGCTTTCATTGGCGGCGCGCGGCGAAAGTAAGTGGCGCGTACTTCATACTTGTGCGACACCACAATATTTAGGTTCTCGATTATTCTCATCAACAAAAATTATTCGAGGTCTCTCTGTTGGTTCTACAGAGGGGATACAACAACATTATGGTATCCGAAATAGTGTTAATAGCAGAGGAGTTTGGTGTTGACTTGTGCTTACTCTACCAAACGAATTACCCAAGCAGGTAGTGCACTGCAGCAACCATATGACTTACCCGAAGGTATGGCATGGAGAGACGTAGGAAGAACGCTAGACGCGGGACGGAGGGAGATGGCTGCAATTATTGCAATTTCCCGAAGTCTAATTTCTCGGACCTGGAGCCGATTTCAGACAATAGGAACACTGAAAAGAAGTTCGTCCATGGTAAACATCCAGATCTACATATACATCTACATGGGATACTCTGCAAATCACATTTAAGTGCCTGGCAGAGGGTTCATCGAATCACCTTTATACTACCTATCTCCCATTCTATTCTCGAATAGCGCACGGGAAGAAAGAACACCTGAATCTCTCCGTACAAGCTCTGATTTGTCGTATTATATGCTGATGATCTTTTCTACCTGTGTAAGTGGGAGTCAACAATATATATTCGGAGGAGGATATTGGCGATTGGAGTTTCGGAAGTAGCCCACTCATCAGCGATAAGCGCCGTTGTTGTAATGATTCCCATCCCATTTCCGTAACGCTGTCTCACCTGTATCGTGACAATAAAAAACGAGCTGCCCTTCTTTGAACTCTTTCGATGTCCTCCGTCAAACCCACCTGATAAGGATCCCACACTTTTGCAGCAATACTCCAAAAAAAGGACGGACAAGCGTAGTTTCTTTAGTAGTTCTGTTGCATCTTTTAAGGGTTCCGCCAATAAGACGCAGTCTCTGGTTCGCCTTTCCCACGACATTATCTATGTGTTCTTTCCAATGTAAGTGTGTGTAATAGTAATTCCTAGATATTTTATGGAGTTGACGGACTTCTCGTTTGATCGATTTATCTTGTAAACAAAGTTTAACGGGTTTCTTTTCGTACTCATGTGGACCACTTCACACTTCGCATTATTTAGGGTCAATTGCCAATTTTTACACCATAGTGATACCTTATTTAGATCGTTCTGCACTGGGTTTTGAGCTAACGCTCGGAGTTTTGTGTAAAGATGGGAAAGGAAATTGGCCGTGCCCTTTGAATCGAACCATACCGGCATTTGCCTGTAGTGATTTAGGGAAATCACGGAAAACCTAAATCTGGTTGGCCGGAGGCGGATTTGAACCACCATCCTTCCGAATGTGAGCCCAGTGCGTTACCACTGCGCCACCGCTCTCGGTACAATATTCAACCCGCAGAAACTGGGCGGAGGAAGATCAGGATTGGAGACTAACTAGTGGCGCCGGGCTCTATTCACAAGTCAAGACTTTCTCTTCAAACGGACACTCGTCGCTCCCTTATCTGGAGGGATTGTGGAACTCGGAACAATCATGCTTGTGATATTACATATACAGGGGAAAGCTGATTGTTTCCATGTGAAAGGCGGGTTTTGCCAGACTGTTGGGTTCCCCAGCCGGCCGGCTACCAGTTTGGACCTAGTGAATGAGATACAGCAGGTAGTCAGGGTTTTCCTAATGTGCTCTGAAACAGGAAGCGACTGTCTTGGTTGAGTGAGGCCGGCTATTCCAACTGCAACTGAAATACAATATAGCCACAAACTTTATTCTAAAAATCCATATAAAAATCAGTGAATGATCATATGGCAAATATAATTATATGAATGGATTCAGGAGACTTGGCAGAATCAAATGCCATAATTACCATTTAAATATCCCTTACAGATAAATAACCGCTAAATTTCAGTACTATAATAACAATATTATAAGACTTTATACTCTCTTGTTCTGCTTTTCGTTGAGGTAATAATATTCTTGTGTCAGAACACAGATTCCACCATAGGAAGACAAAACATGAACCCAGTAAAGTGCATTACTTAATATTGTTCTTTGTAATAATCGGTTTTTTTATGTTGTGGACTGCCACTTAAATATTTCATGGTCAACTAAAAATAGTAGATATGCAGCAGATAATTTATATATAAACAATTATAAGTATTTGTGGACAATAACTTAATACATTTGTATAAAAGCCATGATAAATTAAATATTATTATGTAACTATATTTCGATGGAGGCAGTATATTTGAACAGTGAAAAGCCACGCTTAATGGCTATCTGAGCAAAGAGCTTCAGTCTTAACCGTTTTCAGTGTTGTTATATATATATATATATATATATATATATATATATATATATATATATATATATATATATATATATATTTGTTTGTTAAGTGTAAACAACATTAGTAGGGAGGTGGTCAAAGCATTTAGTTCTGTTATATTCAAATGTATAATATTGTGGAAGGGAAATTATATTTTAAAGATGAGGCGTTAGGATGCGCGGAAGGATACAATTTTGGGAGCAGAGAGAGCACACTTTCGAACGCTTCCGAAGGGACTCGTAGCTTGGACGCGGTGGTGAAAGGTTGTGACGCTTGGCGGTCTGAAGCCGCGTTACGAACTTGTGATTTGAGTAGATAGGCATGTGTGGACTTAGAAAATTTACGGGACTGTGACTGAAGAACTTAGTGTCTGGTGAAAAGTGATAAACTATGCACGGTAGCAGGGCTGTGGAACTGTGATAATTCAGCAATCGTGTACTTGTGTGACTACAAACTGTGTTTTATAACAAATACTTTAATCGCAGATTAATTAGGAACTAAAATGTTCGACGGACTACACTAATTTACGAGTGGCAATTTGGAACTTTTAGTATGGAGTGCATGTGTTACTTATAGTGCCTCTCATGAACAATAATTGGAGAAATATGCAGTTATTTACCGATATATAAAGTAGGATCACCTCCGCGTTTTCATGTCCAGAAAGAGAAATAAACTCTAAGGAATTACTTCGTGAGTGAATCACTTTTTTATCT
This sequence comes from Locusta migratoria, assembly GCA_026315105.1. NCBI lineage: Eukaryota > Metazoa > Arthropoda > Insecta > Orthoptera > Acrididae > Locusta > Locusta migratoria. The sequence continues at coordinate 352,103,139 of CM048750.1, forward strand.
TAGAATCCATTTTGTTGGTTATTCAGAGGCTTATTTTATGTTTGTTTACATATATATTCACGTCATCATATGAAGATTGATAGTCAGGCTAAACAGATTTGGTAGCTGTTTAGTGCATAGAAGCTGACATACATAACTCACCTCTTTGAACAGAGACAACGAGCCATGAACTTTTTACTACCCTGAGTTATTTATTGCCCAATTCTTATTGGTGAGTACCGATAGGAAGGTCGCATGCTTATGTACAGAAAACATCGTCATACGGTGGTGGTGGACGTATGGTGTGGACAGTATTGAGGGACGTACGGAACTTTTAAGACGTTCAAACTTTGACTGGTCAAAGATGCAGAGATGAGCTCTTTCGACCTTTTGTTATGCCCTACGCTGCTGCCATAGAAGATTCTTCTGGTCGTCGATAACGCTCGTCCTCACAGAACTGCACTGTTGGACGACATGAGGGAATTGAACGAATGAGTGGCCGGCTTGTTCACTGGACTTAAACCCGATTCAGAACGTCTGGGATCACTTTGCCGTCGCAATGCAGCTCCTCCCACAACGGTAGCAGAGCTGGATATTTCACTCATGGAAGAATGGCCAAATATCCTTCAAGATCTGATCGATAAAGTCATTCTGCCCATGCCACGCAGGTGTGCAACTCTACTGACTGTTCGAGGAGATCGCACATCATATTAGAAGGCAATTAGAATGACTTTTTCACTATTATGGTAGCTAATCAGTACCTCGCTCTAAGTGAAAGCCGTGTAAAACAGATGTCAAGATTTGAGACAGCAATATACGGTAATGTGTCACACACAAATTACAATTGTACCCAATGTCTGAATAAAATAATTTTAGAAAGCACACTAGAGAACAGCAATTTTACACTGCAGGTGGTGTAATCGCCATGTCTTTTTGAGTGACAGATTGGTTCTGGGGCCTACAAATCTCGAAAGCTATTTCTTTTAGACTGTCCCGTGCGTATCTAGCTAGGGGGGGAGGACCTCGAACTCTGAAATGTTACTTTTTTATAGTAACACACTTCCAAGTTGACGGGATCCTCATTATGTTTTACCGCCGACCCTGGCCTCTGACAACCTTAGTTCGCCACTGATATCTTCAGTGGTGTAGGGGTCAGCGCAACTGCCTAGAAAGCAGAAGACCCGGGTTAGAATCCCAACTGGATACAATTTTTTTTAACTTTACCCCATCGTAGTTAATGGAAGACATTCCGTGAATATCAATAGATAATAATTGCTGGATCAAAAGTGACGTATGTTCTTTCTGGTATGTCCGAAAGAACTTATTGAAAATTCCGATGACGGGCAATGGTCCTTTCTTCAGTGCAGAGGTACTTGCATGCTCCTACACTTACAGGAATCAGTTTACATAACTAAGAGTTCGAGTACTATAGTCTGGGACGAAACGTAAACAGTGTCACGTGAGCGACTACGATCGATCCAGCAAAAGCATTCGGTGTTCACGTGATACGTAGGGGTGTGCAAAACCCTTGACGCATGCTTTGCAGTTGGCGACGTCGGCTGGCTGCCGTCATAGCGGAACGTGAGAAACCTGGGCCACGATGTAACGAAATAGAGCGTAAAAAACTCTGACGGCATTGAAGATTCCCAAAAAAATTACAATAAAGTTAAAAATACGATGAAACTGAGTTCATTCGGGTTGCTAAGAAAACGCTCCATTCAAATAATTTTTAATAATAATACCAGTAAAATTAATGGTAAAGGACGGCGAAACTAGGTTCACTCTATCGAACTTTAAATTGTTTTCATTGAGGTTTATAACAAACCGCTCCTCTCTCTCCTCTATAATTTCCACATTTACTTCCAACTTTTTCTACGACACTGTTCTTACTGCTTCTTATACCAGTTATGTAACTTCCGTTATTTTATTTTATTTTATTTTATTTATTTATTTTTTTCGCTACGACATAGCTCTGAATTCTGAACTACACTAACTGGATGGCGTTTATTTCACAGTGGTACGGATGAATTCTAACAACAGTTTTCACTGCATTATTTGCCATTTCATCTATCGCGTATTCATTGTGCACTGATTTTTAACTATATATAAAAGTTAATACTTCAGCATACAGTCTTCAAAATCGATGTTTTTAAATTTTAGCTACTCAGATATTTCGTTCTTATTGGAATTCGCATTAGGAACTTTTTCTTTTGTACAACAATGGTACAACGCGTTATCAAGAACAATAACTGCGTATTCCTGAAGCCGCGGAAGAATATCTTGAAACGCCTTCTCGAAGGTTTAGACGCAAATCTCACGATAATCTCCACTTTTCTTGGATTCTAAAGTCCATAAACATCCTTCAACGAACCTTGCTTCCCTGTCAATGTGTGCTATTCGTTTCCCTTTACCTGCCGGGCCCTTGGTTCCGGCGGATAATCCGGACAGAAACGCTTGTTTCGAGGCCTTTATGGTTTTTATCTTCCCAGGAGTGGTTTCGGGTACGTCCTGCATTCACGCACGTCTCGTCCAAATAGGAAATGGGTCTTTCTTCATCTCTCAACCGTTTAATGGTTCGAAGATAACCCCGCTCCTGCCTTAGCCATTGTGTTTTAGACGTGGTCAGAGAAGTAACATTGTCAGTTACAAAATCAAATGTTCAAATGTTTGTAGAGTCTATGGGACTTAACTATGGGGTCATCAGTCCCTAAACTTACAAACTACTTATGAACTAGCTACAACTAAGGACGGCACAAATATCCACGGCCGAGGGGGGGTTTGAACCCCCGACCGTAATGGCCGTGCAGACCGTGACTGAAGCGCCTCAGTCTCCTCGGCCACCGCGGCCGGCTGTCAGTTACACTTCCGCATTGTGTTGAGATGATTATACACTACTACAATAATTAACAAATAGTCTTTCAAGCGTCTTGATGACCTTGAGAGATCCCGAAATCTCCGTTGTACAACACGCACTAACGAACTCACAACTGCAGCGGAGACGGCCACGTTCACTGAGCGCCCCTGCTTTGTACACCCCTCCACAGCAGCGCTATGGTCACGCGCCTTGCCGTGTTTACAGTACGTCTCTCGTTTCGGTGATTGGAGTATAGAGGGCAGGGAAAAGTTGTGAATTTGTATCTGACGGGAGGTGTCCTTGAATAATCCACTGCAGGGATGGTAATCGCTGTGTCCCCAGTGACGTAGGGGTCAGCGCAACTGCCTAGAAAACAGGAGACTCAGTTTCGAATACTATTCGCAGTTAATGTCATATATTCCGTGAGTATGAAGTGTTTAATAATTGTTTGTAAACATATTGGACCAAACTGCTATGGCTATCAGTCCATATACTTACAAACTAATTAAACTAACGTACGTTAAGGACAACACACACTTAAACACACACACACACACACGCCCGAGAGAGGACTGTAGTTTCCGGCGGGATCGGCCGCCCAGTCCACACCACGACGCTTTAGACCACACGGCCATTCCGCGCGGCCTTGGTACAACATTATGTTTGTTGTTGTTGTTGTTGTGGTCTTCAATCCGGAGACTGGTTTGATGCAGCTCTCCACAATACCCTATCCTGAGCAAGCCTCTTCAACTCCACATAAGAAGGGCAACCGACATCTGTCTGAATCTGCTTACTGTAGCCATCTCTTCGTCTTCCTCTGCGGTTTTCACCTCATACACTACCCTCCAACAATAAATTCACAATTCCTAGATGTCTAAGAATGTGTCCTCCCTTCTTTCAGTCAATTCCTTTTCTCCCCAATTCCGTTCAGTACCTCCTCATTAGTTACGCGATCTACCCACCTAATCTTCAGCATTCTTCTGTAACACCACATGTCAAAATCCTCTATCCTCTTCCTGTCCGCACTGTATATCGTCCATGTTTCACTCCCATACAAGGCAACACTCCACACAAATGCCTTCAGAAAAGACTTCCTTAGACTGAAATCAATACTCGATGATAACAAATTTCTCTTTTTCAAGAACGCTTTTCTACCCATTCTACATCTTGTATCTTCTGTACTACGCACATCATGTGTTATTTTACTGCCCAAGTATCAAAACTCATCTACCACCTATATTGTTTCGTTACCTGATGATTCCTTCAGCATCACCTGACTTTCTTAGACTTTCATTACCCTTGTTTTGCTCTCATATGCACCATTCAACACAATGTCCATTCCGTTCAACTGCTCTTCCAGATCTTGACAGAATTACTATGTCGTCGGCAATACGCAATGTTTTTAATTCTTCACCCTGAACTTTAATTCATTCTCCAATTTTCTCCTTGCTTTCCTTTATAGCTTTCTCAATGTACAAACTGAATGACATTGGAGAAAGGCTACAACCATGTCTTACTCCCTTCCCAACCTCTGCATCCCTCTCATGCCCCTCAACTCTAACAACCGCTGTCTGGTTTTTGTACAAGCTGTAAATAACCTTACGCTCCCTATATTTTACTCCAACTTGCTTCAGAACTTGAAAGAGTTTATTCCAATCAACGTTGTCAAAAGCCTTCTCCAAATCTACAAAACTAGAAATTTAGGTTTGCCTTCTCTTAATCTATCTTCTAGGATAAGCCGTAAAGTGAGTATTGCCTCCCGTGTTCCTACATTTCTCCTGGACCCAAACTGATCTTCCCCGAGGTCGGCTTCTACCAGATTTTCCATCCTTCTGTAAATAATTCGTGTTAATATTTTGCAGCCATGACTTACTAAACTGATGGTTCTGTAGTTTTCACGCCCGTCTGTGCCTTGTTTCATTGGAATGGGGATTATATCATTTATCTTAATGTCTAAGGGTACTTCGCCTGTCTCATACATCTTACGCACCAGGTGAAATAGTTTTGTCATGGCTCAGTCTCCCAGAGACTTCAGTAGTTCTAAGGGAACACCTTGTTTCGACTTAGGTCTTTCAGTGCTCTGTTAAATTCATCTCTCCTCTTTCAGCCTCATCTACTTCTTCTCCCCTTCCTACAATATTGCCTCTAAGTTAACTTCCTTGGTAGAGCCTCCCTATATACTCTTTCCACCTTTCAGCTTTCCTTCCTTTGCTGAGAACTGCTTTGCCATCTGTGTTCTTGATATTAATAACGCTGCTTTTCTTATCACCAAATATCTCTTTTAATTTCATGTAAACTGTGTTTATTATGGTTATGGCGGTAAAATATTGCCACCTTGCAACTTAAAAGAGAAAAAGCACGCCGGCCGCGGTGGCCGAGGGGACTGAGGCGCTCCAGTCACGGTCTGCACGGCCACTACGGTCGGGGGTTCGAATCCCCCTCGGGCATTGATATTTGTGCCGTCCTTAGGATTAGCTAGTTCATAAGTAGTTTGTAAGTTTAGGGACTGATGACCCCGTAGTTAAGTCCCATAAGCTTTACAAACATTTGATCACCTTTTTTTTTTGTTTTTTTTTGTTTTTTTTTTGTTTTTTTTTTGTTTTTTGTTGTTGTTGTTGTTGAAAAAGCATACTTCAAGATATTCTACATGGTACGGGAATAGTTACACAATTGAGGGTTTAAGTGAAAGCAAAAAAAATTGGCGTTCTGATAATGTGCCTGTGTTCCTTGTAGTGGTCACTACCTCACCTGATTAACCGCCAAGTATCGTGTGGAATGTTCGAGCGGATAAAATTCGAAGCGGGTGCTGAAAAGTTGGCCGGCGGGAACGGGTGGAACGTGCTGGCTGTCGTCGCTGCCCGCCTCTCAATTTGCGCCTCGCTTCACACCTGTCGATATCCCTCAGATAGCGCCGCGAGCGGACCCACTTGTTACAGTGATACAGCAGCGCTCGCCCGTGTTCAAGTAGCTGCGCCGAGAATCGACGTCGCACTCGTCCGGCGCGAGTGGCCACCACTTGAACCACAACGCCTGCTGTCATCTTTTCAATCCGCCCTGTCGCTAACCACCCCTCTGAAACACACACGAGAGCTCGAATTGTGCGGAAATCCCTAAAGCAGTCGGCACACGAAGCGTGTGTCTGAACGTGTGTGGTCAACGTGCCGAGTCCAACGTGCGGCTGAAAGCTCGGAGACGGCGGAACTTGAGCATACGATCAGCACCCCCTATAGAAGAAAGCCTGCGCACGACGTCACAACATGGCGGCGGTGAGAGGCTTAGAGTCCTCCTTCCAAAGACTGTAAACATTAACAGTGCACGCTGTTTATAGTGTATACTTTCGTTCAGGAGTGTATTTATTATGTAAATTGCTGTTGTATACGGTGTGATCGCTACGCTGGACGATTTGTGTGTATGAGAACAACGCCGGCCGCGGTGGCCGAGGGGACTGAGGCGCTCCAGTCACGGTCGGCACGGTCACTACGGTCGGGGGTTCGAATCCCCCCTTGGGCATGGATATTTGTGCCGTCTTTAGTCTTAGCTAGTTCGTAAGTAGTTTGTAAACTTAGGGACTGATGACCCCGTAGTTAAGTCCCATAAGTTGTACAAACGTTTTTATGAGAACAACGTGTGATTCCTTTTTTACTGACAAAATGCCGTTTCGCTGTTCTGTGCCGAAATGTTGAGGAAATTACGACTGTGGTCGAAAAGTTACGTCCGGAGAAGAATAAGCTAATGGGATGGTTCCGTAAAAAAAAAAAAAAAAAAAAAAAAAAAAAAAAAAAAAAAAAAAAAAAAGAGGTGAATCGCAATATCCAACTGTAAACAGTCATGACTTAAAACTCTACATTTCGGCACAGAACAACAAAACGGCATTTTGTTAGTAAAAAAGATATCACACGTTGTTCTCATACACACAAATAGTCCATCGTAATTTACGTAAAAGTACACTCCTGAACGAAAGAATGCACTATAAACAGCGTGCACTGCTAAGGTTTACAATCTTTCAGAGGACTCTAAGCCTGTCACCGCCGCCATGTTGTGACGTCGTGCGCAGGCTTTCTTCTATAGGGGGTGCTGATACGAGACGTGTGCCTCAACGAGCTACACGCGACCGCAGCGCGCTCCAGCGACAGTTGTCGGCGTCATCAGGTCCTGGAATCAAACTGTTCACGAAATCAAAAGAGTGCAATTCCTGCTTTACCTATTGAAGCGCTTGTTTCCGCGCTTGTGCATATGTTCGTTACGTTCTGTGATATAGGCCTACATAAGTAACAACGATATATTTGTTAACATAAGTCTTTTATAAAAGTTGCATCTTATGTCAATAAGTGCAGAAAATTATAAAAGTTTCATGAAAACTGTGCTATATAAAATTAGAAAAGGCCTTCACACGAGGCAAATATTAATACAACAGTCACGCTTTTTGTGAAACTTAAAGGTCATCCTTCCACGGTCAGTGTTATTTACCAGTAAAAGAATGTTAAGAAGGTGTAAAATGCAATACGTGAATCAATAAACTTCCTATTTTATTCTAGGTAGGTTCATGAAACGAATCCAGCAAACTCTCTACTCCGAGAATGCGCACTTATGTTTACATAGCATCGAATGTTATGGGGTATACATCTATGAAATTTATAGGAAAGACTGTGATTCTGTCAGAAACCCGAATGAAAGAAGAGAAAATGTTTGGTTCCGAGGAGCCTTGAACCAGCTCCGAGAACCATTTTCCGTTTAACAATCCACGACGTTGCTGTGTACCATACGGCCACTAACATTGTCTGCTTTCCCTTGTAATGGCTGACTACTGTAATACAGAAATTTTATAATCACATATAAGACGTTCCAGTCATTTATTCCAACGAATTGTACCTCTAATGAATGGTTTTCGAGATATTTTGAATTTACTAAGTTACCTCTACTTGCTTTGAAATGTCATACTTTCATAAGATCTAAGTTACATACATAACACCCATGAAATTCGACGGCCAATATGGCGTCTTCATCTCCGTACCGAAAAGAGTTGCGCCTCCACGGATAGCCACATGACGTGACGTCGGTGGCGTTCTGCCACCTTATTGGTGATCGCTAAGACGCACACTGAGAATATCTAGCACGCCTGATACTGCCCGACACGTTGGGAAAGCCTCGCCAACATGCGGTTCGCTCGTTGTGACGTCAGAAACTCGCCACGTTGGCCACACTCGTTCAAATACACGCCCCGTGTGTCGACGGCTTAAGCCTAGTTCCCGCCCACTTGACTCAAGCCCCGACCCTCAGTGGCATCTAGGAGTCAGTGGCTCAACCAAACCACAAGAAAATCCTGAACGTCAAAAATACGTTAGAGAAAGGCAACACTTCCTGATGCACAGTTGTTTTCAAGACTAAGGTATTCACAAGTACTGTGTATGAACGAAACAGAAGCATCAATATTCCAAAGTGGATTTTCTAATAATATTTACATGAATAACACACAACTTCCTATTTGTGGCAAGTGTATATCGTTTTCTATAGTTCTTTTCCTTAAAAGCACCTCGTTTATCTGAAATCTTCATTCTCCCAAACGAAATTTTGTAAGATAAAGAATAACCTAATAATATAAACTATATTACATATACACAATCCCTGAGACGGATTCTCGTCTCAAATATGTCAGAGACATTATTGATAAATCTGAAGCATTGAATTAAAATTTGTGGTGCGGCTGGGAATCGAACCCGGACCTCCATGCTTACTAGGCAGACGTCTTAACTGTTAAGACGTCTGCCTGGTAGGCATGGAGGTACGTCTTCGATTGCCGGCAGCACCACAAATTTTAATTCAATGCTTCAGATTTATCAATATAAACATTGTTAAACTGAGGCAGCTATTAATTTCAGTAGTGTTGTTTCACCATAAAGCTGTAATTTAGCAACAAGTTTCGTATTATTTACTGGTTAGAAATGTTCAAATGTTTGTAGAGCTTATGGGACTTAACTACAGGTTCATCAGTCCCTAAACTTACAAACTACTTATGAACTAGCTAATACTAAGGACGGCACAAATATCCATTCCCGAGGGGGGTACTAGTTAGACAAATGCGATGTACGTCTACATTTCTTTTGGAGTTACTGCATTTATTATTTCTAAACGTTTATAAAACAGAACCAAACAATCTTGGTAACATCAATCTTGATAACAAAAAAGTAAAAACTATTTTATTCTTCCGACACTATACCTATATCTAAATCTGTCCAACAACAACAGCAACAGCACAAGATTGTCGAAACCGGTCATGTACAATAAAATATACAAAAATCGATCTTGGCATATATATTATTAATGAAAGTATGAATTTTACATTTCATGGGTAGTATTTGCGACGCCACTAATCAGTTTTATGGAGGCGCTCAACACGATATGTGCACTATGGTGGTTGTTGTTTTTTTATGCCTATTTTACTGTTTTAATTTTGACCTTCTAAATAAGATGTGGAGCGCTTTAATAAGCAATTATGTGATATAGGAGACCAGATGATGACACAATTGAGACTTAAAAGCGGTCATCTTAAAGAAATAAAAAAGGTAAAAATTGCGATCTTAGAATTTCTCTTTATATTAACACATAGTTTGCAAGCAGCGTCATTTCTTATTTATATTTTCTCATAAAAACATTTTACAAAGAAGGAGCTAAGCAGAGAGATATAAGAAAGGAGAAGTATTAAAATGAAAGTAGCCTGTTACGTTTTCTAAGCAAGATCTCGGGCAGTTCAGATCTGCAAATGTAAGTTAAAACGCTCACTGCTGCTCTAAATTACTTTACGAGTGGCTGCAATACTTGCACAACGGAAATTGATCTAACTGCTTACTCCTTAAGGAAGCAGTCAAAGTTTTAAAAAACACAAAATTAATGTTAACAAATAAATGAATATATGATTAAACATGGGACAGGGAGCATGAAATCATAAAGCAGATGTTTGATACTTTAAAATCATAATCTATTCAGTAAAATGAACAACCAAATAAATGCTGGGAGAGCAAATTAAGCACACACCTCGTACAAAAGTAAATTAAATAAGAAAATTACTGCCTGTAATAAAAATGGCTTCTGCCTTTTATGAATATGGAGGTAGCGTGGGAGGAAATTTGAAAAAAGCACATTCATTCATTCACAGACACGCGCATAATGCTGGAGGTACATTATAATACGGTAACACTTGAGAGCAGCGGCGAAACAAAGCGTCGGTGGCCTTTTGACGAGATGGCGGGTGTCTTGATCACAAGTTTAAGAACACTATACACCAAACAAACTCATGTTCAAGGAGGCAGCAGCTCACTATTCTTAAGCACCACATGGCGTGCGACCACCCCGAATTTCAGAGCATATACAAACAGAATTTAATGTAGAATAAGCAAGTAAAGCACACGTAAGAATTCATATAGAAGAAAGCTAGTATTAATAAAAATATGACCAAAGGCCGAAGTAACGACCGTTACGAAAGCACGTGTTGTAATCGGTCATACAATACTAGAAAATCTGTGAAAATACTTAGCATACTCACGGGTACAGATGCGACGTGTAAATGTTAGTTAATAACAGCAAGGAAATTCAAACATACCAAGTTTACACAAAGGTTGTAGGCCACACAAGTGTATGCTAACTTGAGAAAATCCGAACACAAAATCATCACCGGAATGAAAATGAAAATACGAAATTCACACTGTATTACAAGGTTCTGTAAATTAAGAAATACTTCGCCTCACATAGCGAAAGAATTACTCAAGACAACTATCACTGAAAAACCAAGACTGCCTGATCACAAAGAAAGCGAAGTTCTAACAGCATGCCTTTCCCTCAGCATGATTCGACGAAGTACTTACTTCCTCGGTCTCAGCAAGAGTTTCGCTCTGAGGCCACGGGATAAACCTTCCCTCGCCACACACCAGATGTAGAGCGCGCTAAAAGCGACGCAGATTGCGTTCAGAGACTAGTGTTTACCAACCCTTGCTACCTCGCGAAGACAATTCCCTCTACATCCGCTCCCAGAGAGGTCTCTTGTCACCTCTTTCATCCAAGATTAGGTTGGTACGTCACTAAGAACACAGCCACCTCACCATCTTGCCAAATAAGCTTGTCTTTGGCCAGACAGCAGACGCCAACGCAGATGACAAACAAGCCATGCGTTCTTAACTACAGCAAAACGAGGCCAAAAGCGCGAGGCAGCGACTGTAAGCAATTATTACGCGGCAGACAGTCAATATTAAGACCACACATTCACATTCACATAAACACACAAGTTCAGTCACACTGGTGGAACGTATATAAATGTGGGGCAAACATGTATAACATAGGGCATTGATCTTTAGTAAATTAAAATAAAATGATTAACACACAGATAGATAACATTAATGGAGCAGAAACTAGGTTAAAGAAAAAATATCAAAATGGCGAGATCAATCCAGAAATCTCGAGAGAGAATTTAGCATGCTCACGGAAACAGAGAGCACACGTAAACGTAAGTTAAAAGCAGCAAGGAATTCATACTAAGTCTACATATAGGCTGAAGGCCCCACACAAGTTTATTCTATCTTGAGAAAACAAGACACAAAAATGATTACCAGATTGAAAATACAAATTCTAAATTTACATTATATTACTCAAGTTCTGAAAAATGAGAAACACTTCGCCTCGCATAGCGAAAGAATTGCTTAACCCTTAACCCGAAACATCAGTCTCTCAGACCCCTCGTTTATTTTAAAGGTCGAGTGTGGCAGCACTACAAAATAGCGCGGCTCCCCCTTCCCAATACCTTAGTCGTAATACTTGCCGCGTGTAAAGCAACAGTCAACAATCAGTTTTGCTTTGTCACTGAAGAGATACAGAGTATTGTTTAGAGGAGTGCACCAAGTTGTGTGCCTGAGATACCGCATGTTTCGTATTACGTACAAGAATTTGGTGGGTCCAATAGACCGCATGTTTCTAATTATGACATAGTCTGATTTCAGTGAATGTTATTTTGTAGCATTTTCTTCTATGCGTGAATATAAGTTATATTTCAGGTATAATATGGATCGACTTTCTAAGAAGAGGAACATATCTGCAGCTAATCCAGATTTGGAAGCTTGGGTGCAAGCTCAATTACGGGATTTAGATGAAGAGGGAAATGTGAACGATGATGACACATTCAATGATTCTGATGATGATCCAGATTTCGTGATAGGTGATGGCAACACTGAAACAGAGAGTGATACTAGTGAAGAAAATGTTTTATTGGAAGAAGAACCTGGAGTGGTCTGTACTACAGATAATACCACACAGAAAAAACAGTTCTTTTATGGTAAAAATAATTTCAAGTGGGAACAGCCTGTTAGGACAAGAAGAACACCCGTGCACAACATTCTGAAAGGAGGAATGCCTGGACTAACAGCCAAAAGTCGAAGTTTGGGACAAAGTCCTACTAAATGTCAAATATGGAAGAATTTATTTGATGATGACATGATAGATGAAATAGTTTTACATACAAACGTGAAACTGAATACTATAAGGGCAAAGTTTCAGACAACAACTAATCCATCCAATTACAGAAATACTGACAACACTGAGATAAAAGCTTTCATAGGTCTTCTAATGATGACATCAGTATTCAAATCGTCTCATGAAGATATGTTTTGTCTTTTCGAAAAAGACCTGACCGGACGTCCTATATTTGTGGTGACAATGTTGGCAACGCGCTTTGAAATACTTCTAAGCAGCTTGAGATTTGACGATGTGACTACTAGGGAGGAAAGAAAAAAGTCAGATCGCACTTACTTGTGATATTTCATTATTTTATATAATGTAAACAACAAAGAGTTAATATCGACTAGAAAGTATTAAATTTACTTAGAATATGAATTAACTGACTCTTTACTTAATTTCTGTGAACTAATGTGGAGTTCGGTGACATAAAAACATTAGGTGGTCTGAGAGACCGCATGTTTCTAGTTACGCACATTTCAGAGATGTTTCGGGTTAAGGGATAAGAAAAACCCTCAGTATTAACCCAGTAATGCTTGATCACAAATAAAGTTCTAACAGCATGCCATCCCCTCAGCATGATTCGACGAAATACATCGGCAGTCGCAGCAAGAGTGATGCCTCAGGCCACGCGCAGAACGTTCCCTGCGTTCCCTGTCCGTACCGGATGTTAGGGTGCGTTCAAAGCCTACTGCCTACTGCCTACCAGCCCTTGGCTTTTTTATATCTTTCTACATTATCATAATTGGATCGCCTCCTAGAACGTAAACCAACTCAATTAAATAAGTCACACAAATAGATGACATTAATGATGCAGAAACACTTAAGGTTAATGAATAAATCAAAACGGAACACGATCACACAGTGGACGTGTTTCGAAATGAAGGGTTGAATGATAAATAAATACTCGGGCAACGCCGGGTTTTCACCTACTAAAAGAGAAAGGAATATATGGCCCTTGTACGGTTCAAGCCGTGCAGCATAGAATAACTTTAAGAAATAAAACTGTCTCATGCAACAACATTTTAAAACTTCCTTACAACGCCAAAACAGCTGTGGTCAGTATACCGGCGATCATGGTATGACGACACCATGCATTCTAAACACATTCTGCGATATGGAGATGGCTATATTTATTCAGAGGATTCATCGCCGGCCGCGGTGGCCGAGGGGACTGAGGCGCTCCAGTCACGGTCTGCACGGCCACTACGATAGGGAGTTCGAACCCCCCCTCGGGCATGGATATTTGTGCCGTCCTTAGTATTAGCTAGTTGATAAGTAGTTTGTAAGTTTAGGGACTGTTGACACCGTAGTTAAGTCCCATAAGCTCTACGAATCTCTCCGTTCGAGCTCTGATTTATCGTATTTTATTCTGATGATCATGTAAGTGGGAGTCAACAATATGTATTTGCATTCGAAGGAGAATGTTGGCGATTGGAGTATCTTAAGTAGCCCACGCCGCAGCGATAAGCGCCGTTGTTGTAATGATTCCCACCCCAGATCCTGTATCATTTCCGTAATGCTGTCTCCCCTGTATCGTGACAATACGAAACAAGCTGCCCCTCTTTGGGCTCTTTCGATGTCCTCCGTCAAACCCACCTGATAAGAATCCCACACTGGGCAGCAATACTGCAAAAAAGGACGGACAAGAGTAGTGTATGCGGTATCTTTAGTAATTCCGTTGCATCTTTTAAGGGCTCTGCCAATAAAACGCATTCTCTGGTTCGCCTTTCCCTCAACATTATCTACGTGTCCTTTCCAATTTAAGTCTGGAGTAATAGTAATTCCTACGTATTTTGTGGAGTTTACGGCCTTCACTTTTGATTGATTCATCTTGTAAACAAAGTTTAACGGATTTCTTTTCGTACTCATGTGGACGATTTCACACTTCTCATTATTTAAATTCAATTGCCAATTTTTACACCATAGCGACATCTTATTGAGATCATTCTGCAGTTGGTTTTGATCTTCAGATGATTTTACTATACGGTCAATGACGGCGTCATCTGCAAACAACCTATGAGAGCTACTTACATTTTCCCGTAAATCGTTTATGTAAATAAGGAACAGCAGAGGACCAATAACAGTACCCTGTGAAACGCCTCTGTTTTAGTTGATGCCTTACCATCGATTACTGCGAACTGTGTCCTCTCTGACAGGAAATCCCATATCCAGTCGCAAATTTGGGGCGATATAGCACATAAATATCATTAAGAACATTTTGAAACACATTATTGATAAATCTGAAGCATTGAATTAAAATTTGTGGTGCGGCCGGGAATCGAACCCGGACCTCCATGCTTACTACGCAGACGTCCTAACCTTTAGACTACCACACCACTAACAATTAAGGCGCCTTGGAATAGTCTATGTACGATTTCCCTCCACATCACCAACTTTAATTCAGCTTCTTTGTTCCAAAGATAATTGCCACTACTGCCAAGGCTCTCCATGCAGCGGAATAGGACCTCTGCAATGGACATGGTGGAACAATCTTGTTAAGGTGATATAAATATCAATTAATACAAAGAAACGATCCAAGAGTCGGATTTACGTCTCAAATATGTCAAAGACATTATTGATAAATCTGAAGCATTGAATTAAAATTTGTGGTGCGTTTCTTTGTGTGGTAGTCTAACGGTTAAGACGTCTGCCTAGTAAGCATTGAGGTCCGGGTTCGATTCCCGGCCGCACCACAAATTTTAATTCAATGCTTCAGATTTATCAATAATGTCTTTGACATATTTGAGACGTAAATCCGTCTCTGGGATCGTTTCTTTGTATTAATTGATCTTTTGAAACACAACGTACAACTTGTACGTATTCCCAAACTCAGCACAACACTACATAAAAAATATAGTTTGCTTATATCCATAAGAGCCTTCAAAGTGCCAATGAATGAAAAAGACAGAACCACTGAATTTAACATTATAATACAGCTTGCTAAGGCGAATGGTTACCAAGAAAACGTAGTTAATAACCTAATACGAAAGAAACAACGTGCGAAATCATATACAAATGGCACGGATAATATCAAGAGGGTAATGGTTCCATATTTTGGTAACCTGTCTCAGAAAGTGGCCAACATACTAAAACCTTTTAAAGTATAAGCTGCTTTTAAAACTAATAATACTTTACATCATAAATTACGAAATAACTCAAACCAAAAGACTGATAAATATGACAAAGCAGGGGTTTATAAGATACAGTGTAGTAGTTGCAATGCCGGCTATATTGGTCAGACCGGTAGATCATTTAAAGTTAGGTACAAGGAACACGTGGACGCCTTCCGACTTAACAATTTTGACAAGTCCGCTGTAGCTACACATATCCGCAAAAATGGCCACCCATTAAAGCAGATTGAAGATGACTTGAAGATTTTACATAAACAGGATAAGGGAAGAAAGTTAGATCTGCTAGAACAGCTAGAGATTACAATACATAACGCAAAAAGCGACGTTTCATTAAATGAACAAGTTCAAGGCAATGCATACAGCTTTTTTAAAAACTTTGTGGACCTATTATAACAAATGTCGTTTATTTTAAATTTCAACCTCTGTCTTACTGTACACCCGAATGTACCCACTGCCTTGTGGATGATCTTTGGCATTTAGAGGTCTTTGTTTTCATGTTCATACGTGCGCCCCACTCGTGTTGTTGACTCCGTGCGCTTCACTAGTGCTATGCGCCGCCAGTTCTGGGGACTGTTTTTATTATTGACGAAGCACAGTATGCTGAGGAGCTTTCTACGGAGACACGGTTACAAGGGAAGTAACCACTTTTTCTTTTATTACGTTTTAGATTTTATTTGTCTCGGGTTTTAAAGATTCTTGTATATTTTATCTGATGATGAGGGCTTGACCCTTGAAACGCGTCATATTATAGTGTTTTATACACGATCTATGTGGTTGAGCCTACTTGACAAGATAATATAGTTTGCTTGTATTGTGGCTGCTCTTGGCAGGCAGCGCACAGGCGTTGTATTAGGGGGCGTTGCCCTGAGCCGTCCACCGCTGGGTCGGGGACTGCGTAGCTTTGTCCCTGTGCAGCAGCTCCAGTTGCAGCCTTGACTAGCGTGGTTCTGCTGCAGCCGCAGTAGCAGCCGCCGTCTGTCGCAACCACAGCGAGAGCAGAGCAGTGCACAGTAGCGAGAGAGAGGGTGGGTGGGGGGTAGCTGCCCTCCCTCCAACATCCCCTCCCCCCTCCTCCCAGCAGACGTCAAGCTCAGCAGCAGGCTGCGACTGCGGCAGGCAATATCGGCAGCCAAACACTCCGCAGGGACGGCGTCTCACACAGACACACACATACACACACTCCTGTCCCACCGCCACTCCCCCTAACTCCTCACCCTCCCCCTACCCCAGCACCCTCCCTGGCGTTATCATTCCCTCCCACATCCCCGAGAAGGACCGTCGGCCGCCTGTTGATAACGTAGCGCAGCTGCCGTAACTCGCGACAGCGCTGTTTCGCGAACCGCCAACTCGCCATCAAACGTGAACTAGTCTTCACGTCATTGAGACCCAGTGTCGCATGCTGATCCCGATCTTAAGGTGTTGCAAAAGAAAAGCCATGTTGTTGTTAAGGTCTTCAGTCCGGAGGCTGGTTTGATGCAGCTCTCCATCCTACTCTATCCTGAGCAAGCCTTTTCATCTCCTCATAAGAACGGCAACCCACATCCACTTGAATCTGTTTATTTTACGCGTCTCTTGGTCTCCCTCTGCGATTTTTACCCCACACACTTCCCTCCAATGCTAAATTTACGATTCCTCGGTGACTAAGAATGTGTCCTACCAAGCGATCCCATCTTTTAGTCAGGCTATGCCAAAAATTCCTTTTCTCACCAATTCTGTTCAGTACCTCTTCATTAGTTATGTAATTTATCCACCTAATCTTCCGCATTAAATGCCTTCAGAAAAGACTTCCGTACGCTTAAATTAATATTCGATGTTAGCAAATTTCTCTTTTTCAAAAATGCTTTCCTTCCCATTGCCTTTTTGAATTTTATATCCTCTGTACTGCGATCATCGCATGTTATTTTACTACCCAAGTAACAAAACTCATCTAACACCTTCATTGTTTCGTTACCTAATCTAATTCCTTCATCGTCTGATTTTCTAAGACCGCATTCCATTATCTCTGTTCTGCTCTTGTTAATATTCATTTTATACACTCTCTTCAATACACTGTCTATTCCATTCAACTGCTCTTCCAGGTCCTGTGATGACAGAATTGCAATGTCATCACCAAAACGCAATATTTTTATTTCTTAACCCTGGACTTTAATCCCTATTCCAAATTTTTCCTTACTTTCCTTCACTGCCTCCTCGATGTATAAGTTAAATAACATCGGAGAAAGGCTACAACCCTGTCTTACTCCCTTCCCAACTGATGCTTCCCTTTCATGCCCTTCGAGTCTAATAACGGCGGTAATCCTTTTGTGACTTGGAATCCAGATGACAGAAATTTCCCAATTTTTATTTTTGAAATAGAATTTTTATATAAATTTTGAATTGCTTTTGTTGGGTTAATTCCTACTGACAGTAAAGCTTTCCATAGATTGAACAAAGGCACACTATCATCGGCTTTTTCTATATCTACGAATACCAAATGTATAGGTTGTGCCCGACCTAATATTTTTTTCAATTATTTGTTGTAGGCAGCTCTAAAACCTGCTTGTTCATCAGCCTCCTTTTCTTTGTATTCTTGTTCTAAGAAGCACTTAATAATTCTTCCATATAATCTACTGATGGTATTGGTCACTGTTATTCACCTATAATTTTTACAATCATCTTTCCTTCTTTTCTTATGTATCACTGAAATATATCTTACTTTCAAATCATTTGGTACATCTTCCCCATTTAAACATCTTTCGAAAAGATTTCTTAACAATTCAATTAATTTTTCTGTTCCAAATTTTAATAATTCTGCGGGAATACCTCCAATTCCTGTAGCCGTTCCATTCTTTAAAGATTTTATTGCACTTTTAACTGTCTCTAGTTCCAAATGAATGTAATTATCTGTACAACATTATGACACTTGTTACTTATTCACTTCATTACGTGACATCACTAGGTTCGACGATCTATGTCGCCATTTTCAAATGATATTATGTGAAAAATGCACAAACTGCCTTTTATCTGTGTGAATCACCAAACACTTGTACTGGTAGTCAGGGGCTCGTATTTCTAGCCAACAAACAGATTGTAATATTACTTAGAAAGTGTATTTTTTGCGGTGCAAGTATTACGTGATTCGCCCTGTATATGAAAACATACATATAAGCGCCAAGTTTCATGGTGACTGATCAAACAGTGCCAAAGTCGCAAGGTACCCTTCGCCACGCTAACTTCACTGGTTTGCAGATTATAAAAATCCCCCTTCATGAAAACGTACATTTATGTGCTGACTTTCACTGTTACCAGTGAAACAATTTGAATGTTTGCCGTAACGTATTCTCCGCCTTGACCCGCACGGTGGCTTCCTAAAGGCAGCTCGTGCATTACCAGGATGTACGCTGTCTGCACTCCAAATTTCATTCAAATCCGTCCATCTGGTTCAGCGTGAAGAGAAACAAACGTATTAACACTTTGTTGCAATACATTGTGGACGGCGCCCGAGCCACGGTCGTTCAGCAGTAGTTACGCCCGAGTCTGATTCGTGAAACGCAAATATTGTAGCGGCCATTTTGCAGCCAGCCCTTTGTTGGTAACCACGTAAAATGTGCTGCCACATAGTGAGTGGAGTTTTTATTATTTGTACGCTACCAAAGGGCTGTGTATTTCTCGCTCTCTGTTGAGTCCTACAGTGCTTTCGTGTGCTACCTGCATTATTCGCACTTTGCATATTCTCGATATGGCAATTTACATGACAGCGATGTTTTCAATGCCCTAGAAGCGGAAACAGACGATTCTGATTCAAAAGGAAAAGGTGATTCTAAATGTTCAAATGTTTGTATAGCTTATGGGACTTAACTACGGGGTCATCAGTCCCTAAAAAGGTGATTCTATGTGTGAATCATATGTACAAGTTTTCTTTTGGAATAAAAACAAGATTTACTAATAATTTTGTTTATCTGCTAATTTTAATATATATATATATATATATATATATATATATATATATATATATATATATATATATATCTGCTAATTTTAATAATATATATATATATTTAAGTATGTGAATAAGGTTTCATTGTTTCAAATGAGAGAACCAACTCAATTATTCCATTTCTAGTTTTAAAGCTGTAATTTTCGGCCAGCCGCGGTCTGCACGGCCACTACGGTTGGGGGTTCGAATCCCCCCTCGGGCATGGATATTTGTGCCCTCCTTAGGATTAGCTAGTTCATAAGAAGTTTGTAAGTTTAGGGACTGGTGACCCCGTAGTTAAGTCCCATAAGCTATACAAACATTTTTTTGTAATTTTCGAAAAACTTCTTGAAAATTCCAGTCCGGCTGCCACATGCAGCCAGTCTTAAAGGTACTCCCCATCACGCAGCGTGCGGTGGTTTACGAAAGGAATAATGTATCTTTTGTGTCCCTGCCTCGTCGCCGCTTTTGTGTCTCGTTTCCGTCGTAGGTGTCGGTGGCCGAGTAGAAAGAGACCGACTCAGGAATAAAGGATGCACGCTTGTGCAGGTACGGAGGTGAGCAGACAGTGGGACAGCAGAAACTAGAAACACTAAAGTAAATTAGAACGAGATATGTATTTCATGGAGAATTAGTAATACTTAACTTTTACATAGCTCAGTACTGCAGAATGCTGATACTTAGTTGAGCTAGAGGACTGCCTTGTGCCTATCCGATAGCCAACGCTTCACTGGTGCCTATCTGATTCCGAAGTGTTAACTGGATCCTATCTTAGTCCCAAGTGAACGATGTCGTTCAGTGGTGGCCACGAGCGGGATAGCAGCAGAGGGCGCTCGTGGCTGACGTCGTAAGAACGCCGCGCCGTACTTGCATGGCGGCGCGCGGCGAAAGTAGTTAGCGCGCACTTTATACTTGTGCGACACCACAGTATGAAGTATAAAGCTACCTGCATTCCAAGTTTCATTCAAATCTGTCCATTCCCTTCATCATGAAGGAGTTGCAAACTTATTATCCCATTGCAACGTACCAGCCTACCAAAGGTAGCCCACGTATTTATCAGAACATAAGCTACCTCTATTCCAAATTTCGTTCATATTACTCCTACGATTTTAATTTGAAGGCGTAAGAAACGAATTAACTAATTGCACCCTCCCCATGCACCATAAAAATTAATTTTCGTATGTCTATAAACTTCGCGCAAGTGCAAGCAATGAGTTAACAAAGTTCTATCGCAATCGGATGCACGGAGTGGCCGTGCATCAAATACGAACAAAATGAGAAACAAAGAAACAAACTTATATATATATATATATATATATATATATATATATATATATATATATATATATATATATATATATATGTTCTTCCTGCTACTTTAGTACGTCATGAAACAAATACTTTAGTCCCGCTGTTAAATATCAGCTGCTTACGGAGTAACTTAAACAAGTTTGTCGTTATTCAGAAACAAATGAAATAGATATTTTCATGGCCTATAGAGTAAGACACCTTTCAATCGTAGAAATTTCTGTCACTGTTGATCGTCCTGTATAATTATGAAAGTTTCCAACATCCATTTATTCGTGTGTAAATGAAGAGAAACTATTTCAAAATGTTCCATACCATACGAGTAGAGTGGCAGTTATTTCGGTTAGTACAGTAACGGCAAATAGAGAGAAAAATTAATTGCTGTGCGTCCTATTTAACCCTATATTTGGCAATGTTGCTCTCCAGCAACATCAAAATTGTGCGTGGTTTTCTGAAATATGTTTCAAGTTTCATCCTTGGATGGGCAGGCTAGCCGCGGTGGCCGAGCGGTCTGCGGCGTGCCAGTCATCGAATCCTCCCTCGGGCATGGATGTTTGTGCCGTCTTTAGCATAAGATAGTTCATAAGTAGTTTGTATGTTTAGGGACTGATGACCCCGTAGTTAAGTCCCATAAGCTCTACAAACATATGAAACATTTGCATTTTTTTAAATTTTTTTATGGGCAACAACACTTTAAAGTAACATTTAAGCTCTGCAATTAAGTGATGTTTCGTTGTCTTTTGCGAAAAGTTTAGCAATAAATTGAATCTTTAGCGGACACTCCAAGCATAAGTTAACGAGGTTCATGTTTGTTTCAATTTTGTGACTATATTTTTCGTGATACACGGAAAACTGTTTATAAAAGGGAAAGAGAAAGCCTTGAAGTACGATTAGTATTGAAAATTGTTGACGAGTTCTTATGTGGGAGACTAAAAATGGAATTAAATTTATTGGGAAGATGAGGCCTGGTAGACAACTACAAAATGGGTAATAAGTAAAAAAGAATGAATCAGCATCTCTTGTACCAGTCAATGATGTACGGCATGACATATGACAATATGTTGTCACTTCACAGATTACGGGAGAAAAGAAATTTTCAATTATTGTCTTCATGGATACTTGACTGAAAAAAAAAGAAGCACGTTTCACACGACGTAGTCCAAAATATAATAATTTCTACCAGTCATAAGAACAAAACTGTAGTGTTGATACTGTACCACCATGCGAAGTTTTTGGGCAATGTTCCTTACAAACCAGAAACTGTATTTCGAAAAAAAAAAAAAAAATCGTATAAATCTGTTCACAGGGCTCTACACATTTAATTCAAGTAACATAATACTTTTTCTTTTCGTGATTTCTATGTGTGCTAAATAAAGGCCTAAATGCAAGATGTGTCAGAAGTCCGCCAAATAATCATATTCACATTTCGCAAAATTCTTTGAAAAGTGCTTGTCGTTATGACCTGGAAACATATTTTTTTCCTTAAAGGAAACAATTCGTGCACAGCCTGTTTATATATTTTTGGTATATTCTTTGCCATAACAGACGCTTTTTGCAGAGAAAGTTAGTAACTTAATATGTGTGATAAGAAATAACCTAAAATCAAAGGGAAGAGTTTCGCTTACGTCTCTATTCGAGTTCGACGCGGCGAGTTAACCGACTACCGTTCACCAAGTAATTACGTAGGCGGAACAGGTCGTTGTCAACAGAATGGGATCACGAAACGTAAACATGATTTCGCGAGTACCTCGGGGGAACGGTGCAGGCTCGCTACTGTTTACTGTTTGTGTTGACGCTGGAAGGTTCGTCAGACTACTCGCGGAGAATTCTGTAGTTTATAGAGAGGCCAGCGAAACGCACGAACAGCTACCGACGGTTGACGGTTGCCGCCGAGGATGGTGAGATGTGCTGACACCTAAGCAAATGTAGCATGCGTCACGAAACCAGGCGATGGTACTATAACAGCTACCGTTCTAAAACATGTGGAAGTAATTATATGGAATGCGCACGTCAAGTAACACAGTGGGAATAGCACATGCCACATTCGAGCTCATTGGGGAAATCATTAGAAAGTCGTCCAGACGCGGTGACGCACGCTACTACCGAAACGCACTCACAGTAACGTTTGGAAAACAAGACATTATCACTGTCTAAAACGTAACAAACAAACAGAAATAATTATCGTACCACTTTTTTTTTTTTTTTTTTTTTTTTTTTTTTTTTTTTTTTTTTTTTTTTTTTTCTACAGGGCAAATCACCGAACACTTGCACCGCAAATATTGCGGAAAAGGAAAGTACGATTGATGTACGGTTTTCACAGAATGGATTGATAGTCAAGGACTCGTACTGATAGCCAATAAACAGATTGTAAAAATACCTAGAAAGTGTATTTTTTATGCAAACATACAGTTTTTCAAATGGAACAATGGTTGTTTCTATCATGCACTGGAATTTTTGACACCAGCTGTGTACAAATAATTTTGAATGACATTTTTATCGGTTTTAGCAGCTACAACCATTCAAAGTTTTCGGGGTGGAGACTGCGATAACGTAGCTACCTGGCCGAGTGGCTAGCCCCAGGGTCATAGCCCACTGTCTCATGACCATCAGCCAGTCACCTTGTCGTAGCCTCCGCCCTCAAAACTTTGAATGGTTGTAGCTGCCAAACTAAACGTGATAAAAATGCCATTCAAAATTCATTGTACACAGCTGGTGTCAAAAATTCCATTGCATGATAGAAACAACAATTTAAAAAGTGTATGTTTCCATAAAATATACACATTCTAAGTAATATTACAATTTGTTTGTTGGCTAAAAATAGGAGCCCCTGACTACAAATCTATTCTGTGAAAACCGCACATCACTCGCACTTTCCGTTTCCGCAATATTTGCGGTGCAAGTGTTAGGTGATTCACCCAGTATACGTTATAGATCACGCAGCAAGAAACGTACGGACCCTACCGGACGTAGTGTCCCAAGAGTGTCATCAAATGACTGACATTTCTATCCAATGAACTAATTCGCGCTCAATTTAAGGGTAATATTACAATGTACAATCAAAATGTACTGTGGTAGAAATGGGAAGGCCGAGAAAGATTGCTATAAATCAAACTTTGTCATATTGTCATCATGTTGTAAGACAAACGATGGATTTGATAATGACTGCCGGGAGACCGAATCCAGTTAAAGACGCTAGTTTGATTACAAGCAGATTACGATTTTGTGTTTAAAAAGCGATATGTAGCTTCTCTTTGATAGGTACTGGTTAACAAAGAAGGTATTTTCTTCGAAAGAGAGCGCTAAAGGTGCGAATTTTTTAGTTTGGGACCTGCGATCGTTGGTACATTCTGTTGTGGTAATCTGGAATTTACGTGAATAATCACAGATTACTTATTATCTACAATACATAAGTATTACGATATTATTCCGTATGTTTATATTTGTTGATAGTGTTTGTTTTGCTAGTTGGTATATCTGTATCGAATCTTTGGACACTCAGATATGAAATCATTGGTCAAAGCCGAGGGTTCAGTAATGCCGTGGAGTTAAAAATAGTTAAGCACTTGCTCCCCTTTGGAGGTTCGAAGCCTCCCTGGGGCATGGGTGTGTGTCTTGCCCTTAGGTTAGTTTACCTTACTTTAAATAGTTTGTAAGCTACGGACTGATGAACACGCAGTTTGGTCCGATATATTTACAAAAATTTGAAGATAACCACTTATTCCAGTGTTTTTCAACTACCGCCGTACTTACCCCATCTGTAAGATTACTGTAATTTCAAACACAGCGAATTTTATTTTCTCCTGCTGACACAACTTCCTTTTAATAAAACGCACGGTATTATAGATTACATGCTGAATTTTTCTTGTATCTTACAGAATGGGATACATTCTGTTTTCACATGATTACCGACAGAAAAATATACTGAAGACCCAAAGAAACTCTCCTCTCAGAGTATGCTGATGCAATAGCTCCGTACTTAGCCATAATTTACAACCGATCACTCAGCGAAAGATCCGTACCCAAAGACTGGAAAGTTGCCCAAGTGACTCCAATATTCAAGAAAGGCAATAGGAATGATCCCCAAATTTACAGGCCTATCTCATTGACGGCGATTTGCAGTAGGATTCTGGAACATAGACTTTGTTCGAATATTATGAACTACTTCGAAGAGAACGACCTATTAACCAGTAGTCAACACGGATTCAGAAAGTATCACTCTTGCGAAACACAGCTTGTTGACGGTAAGTCATCGAGTAAAAGAGAAGTGATATCTGGCGTTCCACAGGGAAGCGTTATAGGTCCCCTACTCTTCCTCGTGTTTAT
This sequence comes from Locusta migratoria, assembly GCA_026315105.1. Classification (NCBI taxonomy): domain Eukaryota; kingdom Metazoa; phylum Arthropoda; class Insecta; order Orthoptera; family Acrididae; genus Locusta; species Locusta migratoria. The sequence goes on from CM048750.1 coordinate 352,128,184, forward strand.
AAACGATTTAGGAGACAGTCTGAATAGCTCCCTTAGATTGTTCGCAGATGATGCTGTCGTTTATCGGTTAGTGAAGTCAACAGAGGATCAGAAGCAACTGCAAAGCGATTTAGACAAAATTTCTGCATGGTGCGAAACTTGGCAATTGACACTAAATAAAGAAAAGTGTGAAGTAATACACATGACTACTAAAAGAAATCCGCTGAACTTCAATTACGCGATAAATCAGTCAAACCTTAAAGTCGTAGATTCTGCCAAATACCTAGGAGTTACAATTATGAACAACTTTGACTGGAGAGAACACACAGAAAATATTGTGGGTAAGGCGAACCAAAGGTTACGTTTCATCGGCAGAACGCTTCGAAGATGCACCAGCTCCACCGAAGAGACTGCCTACATCACACTTGTGCGTCCTCTCTTTGGAGTACTGTTGCCCCTTGTGGGACCCTCACCAGGTGGGACTCACGGAAGACATTGAGAAGGTTCAGAGAAGGGCAGTTCGTTTAGTTTTTGTCACGTTACGGGGGGGGAAGCGTCACGGAAATGTTGCACGAATTGGGGTGGAAACAATTAAAAGAAAAACGTTATTCATTGCGGCATGATCTGTTTGCGAAGTTTCAATCACCCATTTTTAGTTCTGAATGTGAATGTCTCCCTACTTAGGGAGACATGACCATCCCAATAAAAGAAGAGAAATCAGATCGAAAACGGAATGATTTAGGTGTTCTTTCTTCCTGCGCGCTATTAGAGAATGGAACGGTAGAGAAAAGTTATGAAAGTGGCAAGTGCCAGGCACTTGAATGTGATTTGCAGAGCATCTATGTAAATGTAGAAACTGGTGCAACTGCATGGACTCGACTAATGTGTGAGTGGGAATTGGCAACATGCATCCAGCAGGGCGTCCATAAACGCGCAAGAGTTAGAGGGGTTCGAGATCTCTTCTAAACTGAAGTTGCAAAGCATCCCAGATAAGCTGAATAATGTCCATGTCCGTGGAATTTCGTGGCCAGCGGAGGTGTTTAAAGTCAGAAGAAAGATCCTGTCGCGCGAAATGGCCGCCTGCTCTAAGGCGTCGTGCCATGTACTAAACGCCAGTTCCCGCTGGAGGTTCGAGTCCTCCCTCAGGCATGGGTATGTTTCTTGTCCTTAGTGTAAGATATTTAACACTTTTGTCCAATAGGATAACAAATATTTAAACATTTTTGAGAGTTTTCATGGAGCTGAACAAATGAATAACCAGCGCGCGAGCCGAAAGAATCGACATATTTCATTGGCACAGAAGGAAGGTCGGCAAGTTCGGAAGTCACTGCTGCAAAGCGAAGTCTATAGGGATACAAGATATTACCACATGGTTCTGGAATCCCAGATTAATAGGTAAGCTTGGCGCGTTAGTTTTAATGTTGAAACGCATATATCTCGAAATGACGTTTCACACATTTGCGTGGAGTCTAACCCTAAACAATAGAACCAATTATTAAGTCAATTGATAGCATGATTCTTTATACAAGTACGAATCATATGAATCAACTTGTGAGATGATATCACATTTTAAGGGTCTTGTTAGTTGCGTAATTAGAGACAGACATTCGTCAATATCCAAATAAATTGTTACAATGACTGCAACATCTGTACTTGCCATTATACTCACTTGCATTGAGGCTCATATTCTTAGAAAATAAGTTATTCATGTAAACCCAAAACATTTTTTGTTTCAAATGAGACTCGTAATGTCTACTCTGCACGAAATTGGATATATCTGCTCGCAATCTTCATTGGGAATCACACCGTAACTTCGTTACATGTGACTGAAATTATTAAATTATCATAGCATAATGAATGAAATGATGTCAGAATGTGAGTAAATTCTCATAACTTCTTCCTCCCCAAAATAAATCTAAGAAAATCAGTGAGAAATAGCCTCCTAATGAGGCTTTCCCCTCTTAATCAAGACACTCTAAAATGCATCACTGAAGACCACCATCTTCATTGGGAACAAAATCTCAAGTGCTCTACCGACTGAGCTATCCCGACACGACTGACGATGCCGCTTCACAACATTACTCGCCACCTACTTTCCAAACTTCACAGAAGCCCTCCTGCGAAACATTCAAGACTAGCACTCCTGGAAGAAAGGATATGGTGGAGACATGGCTTAACCATAGCCTAGGGATGTTTCCAGAATGAAACTTTCACTCTGCAGCGGAGTGTGCGGTAATATGAAACTTTCTGGCAAATTAAAATTGTGTGCCGGAACCGGGACTCGAACCTGGGACCTTTACCTAACGCGGGCAAGCGCTCTACCGACTGAGCTATCCCGACACGACTCACGATGCCGCCTCACAACATTACTTCGCCAGTACTTCGCCTCCGACCTTCCAAACTTCACAGAAGCTCTCCTGCCAAACATGCAAGACTAGCACTCCTGGAAGAAATGATATGGTGGAGACATGGCTTAGCCACAGCCTAGGGATGTTTCCAGAATGAAACTTTCACTCTGCAGCGGTGCGCTGATATGAAACTTCCTGGCAGATTAAATTTGTGTGCAGGAACCGGGACTCGAATCTTGGACCTTTGCCTTTCGCGGGCATGCGCCCTACCGACTAAGCTATCCCGACACGACTCACGATGCCGCTTCAAAACATTACTTCCGCCAGTTTCGAAAATAGGGGGCGAGGTACTGGCGGAAGTAATGTTGTGAAGCGGCATCGTGAGTCGTGTCGGGATAGCTTAGTCGGTAGATCGCTTGCCCGCGAAAGGCAAAGGTCTCAGGTTCGAGTCCCGTTTCCGGCACACAATTTTAATCTGCCAGGAAGTTTCATATCAGCGCACACTTCGCTGTAGAGTGAAAGGTTCACTCTAAAATCTCAAGTGTCATGAACAGTATAAGTCCTCAGTTAGAACTGCATAATAAGTGACTACGATGTAACTTATTCCAAGCGGCGATGGCTTCTCCACACTCAGTTGTACCCGTTTGTGGTATTGCATCGCGGAATATTAGCGATTTGCTGAACTGATTTGCGGACTGGGAATGAAATGATGTGACAGCTACCAAAACGGGCGACGAGCTGGGCATACAGACTGGATGTCCGTCGGTTTTGTGACGCTGTCCGCGCCTGCCAACATCATAGGAGTAGGTTCGGCACAGTGTTTGCCCTGCACACGCAGTGACGGGAGTCCATTAATGCCGCAATGGCGAGGCCGGATCGCGTTTGACTGTTTTGCCGACCTAATTGCGAAGTGTCATAACTAGAGCACGTCGAAGCGACGGCTGTCGCCCACACTGAAGGTTTAAAATGAAAAGCAATTATTGTTCCTAATGGCCTGTCACAGACGTATGACACGAAGCTCGAGTTGAAACGTTTTTGCGGTGATTCGTTTGCTCTCTTTCTCCAATTTTCACTCAGCACGTCAATCACCGCGAAACAGCACAAGACCCGGAAATGCGGCCATCAACTTCTTCCCGGTGTTCGCTCTCTGGCCTGAATCTGTAGAGGATGGAGGTTAAAAAATTCGCCCCTGACTACATTAAAAATAACAGAATAAAATACGAGAAGCGTCCAGAAAGTAAGTTCAGTTTGGTAATAAAATGAAATTGTACACAGATACAGATGAAATTTTTATTGCACAAAATTCTACAACTCTTAAACTTTCCACATAACTGCCGAAATTTTGCAGGCATTTGTCATAGCATGGCACCAGGTTTTGTATACCTTCTTCATAGAAATCTGCTGCCTGTGTCTTCAACCAGTTGGAAACAGTTTCTTTCAGCTCGTCGTCATTGGTGGAGTGATGACGGCCAAGGAAAGACATGAGATGTCCTGGATCTTGTCAACAATCGCGTGGACCAATTCTGTAACCAAAGGTGGACGCCCACATCGTTCTTCATCGTGCACATCACTACGCCCGCCATTGAACTGTCGGACCCATCTTCTCCCCATCGAATCACTCATAGCATTTGGTCCGTGAACATTGCAAATTTGCCGATAAATTTCACTCGGTTTCACTTTCCTCGCATTCAGAAACCGAACCACAGACCTGATTTCACAGGCGGCGGGATTCTCAATCAACGCCGACATTTCAAACAAGCACAATAAAGCGTACGTAATTGACAGCGATCTCCAAATGGCGCACGTTCTTCTCCTTGATACACATCGTCTACAGCGCATGTGCGGAACTGCAGTCGCAGCGCTGCAGCGGTAATAAATTGAAACGGAACTTACTTTCTGGACTCGCCTAGTAAAATCCGACGAATGTTAAGAAATACAGGCATATGTTTTCTAAAAGTTTTCTATAGCTAACCGTTACTAATCTCAGTATAAAGTTTGATGTGATGGACATATAACTTGTATTTCCGATTGGAATTATCTGCCAGTTGCGTAAAACCACTCACAACTTTACTTATCTGTGCATACAAACTTTTTAATGACAAGGTAACTTTTTACCTACAAACGAAAATGCTGTTACTGATGTTCACAGGAATACATGTTGTTTTTTGGTCGGTGGGGCAGTCCATCGACTTACTTATTAAGATCACATGAAATAATGAGCAGTAGAGTTGGCAGTTTTCGTCGTTTTCTTTAGAGACAAGGTTATCTTTTATGCAAATCTATATTTTTAAATAATTTCGGCTCTGCACTTTGAAGTTCCTTATAATTCAATGGTCAAAACAATTAAAGGATTAGTTGGGATATATAATTTCTGAAGTATTGCCATCGTTAGATAAACTGATATGGGTGTCGTCTTTCTGTCGATTCTACGGAGTCGAAATGAAATGATGGTATGACAGTTTTGGCCGAGATTGTTGAGCCGCCAGTGAAAGACTTTTTACTTGAGGCCAGTAAGCGACTTGCGTATCGACGATCATGAAATGATGACTAGAACAACACAACAGCCAGGCCACTAGCGGAAATCGAATCTGGGCTCCCGGCATGGAAGTCAGCGACGCTATCGCATGATACACATTCCGCAAGCCAGTTTCTGAAATTTCTAATCGAGTTGTTTTACGATTAGATAAGATTAATACTTGTTCCATATATCATAAATACGACATTTCGCAATGATATGGAGCGCGTCAGATTGTAAAAGGTGTCTATACATGACACTCAATATTTTAAGGATTTTCTGTCTTTATTTTAAATTTATTTTTTTATTTTTTTAGTCCAACAGATTGATTGATTTTGTGTTGCTTTCTGAAATGGAATAGTCTTCACGCAAAATACACGTTAGTACTGTCCGAACGCTGCTGCACAACTGACTAGAGTTGTGGCGATTCGTCAATGAGTCGTTCATTTGAACGAATACAAATAAAGAATCGTAAGAATCGAATCGTGATTTGGACGAATCGTCGTTCAAAAGAATCGCCTGTCTTACGATTCATGACTCGAAAGCAAGTGGCGAATCGTGCCGAATGATTACGAAAGCCAGAAAGCGCGTGAACAAAGGAAGCACAGAACGAAGATCGTGAGCTGTTAATTATTAGCCTATTCACGAATTACACATAACAGAAACAGAACGCAGCGAAATACACAGCTGTCAATACATACGAATATACGTCTTTAATAAAGTTTACATATTATGTATTTAAACGAGCAGTCCTTACACATTTATATTTCGCGTATCCCAGAAATGGCTGTAACATTTAGATTATATTTTGTGTTTAGAGAGGTATAAGCTTTTCGAGTTCATCTACGTAGTTATATTTTTTGTAAAAAATTAATTTTACAAAAATATTCTTTTTATATAAAAACGCGATTTTAAATGTTTTTAAAGCCATCTCAAAAATCTTATTTGCCATTTTGGTTTTTACGTTATCAGCTTTCCTGAAAGAAACCGATTTTAGAAAAAAGAAACATTTTAATAAACGTGAATTTCTTGTATCTCGAAAGAAATTTAATATTTTGAAACGGATTTTTATTTTTAATGTTTATTTCGTATTTCCTTCAACTAATTGATTTTACATAAGTATTTTATAATGATTAGATACCTTATAATTACCATAGATTCAATTATATTTATATTTAAATTGCCGAAGTATTCAAACAGAACGAAAAACAAGTTATAAGGTTACTGCAGCATTCGAAATAATTGTCCTACGTTCACTAAACCTGCAACGCTAGTGAATGAGCTATGATGACAGCAGAAATAGTTGGTAGTGTAATATTTATTTAGAACCGTTCGCTAAATTTCAGACTATTTTCTCGAGAATTTTTGAGAGCTGAATCGAATGGCTTTGCCTCATTATTATTTTAAGTCTGAACTTTACGCACCAAAAATATTAAAAAATCCTATACCCATATTGTCACCTTTTCGGCATTTTGTAAGATTGTGCCGTCGCAGACCAGAAACAATCGTGAACGAATCGTAGGAACAGATGCAAAAGGTTAAGATTCCAACATCCATAACACTGACATGTATCGCCATCTATGAGCAAGATGTAGAAGTAAGACTCGCGCCAATGCAGACTAAAGAATCGCGAAAGAATCGTGAACGAATCGTAGGAATCGATTCACAATGTGGGATTGAATCGCAAGAATCGATTCATAAAAAAGAATCGTGTTGCCCAACTCTACAACTGACAATGTGACACTCTTTCTACAATTGTTACAATGGGTTTTGTTAATGCAACAATGACGTAACTGATCTCTAGCGGCCGAATACGCCAGTTACGTCTACGACACTCTTCCACATAAAACTATTCCACTTTCTCGTTTTGGTGATGGGATGAGTGAAAATTCGCCATTTTCCCAGTTGTGCCAGTTTTCTTCCAATGTGGCGATATGCACTGTTTCAACATGCAGTCGTCAGTGAATTGAAAAGCTCTTAGTTTGTGTAATAATTTCTATTTCGGACAGTGTACAAACATGGAGAAGAATTTCCATAGAAACGAGAATCTGGTAACGATGTCTAGTATCTCGTCAATACGAAAGTGCCGGCCGCGGTGGCCGAGGGGACTAAGGCGCTCCAGTCACGGTCTGCACAGCCAGTACGGTCGGGGGTTCGAGTCCCCACTCGGGCATGGATATTTGTGCCGTCCTTAGGATTAGCTAGTTGATATGTAGTTTGTAAGGTTAGGGACTGATGACCCCGTAGACCCATAAGAAAAAAAAAGTACGGCAAGCGACCTCTCAAGGAAACGCTGTTTTGTTGTTAACCAAAATCTGACTAAAGCAGTAGTCTACAATACTTCAGCATTTCTGGGTTTTTTTTTTTTTTTTTTTTTTTTTTTTTTTTTTTTTTTTTTTTTCATCTTCCCTCGGGTAACTGAAGCACTGAACAAACTGAAATACGACAACGATGTGCATTTCTGTTCATTTTCAGTCTCCACGTTACATCGTATACATACGTTAGAGGAGTAATGGTGGGAAACAGGAGTACAGTAACATACTTACGACACAAATAAGTCTTTGAAAAAGTTCGAATTGGCCGTTAATACCACGAATCTTGTTTCGCTGTCATTAAGGTTCCAATCTCGGGGAAAATTATTACGGTAACAATCAACCAAGCGAGTACCATTCGCCTGTGAATGAATCGGCAGAATTACGCACATGTCACATCGATATTTCAGTTCCTTCATCACACGACAAAAATTGCGCTTTTTCTGTGAATAGCCAATTTGATTGATTACTTTTTGACATCAAATAAAGGGATAATTGGATTTCTCTTCGCGCGTATTCCCGCCGTCATATTTCAAAGGTCTCGCGGGAGTCGTGAAGTGTCACTCCACTGGTAAGCGATAGAATACCTGACGAGGGTTCAGTCTGTTATGAGAGGTCAAGATTACCTAACAACTCACTGATTCCTAAAGTTGTGCATAAGGCAAGTTTCAGCTGTTTCTACTTTTATACGATTCTTCATCATTTGGTTTTAAATCCGTAAACGAATAGAAACCGTCTGTCCAGGAGTAGTGTGACCATAACTGGACTGAAACGGAGGATGACACACTATAGGGCCAAGTACTAAGTGGTCGCACGAGCAACACAGTGACAGATAACCAAACAAGTGACAAAGGAAAAGAGAAACAACTGATTTCTCTCAACACAGGAAAGGACGCTGGGCATGTGATCTCCCACTATGATTATAAGCAAAAGTACGAGAAAGAAAATGGCAGTATCGTAGCAGCAATGTAGCGCAGATCTGTAAGAGCAAAGCATTCCTAACCATTGGGGCAAGCGTACTTCTTCAGGAATGGTCGTCGAACAGATGGGCAGAATTAGAGACGTTTATTTCTGACGTCGGTTTTTTGTACAATTTTAGAACCCGTTCTACGCTCGTATTCTAAGAGATTTGAGACCGAAAATTGTAGGACTCAACATCGGCCTAGAAGGTTATCGTTTGAGACCCATCAGCTGCCGTCCTCCTTTACTTACGGAAGACGTTCAATATTCTTCCACATTTCGATTATACTACGAGCAGAGACAATCCATAATCTGCGAAATTTGAAATTTTCCCGGCGATTCAATTGTTCAAAATGATTTCGGCTTTTCAGCCGGTTGTCGTAAACTTCATTCCACGGTATTTCAACCGGACACCCGCCAGTCACCTTCAGGTGAGCCACTTGAAGGTGACTGGAAGGTGACCAGTTGAAATATCGTGGAATGAAATTTACGACGACCGGCTGAAAACCCGAAATTTTTTGAACAAATCCGTAAGCTGCTGGTTGATGACGATCAATTGCCACTACATATGATTGTAGGTCAGATTTATTTCCTGTTTGTGAAAGAGTAGTGGGCGAATAGCATCTACACCCTGGCACCCCACACGTAGCTCAGACACATAATATGCCAGTTAATCTCTTCAGACGGTAGATCGATCAACAGCACTGAAAACGCAATTACCATTATCATTTTTCACATTGATTTTTTTCGAAAAATACTGAGTATATATAACAAGTCGAAACAGGTGCCTTTTGATATTTCTTTTGATATTCCATATAAAACGTCCATATTAAATTTCATAGAAATCGGTGTCCCACATGGTCCTCCTTAGAAGTAAATCATCAGTTTTTAGTTATCACACATAAATGATGATTTATTCTACTTTTTATATTTAATTTTACTTAATTTTCAGTTTGTAATAAGAAACTTTAACACATTGTATAATATCACGTCATTGTGACCAAAAAACTGATCCCTGGACGGCTGTCGCAGAGGCTAACTGTGAGCCAGTCACTTAAGGAGGTAGGGGCGTAGGAAAATCTTTCCTCTGGGGGGGGAGGGGGGGAGGTTCAGAGCCAGAGCTATATTGTGGTGCCTTCACACAGTTGACAGGTACCAAAGCTGTGACGCTACCGTACCCCCTTCCCCCATCAAACAAACTTACGAATTTTTCTATGAATTTGGAAAATTTTGTGCGTAGTTGATAAAAGAATGAAGCGTTATTGAAAAAGATTGTAGGCGCGGGCGTTCACCTCCCAAAATACTGGCTGTTGACGAAGACGTTGACCCCCTCCTCCCCCCCCCCTCAACTACATTTTCGTAAATTATTTGAACATAACGCACAGAATAAGCCCACTTTCCAGAACAAACGTAATCGCTGTAGGGATTAGTAAATTAGAAATACCTGCCGCACTACCACATCTGACTCAAGACATAAATTGTCAGCAATCGTAAAAAGTCGAAAGCCTTCAAATAATATATAGGGGAGACCAGGGGAATGGCGCCACCTTAGGGGAAACCGGTATGTCTTTTTCGTACAGATTAATACCACTGCTTCACTAGCTGATACTACTTGATTATAATTTTTTTCAGCCATGTATTTTGTTACAATTTATTGTTAAAAATGTAGTATGAAAGTATTCGCTGTGGCGCCAGTACTCTGGGTTCAGGGATTATGACGCAATACACGTGAAAATCAAGGATAAACCCACATGATGAATGTGTAGTAGTAAATAAGTATTACGACTGTTCTAATTCATACTTACCACTCTAGACTTAGACATTTAGATGGCTTCAATTACCTGTCGATGTAATATTGGAATGTAAGGAGATTTTATAATTTAGACTTGATTGAGACACCACAAAATTCAGAAATACAGTTTTTGACACTTCAAAACTACTATATTCTCTACATTCTGCAAGTGCCCATTTCACAAAATGTTTGCATCTGTATTACACTTCATTTTGCCTAAATTCCCCACCATGGAGTAATTGCCCCAGTTACCAAATATGGCTAAGAACATCAATTTAAAGCATAAGATTTTGCGAAACAATTAGGTTAGAGACCCGACATAGAAGCTGTATATCTACAGATTACGTTAATACGAGTATTAAAAAGCACTGACAGCCTATAGAGGTACTTATTTCAATAAAATAAAAACTCGAAAATTATATCCAAAACGTCGATCTAACAATTCGTTTCACACGATTAATATCTGTCAAAATAGGGGAATTTAATGTCTGCTATGCAATGCTGTCACTTTAGGCATGCGTGCGTGTAGATGATCAGCATTTGTGGTATAAATTATACACGGAAGTAATAAGGTTGGCCGGCCGTGGTGGCCGAGGGGACTGCGGCGAGTCAGTCACGGTCTGCACGGGCACTACCGTCGGGGGTTCGAATCCCCCCCCCCTCGAGCATGGATATTTGTGCCGTCCTTAGTGTTACCTACTTCAACAGTAGTTGACTGATGACTTAGGGACTGATGACCCCGTAGTTAAGTCCCATAAGCTATACATACATTTGACATTTTAATAAGGTTGTGATGTCATACTTTTCTTTCGTTTAATCACAGCTGTTTAAAAAATATGTTCAAATGTTTTTGTAAATCTGTCGGACCAAACTGAGTGGTCATCAGTCCGTAGCTTACAAACTGCTTAAACCTAGGTAAACTAACCTAAGGACAACACACACACCCATGCCCCAGGGAGGACTCGAACCTCCACGGCGAGCAACCGCGCGCTCTGCAGCGAGACGATTTAGACCGCTCGGCTACTCCACCGCGGCTTAAAAAATATATTTGTCTGCACCACGTAAAGGTTGCTGCAAAACACAAAACTGTAGTAATGAAGTCAGTAGATCACTGAAATTGGTAGCAGTAGTAAATATAAGACGGGGTGGCCTTCGTTACACGCTAGGCAAGCCTCGCGTGGTAGGGCCTACTTTAAACAGTCTGTGGAGCGTGTTTCTGGCTGAAATTGAACAATACTTCTTCATTGTTACTGACGGTTAGGTGGTGTGGGTTTTTTTTCCCAACTTGTGAGATTTACAGTTATGAAAGTTGCCTAGACCTCACGAACGCCACCAATAAGACAGTCGATACAAAGTGTCCCGGCAACAAGTAAGAAACCAAAGCTCAACTAAGCTTCGATTAAAACTTATAGACACCCTGGTACCTCTATTTCTTGGCAAATTTTTCAGTCTCTCATATTCATTATACATATTATTGGCAAGTTTTAATTTTAGCACAAGTGACAAAAGAGAAAAAATGAAAAACCGATCTGGAGGCGGGGGGGGGGGGGGGGGTAAACCCCTTCGTTTTCAAATGTTCAAATGTTTGTAGAGTCTATGGGACTTAACTACGGGGTCATCAGTCCCTAAACTTACAAACTACTTATGAACTACTTACAACTAAGGACGGCAAAAATATCTATGCCCGAGGGGGGATTCGAACCCCTGACCGTAGTGCCCGTGCAGACCGTGACTGGAGCGCCTCAGTCCCCTCGACCACCACGGCCGGCCCCTCGTTTTCCTGCCCCCCCTCCCCCCTGCAGTGCTGCTTCAGTATGATTTCCCTGCACTTAAAAACAAAAAGTTAGATGTCGATGTTACACTTTTAAATAAAGTAACGCAGTTTTCTTAAGCAAACTGACATGGGAAAATCAAATTAATTTATCAGTATCTTTAAATGTTATCCAGGAAGTAACTGCGGTAACACTTGCCCTACATATTCTACGTTGTTGCAAAGTTTCAAATGTTGAAATGCTTAGAAACCTATTGGACCAAACTGCTATGGTCATCAGTCCCTACACTAAGAAAACTACTTAAACTACCTCACACTAAGGACAACACACACACACACACACACACACACACACACAAATATGCCCGAGGGAGGACTCTAACTTCTGATGGGTAGCAGACGCACACTCTACAGCACGCTTTAGAGCACATGGCTGCAAAGTTTCCGTTATATTACGAGCAAGAGAAATTAATTTCACCATCCTATGTAAACCTGAGCGTGGAGAAACCAGTTAACATTTAAACTGAAATAACGCTTAATTTTCACAATCCAATATACGAATAACTTATCTCATTATTACTAAGCAGACACAACATTAATTCGTAAATGTACAAACCCAGTATAAGAGTATTTAGGTAATTGAAATGATGTTATTTTAGAACGAAATCAACTAAGGGAACTGAGATCTCAAATTTGCCCTTAAAAAATGGAGGGACTTTCGCCGATCGCGCTGAGCTACCACGCCGGCTATTAGTACAAAATTCTTATCTTTAGACAATGTTTCGATGTATACAATTGGAAACGCTATTTTCTGATAAAAAATAGCGTTTCCAATTTTATACATCGAAAAATCGTATAAACATAAGAATTTTTTACTAATAGCCGGTGTGGTAGTTCAGCGCGATCGGCGAAAGTCCGTCCATTTTTTTAAGGGCAAATTTGAGATCTCAGTTCCCTTAGTTGATTTTTTCAAAAACTGCTGAGTGTCTAGCTAAAAGCCGGAAAACTGTATATTTACATGGAATATTAATTCGATAAACGTCGGTGACGTAATCCATGTGTTAAGTTCCTACAAAATTTGTAAAACAACCTTACTACAATTTACGTATGTTTTTGTAATTACTTTTGGCAAACACAGTCGTTATTTAGGTTTACTGTTTCTGAAGTAGTGAAAATTTAGAAATATAATATGAATGATTTATTAAAAAATATTATAGTAGAGGTACAGGTACTTGAGAATGCGACATAGTATCACCGAAACTTGTAGTACAGTATAAATAAATAAGACGTTAAAAATAAAAAAAAGGGCGTGTGAGTACATTGATTAAATGTCTCTATCATACATAAACTGCTATAGGTTTTATTCGTTTTTTTATCAGGCTAAGGGGGCTGGGGATGTAGGTACACAGTAGTAAACTGTTATATGCTATGTTTATTAACAACATATCTTTGACGGAAAGTGACAGAAGGACAGCAGGAGATAGGCGGAGTAGTAGGTGAATAGAGGGATTATACGATGTTTGTAGGTATGAGAAGGAGGCGGTGGAGACATGGGGAGTGGGGGGAGGGGAAGGAAGACACATAATGGAGAGAAAACAGAGAGGAGGCAGAGGGTAGATTTGGGGTAACTGTACAGAGAATGGGACGAAGTGCGATTTAGACGGAGTGTTGTCAGATGGTTGAAAGAAGTAAATGCCTTGGCAACGCTTTGTCTAGTTTATCTACATGTGAAACATCGCAGAAACAAGAACAAAATGAAGTGACATTTCTACCCTATACGATGCTAGTATGGCTGAAAGCTGTCAATCAAACTCCCTTCGGCGCTTCCCTAGACGCGAGCGTGCTGTGCCCTAAATTCCGAGCAGCGTCCGCGGCTGGCTGGCGGTCTGTTCTAGAACCTAGCAGCGCAGCCACACAGCGACAGGTGATGCACGTCTCTAGTGGCTGCAGGGGGAGGGAGAAGCAGACGGCAGACAGCAGCGCGCGGCGCCTTTGATGTGCCGCGCTGCCACACAACACGCCGCGTGTAGCCCGCGCAAAGGCTGCCTTCCTTCTGTCGCAAACCGCACACACGCAGCACCGACCGACCTAAATAAAAGTGCGTAACCCGCGATGGGCTGAGAACGCAGCGGAATGTCGCCGAAGCGCAAAACTGCAACCAGGAACTTGTGTAAAATTATTTTTTAATGAATGGATTGACTTAGGAAGGTGGGTACACAGGAGTAAACTGTTGTATGCTATGCTTATTAACAACATATCTTTGACGGATAGTGACAGAAGGACAGCAGGAGATAGGCGGAGGAGTAGGTGAATAGAGGGATTATACGAAGTTTGTAGATATGAGAAGGAGACGGCGGAAACATGGGGAGTGGGGGGAAGGGAAGGAAGGCACAGAATGGGGAGAAAAAAGAGAGGAAGCAGAGGTAGATTTGGGATAACTGTACAGAGAACGCAGGGTTGCCAGATTGGGCGATATGTCGCCATTTGGGCTATCTAACCCTCGCATCGCACACTTGGGTCCTAGGGACCCCAGCGTAATTTGTGTTGTATATCACAGAGAGTACGTTGGCTAAAAGTTTTTGAAACTTGGTGTATATTACGTTGGGAACACTGCCTACACGTACGTGATGTTAACTCAAACATCCGCATTGTTGTTGCACTACTGTCAAGCTGTAAAGATTGCTGAACGCCCGTGGGGTCTTGATTACCCCAGTGTGCATTCCGTGTAGCTCATTTTTAGTTCACTATATTCGAGAAAAAGGAACAAAAAAACCAAAATGTGTTGCCAGGATTGTAAAAGGGCGATCTGTGTTATCATAGAGTCATAATTTGTACCGAGTGTGCTCACTGACAATGTCAGTGGTGACACATATTAGTTTTTTACTTCATTCTAATATACATTATTTTCATCTTTCTTATATATTTTTGCACAAATATGCTGCAATAGTAATTTTGTAAACATCCTACCCCAAAATATACTGTAAATATCAAATAAGCCATTATATCATATTACAATATATTACTTTGTACATTGAAGTTCAGTCTCAGGTTGAATTTATACATTATGTTGAAGTGTAACATGTATCAAATTTGTAAATACCATATGTTACTCATTGGAATAACTAAATAAAGTCATTAAGATATTCTGTTGCATTATATACTTTCAAATATAAGAAGGCTAAACATATAGAAATACAAAACATTTTTATTAATAATACTATGCACATTTTATTAATATCATTCGTGACTCATAGTTTTAATAATAAAAAAAATCACTACAGGTAACTAAATAGTTATTTACAATGTTCCAGATACATAAGACATTCCAATGTATATATTAATGAGCTTGGAACACTTGATATATGATAATTTTTTTTTTTTTTTGGTCCAGTAGACCCCAGTGTGCAGTGGAAAGTAATTGAAAACAAATGTGCGGTGCGAGGGCTACGTTTGAATTTTGCGATATTTTAAGAAGCTAATGCGATTATCGCCATTTTGGCGATTTTTCTGCCGAAAATCCGCGATTTTGGGCGACGTAATTTTGTTTTTTAATTTGTTTTATGCTTGCACAATCCAGTGTTGAAAACCATGGGATCATGGGAATATCTACATCCTTACAGTGGCGGCTGGTGCTAATGTGCTAATGTGCTGCAGCACACTGTAAATATATTACTAAAATTATGCCATTTCTCTTCTAAAGCAAGCGAGAAATCGCTGTAAAATTAAATCCTTTCTCTTGAAATGCGATCCAGATAACACAATAAAATTATGCCAATTCCCTTCCAATCCGTATTACAATGCTAGTAATAGGGATGAAAACGCATATTGGAGCGCTCTCGCCGCGATAGCTGGAAACCAGCACCGTGTGCTGAAGTGGGATTCAGCCGTGCTGGTACGTGCGCAGAGAGGCGGCGCAGTCGTCTGTTCGATAGTGCGCATGCGCAGACGTGACGCCAGGCCTGGCGACTCATGTGTGCTGAGACCGACTGCAGCACCAGATCAACATTTGTCTTCGCACTGCGTGTAACGGTTGCGGAAGAATAGTATATGACGAATATTGTGGCATACAGAGTCAAATAGCGCACTGGATCGGGCGTCTTGCGCGTTGTCTCTCAAACCTACTTGTGTAAGGCTCGTATTCAAATACCTCCGATGCCAATTTTTTAATTACTGTAAATAAAACTTCTATCACAAACAACATTAGTAAATGTATAGCCAACATGCGAG
This sequence comes from Locusta migratoria, assembly GCA_026315105.1. Lineage (NCBI taxonomy): Eukaryota > Metazoa > Arthropoda > Insecta > Orthoptera > Acrididae > Locusta > Locusta migratoria. Next base: position 352,144,088 of record CM048750.1, read on the forward strand.
TGAAACTGCGCTTTTCAGCCAAGCTGTTTCATTGGTCACTTGTGTAGAATGCAAATGACTTGGCGGGGATTTTGCTAAGCTCCGTTATTTCCATTGTCAGTCACGTTTTTTATTTTAGTATATTTTTTTCTGTTTATTTTTGTAATATTATAGCACACCGGTCAAATTTTGTACGAGCCGCCACTGCACCCTTATGAAAGACCTAGGGACTTTTTGTACAGAAAGAAAAGTCCAAAATTAAGAATATCTCAGTGACTGTATGGAGAGCGTATGTGACAGGCGAAATACTGAAGTGTTAGTTGCTTAGTGCTCCTCGTGCCGTGGAACTGCTGCTACCTAAGACGCAAAATAATATCTCACGGAAGTAACATAGATTCCAGAGTGCGCTTTACGAGACAATTATTTTCAAATGGGGTACCTACTTTTAGCAATGAACGCAAATTTAAATAAGGTTGTTGCAATGCAAAGCAATTAGAAGATAAATGACGCTAGCAGCAATCATGAATGGAAGATAATCAGCGGTAATAAAGGAGATATGTTACTACCCAATACTTAATTTGCTTTTCTTCAATTTTTTTGTTCCACAGACACTTTGAAGGTGAACGTAGGGACTTTTTACATATCGTGTAGGGAGATGGTTTAAAATGATTTGGCAAGCACTAGCACAATCCAGTCGATTGATGATACAAAAATATCGCACGCAACTACCAGCCTACCTGCATTCATTCACGCAGCAAATGAAGTGAAACCCTTATCTGTAATATCTAAGGCTTTGAAAACTTCTTTAGCTTTTCTTTCTTTGAATTCTGTTGATTTTGGATTGAGTTTTCCTTAGCAAGCAGTGAAGGCAAAAGTATCAGGTCAGAAACTATTAAACAGAGATATTTCAGTTCTCTTGTAATGTTGTGTGAAGAAATTATTCTACGGTTACTCAACAATCTGCATCAATTAAAACTGTTACCGAACTTTGCACCTGAATTTAGTTCTTCACAGTTGCAGCCATCATTTGAAAAAGTTCCTTGATTCTTGGTAGGTACTTTATTATTATTTTTATAGTTATTATGACATTACGTTCTTTAATATTAATAATAGTGAAATATGTAATAATATTTATATTTTCCTTCGTTAGTTTATTTTAGATAAGCTTTCAAATTTAGAAGCATTAAAATCTCAGTGGAAAAATTTGCCATTTGTGAACTGGAGTACAGTAATGCTGCTAAATCTACAATGGCTGATTCCAAACATTTATTTTTATTTATTTATTTGTCTATTTTTTAGTAACCACTTATGTTTCGAGGCAGACTTAACTTCGCCCTGTGGCGACATTGGGCTGCAGCAGTGCGTCAAAGTGGCGACTTCGCCCAACAGTGATCCGGAAACCCTGGGCACACGATCCTCACTGTGCCAGCTGCAGTTATGTATAAGACCTCCTGACAACTTGTTCTGCAGTGATCTGTGTTGACGTTCAGCATCGTGAACTGACGCCGTTCGAACGGGGTGTGGTAGTTTCGATTCCGACTGTGGTACAAGAATTAGGAATCACAGGTTTAACCGTGTCCAGAGTCTGTGTTAAATGGTTACGGGGACATGGACGTGAAAATGACTGAGAAATGGAAAACGTTGCCTCCTTGTAAAAGACAAATTTCTCCCGTTTGCAAAAAAAAAGTGTGGTTTGTTTACTTTTAAATAGTTCTTCGCGATTAGTTTATTGAAGACGACAGTGTCCATGTTAAGCAACATACACGAGAAACAAGAACAATATTACATTCAAATTAACACCAATTTTCAGAAACAAACACAATTGAAGCTCTGTCCCATTACTGTGCTTTACATTTAAATTGATTCGAGTCAAATAATACCTTATCCTGACAGGCAAGTCAAACTAACCACCACCAAATTCTATATATTTTGTAACTGAATCCAAATTTACGAAAAAGATCGCTGTCTGTACGAAGTATTCAGTGCAGGCTAATATAACGAATTCTTTCCTGCAAGAAGCTAATCCTAATGCAGCTGCTGTCTGTTGCTGGCGTGAGCAGGCAATACATTACCCAGACGTGGTACAGTAGCGTGATCTCGGTGAGCTGCCTGCGGAGTGGTCCTGACGGCTGATAGCTGTAGGATACTCGGCCACGAAATAATGACTTGTTCCGCAATTCAATATCTGTTACTTCCTATTATCTGACTCTGTGTTCACGGTAGATCACAGAGCCAACGACCTCAAACAATTCTGCAAAGTCTGAGCCACTGCAGTATGCATAAACCAGTACGCATAAATACTGAAGGCCAAGGTGACTCCAGAAAGTTGAGAACGTCGAAATTAAACATTCGGTGTTACTAATAAGGCTAGCTGACCTGATTCTCGCTTCACAAGAACACCCAGTACAAGTAAAAACTTCAGAGCAAACTCCGAAATTTCTGTTACGTCCGCACGTCCCAGCTAAACGAAATAAGCGATTCAAATGTTCAAATGTTTGTTAAGCTTAAGGGACTTAACTGCGGGGTCATCAGTCCCTAAACTTACAAACTACTTATGAACTACTTACGAACTAGGACGGCACAAATATCCATACCCGAGGGGGGATTCGAACCCCCGACCATAGTAGCCGTGCAGACCGTGACTGGAGCGCCTCAGTCTCCTCGGCCACCGCGGCCGGCTATAAGCGATTCCTTCACGTTGTAATACTTCTGGCTTAAAGCCATCATATTAAGATCAAAGTATTGCTTCCGTGCAGCCGGTTAGGACCAGTAGGCGACAGATGGTAAAAGATGGTGACAGGTGGTACAATAGGTCGGGTTCTCATGGGAAAGAGCACTGGCAAATCTCCCCGAATTTTAGGGAAGTCCCCGAGCGGCAGGCACTGGACGCTGCTCGGCTGTAGCACTGGCGGTCACGCGCCAAAACGCAGTCAAATTTTTATTATTTTTATTTATTAAACTAATTATTTATTCAGTGCCAAACTCAATTTAGAATAACCCTTCAAAGCCAAGCTATGTCATGAGTAGGTAGAAAATATTAACTAACGCTAAAATTGATAAACAAAACAATTAATATAGGACGGACGATGCACGGCCGCCATGTTTGCGCGCCAAATTGCGCACCGAAGGCTACCTTGCATCAAGTCGCACTAGGAGGAGTACCATGTGAGTTCAGAACACGCACTCGGAAGAGTAACATGCATATGTAGGCGGTCATGAAACATTGTTTAATCATCCTACACCAAGGGAAATGACTTTATATTTACTTCCATTTAAGAAAATGTGTTTCAAGCGGATGTTGTTATGCAGTTTGCTGGTTTTCTGCAGTTTTTAAATAAATCAGATGTCATCCCTTGGACGTCAGTTTCATTTTGTAATTTGATCAGTTCCTGCCAATACTGTAATAGTTTCGGCCTCAATCAAGAACTGCGACCTGCTTGCTATCATCTGCGTGAGGACGACATCTATAGAAGACGTCAGGTTTGTGAGCGTTTAGTTTCTACTCTTCACACAGTGCAGTGGGGAGTAATTACAACCTTCGCGTACACTGTCATTGCGGTACAAACGCAAACTGTTGTGAGTCATCCATGGTAACATGGAGAAGGAAAGAAAATGATATAGGACCGGTTGACATACCCCCTGTAGACATTTTTCCTGTTGTAACGTCCGCACTTTAAGGCGGCAAAATACGAAGTCTCCGATGCGCACCATTTGGAGGCATAGAAGGAAGTCCCTATCTTTCCGCTCACAGTACAGCTACTTGCTCTCTCTATAGTATGGGCCATGCCTCACAATATCCCAGAAAACCAATGAAATACTAGCTTCCCAGCACCAACCAGTGAGAACGGCGCACTCACATGACTGACTTTGAAAAGCTCTAATTCTCCACAAAAGCCAATCGAACTATACATTCCCCCAACTCTGCTCTTAGCTTTCTTGGCGTGACTCTCAGGCTATCGACGCTTCTGCCCGCCAATACTCACTCCCAGGCAAAGTCTTGTTGGTATTTACTGTCCGTTAACAAACCGCAACACTGACCTCAGTTCTTTTGCTGTCCACCGACCCGACACCAGGTGCTAGCTTCCCTCGTGAAAGCGGAGAGGACGGCCCGTCGTGGTGTTATCTTTTTCGAAAGCAGAGCTGGCCGACTTCTGCTAGTAAAAAGGCGAAGAAGTTCCTCCTGCAGTATCTTTTCTACAATATGAGAACATCACTCTTTTTAAGACTGCTGCTCACAATACCTGCTTGTGTCGTCCCACGGTTTCAGAATCTCGGCGGACATTTTTATAAACACAGTTCACCCAGGTACCGCGGCATGTGGTGGCGTAATACTCTCCCTCGGGCCTCTGTTCTACCTCCTCAGGTTACATCGTAAAAGCCGTCGCGGAATTCTTTTCGCTGGGCCCACCGTCACGTATCAAGTCAGCCAAACAAGCATCATAATTTAGACTTTCAGAACCTGAACTGCATTTCAGTCTTTGTACAATTTCAAACCATTTTAAAACTTTTCTCGTGTACATGCTTAAAGTCAAATAGTATATTAAGCACCATTCGTATAGTGTTTTCAACCTTTTTCAAAGGGTAACCCCCTTTCCGAGTAAAAAATGCCAGGCGACCCCCGTCCCCAGACCAATAATAAAACTATGTCAATGATTCCAATGGCAAAGTACTTAATTTTCTTTCTTAGAAGTATTTAAGATCTGCGCACCCATTCAGATGTGATGAAAGCTGCTGTAGCGGAAACGAATAAAAACTGAAAGAAGACCGTCAGGAAAACTATTAGAGAATTGATTCTATACATCCACATCTACACGGGATACCCTGCTAATCACATTTAAGTGCTATATGCTATTCATCTGCCATTCCATCTCGAATAGCACGCGGGAAGAAAGAACATCTGAATCGCTCCGTTAGAGCTCTCATTTCACGTATTTTTATTCTTCTACCTATGTATGAAGGAGTCAACAACATATTTTCGCATTCGGAGGAGAGTGTTGGTGGTTGGAGTTCCGTTAGTAGACCACGCCGCAACGATAAACGCCGTTGCTATAATGATTCACAACCCAGATCCTGTACCATTTCCGTGACGCTGTTTCCCTTGTATCGTGGGGATACAAAACGAGCTGCCATTCATTGGACTCTTTCGATGTCTTCCGTCAAACCCACTTGATAACGATCCCACACTGGGCAGCAATACTCCAATTATGCAGTCTCTGAATAATAATGGTCATGAATAATAAACCACAATTTGAGGTTACATATCGTCATGTGTAAGTATAAAAATCATCATAGCTGAAACATCATTTCCTAATATCTCAAGGGAGATAAAAAAAATTGGATTTCTTGTAAAGGATACTGAAAACCCTGAACTAGAAGTAAAATACTATGAACCAGAAATATAATGGTATTGTTATTAGTTGATTATAATTAAAACTGCACTGAAATCTCGGTACCAGCAGCGAACTACCAGCACCCAGTAGAAAAAATGTATTTTTCTGTATTGACTAAAATTAATATAGTGTAGTGCTATTTTTCTGATATAACAATAGTTGAACATGTGACAAAGTCATACAAGAAGATTGCGACCATTGTAAATAACAGTACCAGAACTGCACAAATGCCGGCAAGTCGCTTAATTAACAATTCATCATTAGGTGGGAAAATGACTTTATTGTTACGCTTTTCAGTCAGCCTAACATCAGAAATCAAAAGTACCATATGTGCATCCTGTATCCGTCACTGTTTCGATGCCTCATTGACGGCCATGCCCGAGGGAGGACTTCAACTACCGACGGCGAACGGCCGCGCACACCCCAGCAAGGCGCTTTAGTGCACACGACTATTCCGCCGCAAACGTTTGAAACAAAGGCAATTTTCGACCTACGGATGACTTGTTAATTATGAGAGTTTTACGAAAATCTGTTACTTCCGTGTGCCCCTTCTGCCACAGCAGTTGAACGTCAGCAAACGTAAATTTGCTATATAACATGCCGCTAATGCAGCCTCCTGCAACACCCTGCCCGCCCCCCGCCCCCCCTCCCCAAGTTGAATATCACTTATGTACACCAGAGGGAGGGCAACACGCGACGTCATCAAAAACAGACGCGTAGACGGTACTACGCTTTCCAGCCATGCAGCAAAAGGCCATAAATAACGGAGGCGATTATATGAATGGGTGAGTTGAAAAAGGTACACATTCCACAAATTTCACGAATTAAACTGAGATAGCCATTTCCTTCTTCGGACGTATCTCAATCTATTGAGCATATGCACTTGCCAACAATAGTCAGATACGAGTGAGTTGAAGAAGGGACATATTCCTGGAATTTGTTCCTTTTTCAACTCAAACCCGCGCTAGTGTGGGCGACATCCCCTACAGTGCTTGTGCTCGCTGCTCAGTCATGTGTTTGGAGCGTAATGTAGCAGATGAGCGGGCTGTTTAAGCGTATGTTTACAGTGTAAAGTGATAAGATCAGTGCCAAAACTAGTTTAATGAAGTTTATTAGTTTCTGGTCTACTTTAACCAAGTAAAAATGTCAGCAGTGAACTAAGGCGTAAAAAGGAAATACATCACAAAGAAAAACACGTACGGAGGATGGAAAAGTTAGCAAGGCGTCGTGGTGAGGAGTTTATAACTTCATCATACGTTCATGATAGTAAAAATAAAAAAAGAACATCTTTTTTAATAATCATTTTCAACCAAGGCTTTTTCAGCTGCTGATCCACTAGAATAAGAAGATTAACGACTGTCTACTATTAAAAGTCCAACAATGAAAAATGTTTAATCGGGAAATATTACTTTTTTTTAAATATATGTAGCCAACAATTTCAAAATACTTCTTTTGCCTTTTTACAAATATTGAATAATTTTACTTCCTTATTTTTGAAACCTTTTTAGCTTATTCCACAAATTAGATTGAATTTTGTGCATTTAAAAACTTTAACTTGAAAAAGGTTCACATTGTTGAACATATTTACGTAGTTACATGGTATATAACAAATATTTATACATAGGTACCTTGTGCAATGTGTTTTTTACACTTAAATGTACACATTTACAAAAGTAAAGTTTTCTGTATAACAACTAGTTTTCTCAAAAAAACTGTTTTTTTATTTGCCTAAAGTGTATGTTTTTGGGTTTTTGGAATGTGTACCTTTTTCAACTCACCCAATCATACTGAAAGTGTGTAACAGTAAGCATTTCTGTCAATAATGTCATCTCCGCGAAAAATAATAGTAGTTGTTAATTTTTCTCCAGCCTATATATGAGTTCTTTATCACAATGTCAGCCTCTTGTACAATCCCTAGAAACCGGGAGTAACGACTCTGAATTACCCACAACACAGAACTATTTACCTCTCGCCCTGGAATCTTGCAGGCTCCACCTCAGGACTACATACTGCAGGTATAGGCTTACTAGCAGTCCCACTTTTCTTTTCACAAAATGAGATATCCTCAGAGCCTAATGTAAATGTGAATGTGAGAAAGAAAGTTCCGTACCTCGTAAGATAATCGCTTTTAAATTACACGTTAAACTGTAAAGCTCTTGCATATTGAACCCTGGTACAGTTTTTTGCACTGTTTCGAGATGTAGGGCTTTGGAAATCGTCGTGGAACGAGAAGAGAAACTGAATACAACTCACCAGGTAAGACTTGCAAGTTGCAGAGGCATTCAACACTGGGTACTGACCTGGAAAAGAAGAAAACGAAAATTAGTTTCAGAACACGGGTATCGTTAAAACAGACATTTAAAATACGTACTCTAAAAATATCAGCCAAACGAAGCACACATCAAGTCACATCCCCTCACAATAACAACAGCTTTTAAGCAGATTTCGTCTGTAAACTGTGTAACACCCGCAGGACACAAATTCAATAATTTGACACAGAGCAAAGTTAGGCAAATGCAGTTCTCTCTACTGATCGTTTACGTGCGACATATTCACTGTATATGGGGGGGGGGACTCAAATTAAAAGTTACGTTTCAGTTGTCGTTTGTGTGTGAATGACGGTTAACGATGACTTCAAAAATTATTGCTCGTGCCAGTTATGAAGTGTAGGATGAAATTCGATTTTGATATAAATATAAGTTAATGCATCTGGACTGAAGGCCAGCGATGACGTTTGCGACTCTATAGCAAGGAGGTTACATACAGCGAAACGTGATACCACAAACCATATCTTTGGTCTATGCGTGCAACAATGTCTTCAACTCTTTCTCTGTGAGGATAAGCATACGAATAATGAAATATAAGAATAAATAAATAAAGCAGTAAAAAAGAAATTTCTTTTAATACATCTCTTTAAAAAAATCGGTTTGACGTTTCTCGCATTACATCAAATGATCCATCTGTGATATTATTACAATCATTATTGTTGAATTTCGTGATTGGATTCTTCGAAACGAGTGCATTTTTACCTGTTATTTCTTATATATTCTCTGATAAATGTAACATGTTTTTTTAGAAAAAAATGAGATGGACAGAGAGTGAGTGGATAGGAAAAGTACTAACTCAAGCTTCGAATAAATAAATACGCGGGCAACGCCGGGTTTTCAGCTAGTACAAACATATATATATATATATATATATATATATATATATATATATATATATATATATATATTAAAATGAAATAAATTAAAAAATATCTTCGTTCTATTTAATTCAGAATTAAACAAGGAAACTTATAATTTATAAAAAGTAAATTCCTCTTTTTATTAGGCCTGTATTATTGTATTATAGAACCGCCTTAGCAGTCAGAGGTTCACTACGCCATTTATTTTATGGTGCAAGTACTTCCTCGTATGACAGCGACCCCCCCAAACGAGTCTATGCGATCCCCATGGGGTTCGCAACCCACAGGATGAAGAACACTGGTATAAATTATATAACATGGAAATTTTAAAAATCGTTATACTAGCAGTGCTTTCCAACATGTGGGTGGTGACCCTAAGGGGGATCGCAAAGTCTTATTGGGTGGGATGGGGGAGGGGGTGTTTCGTCACAAGAGGAATTACTTGTATACCATAAAATAACTAGGGGTTCAGTAATACAAAAATCTCAGCCAAGGCGAAATTTATTTAACGTTAAAATAAAGGAGTTCCTCATGTATCTTTGATTATCAATTAAGTAGCTCATAAATTGTTTTATAATAATGTAAGTTTATGATAAATAAGCGCACAGCCTGAAAACGTTTTTTTCAAGAACCCATTGATAGGCAAAAGAATATGATACACTAAGTAATTTTAAAAATATACTTTTTTATAAACTGTCTGTACAGTGGGACCTTTCTTAATCAGCATAATTCGCGTTTGAGACTTGCCCGAAAGGTGGAACACTGGTTAAGCAAAATATATTTTTCTGTAGGAAACATTGTAAAAATATAGAAAAAATACACTAAAGGAAAGTCGTCCAACAATGTAAAAGAAAGCTGTAACAAAAGAAAGAATATTAAATTCGTTTCGTTTGAGATAACAGAATTACGGTTCATGAGCCAAGCTGGCCGTCACCTCTCAGCCTCTGGATATTGGTATCCCAGAAAGGACTATCCGATTGGGGATGCACCACAAGGTCTTAAGGCTTTAAACACAGCTCCGTGCGATCAAGCCTTCTACGACTGCATTGACGTCCTCTCTCAGGCCTTTCCGTAGAGCCTCTGTCGTCTATGTCGCATGAGGATTGGCCATACGTGTATAACCCATGGCCGCCTTTCACGTGTAGAGGACCCAATAAATTGCCACTGTGATGATTTGTTGACAGAGGTCCACATCCTGTTGGACTGTCCTCTTACTGCCGCCTTGAGGAAGTCTTTCAATCTGGGTACTGCGCTTTTTTTCAATTTTAGGTGACCTTCTTTTAGGTTTGCAGCTGGATTTTATCACTCTATTCAGTGGCGGATTCATGTGTCTGATTCCTTCTTCCCCCTACCCTCCAGACCTTTTAATACGTTGCCTCTTTTACGTTTTGTGTCTTATTTTGAACTGTAGGATTGTAGTATGTGCAGAGGGGCTGGCTGTATTATCTTCCTGATCACTCAGCCAAATATCCGTACCCAACGACTGGAAACTTGCCCAAGTTACTCCAATATTCAAGAAAGGCAACAGGAGAGATTTCCCAAATAAGAGGCCAATCTCAATAACGTCGATTTGCAGTAGGATTTTGGAACATATACTTTGTTCGAATATTATGAACTACCTCGAACAGAACGACCTATTAACCAATAGTCAACACGGATTCAGAAAGTATCGCTCTTGCAAAACACAGCTTGCCCTTTATTCACATGAAGTGATAAGTGCCATCGACAAGGAATCACAAATCGATACCACATTTCTGGATTTCAGGAAGGCTTTTGACACTGTACCGCACAAGCGGCTTCTTATGACATTGCGTGCTTATGGAATATCTCCTCAGTTGTGCGATTGGATTCACGATTTCCTGTCAGAAAGGACGCAGTTCGTTGTAATTGACGGTGGGTCATCGAGTAAAACAGAAGTGATATCTGTCGTTCCACAGGGAAGCGCTGTAGGTCCCCTACTCTTCCTCGTGTTTATAAACGATTTAGGAGACAATTTGATTAGCTCCCTTGCACTGTTCACGGATGATGCTGTAGTTTATCGGTTAGTGAAGTCAACAGATTATCAAAAGCAAATGAAAAGCGATTTAGGCAACATTTCTACATGGTGCGAAAATTGGCAATTAACACTAGATATTGAAAAGTGTGAAGTAATACATATCACTAAAAGAAATCCGCTGAACTTCAATTACACGATAAATGAGTCATACCTTAAGGTCGTAAATTTAACAAAATACCTAAGAGTTACAATTACGAACTATTTAAACTGGAGAGAACACATAGAAAATATTATGGGGAAGGCGAACCAAAGGTTACGTTTCATTGGCAGAACGCTTCGAAGATGCACCAGCTCCACCAAAGAGACTGCCTACATCACACTTGTGTGTCCTCTCCTGGAGTACTGTTGACCAGTGTGAGACCCTCAACAGGTGGAACTGACGGAAGACATTGAGAAAGTTCAGAGAATGGCAGTTCGTTTTATCACGTTACAGGAAGGAAAGCGTCACGGAAATGTGTTACGATTTAAGGTGTAAATCATTAAAAGTAAGACGTTATTCGTTGCGGAGAGATCTATTTGCGAAATTTCAATCACTGACTTTTACTTCTGTATGTGAAAATATTTTGCTAGCATCCACCTACACAGGGTGACATGACCATCCCAATAAAATAAGAGAAATCATATCGAAAACGGAACGATTTAGGTGTTCTTTCTTCCCGCACGCTATTAGAGAATGGAAGGGAAGATAATGTTTTGAAAGTGGTTAATTAACCCTCCGCCAGGCACTTAAATGTGATTTGCAGTGTATCTAGTATCTACGTAGATGTGATCTGCCAGACACTGTCTTATGCTATATCGTGTTAGATTAGTACAACCCTCGGCCTCTTCCATTTGTGTTTTCCTCCTTTGAGTTGTCTGCGTCATGTTCATTATCACTGTGATCACTGTGTATTGTTTACCCTGTGGGTGTTGAGCTCCTTTTTTTTCTTTTTTCTTTTATTTATTTTTTTTTTTTTTTTGTACTTTCCTTATTATTTTCGGTAGGAACAGGTGACTGATGACCTCGTAGTTTAGTCTCCTCAAAATCTCAAAACATCAACAACAACAACGGTTTGTGAGGAGGGGGTTTCGCGAGAATATGTTCTTTCAGGAGTTTGTCTCCAGTATATTGGTACATGGAAGGGGGTCGCATTTTCGAAAAGGTAGAAAAACACTGGGCTCGTAGATCAAAGAGCATGACATAAAATCTCCATGAGCTCAAAGCCATACAAACGCTGACAATAAAGAAATCAAGTAATCCTATTCCTCCACCTTGGAATTTCATCCGTCAAAGCCGATAGCAGTCTGCGTCATCATGACCCAAAGAATAAAATATTAATTAAAATAAATGCATATAATAAATAAATAAAAATCACAGTGCTCATTGACTTTGCCAACCACTTTAATCGGAAGCCCACACACACAGACCGTTATCTGCACCGGGATTGAAACCACTACCCACAGCAAAAGCGGAGCATTATAAAGACGTTGGCGGACAAAGCAAGGAACATCTGCAAATTGGAATTACCCGACGCGGAATGGAATGCCTTACTTAAGAATGGCTATTCGTCTACAGAAATAAGGAGAGCGTTGACACCGACACGTAGAATTGAAAACGATGAAAAGGTTGCTGTGAAGTGTAAAGTATTCCTGCTTTTTATTAAGGACGCCACCGAGCGCATCGGTAAAATTTTGACGAAAGGGAATGTTGCCGTTATTTACAAACTTACTCGAAAGATACAGGATCACCTGAAATCGGTGAAGGATGCTCGCAAAACGCTGGAAAAAGCAGGAATTTATAGGATTTCGTGTAGCTGTGGAGGCGTATACGTGGGTACCACAAAACGAACAGTCAAAATACGACTAGATGAGCACAAGGGGAACTGTAGAAGGGAAGAGATTGACAGATCAACTGGTGCTGGACATTTTTTTTCAACCAGGGGATCACCTTATTCAATTTGATAAGTTTCAGGTTTTAGCAGCCACAAATGGATACCACGGAAGACTGTACAGAGAGGCTATAGAAATTGTGAAACACACCAATAATTTCAATATTATGTAGGAGGGCGTGAAACTAAATGAAATCTGGATTCCGGTGTTCAAGAAGAAATGTAACAGTCTTCCACCATGGGACGATATTAACGGACGGAGGCAATCGGCAACGACGAATTGCGCGCGCACATCTAAAACATCTGATGTCACACCTCTGCGCGCGAGCCCTCGTAAACGGAGTTTGGCTGCAGTCAGTAGCGAGCCAGGGTGTGCATTGGACATACGACAGTCCCACGATATCCCTTGAAAATGTCCTCTGCAGTTGGGGACGAAACGTTGGGTTTGAATAATAAATCCATAAGAACACAGCATAATAGCCCTGAAATTTTTGTAATTTTGACATTTCCGGCCGTGAAAGATTACATTCTACAATGTTAACTATTGCTCTGCACGTACATGAAGACACCACAAGTTGCTTCTTGCTCGCTGCGATGTCAGGTAACTGATCACGCTCGTCCACCTTGCGTTTCACGGTCAGTTTGGCCTGAGGCGGTAAACGGCTGGCCTGTGAACGCGCATCTGTCGGGAGGAGCAAACAGCCGGCGAAGGACCCACCCGCAGGGCTGCTTGAGCCCTCTGCCAGCTCATCCAGTTATGCTGCGGGATTATCGCTGAGTAGTTTCCACTGTTTCCCGGCGGCTACAGGAGGGAGGACGAAGAACAGCGCCTCTTCCACTCTTTTTTCTTTCCCGGCGCGACAGACTTTCAAAGGGAAAGTAAAAGAAAGGGTAAGAGCAAAGTTGAACAGCTGCCGATGGCGGTCAGTGCTCCAGCAGTAGACGTCCCGTGTGGGGTCGCGCTGTGGACTGCGGCGCCGAAACCCCGTCTGGTCCCCGCGTCGCTCGCTTTAACACTCTCTGCACCAGGTCTATTTCGTCAAATGTTCGAATGTTTGTTAAGCTTATGGGACTTCGGGGTCATCAGACCCTAATCTTACAAACTACTTATCTACTACCTTATACTAAGGACAGCACAAATATCCATGCCCGAGTGGGGATACGAACCCCCGACCGTAGTGGCCGTGCAACCGTGACTGGAGCGCCTCAGTCCCCTCGGCCACCGCGGCCGGCTCTATTTTGTCCATCCGTCCATAGAAACCGGGTAATTTTACCAGTATTTAAAAAAAAAAATCACTGCATGAAATCAACTGTTTGGATGTGGAAAATTTAGCTCTAATGTAAAGCTGCGCTTTTCTACTGTGCGAGAGAAACCAATTTGGCATCTTTTTGTCAGTCAAATGTTCAAATGTTTGAAAAACTATCGAACCATACTGCGTGGTCATCAGTCCGTAGCTTACAAACTACTTAAACTAAGGTAAACAAACCTAAGGACAACACACACACCCATGCCCCAGGGAGACTCTAACTTCCGACAGCGAGCAACCGCGCGCTCCGCAGCGATGCGCCTTAGACCACTCGGCTACTCCATCGCGGCTTTTGTTGGTCTACAGTAGCTACACATAAATTTCAAACCTAATGATATTGCTTATTAGATTAATTATTGTCAATTCACAACATGTTTCGGGCTTAGCCCATCATCTGGTGATAGATATTATATAAATTTAGTTTTTATGTATTCAAATTTTTCATGCAAAATACTGTTTTTATGTATTTGTCAATACATAAAAACAGTATTTTACATGACAAATTTGAATACATCCAATCTATATTTATACAATATCGATCACCAGATTTGTCATGTAAAATACTGTTGTTATGTATTTTTCAATAAATAACAAAAGTATTTTACATGACAAATTTGAGCACATCAAATCTAAATTTATATAATATCGATCACCAGATGATGGGCTAAGCCCGAAACATGTTTTAAATTGACAATAATTAATCTACTGATAACATCTTTTGATTATTCAAACAATCTCTAGAAATTTTAGAATTATTATTAAAACAAATTACAATGAAGGCTGCATACATCTACCAAGACTTTCAGTCTAAAATAAGCTTTAATGATATTGCTTTTGTATTCAAAATCGTCTGAATCACACTCTGCGTTATCCAGAGTGCCGCTATCGTTAATCACTTAGCGATTTCTGCGTCTGATAAAACCCGCCGAGTGTTATGAGCATCACAACGATGTAAGAATGAATGAGATCGCAAAGATAGGTTTTAACATGAATTACGGCGCTCTAAACAGCACTGCTGTACCATCTATGGATGCATTTTGTTACTCACTATCCGTACAACATATAACGCTGGCCAAACCAGTAGAAGTAACGTTGCAATGTTTTGCATTAAATTAAATGTAGCGGCCCGTAAATTTTACGGTTCTGGTGATTTTCGCCCAGTCCCCGTGAATTTTACGGGTTTGCCGCTTAGTGTTAAAATTTAGTTTCCTCGTCGACTGTCACTGCAGCGGGCTAAAGCGGCTGAAGTCAGGCATGAGGTCGGAGCGATTGTTTACACGCTTCGTAGGTTGGCAATGCTCTGCATTTCACGCAGAGCCACTTTGATGTAACCAGTGAGAGGCGAGGGACGATGGATTCAATTAATACCGACGTATTTGAAGCCACTGCATACGATGTGTTGTGTTTGTGTGTTAAAATTTTGTGTCGGTATGGCAAGCGATTCTATTACATGGTTGGACTTGTATGAGGCTTTAGCATGCGACGACATGTCAGTGTTTTCACAAATAACTACTTCGAATTAGAGACATTATCGATATATATATATATATATATATATATATGTCTCTAATTCGAAGTAGTTATTTGTGAAAACACTGACATGTCGTCGCATATATATATATATATATATATATATATATATATATATATATATATATATCGATAATGTCTCTAATTCGAAGTAGTTATTTGTGAAAACACTGACATGTCGTCGCATGCTAAAAAACTAGGCTCTTGGCATCTATCCTTCCATTTATAAAATACGATCGCTCCCTGAGTAAATTATGTGGTAGTGTAATATATCAGGGAGCGATCGTACTTTATAAATGAAAGGATAGATGCCAAGAGCCTAGTTTTTTATTTTATTTATTCAAGCCACCCGTTTTTGACACTCTATAGTGTCATCATTTGGTCTGTCGGAAACATGTACAAAAAAGGTGTTACATGCAGTTATTACATTTTACGTACAATTCGTGAAGTAGAAAAGCAAATAAAACGTAATCTCAAAATTTCTAAGAAAACCGGTTACATACCTTTTTGACAAGAAACTGCTTTTAGTAATGTTCCACATTATATCTGGTTGATATTTTCACAGTTTGAATCTAAATTCGCGCATTCGGGTTTCGAAGCGCGATTCCTCACATGCTAGCAGAAAAAAAAATGTCTAATACAAAGTTTCGTCCTGCGCATATTTCCGGCAGGAAATGGATGTTGAAGATTGAGATGGGTGTGTGTCAGAATTACACAACTACAACAGCAAGCTTCTAGGGGATGTGGGAGGTGTCTTGAGGAACAAAGTGAGCATAGAAACCAATGCCCGGAAACGTCATCCAATGACGCTACAGAGCGTCGAAGTTGCTGGAGGGGATGTCTAGCGGCAGGAGCTGGTGCCTGAAACTTGAACTCCACGTAGCGTCGTCGAATAGCGTTTCCGGACATGGGTTTCCATGCTCTTTGTGTTCCTCAAGACGCCTAATACATCCCTTACAAGTTTGTTGGTGTAATTATGAAACACACTGACGTATGGAAGGCACAGCCGACTCAGTCTTTGGCGTCCATTTATTGGCGGAAATATGCACAGGATGAAATTTTGTGCCGTGGTGGATTAGCCGCGCGTGCTGGAGCGCCGTGTTGCGATGCGTGCGGCAGTCCGCTGTCGGGGGTTCGAATCCCCTCTCGGGCATGGAAGTTTGCGTCGTCCTTAGTATAAGGTAGTTTATAAGTAGTTTGTAAGTTTCGAAACTGATGTCCCCGTAGTTAAGTCCCTTAAGTTCTACAAACATTTGAATTTTTTTTTTTTGAAATTTTGTGGGAGACATTTTTCATTGTTGGCAGGTGAGGAATCGCGCTGCGAAGACCGAGTGGGCGAATTTAGATTCATACTGTATAAACAGGACGTCCAACGCCTAACAGCCAGTCGTCGACTCACCTTTGAAAATGTTGCCTGCTGTAGGCAACGAAACGTTGTGAGATTACCGACCAATATAAATAATGGTAATTAATAGCATTTGATAATTAAACAGTATGAAGTTCACTGCAAACATTGCCCATGCCAATGCACTAAACGTTACACAATTTTAATCTTATTAATTATGGTAGCAATGTATGTATGCAGTAGGGTGACAACATTTATAGTAAGGCCAAAGGTAGAAATTCTCCACGTTGAGATTTGCTGTGTGCTTGTAACTGACGGGAGGCCGGCGAGCAGGCCGACGTTGGTGGCTTGTTCCAGCTTAGGATTTTCCAGTTTTCGTTTCCAGTGAGGGGAGAGGGACAATGGCGAGTGCCAGGTGGAGTGCAGTGCACAGCGTGAAATAAAATATTCTAATACTACTTGCATTTGAAGTAATACGATGCAGTTAGGAACCTTTAAGGCCCTCATTACAAAATAGCCTGTTGATAAATAAACAATACATTAGCTGATATAGTACATCTGGCGTAATATGTTTAATTGACAATGAAAAGTAATAAATTACCAATGAATACAAGACAGTTACACAACTAGCATGGCAATGTTTGTTTATAAAAATAATATATTAACTATTTCTCATTTTATTTTCAATTAATTTTGTGTATTTTATCTTGAAGTATTCAGTTAAATCACTTATCTGTGATATAAGAAATTGCACGATTATGATAAATAGTACAAAGGATGTTTATACCAATATAAAAACCTAAAAGACATTTATTTAATGTGTAGTGTAATTATTGTGATTTTAAGTAAAGTTTTAGAAATGTATTGGCTGAGCGCTGTACATTGGCAAATCGGTTAGAACAGCTCACATGGGGAAGTTGATGACGTAGGAGAAACAACCCCGGCAGTTGAGCTTTTGGCGTGCGCGAGGGCAGTAAGTGAAGAGTCGGGAGCATGTGGGGTAGCTGGCTGGGTGGCGTCTCTCTGCGGCAGTCGGCATGTGGATCTCGAGGTGGTGACTTTAGATTTGTGTGTGGAAATCGCCACGAGTAGTTGCTCATCGTAGACTGCACCAAGTTGAATCGAGTGCTACTGTGTGTTTGTGAATATTTAGCCGATGGAACAAGGTGTGCATCGCATTGAATTGAAGTGACTGTGATTTGTTAATGTAACACGTGTCGTCGCATAGGCAAGAACATAAACGGTGTTTGAGACAGCCACATGGTGAGAAAACAATTTGCGACAAATATTCATTTTGTCTGGGGGCTCACGAGCTATAACTTTATTTGATAAATGTGTCGACGTACAGATGTATCAGCCACAGGGTTCTAATATTGTGAAATAAACAACGTAAAGTGAATTTTCACGTTTTTTCAAAATTAGTAGTTAGTACACCCTTTTCTCTCATGAACTTGATTTTATTATGAATTTGTTTTGTTAATCATATGCAGGGAAGGAAAGCTGCGAATGTGTGATATCATCCCCTAGAAAACGAGTGAAACATCAGTAATCACAGTTCCAGTGCTTTTGCGTGTTAAGTATTTGGTTTGCAGTTGGTGGTTGTGAGTTTTAAAAGTTAAACTTTACCTATTTTAAACTCTCACCCCGACCTTCACTCTCGCAATGTCGGAGACTTGAAGTTATATATGTATATTGACTACGGAATCTTATCCCAAAAGTCTTAATTAATGATTAACGGGAGTGACAGTCCCTCACCGTTTACTATGACACAACATAACCCCACAATTTTCTGATATCTGGAACTGAAATAAGAGAGAAAATAACGTCTTCAATACACTTCGACGGCTCACTGGAATACAACTGGCAGGTGCCCAGTTGAAGTATCGTGGAGCGTAGTAAGCGACGACAGAGAGCAAGTGGGAAAGGGTTTTGAATGTCGGTCGGACTGACTCACTGACCTGGCCTGTATCCAAGTTTGTCCCTCTCTGCTGATTCTGAGGCCAGGGTAATAATCACGGGGAAACTGCGGGCGCCATATTTCTCGAGGACACGCCGTACTTCTGGGTGGCAGCGAGCGGTGTACACCTCTGTTATTAGTCTTCCACGGTGAAGAACGGTAGACACAAACCGGGACAACAGCAGCACTTTGCACTGTCACCAGTGGCAGAGAGGGCCTGCAGGGCCCGGAAAAAAAGTGTTTTTAATATACAGGAATTTCAACGCGGAAAAGACTGAAAAAACAAAAATAGAGCAGCCAGGCTTGAAAAAAAGAAAAAAAAGAATGAGGAGGTATCCGCGCCGGGGGGTGACACACCGTGCGAACACAATACGGTCGGTGCGCTGCTGCGACGTGCGCGCGGCGTTTTAATAATTCCGGTACACTGCCGAAATTAAGCGGCGAGCAATCAGGCAGACGCCATTGTGTGGAGTCAGCGCTCTGGGTGCGCAGAGCTGCAGAAGCGAGACTCTTCCTAGGTACCGCAGATGTAGTGTGGGAGGTGACGTCAGGCACAAGTGCATAACAATGACCTCAGAGGGGTATCACTTGAATGTAGTGATTGACAGGAACAGAAGTGGTTGGAACAGTAGTGTGTAAAGGTTAGGAAGAAGCAGACAGCTTGGTGGAATGATATACTCAAGGCAGTCTGTAAAAAAGAAGGCGTTTCAACAATGGCTCCAGGCACAGAAAGGAAGCTATGTTGGACAAAGAAAGGAAGCCAAACAGTTAATGTCATCATCTAAGCAGAAATAATGATATATATATACAGGGTGTCCCAGCTATCTTGAACACCCAAAATTTCTCTGGAACAATAACAGCTTTTGGAAAACGACTTTCACCAGTATCAATGTACGGCTGGGGCCCATAAATGTACATATCTGAAAACAATCTAAAAAGAAAGCAAATGTGTTTTTAACACAAACTATTGTCTTTTTTTAAATGGACACCCTATATTTTTTTCTTCAGCAATCCATAGCATGACAAATCAGATAAACAATGCCGTTGATTGCATCGCAATATTCTAATTACATCCCGAGATATTGCGTTGACGCTTGACGCGAAGTTGACGCTTGAAATACGCGAAACGCACGGCTAGCGCACGTTCTGAGACACTGGAGAGAACCCCATGCTGCTCAGGACGTGCGCTAGCCGCGCGTTTTGGTATCTCAAGCGTCGACTCCGCTTAGCAATATCTCGGGATGTAAATGGAATATTGCGATGCAATCAACGCCATTGTTTATGTTTGTCATGCTATGGATTGCTGAAGAAAAAAATATACGGTGTCCATTTAAAAAAACACACGTTTGTGTTAAATAACTCATTTGCTTTCGTTTTAGAATGTTTCCAAATATGTACATTCATGGGTTCCAGCCGTACATTGATACCTGTGAAAGTCGTTTTCCAATAGCTGTTATTGTTCCAGAGATATTTTGGGTGGACAAGATAGTTGGGACACCCTATATATACAGGGTGTTTCACTAAGTGTGTTTGCCTCTGTATCTTATAAAATAATAGGCTACGGGAAATTTTAATGCGGTAAGTCAACACAAGAAATGTTACACTTTCTGCGGAGCTATGAACATAGTTTATTGTATCATTTTCCAAAGAGTTACAACACAAAGATATATTTTTTAAATGGAACAATAGTTTTTCTATCGTGAATTGGATTCGTTGAAACCAGCTGCGTCCAAATCAATTTAAACTACAATCCTATCACTGTTAGTTTGGGAGCTACAACCCTTCAAAGTTTCAGGGGCAGATACAACACGCTGTACATAATACATGGCGTGTGGTGAGTGATGGATGTTATGGCGGTGGGAAGTTGATTTACACGAGATGTTCAAATTTGTGTCCATGTTACTCAATGCATAATGCAATGCGCCGTCGAAAGGATCTGCGGACAAGATGGGTCCAGGTTTGCAGGAAGATGGTTGGGGCGCCATGGTCCTCATTCATGGCCCACAAGGTCGCCCGATTTAACACCAGTAGATTTCTTTTTGTGGGGATATCTAAAGGATCGTGTTTATGTCACTGAGCCCACATCCCCAGATGATCTAAAACGGCGCATCGAGGACGCATGTCGCTCCGTCACACCGGCGATTTTACATCTCGTCCGCAGATCATTTCGACGGCGCATTGCATTATGCATTGAGGAACATGGACACATATTTGAACATGTCATGTAAATCAACTTCCCACCGCCATAGCATCCACCACCCACCAGCGTGTGGTATCTGCCCCTGAAACTTTGAAGGGTTGTAGCTCCCAGCGATAGGAATGTAGTTTAAATTGATTTGAACGCTGCTGGTTCTCCGCAGAAAGTGTAACATTTCTTGTGTTGACCTACCGCATCAAAATTTCCCGTCACCTATTATTTTATAAGTTACAGAGGCAAACACACTTAGTAGAACACCCTGTCTCTCTCTCTCTCTCTCTCTCTCTCTATATATATATATATATATATATATATGTGTGTGTGTGTGTGTGTGTGTGTGCGTTCCAAAGAACAGACGTCACTTCTGATCCTGCAATTATTCTTTCATATTCACAGAATATATGGCATCAACTACCAATGGACATAGCTGAAAATGTGTATCCCGTGTAGTGGGACAACATAGTCGTACTACATTTTCCTGTGTCAGCCCTTGTTTTGAAGTTGTAAATAGGAAAATCGAAACTTTTTATTTAAAATGTATACATATCTGATGTTCATGTAACTTTTGTTATTTTATAATATGATTCTTAAAATGTTTTATTTTCTGTATGTTACATGTACGATCGAGGCGTCGCAATCAACAAGGGCAGCATCGTCACCGCCGCAGCCAACCTTGAAGTATGTGACAGCTAGTAGAATTTAACCGACGGCTACTGGGCTACGAATGCAGCTGCGCCTTCTTTATTGCCGCATGTCAATCGTTTCAAAGAAGAAAAGAAATGATCATTAAATGATTACTTACTGTTCTTTGTGATTGAGACCAAGCTGGTTGTACAGGTTCAGATCTCTTGCTAAACTGACTTTGTATTAGTATGAAGAAGAATAAATATTTCATAATATTGAAAAGTATGTTGCATTTATCAAGAGTTATTTGTAATCAACAATATATTATAGCAAGAGTAATTCGATTTTTGTGAAGAGCTTCTACTTATTTCAGAAAACAATTTAAATTCTGATTGAATTGATTACTGATTAGCTTCGAATGTGATATTATATTGGTATCGAGTGTGAATATGGAAAAACAGTGTTTAGCAGGCAGTGGAATATTAATTTTTTTCAGTACACGTTAGCGACAGCAAACAGTAGTGCCTTTGTTTGACTTAGATAAAATTTTAGTAACGGCCACAAACTAGTTTCCTTGGACTGCTCGTACAAGAATCTAATTTATTTTTAGTGAACTATTTAAAGGAGATATTCCTATATTTTTCTGTTTTATATTGCGGTGCGGGAACTTCGAACGAAGTCTTGAAATTTTACATGGTTAGATTCTGACAGTTGGTGTTGCTAGGGGACTGTAAATAACTAATTAACAACGTCCTAGCAACTGATAAAACCTTTCTGGTATCAAAATACTTTCATGATAAGCGACTAAAGATGAACATGAGTAACTGTATTAACCATCGCAGTTACCCATCCCTGTTCCACCACAACAGTCGGGATTCGAACTAGGGTCTTCTGCTTTCTAGGCAGTTGCGGTGGCCACTACACCACTGGGGACACAGTGATCACCGCACCTGCAAGGACTACCTAAGTACGCCTCCCGTTACATACAAATTCCCAGCTTTACCCTGCCCACAGTACTCAAACTCGTAGCGTGAGACGGGGGCTGTAATTAGTCTATTTTTCATACTAACCTTGTGTTACTGTATCTCTCTCCTTACGCTAATTATTGTAATATGTAACATTTTTCTCTGTAGATCTTTCTTTATTTTGATTTCTGTGCCTTTGGGGACACATCAGGGGTGATGGGCTCCTGGGATGGCAGTAAATTCTATGTTTATATGAAAATTTCGGGAATTTAATGTTTATTGGCGCAGCTTGGCTGCTAAAAGTGGTTTTACGTGTTGGGTATGGTCAGGCCGCGCAGAACAGACAGGCTCTTGGGGGTCTCCCCCTCCCACCAACTTTCGCTCGCCTTTGGGGAAGGACGAGAGGGGGCTGTTTTGACCTGTTTGGCGCCGACGCTACAGGCGGCGGAGTATACCTGGCAGAATTTTTTTAGAGTGTGTGGGACGCTTTACACAATGCTGGCCCGCGGTTTACGGTGGGCGATAGCGGGGACTGCCGTTTTAGTCATTCAGCCGTTTCGCAAGAGAAGAATTTGCCGGATACAAAGAATAGCAGAGTGCTCTAGCCCCCAGGCTGTTTATTGGCTGTATTGCCCTTAGGCGTTATCTAAAAAAACTTCCTAGAAAGCAGCAGAGTTTGAACATAGTGTGACAAATGGTTAGGTTAAGAGGAAACCTTTCTGCCCGTCTGGCACCCCAGGGGTTTGGCTCCAGCGGCTGTATATATAGCACAACGTTAACATTTTTATGTCGTGTGACCGTAGCTAGGAGCAAGGTGAAATTCCTTGCAGGGCATTCACCCTGGGAACGATGAAATCCGGGGGAAGCTTTGGTGGCGTGGGCAGAGTCTCTTGGCAGCCGCAGAGAACGCGTCCTGATTCGGCAGAGTATTTTGGTATGACAGCTAAACAATTTGTCAACGGCACTACGCCATCCGATTGGTTTGACTATTAGCCGTTATCAGAGATTGGTGAGTCTTTTCGCGCGTGGGTGTGGCCACGTGAGAGAGCGCGAGGAGGCACGAAGACTCCTTTCTGAGCGTCCGAAGTGTACGGACATCGGCAGACTCAGGTTTGAGCGACCGAAATGTATGGAGCTGGAGAGACTCTTGTGTGAGCGTTCGAAGTGTACGGATCTCAGGAGCCACGCAATACTCCTTACGTGGTTGACATTGTCTTAAACGGTCCTCTGGCTAGACTTGTGTTAGATTCCGAAGATTCGGAGCTTGTAGAACTTGTGTTTACTTCACGGACTTTACATTGTCCGGTGCTTACGCTGTGAGCGGCCACAGTTTAGTTTTCGTTTTGCTAGAAGTCTCTATGTCACCTATACAAAATATTGATTAGTCTACTAGCGTGATAGAATCGCACAGCATGTGCCCAGCGACGCCGACGCCAGTGACGCTGTGTTAAGTTACATGTCGACCCTGCTTAACAGGTTGCAGCAATTACGGTTGGATAAAATTTTTAGCTCATCCGCTCCCACCGCCTGCTGCCTGCGAGCCTGAGACGCTGCCGTCAATGATCATCTGTGTGGGTAAGGTGACGCACTTGCTGGAGGGTTATATGAATGAGACTTGTTGGATTCTGTCCCTTATTTTATTCTTTTGAGATCTGCCTATTTACTTTGGGGAGCTTAGGGCTAACGATAATTTCAAGCCCCTGTGTAGCCAATCTAATAGCATTCTGTTTTGCAAAACCTCCGACCTTTGAGTCAGCCAGTCATTTTTGTGTCTCAATATTTTAACATTTGTAAAAGTTTGTTTGAATACCATTATCTGTTTTTCATTATAGGAAATGTCATCTAATTTTGTGTTAAGATAGGATTTTTCATGTTTAATTGTAATAAATTGATTTTGTGCAGATCTTCTTTCATTTAAGAACATTCCTTTTTTCACTATTTTGGAGGGGAAACAGAAAAGTTAAATTCCACAGTTTACCAATAATTTTTCAAGTACATTTTTGTTTGTTTGGTACAACTGATACATTGCAATAGAATAGAAATGTTTATTATGTGTTTGAAAATATGATCACATCATAGCTGATCAGTAACATTTTAATTTTCCATATTTTGGAGAAATATGATGGCGATCGAAGATAATTAATTGCTGTCCTAAATTTATATGACCTAGTTCACACATGGCAATTCCTGCCAAAGGATTATCGACTAGTTTACAGTAGTTACGAAACTAATTCCCATATGCGTAAGGGCCACTAACTTGCCCACCTCTCCCCATCAGGGTGAAGCTGGGAATTTGTTTGTGATGGGAGGCGTGTTTAGGTAGTCTTTGCAGGTGCGGTGATCACTTTGTCTACAGTGTTGTAGTGGTCAGCGCAACTGCCTAGAAAGCAGAAGATCCTGGTTCGAATCTTGGCTGGCTACACATGTTTAGCTTTCCCCATTGGCAGTTGATGTCATATATTCTGTGAATACGATGTCATTAGTTGTCAATTCATTCTACCCTCCAATTCAAAGACGAGTTTTCTGGACAGGCGACGAAAGATGATGACGAATCCTATGGATGCCTTAGACAGAAGGGGAGAATAATGCTCGATATAGGTGAAAACACATTCAGTGATCTTTCAGATTTCAGTACACAGTGGTATTGGAATGATGATGGAAGTGGGATCTGATTTGAGGGAGTGGAAAGAATGGTCATTAGATTGCAATGCAACATAGCGGCTGTAATAGATGAAATTAAGTCGGAACTCATCAAATGTCAGGTCTCAAACGGTTACACAGAACTGAAATTGCTTGAGAGTCGGGACATGTTCCATTTGACTGGATGAAATTAATATTCACATCAGTTTTGAAGTATCAATACGGGAAAGATTGCTAGCAGTTACAGAGGTATTTCTTTAATTATTGAAAGAAGAGGGAGAGTATGTAAATCAGTGTGGGTTTAGGCCTCTGTAACAGAGTCTGTAACAGTCAGCCACTGTGATTCTATCAATGACTAGAACAATGAAAGCAAATTCTTATGTTATAATTTTGAATTCTTGTATGACATGTTAAGCTATTAGCCAGTTTCTGCTAACGCTTGATAATGGTAAATGACCGAAACCGGTAGCGCTGAGAAATATAAACAGCTATGGTCAAAATGTCGTTCTGCAATGTTCACATCATTTATGGCTCTGTTTGAAACCACAATCTGTCAAGATGCGATTAAAAGAGATGAAAACAACATAAAAAGCGTCGCAAAAGCGGACGACTTAGTAGTGATGGCTGCTTCGATTGAAAGGTTGCAAGTTAATACTTATGGGCTAGGGCAGAGATGTAAGGGTTGTGGTACGAATATCAGCGTCTCCAAAAATAAACTAATGTCTGTGAGAAATTTAAACAGACTCAGTGCCAAATGGGAGAAACAACGTTGAAACATGTCGACAGATTCAATTACTCGCACGATGTCACATAGTGAAATAACTGGAACTGATGTGTATTAAAGGTAATACTGTGAACATTCAGATATGATATATTCTCTTCTCCAAGAACGGAGTCAGTCCCAAGACTAAGTTAGCATTGCACGACCACCTCTGTTGTATGGGAGGGAACGCTCAGTTGAGGTTGCAGATATGAAAATAGCACGGATGATTGCAGGTACTTACAGGAAAATCGAAGAAAACTGGGAATGAACACCAGAGACGAACTGGTTAGAGCAAACGGGCTGAGATGGTGGGAACCTGTTACAAGCGTCGGGCAAGCAAGCTTACCTAAAAGACTCATAGATTCGTCAGTAGAGGGTAGGAGGAGTTGCGGTAGGTAGGTGAAACAACATGGATTCACCCATGAATGATTTTGATGTAAGAGACACTATCGGACAAGGCATCACAGTTTAAATGGGGGATCGTGAAGGAGTTTTAAAAGGGGAGCTGCTTAAACGATGCTGAGTGACGTCAGATGGCAAGCCAAGGAGGGGACGCTAAAAATGAAAGTTAAACACGCGATGCTTTACAAGTTTTGTTAGAGGGATTTAGAGGTTATAGGACGACTTAGAAATTGCTTAGAAAGGTGAACAGGTTTGACATAACTGCAAAAAGCCATATTGACTATAGCTGTTTATTTTTCATCTCAGTGCTACCGGTTTCGGTTAGTTTACCATTTTCAAGCGTTAGCAGAGCTTAACTATTAGCTTAACATGTCGTAATATTTTGCATATTTGTGTTACGACATTTTAAGCTATTAGCTAAACTCTGCTAACGCTTGAAAATGGTAAACTAACCTAAACCGGTAGCATTAGATAAAAAAATAAACAGCTATGACCAATATTGCAGTTTTGATAAGGAACATTAAGCTCCAAGAGTTCACGGAGTTTGGCATTACTGGTAGTTGGCAGCTCCAATGATAGACGCGTGATGGAGCACCTTAGGAACGACTGACGGGAAGGGGAAGAAGTCTACCACGCACTCAATGTGCATATCGAGAGGGCCGGGGGTGTGGTAAAACCGGATGTGGAACGATTTCTTCCGGATGAAGAGCTCTGGGTTAAAGGTGAACTGAAGGTGTTGGATGATGTCGTACCTAATGTTGTATGTCGCTTCAGAAAGAAAGACATTCTGTCCGTTGGCGATTTGTCTTGGGATAAACATGCAACCAGTTGTTTTATGGATGTTTTTTATTCTTAAATAACTAGATTTCAAGCCATTGGACGTTCATCATCGGTGGAGCTGTTACAAGAACATTGTAGTTTCTTGTAGCTTCTAACCTAAAGCGTCATTATGCAGTAATCGTTTCAGCAATTTACATTTTCATCTACTGGCTCAAATGACATTTTTGCTTAATGGGACTTGAAAAACTCGTCCCAAAAGCTGATCTAGATATTCCGACAGTCGTCCTTGAAATTACGTACACGCGATATTGTTCACCATCAGAACAATAAAAAAATATTATTAATATAAATAAAAAATCTACTGCGGGAACGGCCGCCCAATCTGTGACATGGAGCCTCAGACAATGCAGTTATCCCCTCACAACATGATGGAGTACAGTACAATGCTGAACTCCTTTACAATGAAATTGTTCTAACATCGCCATAAGAGGTAGGCATTTGATTACTAAATATTGTCCCATGAACTGTTTTCACAAAATTTTCGTCCAGTTTGCCCATCACATACACACTGACATCCATTCCATTACTGTATCTTCAGGCCACTTGAATCTGGTATTATATAGTCAATTTAGATCACATTAGCCGCAGGAAAAATCATAAAGGTAATTTCATCGTTTCATGTTTCCAGTGGTTTGCGTGCCACGCTTAAAGCAGTCAGCCCAATTACGGCTGGTTCTTTGCATTTAACCTCCTTGGATACTGTGCGTGAGTACCACATTTTATTGGCAAAGGGCCATTTAGGGATTGTAGCGTTCGAGAAGGCCATGCAGACGGCAAAGACCTCAGCAAAAAAAAATTAATAAAATAGAAACGTGCTTGTGGGACGAATGCCTAATTGCTGCAGTCAGAGTAGACGTGGACCGAACCGAAAGCGACCAGTGGGAGGGGGTGGGGGGAAAGGCGGGGGGGGGGGAGTGGAATATTTGCACAAGAGCACCCGGAACAGAAATATCCAACCGACGCATTCCGTAAGCAGAGCGGTTCGCTGTGAAATGTGCGTAATCAAACGTAAAATCGCAGTGATGGGAGAACGAGTAGCAAAGTGTAATGAGCATGGCGAGGCAGCAATTCAGGCACGGCTGTCACAGACACACAGTGATTGCAGGGTGAAGAACATCAACTGCTTGAACCTCCGCTGCTCTAGTGCAAAGAGAAATCTGATTGGCTACTTTGAAACGTGTCCATATAAAAAATTGTAAGAAAATGTCTAATATTTTGCCTCCTTTTTGTGTCGAGTAACTTGCTTGCAAGAAAATGTATAATATCGCTTCTACTGTGTGTATCGATAAGTCTGTAAAGTTTCATCTCTGGAAAAGATCATGTATCGCATAGCATTGTAGCTCGCGCAGAGAGAGATAGTGGGACTTGTGGTTCAGCTCGCTTAGAGAGCAGTTGAGTTGTGTGTATGGCTCCGATACAGAGCAGAGGCTGCTGTGCCAGCAAGTTGATTTGATTGTATTTGGAATATATATTGTATTTTTTATTACTAGGAAAACGTTGTGCCACCGTTGCAATGAAGGTAATTACATTTAATGTCATTATAAAAGATTGTATTATGTAGGTAATGTATTGGTGATTATTAATAATAAGTAACAAAGTTGACCTTTCTTTCCTGTTTCATTTACGTAATTAGAAGATTAACCTACTTCCTTCATTTGATAATTAGTTATTTGTGGATTTAAAGCGCAGTATTTATTTTGGTAATCTTGAACAGATTTCGTATTGGTGCCATAGTAAATGACTGTCATGCAACACTACAGTTAATTGATTATGATACTAAATTTCAATAATCGGGTACTGATCTGCATAAAATTCTCGCAGTCAAACATTAAGAAAGTGGGTTTTGGTTTTTTAATATCTTTCTGGCAGTCAAAATTTTTGAGTATAGTCAGTGTCTGTTTCATGTAGTGACTTGCCATACTTGTTTTGTTAAAAGATCCGTTGCGCACATAATCAGTTTAATGCACTGTTTCTTATTTAACACTATATACATCAATATCAGTGCCATAATTAAAACAAATTACTGTGTTAATGAACAATTTCTTGTCTGATTTAACGATAGGTTCAACTTCACACAACACACACACAGCTTTTAACTTGTTCAGCGTGTTACGTCGCAACAAGAGCTTCCCACCTGTTACGAGGCAGGAGTGGGTATACACATTTATTAATTGTGTAACGATTTTTGTTGTTGTAAAACGCTTGAGTATATAGCACTAATTGCGTGCGGCCCTTATTAAGGATCGCAGGTAGATTTGTATGGTCGAGGAATTGAACAAATGATAGGAAGCTCCGATGGTTGTTCCGATGGGCGACCAAGGCGACTGAGTCACGACAACTCGAAAAAATTCTGGTCCTTTGTAAATTGGCTGATCATTGAGGATGATGATAGATGGCAGAAATAGGAAAGATGGACCTTTTAATTTAACATTTAAGAAATGTCGCACAGGAAGCAGCTGACAGAACTAAAACTGGTATGGATGCAATCATAATTCAATTTTACAAAGAGTACTAAATTCAATTGTTGAAATGTTTATAAATCTATGGGACTTACAAACTACTTAAACTAGGTTAAACTATTTTTCCATAGAACGTTCGATCAATTAAGTCAAAAAGATGGATTGATGGATTAAAAATATAAACCTTTACTGAAAGAAAGACTTTAGTCCACTACAGCTGTAATTGCACGGAGTCTTTGAGACTACTACACGACCGGTTCCGGGACGACTATAAGTTGCATCTTCTGGTGCATTACATAAAATCGCTTGTCAATTATTACATAAAAGTATGTATGTTACATTAAAAATGCGCAATAAAACTTAAAATGAGTCGCAAAGAACTGATTTATGCTATATTAAAACTAGCTAATTTAATCATGACTGCTATTTCGGGGACCTTATTTTCTGGTTGGCGAGGCATACTGGAAACCGCGTCGTTGTCTAATGCCCATATCGATTGCCGGATTCCACAACGATATGAAGTGAAACGAGCATATAAGGTCAGTCGTGGGAAAGGCAGATTGTGAATTTCGGTTTATTGGGAAAATTTTGGGAAAGTTTGATTCGTCTGTGAAGGAGACCGCATATAAAACGCTTATGCGACTCCTTTTGAGTATTCCTCAAGTGTTTGGGATCACATCGAGATCGCCTCGATGATATGGCCGAGCATTGTAAGACGCTTTGCTGCGGAGCGCGCGGTTGCTCACCGTCGGATGTTCCAGTCCTCCGTCTGGCGTGTGTGTGTGTGTGTGTGTGTGTGTGTGTGTGTGTGTGTGTGTGCGCGCGCTGGGTGTGTATGTTTTGTTCTTACGTTAGTTCAAGTAAGTTGGGTTGTAAGCTTGTGGACTGATAACCACAGTAGCTACGTGCCATACATGTACAAACATTTGAATATTTGACCCACCATACCGTTTTAAAGACAGATACAGATACAATTCAGAGGCTGGCGGCTAGGTTTGTTACTGGTAAGTTTCATCAATACGCGAGTGTTTCTGAGAAACTTCGCGAACTCAAACTATCGCTGGAAAGGAGACGTTGTTTTGGAGAAAAACAGTTAAGGCCAGAATTTGAAGATGAGTGCGGAACGATTCTGCTGCCGCAGTATTACATTTCGCTGTAAAACGAAAAACATGTGAGAGAAATTAAGGCTCTTATAGGTATTCGTATTTTCCCTATTTAAGGGTGGATAGGAAACGAGTGACGTACCATTCCACGCACCTTACAGTGGTTTGATGATAACGTATATATATATGTAGGTGTGTCTGTGACACTTTGAAGTGTAGTGATTAATTCAATAAATTGTAAATGCAATATAATGACAATGCATAACTTACGACTACGAGTCCGCAACTTTCTAAGTCGCGGTTCAGTTTAATAAGTAATTTAATTAATTTATTTTTCCTTGAGACAACCCTAGTAAGTATGAAAACCAGATCAAAATATTACCGCCAATCAACGCAAACAGACAGGTGTAATCAGAGGACTAAATATTTCTTTATTATTGCTGCCTACACAGCCATGTTTGCCAGTAAATGAGTCTCGGTACAGACTCTGAACTGGATTTAGATTTCCGCAAATAACAATTAGTACACCAAATTCACACGATATTTAATGTTGAAACAGTGCACATGTAGTGCAAGAAATCATGTCTGGAGATCAACAGCTTGTGGCGCATTTGTTTTTACTGGACATACATTAAAGCCACAGTTTTCTATACATCACCTGTTGCAGCTGTTCAGTGGTCTCGAAGATCTTGTAGCTCGCCTGCCATTAACACATTACAAAATTATGTTATGCCGACGGGTTCTTGGGTTTTCAGAAAACTATATTTGTGACACTTTCATTTTTTTAAGTATGTTTATTTATCCATTCCTGATAAAGCATTTCACAACACACTTCCATACTAAGATGTTACTCCTTTGATACTGCCATAAGACTCTCCTAAGACTGCCTTAGTTCGCGCCAATTCACGCGTATAAATACACGCTAACATTTCTAGAACCTTCTAGAACACGGAAGTACAACATTTAAATATTTAACAATTTGTTCATGAAACATATGCATATTTTGCTTTACGTAAAGATACATAAAAGTATGACAGATGTAATAAATATTTCCATATCAAAATGGAATAATACAAAGATCGTAAGTAAACAACAATTAGCGCAGTGTTAATATATGTTTCCATTGTGTTACGACTTTCAATAATTAATTAATTTAGTTTGTTAGAAGACCCTATAATGCAAATTATAATGAGACTTGACAGAACCGCCATAAGAAGCTTATACATTATAAATCTGGAATATTAGGTTACAATACTACGACCAACTATGGTATCGAATACTTCAGTTATTTAAACTAACGGAACCCTCCTGGCTAAATATATTACAAGCTGAACGTGAGTTGTAGCTGATCGCATCCCGTGCCACAAGGCCCGGGTGGGAGCAGTGTTTCTTGGACGAATGCACTCTACGAGACATTGGTACCAGGTTTAAGACGAACGGTCCAACCACCAGCATTTGCGTTCTGGCAGTACCTGCTTTCATCACTGAAGACGATGGCCCGTCATTCCAATTGATCCTCTGACGGAAGCAGTCAACCCGTGGACGCCGATGCTGTGGCGTGAATGGAAGACGAGCTAGAGTTGTGCATGTCCATACTCCGAAAGCACCACAGTTTGACCCTTTCAAACTCGCTCAGTTTGTGTAGGAAGCTCGGTGCATGTCCGTGGCATGGCACGTTTGTTTCAGACGTTGGTATCACACTGATCCTCATGGCTGTAAACTTTCTCAGTTATATTCTACACGCAGACGGATCTCTTGCACCTATGTCACAGCGCATGGCTGCGCATGGCTGCGCATGGCTGCGCGATCTGTCAAGGATTGGGTCGCCGCTCCCTCCGGGAACTGTAATATCTCTGAGCATATGTAAACATGTCGGTTGCCGAGCTCCGTGCGCATAGCGGAACAGCAAACGCTATTGGCCGTTTCATGGAGGCCATGTAGGTCCCGCAAACGCTGCGCTCAAACACTTCGTTTTAGATATTCATAGAGAACGGACTTAGACATCCTGTTACTTCTGAGGTCACTCAGTGAAACATTCAGTTATTCTCTTACTGTAGCTTTTCTTCATTTTTTACCAATGTATCTGGACCATAGAGAAACTGTGATTGTACCATGTGTATTTATTATAACTATTCAATTATAATCCTGATAGTCGCCTTCAACCTCATCCGCGAAAAAACACCGGGACTGGCGCCAGACATGCACACATCTAAATTCGATGCTCCACATCAACTCCTCCAAGTGCTGGCATGCCTTCCGCCGTCTTAATGGCAGTCACTCCTCGCATCTCGCTTCTCCATGACGACCATCCCTTTCCTGACAATTGCAGTGAGGCACTTTGCATCCTACCTCTCCGGAGTCTTTTCCATTCCCGACAATCCTAACCTTGACTATTCTCTTTCCCGAAGACCATGCGCCAACCAACACTCCTCCCCTCCGCTCGCCCCCTGCTTCCAGTATTGGACCACATTCCTGCCTCAGAATTGAACACTCCACCACCCATGACATAATAGACACTCTTCGCACAAAATGTAACACTGACCCCGGCAACACCTCCGGGCCTCCCCCTGTGGTGTCGCACAAGTCCAAAGTGCGCGCCACCTACTTTCGCCGCGCGCCGCCATGCACGCACGGCGCGGCGTTCTTACGACGACAGCCACGAGCGCCCTCTGCTGCAACTACGCTCGTGGCCTCCACTGAACGACATCGGTCACTTGGGACTGAGATAGGAACCAGTTAGGACCTTCGGAATTAGATAGGCACCAGTGAAGACTTGGCTGTCAGTTAGGCACTAGGCAGGCCTCTAGTTCAACTATGTATCATCATTCTACAGTACTATGTAAAAGTTAAGTATTGTATAAATTCTGTGCAATATATATCTCGTTGTAATTTACTCTAGTGTTTCTAGTTTCTGGCTGCTCCCCTCCGTACCTGCACCAGCGTGCTATCTTTATTCCTGTGTCGGTCTCATTCCACTCGGCCACCGACACCTACGACGGAAACGAGACACAAAAGCGGCGACGAGGCTGGGACACAAAACCCCCCTCTCCACCTTCCATGCAGTCCTTGGATCCCTTTACAACGTCGTCCTTTTCATGAGCTTTTACCCCGACCTGTGGAAGATCTCTCGTATTGTCATGTTCCCCAAACACAACAAGCGCCCATCCCACATCTCATCCTTTCGTCCCATCAGCTTCACCTCCGTGTTCAGCAAGGTCCTGGAAACCATCCTCTCCCTTCACATCCATCAGCACCTCCGCGGCCACCAAGCTCCCCCCCCCACCCTATCACAATGTGGCTTCCGACACTCCTTCTCTGCTGACGTCCTGCTCCTTAGCCTCACCCACCTACTCTCCGTCCAGCTTAACTCCCGTCACTCCGCTATATTTGTGCCCCTTGACATAGAAAAAGCCTATGACCATCTACAGAATTCCACTCTCCTTTTCAAGCTCAAGTTCTACGACTTTCCTTTTAATTATGTCCACCTCATTGCATCTTTCCTCACCCATCGCCCCTCCTATATCACTGTCTGAAACTTTGCGACACGGGCGTTGCCGAGCAGTCTCGAGCACCACATTGCAAACCGAGCGGCCTTCCACGTTGGGGTTCGAATGCTCCCTCCGGCAAGGGTGGGAGTGTTGTCTCTGGTATTAGTTCATAAGTAGTTTATAAGTTTAGAGTCTGATGACCCTGCAATCCCATAAGCTTTCCCATAACCTTTAAAATCATTTGAACATTTTGAAGTCCAACTCCCAATTGTTTTACACCTCTGCCAGGGTACCTCAAGGCACCCTTTCTCCTTTCCTTTATCTCTGCTGATATGCCCCAACCCCAACTTACTGTCTATCTCCTACAACATGCTGATGACACCGCTTTCCTAACACTTGCCCCCTCCCTTGACGATTCCGGTTTCTGTTCCATTCCCACTTCAGTAAGTTTGCTGCATGGTGCAACCAGTGGTTCATTTCCATCAATCGCAAGAAGTCCCATGCAATCATTATAGGTCGCACCACCCCCTCCTTCTGCCTTCTACCTTACCCTCCACAACCGTCCCATCTGCCACACCCCCACTCTCAAACACCTCAGCCTAACCCTTGATTCCTCTCTCTCCAGGATCCCACACCTCCGCATTTTTCGTCAGAAAGCCCTCTCCCACCTCCTTACCGACTGAACATGGGGTTCTGAACCCCCTCCGCCATCCTGTACACCTACCGCTCCCTTATGCGTCCTGTCCTTTGCAGCTGCCACCCCACCTGGATTTCCACTCCCCCTTCCTGTTACAAAACCCTCCAAATCCGAGAACGCCATGTCCTCCACCACGTCTACCGTATCTGGCTTCCCGCCTCCATGTGGATCCTATATGACCTTATGCCGTTTCCCCATCTCCTCCAGTACCTCAAACACATTCGGATCCAACACATCAACCGCAAGATAGACTCCTACAACCCTCTGGTATACCCCATTCTCACCAATCCTGGGCTACTGCCACACTTTACCGCTGCATCCCTCCCTCCACCTCCACACTCTCCACATTCTTTCCCAGGGTAACTTCCTCCACCTCCCTCTCCCAGATGAAGCCCTCTATCCTGAAATATACCCATTCTACCTACCGTGATCATCTCCCATCGATGAAGCGCACCCTCTCTCGTCCTCTTCCTATACCCACCTCCAACTTGGTTATTCCTCTTCCTGGCCTTGAGTCCCTACGTTTCGTCTCCGCCCTCTCTCCTACCCCTCCCCCCACCCGTGGTTTCCTCTCTCATCCCTCCGTACCCTGCGGCGTCCTGCGCCAAACGCTTTGACAGTGGTCCGTCCAGTGTTGTGTGTAAAGTGAATCTGTGTCCGCCGCTTCCAGACAAATGTCGCAAACGATACATTTAAACAATGTCTCCAAGTGCTCTTCGTCTTGTCTATGTTTTAAAGTCATAATGCTTTCTTTTTAAGTCACCATGACTCGTTATTTTAACTGATTACGTTTTATTCATCTGTCAAAATTGTCCTCGTGTCTCCTATTACAAGCTCTCTCGGCTGAAGAGCATCACTTAATGCTGCTGCCAGCATACTGGCATGTATATGTTTAGTATAAAATTAAAATAAAGAAAAAACTCCAATCCCACTTATCCACTCCTACTAGGGTAAGAAATTCCTCTAACCTGGAAGCCTGTTATGGACTTCAGTTTTCTAACGCATTAACGGATAGGGAAGCCATCTTTATCATTTTAAGTAGGTAAGGTAAGGTTGAAGCGATGTAACATATATGTTATAAAGTTCTCCCTCGGGCATGTGTGTGTATGTGTGTGTGTTTTGTCCTTGACATAAGGTACAGGGTGATCAATCCTCAGCGCAACCACTTTTGCAACGTGCGACTTGCCAGCGCTGGCAGCTGCATTGCCCGCTTAGCGTGCCGCCCGTCGTCCGCACTAATTTTAATACGGGTTGGCGCGCAAGTTATTTCTGACATACATAACACAAAAAGAAAAAATAGTTTATTTCTCACCGTATTACGCAAGGAGGTGCTGTAACTGCCTCCCTTCGTTGTTGAATCATTTCTGACACCTGCTGAAGAAGTTGCTCATTACACTCTGAAGTACCCTCTCAGAAATTGCAATGATTTTCTTCCGTCTGTTTCATCCTCATATCTGTGACCATCAGCTCCTCCGCCTACCTCAGTGCATTTCATGGCGATCGGAAAAATGATTTCTATTGCCAGACACCCTCTGCCAATCACTATACAGGACACAGGAGCTACTTGTTACATGGGGCAAGCTATTGCTTGACAATAAAAATGTAAACGTTAGAGGAATTTCTTCATTTCTCCACTAGTTGGTAGCACTGATAATCTCCATTTATAGCCCTGTGCAGAGACAGTAGCACCAACTAAGTTGCGGGTGACATTGTTGGGTCATGCGTCTGGCATATTTGCATAGCGTAGAACATAGCTGCTGCATTACAGAGCGTTTATAATCATTTTTGCGTCGTGCAGATGATAGTGTAGCTTTACACCGAAAAACAGTTTTGCATCACTGAATGCGACGCATTGAACGCACTTTACAAATATTTTTAGCCCCATTATCGACTGATTAATACAAGACTGGTTATCGCAAGTGCCGCTAGATGTTTACCGTGTCGGGACTCGCAGTGAACTAACTAGCAATGGAGCTGGGCTCCACGCAGGCGTCTATAATTTTGACGCCAACCGACACTTCTAGAACGCCAAACTCACTCTTTACCTAAAATACTTAAGCTAATAAATTTACAAAACAATAGTGTATTCACAAACAATTAACACATATTATGGCAATAGAATTGATATCTTAATTTTTATTTATTAAATAATTAATAAAATAGCTGGGAGGTTCTGGCGCATGAAGATATAGCAACAGCCAATCAGATCACTCTTAGAGAAAGGAGCGGAGGTTTACCACGGGACCTTACTTACAGTACCATCTGACTACGATCTGGCGCAGCCACTTCCTACTATCCAATGTCTATTTCATTATAAATGGAATAATGAAATAAAATAAAACAATGGCTGCTGGCTTACAAGCCAGCACCACCACAAAAGGTGTACTGGTAACACGCCGGTTGCCTATTCCGGGAAGATGAATGTGTGGGATCCGACGCGACCATTGAAGTCTTAATAATGAGGATGAATTGAAATACCAAATAATTATTTTAATGTTAAGGCAACTGACCTAACATCATGTTTACAATACGAAATAATTTTGAACTTATTTTGCTCGTACTATTTCTCCTGTACTGCAATTCTTTTTTCGTCCAAGCCGATTATTCTACGTACTTAGAATGTATGTACTCAGCCTCTAAGGCTTTACGCTGAAACTCCAATACGTAGTATCGAGTGAGTATATCGATAGTGACGAGAGCGCGCCATCTGGTAGCGTATCTCTGTGTCGGAGCTTGGAGCATGGCGGTAAAATAAAGTGCTGGAATATTGGGCTGATTCGTGTGTCCCCAAAGCCGTGGGTAGATACGTCAGCGTATACCGATTGTGTCAAGTGTTTCTACGGAATGTGATGATCAAGAAGAATACGGTTTCGTATTTGGGTAATAACGTGCAAGTGCTACCAAACAGTATTGAAAACTGAAGTGATATTGTATTGTATGAAGAATCACCTGTAAGTAGCATTGTGAGAAGACAAAGGCCGCGAAAGTTTCCTTATTTATTAATATATTACTTTCTATCAGTTATCATTTGCTTGTGAATTAGTGTGGAAAACCCCCACCCAGCGTCCTGTGTGTTAGTTTAAATAGCTACTACTTGAAACTAATATATCAACCGATTCTGCTTTATCTGTTAGGCGACGTTCATCCTAAAATTAACTGGCTGCATTACGGTGGCTTACACATCGAGAAACTAAGAAGGAAACGTTAAAAACCCACCTAGAATTGCAAGGAAAGCATCGGTCACATATTAACCAAAACTTCAATTTCATAACTTCAAATAATTCCTTGATGAAACAGTAGGAACATTACAGAGATGTGAGGTCTGATTAGTACGCGAATTTATCAAAACACAACGTGCGATATTCCGTTTGTCTTTTCCCTTGTGGTATGTTGAATCCTTTGTATACAAAATCTGGAGTTGAGCTACAACTATTAGGCGACGTTCATCCTAAAATTAACTGGCTGCATTACGGTGACTTATACATCGAGAAACTAAGAAGGAAACGTTAAAAACCCACCTAGAATTGCAAGGAAAGCATCGGTCACATATTAACCAAAACTTCAATTTCATAACTTCAAATAATTCCTTGATGAAACAGTAGGAACATTACAGAGATGTGAGGTCTGATTAGTACGCGAATTTATCAAAACACAACCTGCGTTATTCCGTTTGTCTATATCCTTGGGGAATGTTGAATCGTTTGTATACACAACCTGGACTTGAGCTACAACTAAAGACATGACATCGATACACTTTTCGTGAAAGAGTAATCAGACTGATAAAAGTCGCATTATATTACCGGTAGGTGTATTAGCTGTCTCTCAAACACAGTTCTCCTAACCTGTCTCACCAAGAATCTCATTAAATGAAATCGTAACTAACGGATAATAACACAGTACTAGTTTGGAATGTAATCTCGGTTTTGTAACAGTATTGTTAAATAATACAATACAATTGCACAGTTTCTGTTTGTTATATATATAAACAGCATGTAGGTAGACCATTTTAAACACCAGGTAAAACTGAGTTTTTCCTGAGGAAAATACGAACGATATCACTCAGTGAGCCACAATAATTTTAATACGAAGCTTATATTGGTGTGGTGTCTGTTCTTTCGGACAGACACCAAACGAATGTAATAAGTATTTACAATTGAAGTCGGCCTTAGCTTCCCTTACTTCACCGCAGACGCGGTTATACGTTCCACCTCGCACGGGAATCCGTAATGGCGAGTGTAAGAGGGCATGGACGATAGGGGCGCTACAAACATAGCGTGCGACTTGTGGAAGTTTGAGATGGACGGGAGGCGAGCACGGGTTGCCAAGTGGCTAAGGCGGCCGCTGGCCCGATGGGGGAGACCCGGGTTCGATTCCCGGTCCGGCTCACATTTTCACTTGTCGCCATTGCTTAATTTCAATGCTCTAATGCAGCCACTTACAATCCTTTCCTTCCTAATCCTTCTCCCTTCCCCTCCTTTATCAATAAATTGCAAAATTAAAATAGTGCATTTCTGCAATATACATAGTGTCTAGGATGGCCTAGGAATGGTTTCTGTATGCAGTGATTTATCTCTCTCCTCTCAGCCTTTTCATATCTGCCGGCAGTTGGTAATAAGGCGCTATTGACAGAAATAGTGATTTCCTTGTGCTGGAGTAATTCTTTATGCCGAGTGTAGTTTGCAAAAAACTACACTTAATTTAAGTTTCTTAAAGGTCTGATGATCCTGTGTGATCTAAAAGCACACCATAGTATCGCTTTATTTATGTTTGTTTGAAAATCTATCGGTCCAAACTGCATGGTCATCAGTCCGTAGCTTACAAACTACTTAAACCGAGGTAAACTAAGCTAAGGACAAACACACACACCTATGCCGCATGGAGGACTCCAACCTCTACAGCGAGCAAACGCGCGCTCCGCAGCGAGACGCTTTACACCGCTCCACTACTCCACCGCGGCTCGCTTTATTTATGTGAAGACAGTGCTCATAAACTTCATTATGATATGTGTCTGCCCAGTATAATGAAAATTGGCTTCATTTGACTTCGATAACTTGCTTAGAAATGCGTCGTCATGGTTGATGTCTGTTTCCATTTGGTTACAAAATATCGCAACTGGCGATCCTTTTTTATTATTTTTTTTTTTTTTTATTTTTTTTTTTTTTATTTTTTTTTTTTTTACAGTGCTTACATTATCAGAAGCGTCCGTGAATGAAATTTCAAATGTAAATGAAGAATTCTGCAGATTCTTTACTGGGGCTTTGCAAACACAGCTGCTTGTTTACGAATTGAACTCCGTGGGCTGGGTATTGGAGAACGGCGTAGAACATTGTTAGTTTCTTCTTTAGGTCAGTTCAGTCTCTTGAAAGTTATAAACCTAACTTTTTATATCATCTTCCGACGGAATATGACATCCTAAGCTGTAAAAGCGTAATTCCCTCTGCACAGCTTTCGAGCTGTCAGTGTTGTTATAAATCACTTTTATGGCTAACGCACCCTGCTGCTTGGATGCAGACTGTTTACTACTTGCTCAAGATGGCTGTCTCGCAGTGCTGTCGCTTGCTCATGGCTGCCACTTCCTGCCTTTTGATCCATCGCGTCATATTATCATTTTAATTCCGTAACTTAGTTCACACAAAACACTAGAGAAGGCATGAAGCAATATGTCGAGTGAGAGATAATCGGCAGTTGTGTACAGTTCCCGTGAGAAGTTCCTCGAAAATAGTGACGGTGTAATCTGATTTGCTGATACTCAGAGACCTTCTCGTTTCATTTAGAAATATTTAAGGAACTATGTATTTTCCAAAGTATTGAAAATAAAAAAGAGGCGTTGAATAAAATTTGTGCTG
The DNA here is from genome assembly GCA_026315105.1 of Locusta migratoria. Taxonomy (NCBI): domain Eukaryota; kingdom Metazoa; phylum Arthropoda; class Insecta; order Orthoptera; family Acrididae; genus Locusta; species Locusta migratoria. The sequence continues at coordinate 352,184,731 of CM048750.1, forward strand.
TGGCCAGGGTTTCAAAAAATGTTCAAATGTTTGTTAAGCTTATGGGACTTAACTACGGGGTCATCGGTCCCTAAACTTACAAACTACTTATGAACTACTTACGAACTAGGACGGCACAAATATCCATGCCCGAGGGGGGATTCGAACCGCCGACCGTAGTGGCCGTGCTGACCGTGACTGGAGCGGGCCAGGGTTTGAACCCGAGACTTCTTACTACGCAGACACTTTAAGTCTCTTAGTTACCACAGCGTTACAGATAATATGGTCACACGGACAGCCTTATATCACTTTCCCTCTACATCACATACGCTAATTCTGCCTCAATGCTCCCTGTGAAATACATATCAAATAGTCGGGGTTCTCCAATATTGGAACAACACGCCAGCAAAGAACGTGAATGGGGACAATCCCACCTTCTTCCTCAGGCAGAGGTGATATGAATATTAACAATAATTCAGTTCCTTTAAACAAAACATTATCTCATTATACCAAAGATACTGAATATAAGACATGGCGATGAATTAAGGCATGAGGAAGCACGCTTAGGGTTTAACGTCCCGTCGACAGCATTGTCATTAGAGATGGCGATAATTAAAACTTTGTTGTAGCCGGGACCTCCTGCTTACCAGGCAGAGGCTTTAAACCACTCAGATAACCGATGTTCGAATACCGGCCACAGCACAAATTTCAATTCACTTGCCTCTCTTTATTAGTTTAAAAATGAGGTTTTATATATATATATATATATATATATATATATATATATATATATACCGGCTAGTCACATAGGTTTTTCTGTGTCTACAAGTTTAACAACCTAAACAATACCTGGCATCCCAATAATTCGAGTGACAAATTCATTTTTAGGTGCATTCAAAAGGTTTTGCAACCACTAAGAATTACGATTTTTAGTCTCACTTCAAGAATTTTGGACATACGAACCGTTACTTCTCCGCAGGGTCAACAACATCTCCAACAGCGAGCAACCACGCGCTCCACAGGAAGGTGCCTTAGAGCGCTCGGACACTCCACCGTGTCCACGCCATATCATGCGTCACTTTCGTCACACCGTCTTTCCTGCATCGTGATAATACGAAACGAGCTGCAGTTCTCTGACATTCCCTACGCTCTCCGTCAGACCCTATGGTGAGAATCGCACAATGCACTGTAGTATTAATGGGATTCAGTATTCCACTCCTGCTCGACCTGTTCACGTGTAGTTGTTGGTTAACGAGTATCAAGTGTCTGATGTGCTGGTTTGTAGACTAGTCCGGCATTCATGCTTTCAAGGCGAAGGTGCTGCAAGTCTTGCAGAGCACATTCGAACTCACAAGCGAACACTATGCTGTTGGAAAGACACGTAGTCTATCTTTACTGCTGCAAGGATGGCAAAAGGACGGGACTAAACAACCTTCTGGACGTGCCGAGCATAGGTCAGCGTTCTCTGCATGAACACCGGAGGTATAGGTCAGTCTGAGGTGGCACAAGTGTGTCTTCGACGAATGAAATCTGTGAGACAGCACTCTCCAGGTCTACGTCGTACACAGAAACAACCATCACTTGCGTGCATAGAGAATATGCTTTCATCGCCGATGACGTCACTTCGTTCCATGTGCCAAATTATCCTATCGTGGCACTGTGATGATGCAAGGAAGCGACCACAAAAGTTTTACCTTTAAAGTTGCGTAAATGTTATATATTCCTCACAAAAGACACAACTGTTAAATATATAACGGCTCATTGATATATCGAATTTGAAGTTTCCTTTTAGGCCTCAAAATTAGTTAAACGTATTATTTACGTAACTTTTTCTTAAATTTACTTAAAAATCGGAATTTACAGCTATACACCACAATCTTTTTTGTGTTAATAATACCAAAACATGTACGTACAAATTAATTCCCGTAGTTTGACTGTTCACAGGCGAGAATGCCATGTAGTTTACTAGACATAGGATCAAATATCTTCAAGAAAAAGTATGCCAGTTAAATATGTAAATGATCTAAAATCATATTGTATGTAAACGATCTGAAATATTACTTACTGTAAAATAATGTACTTATATTAAAATCTTGTAAATTAAATGAAAATCTGTAGTAATATTATTTGTTGCTAACATAAAATGCTATGTTTAAATCTAAAACTTTAACAGTATAATGAATCAGAATGCTTTTTTTGTATTAAACAATTAACTTTTATTAAAATTAATAATGGATATAATCATAAGTTCACATGTTGTAAGTGATCATATGATATAGACTGTCATTTGTCACAGTACATATAAGCTGGTGCATAGGCAGTGCAGGAGGGCAGTTCTAGTTCTTAGCAGGGCAGTTTTGATCTGTTTGAGTTGGTAGAAGTCTGTTGTAAGTTGTACAACGGAGTTGCAAACTGGCCGGGATTGAGACTGATGTAACAAGAAAATTAATTTTGGATGTGAAACTTGAAAGTAATAAAACTGAAAGTACAATATTCTTTGATTTTTGGAACCTGAAACGCTATTTCAAAGTAAATTTCACAAGAAACATTAAAACAGCAGTAATTCAGGACAACATGACTTTGGAAAAGATACGTTCACATAAAAACGAATTCTTCTTTGAAAAAATGTTTTAGTTTGGTAGTAGTTGTGATGTATTGCAGTATCAATCGAGCTCTGTTCGTCGATGCTGTGGAGAGTGGGAGACGGGCTCGACGTGTGTGTGACCATACCTCCACTGTCAGTAACCAGTTGGAACAGTTCGTGTTGACACTGTCTGCTCTGTGCTGTGGTAACTGCATGATCTATTACTGCTTCCTTACAATGCGGTCTTGGCGGACGCCTGTGCCGTCTGGACGTCCTGAATTGGACTACGCGTATCATAATGTTCACGGGATGAGCATTTTTCCACAACTGACTAAAAGGACCGTGCCGTTGCGCGGAAGACCATCTACATCTACATAAATACTCTGCAAGTCACAATGAACTGCATGGGAGGAAGGTTCACCTATGATATTTCTCAACAGTTCCATTCTCTAATAAGTTGCGGGTAAAAGGAACATGTAAACTTTCTTGTTTTCGAACTGATTTGCCATACTTTTTTATGTCTCCCTATGTAGGTGCATTCGGAAGAGAAATTTGGTAAAATAAATTTGAAATTTCGCAAATAGCTCTCGCCGCAGTGAATAAGGTTTTTTTTCTGATCTCCACCCCAACTCGTGCAACATTTCCGTGATACTCTCTCGCAATAATACAAAACGATCTGCCCTTCCCTGAACTTTCTCTAAATCGTCCGTCAGTCCCACCTGGTGTGTATCCCACAGTACGAAGCAATACTCCAAAACAGGACACATAAGTGTAGTGTAGGCAGGTTCTTTAGTACAACTGTTGAGTCTTATGTGTTACGCCAATGAGACGTAGCCTTTGGATCGCCTTCCCTACAATATTTTCTGTGTTCTTTTTAACTTCAGTTGTTCGTAATTGTTTTTCCTAGGTATTTAGTTGAATTGGCCTTTAGATTTCAATTACTTATGGCGTAAATGAATTTTCACGCATTTATTTTATTGGTCATTTGGATGAATTAAGGGTCATTTACCAGTTTGGCTCCATGCAGATACCTAAATCATTTTCCATTTGTTTTTGATCTTCTAGTGACTTTTCTAACTGATAAATGACAGCATCATTCGCGAACAGGGCTACTTACTCTCCTAAATCGTTTATAAAAATAAGGAACTGTAGGGCCCCTATAACTCGTCCGTTTGGAGCGCCGGATATGACTTCAGTTCTGCTCATTGACTTACCTTCCATTACAACGTATTTTGTCCTTTCTGACAGGAAATCACAAACCCAATCGTACAACCGTGGCGATATTCTATAAGCGTGTAGTTTGATTAGAAGACGCATGTGAATACATGAACCTTCCGTAAATCTAGTAAAACGAAATCTATTTTTCATCCCTTGTCGATAGCACTTATAGCATCATGTGAGTGAAGAGTTAACTGTGTTTCACAAGAACGGTACTTTCTCAATCTGTGTTGACTATGGGTCAATAGGACGTTCTCTTCGAGGTAGTTCATAATATTTGAGGAAAGTATATGTTCTAAAATTCTGCTGCAAACCGATGTCAATGGTATAGGCATGTAATTCTGCGGATCATTCCTAATGCCTTGTTTGATATTAGAGTGACCACAACTTGTATTCCTTACAAACTCATCTGGCTGCAGTCACTACGTTATCTGTTGACCGATGACTTTGAAATCAGTACCAATACATCCAAAGTCTCCCAGGTGGATCAACATCGACGTAATATTTTTTTCCCTTGCGCTAGAGTAGTCGTTTTCAAGACACGAGCAAGCCGCGGGCTTAACGCAAAGCAACATAAGCAACGCGAGCAAGCTTACCAACAGATTACTTCGAGGTACAGTTCTTTCGCCATTGCTCTTTAACATAAATCTATCCGACGTTACTGACACTTTGTCTAGAAAATTCTGCTATGCCTACGATCTGCCTATAGCCGTACAACACAAAGAACTGGGGAAGAAAAAAATTGTGTTGGTTGGAAACATACTTCAGATTCTGGAGACTTCAATCCAGTGCGAAGAAAACAAAGGTGTCTTGCTTCCACCTGAACAATCGTTTAGCCAAGGTGAAACTAAATGTAATTTTCAGAGGTAGAGTTCTTCGCCACATTTGGTACCCAAAATGTCAAGGTGTACGGAATACTGACCTTCAAGCGACACTTTTTAAACCTAGCTGGGAAACTGAAAACTCGTAACAACATACTGCATAAACTATGTGGAACTACGTACCTGGGGATCTTCAGCAACCACCTTGCGCTCTTTAGCCTTGGTTTGGTGTACTCAAGTGCTCAGCTTTGTGCACCAATATGGATGAAGAGCCACCATACAACGCTTGTTGATAGCTGAATGTTACCATGCGCATAATATCTGCCACAGATCTACCTCGGTTTACTGGCTTCCACTGCTAACAGGTATAATGCCACCTGATTTGCGTAGATCTGCGACTCTCATGAGGGAGTTGCAAAGAATCTCCAAGAAACCTAATCTACTTGTACATAGGGACGTAGGAATTCCAAATGTTAACAGACTATGGTCAGAAATCTGCGTGATGCTACTGAATGGTAACTAGAGATTTTAGACCTCTTGAAGAATGAAAGTATTGGTAGCAATCGGCAACAGAGGTGCACCTTCATAACATCTTCTTAGGCACTAAACTACCAACCGGATATCAACCACCACGCAAGAACTTAACGGCACTGAATGGAATTAGATCGGGCCGTGGTAGGTGTACCGATGCACTTCATAAATGGAACGAGCTGTCTAATCCAGATAGTGACTGCGGAGTTCCATGTCAGACGATACATCACATTCATAGAGACTGTATGCTTCGAGCCTATGGTGGAAGAGAAGATTTCCTACTGGCAACCACAGAAGCTGTTTATTGGATTCAAGGACTGGGCATCCAGTTATAAAACTTCTTTTACCTAGCAAAGTTCATTGTTTCCTTTTTGTATGTATGTATATATTTGTATTGTGTGTATCAGCCATACGCTAAATAAATAAACTCGAAGTGGCGAGAGTGGATTTACGACGCTTCCTCAGGTGAATGATTCGATAAAATGAACTCAGGGTGTGTACTTAGGTCGGTTTTGCTTCGAGCAGGTGTTTGCACCACTGTAATCTTGAGTGAGAGCTAAATGAAAAGCCTGAGTTACCAGAAGCATGCGATTCAAAAACCGAGTTCACTCGCTCGGATAATGAGCATAAAATTCGATAGGGAATCCACTGAAGCGCTTCAGTGAACGTGCTTCGTGTACAATAAACAGGACCACGCTTTGAAGCGTATTTCACGCAAATACGTTCTTCTGCGTCACAGATTTTGATGTGATTAGTTTGCCTTTTACTCTGGAGTTATTCAGTCACCCGCTAAATATTTATTACAGAACGGTAAGCTACCAGGAGCGTGGAACGTATATCCTTATCGCAAGGTCCTGTATCGCCTTGTCTTCGTTCAATCACCATGAGCCACAAATATATAGTACAGTTATGCCCTGTTTCCAGCAACATAAAAAATGTATATTTTGGGAGTGGCCACAGTTCTTGCGCAACGCAAATTTATCTAACTGCTTATTCCTTAACAGAGCAGCCATCGTTTTAACAAACACAAAATTAATATACAAGAAGGAATAAATAAGTAAACAAGAGGCGGGGAGCATGAAATTATAAAGCAGGATTTTGATATTTTAGAAGATTATCTATTCAAAAATAAACAAGCAATAAATGTGGGGAGAGCAAATAAGCACAATGAAGTACACACTATGTGCAACAGTGGATGAAATCATTAAGTTACTGGCCATAATAAAATGGTGTATGCCCTTTTTGAATATGGAGGGAACGTGGGAGGATATTTGCAAATACCTGCACACTCGTTCACTCACAGACACTCGCATAATGCTTGCGACACTTACTCAATCGGAAACAATTCATAGTAGATGCAGTTCGAAGCGTCGGCGGCATTTTCACGAGATGGCTTTTGTCTTCAAGCACAATTTCAAAGTATACTATGCATGAACGAACTCATGTGTGGGAAGGGAGTGGCATACTATCCTTAAGTACCACGTGGTGAATGAACATGGTGAATTACATAAAATTTAAAAAAAAGAAATTAATTTAAAAATAAAGTGCACATGAGAATTCAATAGAAGAAAGCTGGTATTAATATACAGCATGGCTGAAGGTCGAAATAATGACCGTTAAAAAAGCACATTGTGCAATAGGTCATACCAAGATAGAAAAGGAGGAATCAATCCAGAAATCTCGAGAGAGAATTTAGCATTCTCGACACCAGACACCACACGAAAATGTTAATTAAAAGCAGCAAGGCATTTAAACGTAGTAAGTGTACATAAAGGATGAAGGCCACACATGTGTATTCTAACTAGAGAAAACAAGACACAAAATTGATTACCAGATTGAAAATACAAATACTAAAATTACACTAAATTACTCGAGTTCTGAAAAAGAAGAAATACTTTGCCTCACATAGCGAAAGAATTACTTTAGAAAAACTCTCAGTATTAACCCAAGGATGCCTGATCACAAATAAAGTTCTAACAGCAGGCCAACCCCTCAGCATGATTCGACGAAATACTCACATCGACGGTCGCAGCAAGAGTGAGCCTGAAGGTCATGCACAGAGCGTTCCCTGGCTGTACCGGACGTTAGGGGGCTTTCAAAGCCAACTGTCTACCAGCCCTCGCTACCTAAGGGAGATAATACTCTCTACTACTGTTCCACAAAGGTCTCTTTTGTTACCTCCTTGGTTCATGTTTATGTTGGTACCACACTAAGAACAAGCCACCTCGCCATTTTGTCAAAAAAGAGTGTCTCTTGCTACCTAGCAGACGGCAGCGCACACGACATCCTAAATCATGCGTTTTAACTATAGTAAACGAGACCTACCGCGCGAAGCGGCGACTGTAAGCCATTGTGTGGCAGTCAATATTAAAAGCAACTTTCCACATTCATACGAACACATGGGTCGAAACATATATGAATATGGGGTATTGATTATTAATAAAGGAATAAAATAATTTATCATCATCATCATCATTAGAGAATGATTATGCCTTTCAGCGTTCATAGTATCTCTAATAAAATTCCTCCATGATCTCCTCTTCAATGCTAACATTGATGCCTCGTCTGATGTTATGACTTTTACTTCAAAATCATTCTTCACCGAATCTAAGTACTTTCTTCTTGGTCTACCTCGATTCCTCTTACCCGCCGCTGCCGAGCTCATGAGTCTCTTAGGTAACCTTGCTTCTACCACGCGTGTAACATGACCCACCATCTCAGTCTGTTCGCTGAAACTGCTTCATCTATGGTGTTCATTCCCAGTTTTTCTTTGATTTCCTCATTATGGGCACCCTCCTGCCATTGTTCTCATCTGTTAGTACCTGCAATCATCCTTGCTATTTTCATATATGTAACCTTATGAATAAGGTAACCTGTATCCACCCAACGATCACTCCCATACAATAAAGCTGGTAGAAAGATGGAGCGATGCACTGCTAACTTAGTCTTGGTAATTACTTCCTTCTTGCATAAGACAGCAGATATTAGTTGAGCACTCTCTACATTAACTTTGCTACACCTGGATTCTAGTTCTTTCACTACGTTGCCATCCTGTGAGAAAATACATCCCAGGTACTTGGAACTGTGTACCTGTTCTGTGTTCCTCCGATTTGGTAATCAATCCGTTTAAATTTCTTTCCCACAGACATTACTTTCGTTTTGGAGATGCTGACCTTCATAATCCTTACACTTCTGATCGAGCTCTGAAATATTAGTTTGCAACCTTTCAATCGAATCTGCCAATGCGAGACTGCTTGTTTTGTTTGCACCTATTTTAATTCCTCCCTGCCAGTCTACTGTTTTCAACATATGATCCATGAATAGTATGAACAACAGCGGTGACAGGTTACAGCCTTGCATTATCCCTGAAAGTACCCTGAGCCATGAGCTTAATTTGCCTTCTACTCTAACTGCTGCCTGGCAGTCTACGCAAACGCTTTAATTGCCTGCATAAAATAATTGATGTACAGATAAACATAATTAATGGTAGAGAAGCACGTTAGAGTGATGAAAGTAGACCTTTTTACATTCCAAAACTCGAAATGGAACTCGACCACACATTCAGTGGACGTGTTTCAATCTGGAAAGTCGGAATTTCACAGAGGTACGCCAAAATCTTCGTCTTCTAAGGGTAGTAGTGGCGTACACACAGCAAAGGGGTATCTGTGAGCCCATAACTGTTGGCAAGCGATTTCTAGTAGTGGGACTATAGGCACACACACACACACACACACACACACACACCTCTGTTCGTCTTCCACTGACGCCACACCATTAACCTGCTCAGCTCGACTGCCGTCAGAGAATCTGTTTGAGTGGCGGGATGTGAACTTGAAAACAGATTCTGCCTGCAGTAATTGATGGTTGTTTGCATGTACTACATAGACCTGAAGCGCGCTGTCCCGTACAGTGTATTAGTCCAAGACTCGGTGGCATTGGTGTTTTGGGATGTGCTAAGCTGCTACTCTAGTTCAGTTTTGTTGTTTGCTGGGATATTGCTGAACCGTTATTTCACCATACTTGCAAGAGGAAGGTGATGTGTTCGAACAGGGTTGCTCGTCCACGCAACTCAACCTCTTGGAAAGATATCATTGTCGAAGAAATTACATTAATTTTAATATAGTACTTCATGTGTCTAAAGACAAGTAAGTAAGGTAAAGCAGTCAACAATCCGAAGATTGGTTTGAACACCACAGTGCTTTACTAGGCATGGCCTTGTTTGGAGGTGGTATGCCGTTGCCTTCCTCCGACCTTCGAACTGACTTACCCAGCCAGTTATAGGGGGACCTACAGTTTAACGTGGGTTCCGAACCACGGTGCTACTCGGTATTTTTCACATGAGCAATAGTGCCAGAGGTGAAAGAAGTGGAAAGTGACAGATAAAAATCCTAGGACCTGGCGGGGATTGAACCCGGGACCTTTGGATTTGTAGTCTGGCACTCTACCACTGTGCAACCGAGGCGCACAAAGACAAGTATCCAATGAAATATGAAAACGTCAATCAAATGAGCAAAGATCTAAAATAGGTAATAATATGACATTTACTGATCAAAATATGAACGAAAACTGGACGGTAAGAATTTTAGGTAGAGGTTCCTAGTTGATTCTTATTAGGTGTACAAAAATATCTTGCCCCCATTTCTATATCTCTCGTCAGATATGAAGGTGGGAAAATCTGACAAACTTCTGTACATGTAAGTTCAGTGTAGGATAGAAAAGAGCATTATAATTGACAATAGCGACCATGCCGGTCATACATTCAGATCTAATGTACAGCTCCGCAGAAAGAGCAAAAGATATTTGATTATTGTTGTTAAATTCATTGGTCTAAGTAGGTATTGCTAGTAAAGTCACATGTGCCAAACTGGCTTTGTTGTGTCGAGTCAATAGCAAGTTCAAATGTTCAAATGTTTGTTAAACTTATGGGACTTAACTACGGGGTCATCAGTCCCTAAACTTACAAACTACTTATGAACTACTTACAAACTAGGACGGCACAAATATCCATGCCCGAGGGGGATTCGAACCCCCGACCGTAGTGGCCGTGCTGACCGTGACTGGAGCGCCTCAGTCACCTCGGCCACCGCGGCCGGCTCAATAGCAAGTAAATTAGGCCGATGGCATAGGTGTAGATACATTGGTAAAAGAATGTAAATCATAATACGAACGTGTTGCAATGAAATACGAGTGGGATACATTGGGCATAATAAAAGTAGCTTCACTTATTATAAAGATATAACGGATGCAGGGGTCATGATATAAAATCCTATGTATTAAAATAAAATAGCGTTTTAACATTAAAAATAATTGGTCATCGTTATAAATGATGGTATGTAATTCTTACATCAGTCTGTAGCAAACAAACTAAGAGACTATGTGCCGGCCGCGGTGGCCGAGGGGACTGAGGCGCTCCAGTCACGCTCTGCACGGCCACTGCGGTCGGGAGTTCGAATCCTCTTCGGGCATAGATATTTGTGCCGTCCTTAGTCTTAGCTAGTCCATAAGTAGTCTGTAAGCTTAGGGACTGACGACCCCGTAGTTAAGTCCCCCAAAAGAAAAAAAAAAAGAAAAAAAAAAGCCCAAGGCACCTATACAAAATCATGCGTTAAACTAAGGAACCTTGGTGATGGCTATATGAGACCAAACCAAGTAATACATGAATTAAGAAACTAGCGATCATGTCATGACAGTGAGTACGTGTTGGTGAAGATATGCAAACCGTTACAAACCGAAGATCTTAGCAACCACAGATAGGCACATTACGAATAGGTGTGTATCTTTAAGGATACTTAAATTGTCGGAAAGAGTATACATTTTCTTTTTAACCAAATATTACAAACAAGCAATACAATTTTACATATATAAAAATGTGATACAAAAATGATTCTTACCTAAAATATTGAACTGTAGCAACAAGCTACGTCAAATGATAAAAGTGTAACAGGCAACGTACACATCTAAAATCAGGGTCATTCACATTTTTTAAATGTAAAAATGGCTACATGAGTCAAAATTAATAAGTATTTTCCATAAGTTAATACCCGTTGCGAGTACCAGTGACAGGCTACATTCAGCTAAACAAACACTATTACGTTAATAATGAGCTGTAGCGACGAAACTGTGTAATCGTTAGTTCATACAAAAAAGCGCAATATGTATTAAAAATTATTGCGACCAAGACCTTTCTGTACATTTAATAAGTGACAATTCTGTACTGTCGATTGCCTCAACCGTAGAAGATTTCCTGTCAGAAAGGACACAGGTCGTAGTAATCGAGGATAAGGCATCGACTAAAACAGAGGTGGTATCCGACGTTCCACAGGGTAGAGTTATTGGTCCTCTGCTGTTCCTTATTTACATAAACGATTTAGGAAAAAATCTAAGTAGCTCTCTTAGGGTGTTTGCAGATGACGCCGTCATTTACCGTTTATTAAAATCTTCTGAAGATCAAAAACAACTACAGAAAGATCTGAATAAGATATCACTATCGTGTAAAAATTGGCAATTGAGTCTAAATAATGAGAAGTGTAAAGTCGTCAGCATGAGTACCAAAAGAAATCCGTTGAACTTTGTTTACAAGATAAATCAATCAAAAATGAAGGCCGTAAACTCTACAAAATACCTAGGAATTACTATTACTTCAGATTTAAACTGGGCCGCGGTGGAGTAACCGAGCGGTCTAAAACGCCTCGCTGCGAAGCGCGCGGTTGCTCGCCGTGGAGGTTCGAGTCCTCCCTGGGGCATGGGTGTGTGTGTTTGTCCTAAGGTTAGTTTACTTAGGTTTAAGTAGTTTGTAAGCTACGGACTGATGACCACGCAGTATGGTCCGATAGATTTACAAACATTTGATTTGAACATTTAAACTGGAAAGAACACGTAGATAATGTCGTGGAAAGGCCAACCAGAGACTGCGTTTTATTTGCAGAACCCTTAAAAGATGCAACAGAACTACAAAAGAAACTGTATACACTACGCTTGTCCGTTCTTTTTTGGAGTATTGCTGCCGAGTGTGTGATCCTTATCACGTGGGTTTGATGGAGAACATCGAAATAGTACAAAGAAGAGCAGCTCGTTTCCTATTGTCACGATACAGGGGAGACTGCGTTACGGAAATAATACAGGATCTGCGATGGAAATCATTACAACAACGGCGCTTATCTCTGCGGCGTGGGCTACTTACGAAACTACAATCGCCAACATTCTCCTCCGAATGCAAAAATATATTGTTGACTCCTACGTACAGTACATAGGTAGAAATGATCATCAGAATAAAACACGAGAATTCAGAGCTCGATCGGAGAGATGCAGGTGTTCTTTCTTCCCGCGCGCTATTCAAGAATGGAATGGGAGATAAATAGTATAACGGTGGTTCGATGAACCCTCTGCCAGGCAGTTAAGTGTGATTTGCAGAGTTTCCCATGTAGATGTAGATGTGTAGAATCAATTCCCTAATACTTATCCTGACGGTCTGCGCACGCCACTGGCCGTGACTTCATAATTACACTGTTAAGGTGGTATTTTTTATTTTTTTTTCATAGCAAATGTCGCAATGCTGTATTATACACGTTCAGTTAAAAAAAAATTAACGCCCCATTGAAAATAAATCTCCAGTATATCGTCTCTAACGTGTTAATTATATTTTCGTGTTTGTATCAGTGAATATACCGGTTGAGTGAGAATGAAATATGAAGGTAACAGGTAGCGCGGTTGCCTCAGCAGAGTACTGCTGCACTTTTCCCCCCAGAGTTTCGCGGCTCTTTTGTCTTAGAGAGTGTTGCGCCCTTTAACTCCCGCCTGACGGAGACAAACACAGCCTGTTACCCCGGCTACCTGCGCCGCGGGACAGCCTGCCACCAGGGGCATGAATCACGCGGCGGGGACTCGAGAGCACTCGTGGCCGACACCCCGCCCTGTACTTTATCGCTGCAGCCACCTGCGCAAACTACGCTAACCGAGAGAGGCAACTCTGTACCCGAATCTAGATCGCCACTCTCGAGGCCACTGTGAACTGCGTAGCGGAGGGTACTTCCAAACAGTTAATCCCACTACATTCACGTTTTTGTGTGCGGGGGCAATATATAAGGTATTTCAGGAGGAATAGTACATATTTTATGAAATGATAGTATAGATGGACTCACAAAAAATACCAAACCATAGGTGAAAATTTTAATGAATGCATAAATATAGCTGATTGATGCCTAATTCATCCCAGACTTACGTCATTGTAACACGTTCTTATTATGATTTACATTATTTGACGAAAGTATCTACACCTAAGCCAGTGCCACCTGTCAGTCCAGTTTATTTCCTATGGGCTTGACACGAGAAAGCAAGTTTGGCACACGTTACTTCAGTAGCAAAACGTACTTAGATTTTTGAAATTAACAACAGTAATCAGTTATCTTTTGATCTGTCTGTGAAGCTTTCTATGAGATCCTATTGTAAGTACGACCAAGATGGTATCTATTGTCAATTCTAAAGCTCTTTTCTATCCTATAATACAGTTTGAGTACTGAATTTTAATTTTTTCCACACTTCATATCTGAAGCTGGGACAAAGAAACGAGTAATAGGTAATAAAAATTACTGCGACCAGGATCATTTTGTACATTTCATAAGAATCAGCAACCTTACCATCTGCAGAAAGTCCAGGCATTACCGGAGAAGGATGACCCACGACCGGTACAGGATGCGCCATGATATTTACAACAATGCATACTCCAGTCAAAATTCCCGATGAATGCACGTTTACTAGACACGAAATTGTAAACGTGTACAATGTTCATGATTGGGCGGATGAAAATACGCATGGTCAGGTTCACAATCATCAACAGAAGTTTGGTGTTAACAACTGGGGCAGGAAAATTAATGCCGTTGGGCCATACCTAGTGCCAAACACACTGGCAGGATCGTTCTAGCCGCGGTGTAGAAGCCGAGCGGTCTAAGGCGCCTCGCTGCGGAGCGCGCGGGTGCTCGTCGTCGGAGGTTCGAGTCCTCCCTGGGGCATGGGGATGTGTGTTGTCCTTAGGTTAGTTTACCTTAGTTTAAGTAGTTTCTAAGATACGGACTGATGACCACGCAGTTTAGTCCGATAGATTTACAAACATTGGAACATTTGGATCGTTGCCTACCCTATTGGACGCAGTGGCACTAAATGTTTTGATGGGTATGTGGCTGCAACACGACGGAGTTGCAGCAAAATTGATGTAGCTGTGAGGAACTACCACAATGTCGCAGATCACAATTGATGGATTGGTAGAGGTGGACCAGTTTCGTGGCCCGGATCGTCACCTGATTTGACACCTCTTGAGTATTTTCTGTGGGGTAGCATTAAGTGTGTAATGTATGGCCCTCCTGTTACGGCTGCGGAGTACCTTTCTGCTCGACTACATGGAGCGACTGAAACAGACAACCGCAAGTGTTTGATCATGTGCGTGTGTCTAAGCACCGTCGATGTACGTTCTGCAATAACGGAGGAGGTTCGCAGTTTGAAGATCTTTTGTAACTTAGAAAGCTCGATGTGCTACTCGTGTTTATTGATGTAATAAGGAACTCGGACCCAACTCACAAGAAGACACCCAGGGTTTCGGTGTTTTGCGATACGCAACGTTCAGAACACAAATAACAATCAGCCAAAGCCATTCTACGCAACTCTAAACAGTTCTCGAGAAAATCGACTTTGATGTTTTGCAAGTACACGTAAGTACCAATAATTAAAAGAGAGACCCGTTGACGGTGTAGCTCAGCTAGTAGCTTTCTAGCCTTACAACCAAAGGGCTGGCCTTTCGAATCCTGGAGTGACAGGTTTTTGTTTCGGAAGTGTTCGAATACGTACACTATTATTGTGGTGTCGCACAAGTCTAAAGTACGCGCCACGTACTTTCGCCGCACGCCGCCATGCACTCACGGCGCGGCGTTCTTACGACGTCGGCCCGAGCGCCCTCTGCTGCAATCCCGCTCGTGGCCACCACTGACCAGCATCGTTTACTTCGGAATCAGATAGGCACCAGTTAACACTTGGGATTAGGACAGGCACTAGGTCTCATCAGTAGGCAGTCCATTACCTAGTTGACCTATGTCTTAGCAGTACACTTAGTTGGCAGTCATCAACTTTGTCCAAGATAAGTAATGTATTATTTCTACAAAATATATAGCTTCTTCTAATTTAGTCTAGTGTTTCTAGTTTCTGCTGTCCCACTGGCTGGTCACCTCATACTCTGTACCCCCACACGCGTGCATCCCATTTTTCTGTGTCGGTCTCTCTCTAATCGGCCACCGTCATCCAGGACAACCGGCGGAAACGAGACACAATAGTGGCGACGAGGATCGGATACAAAAATTTTAATATGTAATGGTAATGTTTACGAAAAATGTACGTACTTTCGATTATTTGCAATTTTCTATATTTAATAAAATGTGTTAGTAATGGTGGTTTAAATTAAAAACATAAGTTACATTAACTTTACTATTAATTGACGACGGTAGTCTTTGATCTGTTTGAGAGAGCAACGACGCTGTTTTTGCAAAGTCATCTCCATAGACACTAATGGCTTTCCAAGCAGCTTACCTACTCAACCATCGTTTTAGGTGACGACAAAGTTTTCACCTCGTCTATACACACATAAACGAAAACTGACACAACACGTGGAGTTATATGGATAAAATTGAAAACAACGACAAAAATATATTTATCAAAGCGGGATTCGAACCACCGACTCTATGGTTGTAAAGCCAGAACGCTACACCGACAGATGCTGCAACTCATTTTACTATTGGTACTTGCAAAACTTCAAAGTCGATTTTCTCGAGAGTTTTTACGTCGAATGGCCTTTGCTGATTGTTATTTAATTTCTGTACTTCACGTACTATATATATATATATATATATATATATATATATATATATATATATATATATATATATATATTAAAGAAATCGTAAAATTGTCAGACCTTATGCGCAAGAATGATATCAGGACGATAATCTGCAATACACGGATGTCTGAAGGGTTCCATACCTCAGTATGCAGGCACCGAAACGGATAGGATTATATCAGTTCGATCTTAGACTTGGATTGTCTCCATTGTACAAGGCGAGCGTTTCCGGATATGGGGTCCATCTTAAAAAAGCATCAATTTGTCTTCCCGCACAAAATATCTGTATACTCGTTGCCGACCGCAGTGCCGTCCTCTGGGGGTTTACACATTTCTGTTTTTGCTTGAGCAGTTTCCTCGGTTCATCAGTGTGTGTTTGTGTGTGTATTGGCCGTTTTCGCGTTCCGTGTCAGCGGCTACCCCGTATTCCGTCAGTCTGTACATTTTACTGTGTTTAATTGAAATAATAATAATTTGTAAATAAAATCAGTTTCATCACGGTGAGACTAAGTCTAGCGACAGATTGCATAGTATCGCTGACTCTTGCGCGCGACTTTCATGTACAGTTAAACGAAATACACCCCAACCTGAATGTTATTGAATCTACTTAAAATATTAAGAGTTTATGTATGCAGCTGATAAAACGTCTTAAATTTTCAAATAAATTTAATGAAACTATATTTAATGAATCAAGGCCAGATCTGTGCAACATCTTGTTAGTATCAAACACAACCGTTGACGTTAACAAATCCACTAAATTGACTAGATATAGAATCTCTTTAATAGTTGTCATGGTATAACTTGTGAACCTTTTTTATGAAAAATACATGTGCGCAACGTAATGGCAAGGATTCAGTAACGGACAACGGCGTTCATTTGTCGGAGCTTAAAAATCTTTAAACTACATATTGAATGATAATGGCGGGGTTAGCAAACTACGAGTAACAAATAAACAAAAAATGTTCAGATGTTTGTATAGTCTATGGGACTTAACTACGGGATCATCAGTCCCTAAACTTACAAACTACTTACGAACTAGGACGGCACAAATATCCATGCCCGAGGGGGGGATTCGAACCCCCGACTGTAGTGGCCGTGCAGACCGTGACTGGCGCGCCGCAGTCCCCTCGGCCACCGCGGCCGGCAATGAAATCCGTGACACAGCTCGTCACACCAAGAAGCTAAAATATTTAGACAACAAACGAAAGAGAAAACCAAAGTGAGAGAGGAATATGACGATACAATCATTGATATAACAGTACTACACTCATGGTCATTAAAAGTGCTACACCACGCAGATGAGGTGCTACAGACGCGAAATGTAACCGACAGGAAGAATATGCTGTGATATGCAAACGATTGGCTATTCATAGTATTCACATAAGGTTGGCACCGGTGGCGACACCTACAACGTGCTGACATGAGGAAAGTTTCCAACCGATTTCTGATAGGCCTACACAAACAGCAGTTGACCGGCGTTGCCTGGTGAAACGTTGTTTTGATGCCTCGTGTAAGGCGGAGAAATGCGTGCGATCACGTTTCTAACTTATATAAAGGTCGGATTGTAGCCTATCGCGATTGCGGTTCATGGTATCGCGACATTGCTGCTCGCGTTGGTCGCGATCCAATGACTGTTAGCAGAATATGGAATCAGTGGGATCAGGAGGGCAATACGGAACGCCGTGCTGGATCGCAACGGCCTCGTATCGCTAGCAGTCGATATGACAGGCATCTTATCCGCATGGATGTAACGAATCGCCATACTGGCGAATCACCCGGCGTGATGGTACGGGGTGCAATTCGTTACACGTCACGGTCACCTCTTGTTCACGTCGACGGCACTTTGAACAGTGGCCGTTATATTTCAGATGTGTTGCGACCCGTGGCTCTACTCTTCATTCGATCCCTGCGAAACCGTACATTTCAGCAGGATAATGCACGACCCCATGTTGCAGGCCCTGTACGGGCCTTTCTGGATACGGAAAATGTTCGACTGTTGCCCTGGCCAGCACATTCTCCAGATCTCTCACCAATTGAAAACGTCTGGTCAATGGTGGCCGAGCAACTGGCTCGTCATAATACGCCAGTCACTGATTTCATTTGATTTGATTTTCTCAGGGAAGCCAAAACGGTCCAACCCGCCACTGCCCGCACCGAAACTAAGTTTATTGTGCGGTATCGCTCCCTGTATATCTAGTAAAGCCAACCAATGCCCTTGAACAGTGCAAGGAGTCCCTTTACCAGTTCTTTATTAGACACAATTTCTTCGGGTCTGGTTGTCCCAAATGCTCTGTGCCTTTTACTCTCTAATGCAATGCATTCGAAGATTAGATGTGATGCAGTTTCATCACCGTCATCACAGATCCTACATTTAGGGTCCTCTTCTGTTATTCCCATTGTATGTAGGTGACGCCAGTCACTAGTCTTGATGAACTGTGGTATCGTGTTGAAGCTACATGGGGATCTGTACCTGTACACGCCATCCAAGATCTGTTTGACTCAATGCCCAGGCGTATCAGGGCTGTTATTACGGCCAGAGGTGGTTGTTCTGGGTACTGATCTATGCATCCAAATTGCGTGAAAATGTAATCACATGTCAGTTCTAGTATAATGATTTGTCCAATGAATACCCGTTTATCATCTGAATTTCTTCTTAGTGTAGCAATTTTAATGGCCAGTGGTGTATTTAGACAACAGACGAAAGACAAAACCAGCCGGACGCGGTAGCCGAGCGGACTGAGGCGCGTCAGTCACGGCCTGCACGGCCACTACGGTCGGGGGTTCGAATCCGCCCTCGGGCATGGATATTTGTGCCGTCCTTAGTGTTAGCTAGTTCATAAGTAGTTTGTAAGTTTACGGACTGATGACCCCGTAGTTAAGTCCCATAACCTATACAATCATTTGAATATTTTTTGAGAAAACCAGAGGAATATGACCATCCAATCGTTGATATAATACTACTAAAATTATACTTCTACCACAGGATACAGTCTTTGTATTTTTAAAAGATTTTGAATGTCTTTTGTGTCCTCCTTTAAAAAAAATCATTTTAATAACAAATGGTTTGTTTGCACCTTTAGACGCTACACTCGGGGACGTTAATAGCATCCGCGCCAGGAAGCGGCAGCGGCAGCGGCAGCGGCAGCGGACAGACGCTATCGAGTGGTTACAGTGCGGAACATGCGCACCCGCCGTGCCGATCGCTTTGAAAGATGGCGAGCGACGCGCCGCGGCTACAGTGGTGCGCGTGCTCGTCCATTTAATTGCCAGCTGACGCGACCGCCGAACGTCACAGCGCATTCGCGTTCAAAAGCGGGCGTAATTAGCGCCCATCAGCGGACAACACGCGGGCGACACGACGGTTGCGTCCGCCCTGTGTTCACCGGACGTCGACAGACAGCGGACGTGCTCGCAATCTGACACTCAGAGAATAAAAAGCTGTGCACAGCCGCAGACAGCCAGCTGTAAACTCTGTCACCGCTCATTCCACATGTCAAAGGAAAATTTTAAAAAATCTTGAAACGAATATCGGGTCCCAAAGAAACTTCATGTTTTTAATTGATTACTGTCGGAAAAAAAATAAACTGAACTACCATAATGGACATCCTTGGGTAGCCATTATGGTAGATTTCGAAAAGGCATACGACTCAATAGATCGACAAACCCTCTTCTCCACCTTGTGGGAACTAGGCCTAGATGAGAAAACTACCAGACTGGTTCAGGTTACCATGAATAACACCACCTCCAAAGTCAAGTTTAAGGGTGTACTCTCAGCGAGCTTTCCCATCCAGACGGGAGTCAGGCAGGGGGATGGCCTCTCGTGCATCCTCTTCAACTGTGTTCTGGAAAAAATAATCAGAGAATGGACTTCCACATTGTCACCAGAAGCTGGACTGAAGCTTGGCTACAAGAAAGATAGCCTCATTGTACCATGTCTAGCCTTTGCTGATGATCTCACCCTATTGTCCAACAGCATGGAGGATGCTGCTCATCAATTACAGAGCCTCTACAATGTTGCAGTAAAAACCGGCTTGAAAATCAACATACAGAAGACGGAATTCATCACCAATATCAAGCAGGCTTCCTCTACAATCCCACTAGGACATAATAATATCTGTAAAGTTCCTGCAGTCAAGTACTTGGGAGAATGGATTTCAGCAAGTGAGAGCGAAACCTTGGCCATAGACGCCAGATGCACCAAGTTAGAGAGAGCCTATCATTCATGTAAGAATATCTATACCTCCAAGTACCTATCCAAGAACTTAAAACTGAAGCACTACAACTCAGTAGTAAGACCCTCTGCACTCTACGCCTCCGAGTGACTCTTGATGAATCGAAAGGGTCCACTCAGGAAACTAGAACTTAAAGAGAGGAAGATCCTGAGGAGAATATTGGTACCCATAAGAGAGGAAGACGGTACTTACAGAATAAGGCACAATAACGAACTGTATGAACACCAGGAAGACATAATCACATGTCTGAGGAAAAGGCGACTGACCTTCTATGGCCACATCACTCGCCTGAATCACTCAAGGCTAACCAAGAAGATCCTCACAGTGACAAGCAGGGGAAAGGCGTCCAAAGCTAAGTGGTTCATCTCTGTTAGATCAGACTTGGAGGAATTGCAGATCCCATTACAGATAACCGAGAACCGAACTCAATACCGTCAGGCCATTCTACATGGAGTCTTCCCACTATCTCTCACAAGCAAGAAGTGTACAGGCACCACCAGACCTAAATGGACAGATGAGAGGAAGCAGGCTCACAGCCAGAAGATGAAGGCGTACTGGGCCAAGAAAAAGCAGAAGACCCTGGCTAAGAGTTAAGACGAGCCTCGTGGTCCCTAGTAAGCCGAAACGAACTAAAAAAAAAGTGGAACTAGCATACGTGAAAAGACGATGACGATTTTGACCCGATGTCACCAGAAGCCATCTAGTACATGGTAGATCTACTGACAATATAAATGGAAAGACAGATGCCAAGATCGCAATTTTTTTTTTTATTCTGTTTATTCACGACGACTGGTTTCGACGCTTTATGGTGTCATCATCTGGTTTCATGACACCGTAGAGTTTCGAAACCGGTCGTCGCGAATAAATAGAATTAAAAAAGAAAGGGTAAAAATACCGCCCTGGGTCGAGAAATTAATAATTATTTAACCTGGTTTCGGCAATAATTATGATTGCCTTCATCAGTCACATAACAAAATACACAACTCACCAGTAAAGCTTACGTCACAGCTGTATATTTTGTTATGTATCTTATTTAATTTTATGATTTCTGATGAAAGCAATCATAGTTATCGCCGGAACCAGGTTAAATAATTTTTAATTTCGCGACCGTGTGATGCATTTTTATCCTTTGAATTTGTAACGGTCGCTGGCAATAGCAGCTATGTTAAAAAATTTTCATTAAAAATTTGCGATCTTGGCATTTGTACTTCCATTTATAAAATACGATCGCTTCCTAAGATGAGTAAACTGCTGATAATAATTTCAACGTCATGCGACAACAGAAAGCGTAGTAACATGGCTGGTAGAATAGCATCTACGTGCACCCTTGAAACAATGTGATATCCACGTGTGAAGGCAACAGGCGCCATGTCACCGTGATGCACCGGTCGTACCCACAGCCAACCAAGAGAATTGAAAGTGGTCTACCTGTGATCTTCCGTGTGGCGGGATGGCCGTTAGGAAGAATTACCGTAAAATTTGGATTTACAGTCACGTGAACAATGTGACACCCCTGGAGGAGAGTGTGACGTCCAGGCAGCATAGAAATCCGCCTAGAGAGTCGTGTTGTTAGGGCAACTGTGAAATGAACATCGTACGGCATTTTTGAAGGTGTGACCACGTCTGGCGATAATAATGAAAACAACACAAGAGTACCCTGCCGAGAATCGAACCTGGTCTCCCTGCGTGGTAGTAAGTGATGCTGTCGACTCCGCTACGGCGGCAGACAGGGCAACAGTGACAGATCGTAAAACTACCACCGTGTAAGTAAGAGGGTTTGTGAGCTCGTAAGTCTTAACAGGCAGGTTCAGTCTGGACAGATGTGATGGTTGCTCTGCATACAACGTGCATGAAACACTGCCCCACCATAGTCCGTACATACTGCGCTGCGATATGCTGCAACTCTTGTTCATCTTTACTGTTTGCGCAGGAGATAATGCTGATCAGCACTCGCTCTTTTAATAACAGAAAGGTGATGTCACTGTTCCGGTGTTTGTGTAGAAAATACTATTTCGTCTGTGTCTAAAACTACTGTGGAATATAAATGTACAAACCTGAGATACAGCACCATGTCCGAAAGAACAGACCCAATTTCAAGAATTGTAAAATATGCCATTAACCGGCAATAGATAATTTCAATGCGGACGCATTAATACGCTCCATCCCTTGCGGGAATAGAGTATAGGGTGTGAGGAAGAGGAACCAATGGGCAGCGGGCTAGAAGTAGAGAATTTGGGTTGGTAGGGAAGCGTGCCTGGATAGCTTATTTGGTTAAGGCGTCCGCTGGCCCACAGCGAGAAATCCTGGTTCTAATCCCAGTTCAGCACAAATTTTCAACTTAGCCATTGAATTTATATCAACGCCCCAAAACGAACGAAATGTTTCAATATTTCGATTTCGTAAAATATAATTATTGGTTTGTACGGTATCTGTATGATAGTAACTAATTAGTTCATTAGTATGTATAATCATTATGAATTTCGAAGCTCGCTGCACAACAGAAACTTCAATATGATTCCTTAATTTCTGGCGAATAACAACTTTGAAAAACTCACGGGTATGCAGCCAGGTATCAAAATCTACAGTGGCCAAAATTTCTGCAGGGAACCACCGTGCCATTTTCAAGACTAAACTGCAGCGAAGAAGCAATGTGCAACGACCTCATAACCTCTGTTTTCGATGAGTGAACAGGAGAGACAACACACACCAAGCAAGCAAGCACACAGCGCCGACACGACCAAAGATATGTAGACGACACTTTTGTTGTTTCGTCTCTTGGTAGTGAGAACGTGGATTATTTTTTGGAACATCTACATTCAAACCACAACAATATCTGCTTTACAATGGAAGTTGAAAAGAATGGTTGCCTTCCCTTCCTTGATGTGGTGGTCAGGAGAAAGGCAGATGGTACGTTGAGACATGCTGTTTATAGGAAGCTAACTCATACTGATTTGTATCTACAGGCTATTAGCTGTGACCACCCAGCTCAACGTGAAGGGGTTCTTCAGATCTTAGTGCACAGGTCACTTCTGACCCGGAAAATTTGCCCACTAAGCTGTCCCACATGGAGGTCACTTTTTGACAGAATTGCTGTAGTGAAGGGCAGATTAAAAGAGCGTTTCGCAACGGGCTAGTGATGAAAGCACGAAGTCGGCACCCACGGCAGTGGCCTTTCTGCCATAATTTGGCAACACTTCCAACAAGACTGAATTTTGCGTAAAGACAATGTGAAATGTGTGTTTCGTCCACCATCTAAGATTAAGACACTCCTGGGATTCGTTAAGGATGATATCGGTTTGCGCAAGGCGGGTGTCTACCTTTTCGCATGCAGTTGTGGCACGTCATACGACGGTCAAAGTATTAGGACTGTTAAGGACCGCTGTATTGAGCAAAAACGCCACACACGTTTACAGCAGCCAAACAAATCTGCTGTGGCCGAACACTGTCTTGACACAGGTCACCCTATGGAATACAACAAAACAGAAATTCTGGCTTGCACATCCAGCTACTGGGACTGTGTTAGCAAGGAAGCAATTGAAATAAAACTAGGTGACAACCTTATCAATAGGGATAGAGGGTTTTGCTTAAATTCCGCTTGGGATCCTGCTCTCACTTGTCAAGAAACAGAGGGACAAAACTAATCCGACCTCATCCGTTGAGAACTGATGTTTATTATCGATATCCTGATCGTTTTCATCTTTGGTCATGTCGCGGCGCTGTGTGCTTGCTTGCTCGGTGTGTGTTGTCTTTCCTGTTTATTAATTGAAAACCGAAATTTTAAAGATCGTTGCACATTGCTTCCTCACTGCAGTTTCGCCTTCAAAATGAAAGGGGGGCCCCTCCCGAAGTATCGGCCGATGTCGATTTTGATAGCTGGTTTCATACCCGTAAGATTTTCCAAGAACGTAGAATATATCAATCACACAGTAAATATACGGAGAAGCTGTGGTTTACAATATATGCCAGTTGCGATATGAGAGTAAAAACTGACCCGTAATCTAAATATTAATTGATAGAAATATAATCATTTGCTTGAACCACTTTGGTATAAAACGGATTATTTAGTTCATTAATCTGTATAATCGTAACGAAATTCCGAGATATCTGCACAAGCTTTCTGACGTGCCAAGGTGACAAAAAACGAAGAGTTCATAGCTATGTATAATTGTAACGTAATTTCATGCTACGTACACAAGGGAACAATAATTGCTCGATAAACCCGAACCTAGACGTTTTGAGAGATTAATGTGAATACAGAATGGTAGAGAATTCCACCCAACGAATAAACGACATGTAAACAAGCCCGCGCTCCCTAATGTGCACACTTGGTGTCCTCGTGCAGACTTTTAGACGTTAGATTTACATACATACTCCGCAATCCACCAAAAAGTGCGTGGCGTAGTAATTTAAGTACCACTACTAGATACTTCCTTCCCTGTTCCACTTCCATGGAGAACGACAGAAAAACGAACGCTTGATTGCATCCGTACAAGCCCCAATCTCTCTGATCTTTGTGGAATTTACGAGAAATGTAGGTTGACGGCAGTAGTATCGTTCTGCAGTCCACCTCAAATTCCGGCACTCTCAATTTCTTCAGCGGCGTTTCTCGAAAAGAGCGTCTTCTTTTCATCCAGCGAGTCCCACTTCAGTTCCCGAAGCATTTCAGCAAAACTTGCGCATTTGTTGAATGTACCAATTACAAACCTAGCCACCCGCCTATGAACTGCCTCTATGTCCTCCATTAAACTCATCTGGTGGGGATGCCAAACACCTGAACAATACTCAAGACGGTGTTGTAAAAGCGAATTATATGCGGTCTCCTTCGCAAACGTATCATGTCTTCCCAAAATTATGCCAATAAACCGAAGTCGACCATTCACCTCTCCTAAACCTTTCTGTATGTGCTCTTTACATTGCTGTGGAGGGTTGATTTGATTTGATTTGATTCTTTCAGGGAAGCCAAAACAGTCTTGGTCTAACCCGCCACTGCCCGCACCGAAACTAAGTTTATTGTGCGGTATCGCTCCCTGTATGTCTAGTAAAGCCAACCAATGCCCTTGAACAGTGCAAGGAGTTCCTTTACCAGTTCTTTATTAGACACAATTACTTCGGGTCTGGTTGTCCCAAATGTTCTGTGCCTTTTACTCTCCAATGCAATGCATTCGAAGATCAGATGTGATGCAGTTTCATCACCGTCATCACAGATCCTACATTTAGGGTCCTCTTCTGTTATTCCAATTGTATGTAGGTGTTTTTTTGAAATTCCCATGGCCTGT
The DNA here is from genome assembly GCA_026315105.1 of Locusta migratoria. Taxonomy (NCBI): domain Eukaryota; kingdom Metazoa; phylum Arthropoda; class Insecta; order Orthoptera; family Acrididae; genus Locusta; species Locusta migratoria. The sequence continues at coordinate 352,210,245 of CM048750.1, forward strand.
CAGCAATCCAACCATGAGTCTAATCTCTCTCCTGTTCAGACCGAGGGTTGCAGAGCTTCTTTTAAAACGAGGCTTTGGCATTATTACCTTGCCATGTTTTTGTTAATGGACTTTGGTCCAATATTCTACGTGCTGTCTTCTGAGCCAGTTACGTAGCTCCAATTTAATCATTGCCTTGGTGATTGTCAGGACAGGTTCCGGTCCAATAAATGGAGCCTCTGCCCCCATCCTGGCTAATCTGTCGGCATGTTCGTTGCCACTGATCCCCGAGTGGCCAGGGACCCACAATAGGTTTACTCTAATGCTTTCCCCTAGCTCCACCAGAACCCTGTGACATTCTGCAACAATTTTAGACCTTGTTGTAGCAGCTGCCAGTGATCTCAGGACTGCCTGGCTGTCTGAATAGATATAGATGCTATGATCTTTATAGCACCTACGCAAATTCTCCTCCACACATGCCCTGATGGCAGTGATGCTGTGCAGGGTTACGTCTAAATATTTAATTGACGTGACTCTGGCAAGCAGTACACTACTAACATTACGAGATTGTTTCTACTACTCACCTGTGTCACCCTACATTTTTCATTTTTTGTCATTTCTCACACCACCCAGAAATTTGGTCCATCCCCCTTGTACACCACAGAAACATCAGCGAACAGTCGCAAATTGCAACTCACCCTGTCCGTCAGATCATTTATATAGACAGAAAATAATAGTGGTCCTAACACAGTTCCCTGAGGCACCCCTGATGATACCCTAGTCTCTGATGAACACTCTCCATCGAGGACAACGCACGTTATTGTAATAGTACGGACTAAAACGTTGGCTCTTCCAATGTTAAACGCTTGAGGCTCTGGTACAGACTTACGTACTATGTGTGTGTCACGCAACATAGGCTTAATCCCACCATCAGGTCCTGTCAATTTAAATCGGAACTGAACTGACCAGGCTACAGTTCTCCAGTCGTCCAGGATCCAACTGGTATGTCTAGTGTCTACGAGCTCTAGATTAAGGAGACGGTAGGCTGGACGTGCGAGTGGCAGGCGGCATCGATCGCGTAGAGCCCCCGGTGAGCGCTGGTGACCGGACGGTGCGTGGCGGCAGCGGCAGCGGCAGCGGCGCGGTATTTGGCCGCGGGTCTATTGTGAGAGCCGAGGCGCCCTGGCTGGCGGCCAGCTCGAGGTCGCGGCGCGCCAGACGCCGCCACTGTGCGTGCGACCCGCTACTGGCCCAGCGCCGGGGGCGGGGCCGACACGCTCCTGCCGGGCCGACGATACACTCTCAGGTGCCTACAGAGTCCCTAACCCATCTTTCCCTATGATCATGAAAACAAACACACACCCACACGAAAATTTTACTGCAAACAGCATCTAATGTTCCTTTGCTTTGGTGTTGTAAGGATTTAGGTTAAAGATCACTTATGAAACGGCATTAATTTTATAATAAGAGGGTTGGAACTTAAATAGTGACAACTGTTTATTCACAACCGTTACAAAAGCATTGCCTGTTACTTTCCTTCAAAGTAATCATCAGTGTTGTGTAGAACCCGATGCCAGCGATGTGGAAGGTGTAGTATACCGTTAGCAGGAGCCTGTTGATGGTGCGAATGGAGCTTGAAGGTAAGAATAAACGGAAGTGCTCTGAAGCCAAGGGGAGCCATCTTAATCCGACCAAAACACTGCTGTATTATTTACCTTGTCTGCGTATGCTTGTCGCTCGTTTTTGGAAGGATTTTGCTCTGTTATGGACTTGTGTGATATTTATGTGTACGAATCGTTCTGATTGTGATGCGAAATCTAAAGAAATACTATTTCATGTGTAAATTTCCTCGCTAATGTGTGAGTTTACCACTTTTATTGTGAATGAATCTACACAACATCGTTACTTGTAATGAAGCGTATTTTATTTTCTTTTTGATTCCCTAAAGGTAAAAGTTGTTTTACCCACTTAACATACTATTTACGAATGGATAAGTAATAAAATATAAATTAGATTTTTAATAAGTCAATGACATGGAAAGCAAAACCTAGTTTCAATGTTAAAGAAACTTGCTACACAAAGAAAGAATATCATCACTGTGCTCACTCCGTCGATTTATTTTATCTGACTATCGTCAGATTAGCTAAATAAAGAACCCACGTTCGTGATTCGTAATATTGCAGTAAGAACTATTAAACTATTGAAACACGAATTTTTTTGGTTTTCGAAATTTTATTTTAAACAAAAACTATTTTTAAACAGAGTAAACGCTGATTTTTTTTTTTTTTTTCATTTTTCGAAGTTTTATTCTAAACAATATTTTAAAACAATCAGTTTGAAGACGTTACATGCGTATATTATGCAATTAGCGACTGTAAATCCAGACACTGCTATAACACACTGTTAGTGTTTTGGTCGGAGTGTCATGGCGACCATGGCTTCAAAGCGTAGTACAGCTGCGATACGTAGCGCGCCGGCCGCAGTGGCCGAGGGGACTGAGGCGCTCCAGTCACGGTCTGCACGGCCACTACGGTCGGGGGTTCGAATCCCCCCTCGGGCATGGATATTTGTGCCGTCCTTAGGATAAGATAGTTGATAAGTAGTTTGTAAGTTTAGGGACTGATGACCCCGTAGTTATGTCCCATGAGCTTAACAAACGTTTTTGATACGTAGCGCCATCTCCCTTTATTCTTTCCTCTATGGAATGGAGCGATCTACTTCCTGTCGAATCACTGGAACAGTTCTTAAGCGAATGCCACGAAGAGGTTCCTCCATCTTCGGAATCAAATCAAAGTCACAACGGATTATGTCCTTCGAGTATGGTGGATGCTACAGTACTTCCCAGTCCCACCAGGAACAGAGCAGGAAAATGATGGGTGGGTTGCACAGAACACGTTGCCGCTTCTTTCGCAAAGCTGGTCGCACGTGATACTCCAAAAACAAACAGTAATACTGTGCATTGACGGTCTGAGTTTGGATAACACCATCACAAATGCAAGAATCACCATAATGTTCACCATAATGGGGCTCTGACTTTCGCAACGACCCATCCGTTGGATTGGCGTTTCAGTTTTGTCTCGTACGATGTGGCCCATATCTCATCCATTGTTACGATATGGCGTAACAAACCCTCTCCTTCGCACCTAGAGCGCACCACGTGGGTCTGGGCAGTGTCGTAACGCACCCATTTCTAAATTTTCACCAATTCATGTGGAACGCATACAATTTTTCGCAGGCCCAAGGCGTTCCTTCAGGCTGCGATGCACAGTCGTAGGCTACTCTGGTTTCGTGGGCGATCTCACGAAACGTTTGCCGTCGATCAGAGTCCACTACCGCGGCAACAGTATGCACTTCCTACTTCAGAGACGCTAGGACGACCTGCCCGAAGCATGTTTGCCGCAGTTTGCCGACCTTCGTTGAAGGCTTATACTCAAAGTACACTGTTCTCTACGGCAATGCTGATTCCCCGCACGGCTCTTGATGACTTTGACGACACTATCGTGTTGTACGACCTCTGACACATTCAATCTTGATCCTACTCCTTTGTTCATGTTTCGAAAACATCGTAACACGTTAGACCACTCGCTACCAAGTCACTGTGACTCCTTCGATTGTCGGCAGATCCATTTACTCGAAGGGCAGGTAGATACGGCAACAATGTGTTCTTTGATCAACAAGAGTAAATTCCATTGCATACTGTCTCCAAAGCAGTGTTGCCACAATTTAATTTGCACGCCTTGTGGTTGCACAGATTACATTTTTAAAGAGGATAATTCAGAACGGAGCATGGATAATACATACATCGAAAATTAGAGGTAGTCATTATTGATGTTAAGACAACGCTCGAAAACACCACTATAACAGAAAGCTGGCTAAAAGTTACCTTAACATGTCGGATGAAACTTACAATATTTGTACTCTTTCCGTGCGCTGAAGCATTGATGGGAAGTTGACATTCAGCCGTAATCTGATGCTTGGGATTGTATCACACTTCGCGTAGCAAAGTATTATGACCGTGTTGATTTATTGACATAAAAAGTGAATAAAATTACGCAATAGCGGACTTTGTCGGGTAAAATCATTAATTATAGGTTCTGAAAGTGACATCAGTATAAATTTAATGCCGGCAAAAGTCGAGTTTAAATTAAACTAACGCGATCACGAAGCGAACCGTACAATGACCAGGCACTTTCTTACCATGGACGCAACTTGCTGAAATCATTGTCTAAAAATTAGTGGGAATAGGAAAAGGTATCTTGAATTAAAAATATTTGACATCAAACTGGGAGATTTATTACAATAAAAAATAAATGGAGCTTACAGTAGGTGGCGCGCGTGTCGTACCGGGAAATGTATTTGAAGAGCCATTGAAGTAGTGAATGTTTGAATATGACACAAACAAACAGAACAACGTTCTATTGTAATTAAACAAGCTAACACTTTCTAACTTCAAACATTATTATATCTTCTGCGGCAGCAACGCGCCGGTTACCAGATAGTTCTTAATAAATTAATGTATTTTGCAGTCATTTATGGGGGAAACCTAAACATCTAAGGTGGTAAATATACCGCCTCCTTACAATGTGTGCAAATATAGAATTTGGAAGTTGCACCATCTACCTGAGTTCGATCGAGGGTACGTTGTGACGGCTCGGAGACTCAGTACGAATATTTACGAAAATGAACATTTTGTCGGGTTTTCGGGGAATGCCTTTGTTGAGTGCCTTCTACAGGTGTTGAAACCATGGGGAAACCACATACAAACGTCGAGATTTGGAGATGTCGGACGTCGTTAGCTGGGTAGACCGCGCGGCAACCTTCGTCGGAACTAACATCAGACTACAATGCTGTGTCGAGTAGAACCGCGTCTCAACACACTCCTCCTATGGGAAGGTATGCATTTCATATTAAAATTTACCACGAATTTCAGACCAGTGTCAAGCTAGTCAGGCATGGGTCATTTATCTTTGGTTGCAGGCTTATTTTTCGATGGCAGTACTATCGATATTGGAGACGGTGACAGTATTGTTGCCTGGAAGTAATGTTGTGATTATTGAGAGTGCAGACGTTGATAGGCGCGCGGATGAGATTGCAGAAGCGTGGGGACAGTGGTTGCGTGCAGTTGTCGTTCCGGTGGGATAGCCGAGGAGATGAGATTTTGAGACTTGAATGCTAAACCAAGCTGTTTGTTTAAGATATGGAGACGAAGAGAAATAGATGACGTTGGAGAAACGTTCTTTTGAAGGTTTTATAAGTTTTTCATGAAATACTTGGCATGTTTCTGTGGCACAAATCGCATTCTTAGGCTGAACTGATGGTAACAGTAACGGTCGAGAAAGATCTTGCTGATAGCTTGTGATCTCACGATTCATACTAGAGACCCCTTTCTGTGTTAGGAAAAGTATTTATTGTAATAGTTTAGTTTTGTGATTGCGTTTTTTATGAAATAGGAATTTCATGGGTAGTGTTCTTGAAATATGGTATTGTTGTAACACTATTTGTGTAAATCGAGTTAAATTTATTAACAGTATGGAAATGTTTATCTTTGTTTAAAAAATAATTTTGTAGGCAGGTTAAATATCTGAGTTATATTTTTCTCTGACAGATTTTAAAATCATGAACATAACATTGTTAGTAATTTTTATGAAGTTACATCAGTTAGAAAATAAACCAGATATTCCATTTTTAATAATTAGTTCGAGTTTCTTAAACAGATTATCAGTTTATCCTTCCTCGCATTTTTATTAAAAGTGCCATAGACGTTTTCTGTAGTTAGTTTGCCAGTGGTTAGTACAGCAGGAAGCAGTTTAGTGTTGCGCAAATTTATGCAGTAAGTGAAGGTGAGAAAGAATCATTTTTTGTCAAGCTTACAGTTCAGTATGATTTACAGCTTTCAGGATAGGACATTCAGGTTAACAAGTGTTTGCACTGTCAGATTGCATTGATAAATATTGTGTTCGTTACATCCCGTTAAAGACCGTTAGTTCAGTCAGAAACAAGTTTGCAGGGCCAGAATTATTAACACAGTTATTTTTATTATCAGTCATTTTCAGACAGTTAACTTTGTTACGACATTTTCATACGGAAACAATTAGAAGTTGGTGTCTCATTATAATAAACATTACGCAGTCATATAGGTTTTGCAATATCTTTACATTCACATAGAATACAGTTAAAAATACGCAGCCAGATTAACATCACTTTGTACAAAGGCATTAAGCTGGAACAAGTTCAAACACACAGCAGATGTAAATTATGTAAGAGAGAAGTAGAAGCGAAAACTTTCAACACACTGTGCACCAAACATTTTTTTTTTTTTTTTTTTTTTTTTGAAGTGTTCAAATGTTTGTACAGCTCACGTGACTTAACTACGGGGTCATCAGTCCCTAAACTTACAAACTACTTACAAACTAGGACAGCACAAATATCCATGACCCGACCGTAGTCACCAAACACTTGTAACTATAGGTCTCCGCAGTCGATGACCCATGCATGTGCCGCAGTTAACACCACGACAAATACGACTAGAATGCACATGACCACTGACCTCTGGGGCAGTGTAAGTATGTTTCATGGTCTGATGAATCCCGATACCTACTTGGAGATGCCCGTGGGAGAGCGGCCAATGGATGTATACATCAGTATAAATTGTGATGTGAAACAAACATGGAGGTCAATATAGTACAGTACTCTGATTGCAGACCACATACACCCCTTCATGACGATAATGTTTGACATCGGCAGTGGCTTTTTTCAACAAGATAATGTGCCATTTCACAAGGCCAGGAATGTGATGGAGGAGTTCGATAAACAGAGTGGCGGATTACAATTGATATCGTCCCTCAAATCACCAGATCTAAAAAAGACCGAACACACATGGGACGTGACTGGATTTGACTTCAGGGCTCATCCCCCCCTCACCTCTGAATTTACGGGATACAGGTGACTAGTGAGTGCAGGTGTGCAGTCAAATCCTTACATGCCAAGGCCTGTGGCCGCTGTTAATTGTACCAAAGATAGATATTTCGGCTATTAGGAGCTGTTTTGGTTTAACAACGTCTGTGTTTTAAACGTGTGACATACAGACGTGTTATAATTAATGACAATAGTACAGGCGCCACTTACAGCGCTACACATCACAGTGATTAATGCCTTAGATTACTATGTGAGGACGTGGGGAGAACGAAAGTTCAAAAATCCTTCCGAGTATTCAGGCAAATGTTCGAACGGTTCCTTTGAAAGGGCACGGCGTAATTGCTTCCCAATCCTTCCGCAATCCGAACTTTGCTCGTCCTCTAATGGCCTAGTTTCCGACAGGGCGCTAGACAGTAATCTCCTGCGCTTCCTCCGTTTTTACCGCCATGACTTCCTCTCGCATTTTGCACTGTCTGGACGTCTCTTTTCAGTTCTTTTCTTCCACACAAGGGGCAACTTTTATTCCTCGTACGGTTGGGTGGCGTTATAAAGGGCTCCGGGATCAGCACATTTGTCGAATTATGCAATGACGTATAAAAAATAATTTAATTTCCTAAAATATTTGAAATGTTCCCATAGTTCTAATATAAGAATTAATATAACTACGTTTATTAGGCTGAATTTCCTGTAGACGCGTATCTTCATATAATTTATATCCTCCAGCCAAAATTGGAAAAGTTGAAAGAAGAAGAAACATGGAAATTGGTATAAACGAACTTGCGGCCTTTGGTTTCACTGAACAACATACGAATTGCGCTTGTTCTTTGGCACAGCGAACTTAGATCCACATTATGTTTACCGGTATATGCAGACTGAACCTACACATGTCATTATTTCATTTTTAGGGCTTGCCGCATAGACGGCCATACGGGAGAGATGCCCAACGCCCGTCATTCTTCCACAATCCGTTGCACAGAGTTGTCGGTCATTTGGCAGCTAGTACGTGACGTCAGAGATTGTTGCTCTTCTTCAAGTGCCAGCAAAAATACTAAGAAATTCATACCCATTCCTTTCTTGGGAAATATTTCCTACAGAATCAAGTGTCTTCTAATGAAACATTTCCCCTGTAATATTTCTTTTTCTATGGGCAACCGTTTCTGAGACGCAGTCATGTTTAAAAAATTGAAAAAAAATTAAAAGTAAGTAATTTTCCATTTGATTTGGGCTAGTGACTTGTTATTCTCAATAAATAAATTTTTTATATCAGTATGCAAAGCAGGTGCACTCCTCTTTAAACGCCGCATAGAACATCTTATCACAGTTTGAGTGTTGCACCTAACGTAAACTATGATAAGATATTCTATGTGGCGTTTAAAGTAACGCACGTGCTTTGCGTACTGATATAAAAAGATGTATGCACTGGGAATAGCAAATCACTTGCCGAAAACTGGATCTGCACAATAAAGCTGTTTTTAAATTATAACGATGATTGGCGCAAATCACCCATTTGGTGATAATTGAAGTGGTGTCTACGTTCATTGCAATGTACCCTCCACCTTGCACCGTATGAAAACTTACGCAGACGATTATGTTTACCGTGGTTTGAAGTTCACTGTGCTAAATTTCATCAAGGTCGTAATGAAACTATAGATTTTGTCAAAGTTCAAAGGTGAAGTTTCAACTGCTATGCACCATACCACATTTTATGTAGACAGTGAGTTTTGTTTTGACGATCCAGTGTGCAAAACTTTATTGCAATCGGATAAACGGAACGCCAGCGCATAAAATGCGAACAAACATGATGCGGCAATTTTCACAGGCATGCCAGTGTTTATGACGTTAAACTTTATCTCGTGCAACGAAATAATTTTATAGGTAGATTCATTGGCATAAATGTTTGCAAATTATGTTGCGAATACATTTAGTATCAAACAAGTAATAAATTTGAACGTCGCTCATAAAGCGGCCCTTTTACACGTATGTTAGTGTTCGTGACGACGTAACGCGTAAACTATGTATCGTAGAGTGATATAATTATGCCTATAATCTACGCAAAAGTGGGAGCTATATGTTGACAAGGTTTCAAATCAATCGGATGAACGGTACGGCAACGCATAAAATACAAACAAACATACAGACATTCATTTTTCTATATTAGATTTATTCATCTTAAGCCAGTGGATACACAATGGGTTTTGTTTCCTATTTTGAGTGAAAACGTATTCATTTCTTGGTGTGCCAACTCGGGAGCAAGCCACATACAATTAGCCATGTGAAATGCATAGGTATTCCAAATCTAGTCAACGAATGGCCTTTGTTGATGTATGTTCTTGGTATTCATTGTGATGAATCATACTGCGTAGAAAATAGCAACCAACAAAAGCATTTTCTGAAATGTGGTAAAGTTGTGAAATATTGAATTGCTTCTCAAACAGTAATCATTGTTCCATATTTCCGCTTGTAATCTTCAGCTCAATAAGTGTCTTTATCCGATCGTTAACAAATTTCATCGGATCACCCGTTGCCCTACTACGAAGTTTTTCTGAAGGCACACACACACATCGGTTTTATAGATACATAGACACATCGATAGGTCTGAAGCCGGGCGGGTCGATAATCTATATTATCGACCCGCCCGACTTCGCATCTGTCGATGTGTGTATGTAATTTATTCGTTTCTATCTTTTACCTAACAGGATTAACGCAGTGCGTACTAGGCTTACACAATCCTAAAAATGTTTAATCCATATTTACATACTAATATCACAATGTAGCGTATATTTAAAAGTTTACGGGCCGATTCTATAAACATCGCTGATTCGAGATCAAATTTGACGTTCGTTCAGATTAAACTCTATTCATGGCTCCTCTCTATTGTATAACACTAAGCCTAGATCCATCGAAGCTGGTTCAATGTTAACCTGAGGCAGCATGGAAGATGTTTACAACAGCGCTAAAATCGGCTATCGACATCATTACTGCGTTTCGATCGCAAATATTCATCGATAAATAATATTGGTATCGAAGCTTTCATGTTGTAAAGATGCAAGGAAGTGAACAGAAAAAAGGGCTATATTGAAACTCCCCTCAACACTAAAAAGATTTAATTCTATAAAACGTTTTTGGACGATACATACATTTGTAGGCACATCAATTTTTATGGATAACATTATATACTTTCCTTGTCGTTGTAAAGGTTTGTTATGGAATGTCTAGCACTGCACAGTAAGGAACAGTAGTAGAAGACGAAGAAACTCCACTAGCGAAATTAACGTCAGTACAACAATACCTTCACGTCTTTCCAACGGAAACTGATAGTGAATTACTGAGAAGAAGACACAGCCACCCACGCACACATACACACACACACAAACACACACACACACACACACAGAGAGAGAGAGAGAGAGAGAGAGAGAGAGAGAGAGAGAGAGAGAGAGAGAGAGAGAGAGAGAGAGAGAGACAGAGACAGAGAGAGAAAGAGAGAGAGGGGGGGAGGGACGGAGAGAGAGATAAACCAGGTACTCCCGGACTACCAACAGTGCTCTTACCCGCTTCCTCTAACAAATGGGCCCTCAAATGACCGCCGAGCCACTACAAGAAAACAAACCGAACTTTATCTCTTCCTCTGCGGCTAACGACATTGCCCAGTTAATGTCCACGCAGTTAATCTGCTCCGCTTTGCATGTCCTTTGTCGTCCTCTCTCCACAACACTGGACTGCAAATGACAGTTTTGCGCACTCGCTGCGTTACAATAAGGTATTTTACGTCACATTCTCTGCCAAGACATATTACAGTGTTAATAACACTACAAAAAAAAATTGTTTTAGTTACTGAAACAAAACATGCTGTCTTCTGGAAGTTAACAAAACCCTAAATCCAGATTCAATTTCAGAATTTCTGTCTTTTCCATGTAACACTCGTTTCTGTAAATGCAGATGTCAGCCATTGTATGTACTCGTATAACAGTGTCACACGTTTCTGGCAAAAGGAGAGCACAAAAAATTGCGTCGGTAGTTAATCAACGAAATATATCTAATAAAGCTTTCGTCCTGATTTTCTTAAATAACTTTCTTCCTGACGGACACCTCTTAGTAAGTTCCTACAGTAGTCGGACAACATTCACTTTCGTATCAAGATGCTTGCTTTCTTTTAATCGTGAAGCTAGAAGCTTAGCGTGTTGCTTGGAAAAATTTAAATCACGAACACGTCGTTAACATCTGTTGAGGAAAAAACATAATAATAATAATAACAATGTGGCGCAGTTGAGCAACGATGAGAGGGGGAGAGCGGGGGGGGGGGGGGTTCTGAAACGTTGGGCGGCATCCATATCTCCTCGTCTGTCTTCTAGTGGTTCGTCTGCATTTTATCTTCACTTACTGTCAGTCTCTCACTACGCACTGGTCCCGACAATTCTTCACTGCGCCTTCTCTGTCTTAAAGCAGATGATAAATGGTTTTAGAAGTGTCTCCAGCTATATTTGTCACACAGAAATAACAGTGTTTTGTGTGATCCGTTGTGAAACGAAATGACGTGTATTATGATCGTCTCGAGCAGCCTGTCAGAAGTGCAAGACAGCATATTTTTGTGCTGGTCAACAACAGTGCACGCAAAATACAGTAGGTTTATTTAAATAGATACATTTCTTCTTCCAAAATAACTTGAAACACAAACCTTCATCAACATACTCCACAAGTTTAGATCTCTGGTAAAAATGAGGGCGACCCATGAAGTATAAAGTGACGCGACGGAACGCAAGCATGGCTTATAGGCAAAATATAAAAACCGAACGGTCCATGAGGAGGATAGGCAAAGTCGAGCATGACGTGCGTACCAAAGCGCCGTGGTCCTCTGGCTAGCATGTACACCAGCGGAGCGAAAGGTTCTTGGTTTAAGCCTTCCCTCAATTGAAAGGTTTATTTTTTTTATTTTTGCATAATTATGATCCGTCCGTTCGCTGTAATCAGTTTAGAGTCTGTGTTTTGCGAGCGCACCGCAAAGCCGTGCGATTAGCAGACGAAATGAAGTGCCTCTCCAATAGGAACCTAAAACATTTGATCGCAAGGCGATAGGTCAACAAATTCCTCTACAGGAAAACACATCTGATTTATACAATATGACACCGGTGGTGATATGTGCGTCATATGACATTAATCTATTGTCGACCCACCTAACTTGTACCCTTGGTGCATGGGTAAAGAGATTATACCTTGCCCGATTTAGGTCTTCTTGTGGATGTAGTAATCACTCCCAAAAAGTGATTAATTTATGAGAGTTTGTCGCATAAACTGCAACAAATGAATGCAACAGTTTCACAGTCGCACAGTTTACCCTGTGCTCTGTCAACCATATGGTTATGGTTTAACGTTTTCGAATTTTTACGTGTGTAGACTGTCAAATATAGCATATGTCCAAGCAAATCTGAACAAGTCCCCACACTACGTCTCAGTTACCCCGCATCGGACGGACAGATAATAATTTTCTAAACATGAAAATGTTTGCTTGTGGAAGGGCTCGAACCCCGGACCTCTCGCTCCACAGCTGCTCACGCTAGGCACAGGAACACGGCGCTCCTGTGTTTCTACCCTGTTCGACGTTGCTTATCTTTCGCATGAACTGCTCAGTTTTTATATTTTGCTTATTTTTTTCATAAATCCATTCAACTTCTTCCTGTTTTCTCTATTGATCAGTGTTCAGTTTTTCACGGCCTACCCATTGAGCCAACTTATAAGTAAATCGGAAGGGAGTGCGCTGGGGAGGTTCCTTTGTAATGTATTTTATATTTTGACTAAGTGCTATGTTGCTCTTTCTGTTTAACCTCCATTTTTACATGATTGTAGAATTTTATACGACCAGGTGATCGTAGCGTAGCCCATTGAAACCGGTCATCAGTAAAGAAAATAATCATAAAACAATCTCGGCGTTTTACTTTTGAACGTAATTGACAAAAACAAAAATCAAAACAAAAATTCCGTCTGTTGGGCAAAAAGCAGTATCTGCGTCCACCATTCGACGTTACAAGGTTGTCTGCAAGCATAGCGGAACATCGGAAGTCATTCATTGCCACTTTTACCAATGACTCAACGCCACAGATATCTGCGCCTGCAATGTTGCGGTGAACGGTGGTAATGAACAGAATGGAACAAAATTGTTACTGACGACCAAACTCTGATTCTGCCTGCCCCACCACGCCTGGAACTTATGACTGTTCCTAATGTATCGCCATACCATACCTGCATTAGGGATTATGGTTTTGGGTGGTATCAGATTGCGTCCCCATGGTAAGCACGCCTCCCCTCCTTCCTTACAGTACACAATGTCGGTACACTAAACACCCTGATGTCCTCCCATTCCTTGGTAGCTTTCCGACGACCACAATGCAACATCATAGCACACATCCACTGGTGCCACGCACTGTTCAACACTTGTCCATTGACTGCAGACTGCATTGCTGAATTGGCCTCCGTCTTCTCCAGATCTGACCCATATCGAAAACGTCTGGTCGATGTTAAGTCCGGTTACTTTGGTGCGGACGAGACCCAAGATTAATCGACAGAGCTGACATCCTACAATCCACCGGCCAATCACAGAGCGTTCAACAAACGCCACCTTATAAAGCGCCCCCTCGAGAAGATTTCTCACGGCCTTACCGTGATGAAGCATACGAAATTTGCGGGCCACCGCCCTGTGCAGGGGCCAAGGTACTAAAGCGTTTAAGTGTTAACTAACGTTGTGCCAAAAACCTAGAGATTTGGACACCCATGTATCTTACACGTAGTCGAGGAAACAGCCCTGGTGTTAATTTCGCAGTAAAACGTTGTCGCCTAGGCGGACTCTGCGAATTTTGGACATAGCTATCGCTAATTAGTCTTCCAGTACGATGCGGTACCAGGGGGAGTGCTTCTTTACACAGCCGACGGCAGGCTAGAAGCTCCGGCCGCCTGCAAGAGTGTTCTCCGAAATCCTCCGGTCAAGAGGTGCTGGTGTGACGAAAAATGCAGCATTGAGCGCCGCCTTTCTTCTGTCCAGCACGACAGTTATTTTTTGCGGCACCTCACCCCAGAGTGCCAAGGGAAAGCTATGCTGCTGCCATCGCTTTGAGCACATCTTCCCCAAAAAACACTCAAGCTGTTTTAAAGTGGCCAGAATTCCACACTTCCCTCGTGAGATGAGACATTTGCTCCAACACTCCTCGTTAAAAGTAACTTCTACTGCCAGGGCAGGTATTAATGTTGTTATGGTCTTCAGTCCGGAGACTGGTTTGATGCAGCTCTCCACCCTACTCTATCCTGAGCAAGCCTTTTCATCTCCTCATAAGAACGGCAACCCACATCCACTTGAATCTGCTTACTATACGCGTCTCTTGGTCTCCCTCTGCGATTTTTACCCCACACACTTCCCTCCAATGCTAAATTTACGATTCCCCGATGTCTAAGAATGTGTCCTACCAAGCGATCCCTTCTTTTAGTCAGGGTATGCCAAAAATTCCTTTTCTCACCAATTCTGTTCAGTACCTCTTCATTAGTTATGCGATCTACCCACTTGATCTTCAGCATTCTTCTGTAGCACCACATTTCAAAATCCTCTATTGTCTTCCTGTCCGCACTGCTTATCGTCCATGTTTCACTCCCGTACAAGGCAACACTCCACACAAATGCCTTCAGAAAAGACTTCCTTACCCTTAAATTAATATTCGATGTTAGCAAATTTCTCTTTTTCAAAAATGCTTTTCTTCCCATTGCCATTCTGCATTTTATATCCTCTGTACTTCGACCATCGCATGTTATTTTACTACCCACGTAACAAAACTCATCTACCACCTTCATTGTTTCGTTACCTAATCTAATTCCTTCAGCATCGCCTGATTTTCTAAGAACGCATTCCATTATTTTTGTTTTGCTCTTGTTAATGTTCATTTTATATGCTCTCTTCAACACGCTGTCCATTCCATTCAACTGCTCTTCCAGGTCCTCCGCTGTCTCTGACAGAATTACAATGTCATCAGCAAAACGCAATGTTTTTATTTCTTCCCCCTGAACTTTAATCCCTATTCCAAATTTTTCCTTACTTTCCTTCATCTCCTGCTCGATGTACAAATTGAATAACATTGGAGAAAGGCTACAACCCTGTCTTACTCCCTTCCCAACTGATGCTTCCCTTTCACGCCCTTCGAGTCTAATAACTGCGGTCTGGCTTTTGTACAAGTTGTAAATAACTCTCCTTTCCCTGTAATTTACCCCTGCTGACTTCAGAATTTGAAAGAGTGTATTTCAGTCAACATTGTCAAATGCTTTCTCCAAATCTACAAAAGCTAAAAATGTAGGTTTGCCTTTTATTAATCTATCTTCTAAGATAAGACGTAAAGTGAGTATTGCCTCCCGGGTTCCTATGTTCCTCCTGAATCCAAACTGATCTTCCCCGAGATCAGCATCTACCAGCTTTTCCATTCTCCTGTAGATAATTCGTGTTAAAATTTTGCAACCATGACTTATCAAACTGATGGTTCTGTAATTTTCACACCTGTCTGCGCCTGATTTCTTTGGAATGGGGATTATTACATTTTTCTTAAAGTCTGAGGGCATTTCGCCTGTCTCGTACATCCTACACACCAGTTCAAATAGTCTTGTCATGGCTGGCTCTCCCAGAGACTTTAGTAGCTCTGAGGGTATGTCATCGACTCCTGGGGCCTTGTTCCGACTTAGGTCTTTCAAGGCTCTGTCAAATTCATCTCTCAGTATAGAATCTCCTATTTCATCTTGATCGACTTCCTCTTCCCTTCCTACAACATTGTCTCTAAGTTCATTTCCTTTGTAGAGCTGCTCTATGTACTCTTTCCACCTTTCAGCTTTCCCTTCTTTGCTGAGAACTGCTTTCCCATCTGAGTTCTTGATATTCGTAGAGGTGCCTTTCTTGTCCCCAAATGTCTCTTTGTTTTCCTGTAGGCGGTATCTACTTTTCCCCTTGCTATACATTCTTCTACAGATTTACATTTGGCTTCTAGCCACTCCTGCTTAGCCATTTTGCACTTCCTGTCAATCTCATTTTTTAGTCGTCTGTACTCCATTTTGCCTGTTTCATTTACTGCATTTTTATATTTTCTCCTTTCATCAATTAACTGTAGTATTTCCTGTGATATCCATGGATTTTTTGTAGGTCTTGCCTTTCTACCTATTTTGTCCTCCGCTGCCTTCACTATTTCATCTCTCAATGCTACCCATTCCTCTTCTACTGTTTTATTTCCCCCTGTTTCTGTCAATAGTTGCCTAAATCTCCCTCTGAAATTCTCCAGAACTTCACTTTCCTTCAATCTATCTAAGTCCCATCTCCTTATTTTCCTACCTTTCTGCAGTTTTTTCAGCTTCAGCCTACAGTTCATGACTAACAAGTTATGGTCAGAGTCTATATCTGCCCCTGGGTATGTCCTGCAGTTTATAACCTGGTTCCGGTACCTATGTCTTACCATTATAAAATCTATCTGATACCTTCCGGTGTCTCCTGGACTCTTCCACGTATACAACCTTCTTTTGTGATTCTTAAACCACGTGTTTGTTACGATTATATCATGTTCCATGCAAAATTCTACCAGGCGATTTCCTCTTTCATTCCTTCTTCCCAGTCCATATTCACCTACTATTTTTCCTTCTCTTCCTTTTCCTACCACCGAATTCCAGTCTCCCATCACAATTAAGTTTTCCTCTCCCTTAACTGTCTGAATAATTTCCTTTAGCTCCTCATATATTTCTTCGATCTCCTCATCATCGGCAGAGCTAGTTGGCATATAAACCTGTACTACTGTTGTCGGTATTGGCTTCGTATCAATCTTGACAATGATAATGCGATCACTGTGCTGCTCATAGTAGTTTACCCGCATTCCTATTTTCTTATTCATTATCAGTGCTACTCCTGTGATACCCCCAACTGATTTTGTATTTATAATCCTGTACTCACCTGACCAGAAATCCTGTTCATCCTGCCACCGAACTTCACTAATCCCCACTATATCTAACTTCAACCTATCCATTTCCCTTTTTAAATTTTCTAATTTTCCTACTCGATTAAGGGATCTAACATTCCACGCTCCGACCCGTAGAATGCCAGTATTGTCTTTCCTGATGATCACATCCTCCTGAGTAGTCCCCGCCCGGAGATCCGAATGGGGGACTATTTTATCTCCGGAATATTTTACCCGAGAGGATGCCATCATCATAGTTCATACAGTAGAGCTGCATGTCCTCGGGAAAAGTAACGGCTGTAGTTTCCCCTTGCTTTCAGCCGTTCGCAGTAGCTGTGTGGCAAAGCCACATTAGCTGATGTTACAAGGCCAGCTCAGTCAATCATCCAGACTGTTGCCCCTGTAACTACTGAAAAGGCTGCTGCCCTTCTTCAGGAACCACACGTTTGTCTGGCCTCTCCACAGATACCCCTCCGCTGTGATTGCACCTACGGTACGGCTATCTGCATCGTTGAGGCACGCAAGCCACCCCACCTCGGCAATGTCTGTGGTTCATGGGGGTGGGGCAGGTATTAAATACACAATAAATAGACCAAAATATAAATAAAATAGTAGAGATAACCACTCACAAACTCCCATCACAATACAACATAAAACAAATTAATAAAACGAGAGAAATATGTCGCAGTACCTTTCAAAACCTATAGTGTAATTAGTAGCCATAGAAAGAGAGAGAAGCAGGGCGGCATGTTGTTTTGGCAGGTCAGTAAAGCTGAATCCTGTGGATGCCTTGAGCAGATGGAGAGAATATTTTGAACATTTACTCAATGTAAGTGATACGTTCAGTGATGTGTTAGATTTTGAGGTACAGTGGGATAGCAATGATTATGAAAAGAGAATTGCATTTGAGGATATGGAGAGAATGGTCAGTAGATTGCATTGCAATAAAACGGGTGGGGTGGACGAAATTAAGTCAGAAGTCATCAAATACAGTCCAATGTCAGGTCTGAACTGTTTACCACACATGATAACTGGAAAGGCCTCAGAATTGGGTCATGTTTCTTTAATTAGCGTTGTGGGCTAAATATTTGCAAGTATTGTTGAATGCGAGTATTCGTTGAAGAGATGTTGGATGAAAATCAGTGTGGTGTGAGTGTAACAGGGAATACTATCGACGATTTATGGATCTATAAAAGGATTATGAACGTGTTCCTAGGCGGAAGCTATTGTCCGTCCTACAAGATTATGGAGTAGGAAGAAAACCTGCAGGAAATTTACGTACATTGTCAATAGTAGTTAGAGAGAACAGCAGAGTTCATTGATCAGGGTAGTTTCTGGGGTAAGGCAAGGTTGTAAATTGACACCACTATTGTTGAAAACAACAGACTGGCTGGGTGAAACTAAAGTAGATGAAAAAAAATAATCATACGCGGATGAGTTATTTGCAATGGCATATTCGACTGAAAAGGTTGCAATCTAATGTTTCAGAGCTCGAACAGAGATGTAAGGGTTATGGTATGAAGATCAGTATATCGAAAACGAAAATAATTTCTATGCGAAAATGATTATAACAGATTGAGTGCCAGGAACTAAGAAGAGGTGGACAGTTCAAGTACTTAGCGTGCATTTACTCACAGGAAGGCAAAATATTGAAAGAACTGGAATAAAGGTGTGCAAAGTTAATGAACTGAGCGATCAGTTTGAGAACTGGAGCGGAGGGTTGTACCCTTCGTCCAACTCCGTCCCACAGGCGAGGGCCTCTAGAGGGACCGGCCGTCGTGTCATCCTCAGTCCGAGGGGAGTTGTACACTCTTGTCTACAATTCCGAAATGATCCAGTGGTTTTCGAAAGAATTTGAAATTAATTGCAGAGTCGAGCACAGTATTTCATCAAGATTTTAGGAAGACTCTTCTAACACTTCATTTATCAAGTAACCCATACGTGAAATGTGAAATAAATTCGATATAAAACCTAACAGTAAAGTCTAAATTTCAAATTAATAAGTACTAACTAGGACGATGTTTGCAGTGATGTCAATGGCGGCTGCGGCGGATTAGCCGCGCGTGCTGGAGCGCCGTGTTGCGGTGCGCGCGGCAGTCCGAGCTTGGGGGTTCGAATCCCCCTTCGGGCATGGATCTTTGTGTTGTCTTTAGTATAAGGTAGTTCATTAGTAGTTTTAAGTTTAGGGACTGATGACCCCGCAGTTAAGTCCCTTAAGCCTTACAAACATTTGAACATTTGTCAATGGTGGCGAGAAACCTAACATTCGTAATTATCTCGCAAACGTCTCGCTTGTGGAGACATGTTTACTGGAACATTTACCATTCTATTATTGTTTACTTTCAACCATTTAACTTTGCGCCAATGGTTTAGATATAATATATATATATATATATATATATATATATATATATATATATAGTGAATCTAAATTCGCGCACTCGGGCTTCGCAGCGCGATTCCTCACCTACCAGCAATGAAAATGTTTCCCATGAAATATCATCCTGCGCATATTTCCGCCAGTAAATGGACCTCAAAGACAGAGATGGCTGTGTGTTGTGTATGTCAGTGTGTTTCATAATTACACCAACAAACTTTTCAGGGATGAATTAGGTGTCTTGAGGAACAAAGTGAGCATAGAAACCCATGCCCGGAAATATCATTCAACGACGCTACGGAGACTCCAAGTTACAGGCACCAGCTCCTGCCGCTAGACATCCCCTCCGGCAACTTCGACGCTCTGTAGCGTCATTGGATGACGTTTCCGGGCATGGGTTTCTATGCTCACTTTGTTCCTCAAGACACCTCCCACATCCGCTAGAAATTTGTTGGTATAGTACTGTAAATTTGGAACCCAATGACGTATGGGACACACAATCTTCGACGTCCATATACTGCCGTAAATGTGCACAGGACGAAATTTTGTGCGAGATATTTTGGCCCACTTTAGGTAACGGTAGTAACACCAGAAGTGGGCCTTTGCGATCGTCTTTTGACAGCTCGAAATTTAAATGAAAATAACGGCTTAACCATTCATCTGACACGAAAATGGGATAACCGAATATGTAGAGGAGAAAATTGTCTACAACTGCGCTCTCTTATGTTTTTTTCATATCTCATAGCGTTTCAACCGATCAGCACCAAATTTTGCAGACATGATTGTAGACCGCCAGAGACCAGAACCTCCCTTATTCAAATTTTTCGGATAAAAAAAAAATACGGTAGTAATACGAAAAAAGCCGTTTGTAATATAATTGTAAATGCAAATGAACCGTTCATCTGACACGAAAATGGAATAACCTAATTGGTAGAGGAGAAAATTCTCTACAACTTAGCTCCCTTTGTTTTTTTCATATCTCGTATCGTTTGAGACATATTTGCAAAAATAACGGAGATTTGACACCCTCCATTGAATTAACGGAAACCAGCCGTTCGGACATGTCACGTAACATTCCTCGCCCAGAACTCTCTCTGGCATACGTCATCTTCCGTTGCGTAATTGATGATTTTCTTATTGTAACTTACACGTTGTCATTTCAAAGCAATGGCGCACTGAAGAATTAACATAAACATATCGTTCTTCATACGATAAATAATAATCTAGTGTCTACAAATGCCATATTAGCATCAGTTTAACAACGGTGATCAATAGTATGAGAATAAGGGACTCTGGGATGGGAATCATTACAACAACGGCGCTTATCACTTCGGCGTGGACTACTTGCGAAACTCCATCGCCAAAAATTCTCCTCCGAATGCGAAAATATATTGTTGACTCCCACTTACATAGGTAGAAGTGATCATCAGAATAAAATACGAGAAATCAGAGCTCGAACAGAGAGATTCAGGTGTTCTTTCTTCCCGCGCGCTATTGAAGAATAAATAGTATAATGGTGGTTTGATGAACCCTCTGCCAGGCACTTAAATGTGATTTGCAGAGAATCCCATGTAGATGTAGATGTAGATCTTTCGATTAATAGCCCCAGCATGCCGGGCGCCGTGGCTCACCGCGCCCGGTCAGAGGGCGCCCTCTGTAATAAAAAAGCTGAGCCAACAACACATAGAACAACAACGAACAATCGAAATCAGCGACCGCAATGAGCAGAACTACCCAGAGAACAAAAAAAAAACAAAAAAACAAAAAATAAAAAATAGCGTTGTGGTCAAGGCGTTGTATTATGACGCTAAAGGTCGGTGGTTCGGAACCCGCCACTACCTATTTTTTTTTTTTTTTCCTAAAAGGGTTTCAGACAATCTTAATAACTATTTTTTTATTATTTAGATTATTATTCTGATCCAAAATGTTTGCAAAAACCTATAAAACTACAAATCTAAAGTGGGCCGTAAAACACGTCAGTGTGATTTTTTTTTTTTTTTTTTTTTTTTTTTTTTTTTTAATGGTTAGCATGTGATGAATCGTGCTGCGAAGCCCGAATGCGCGAATTTAGATTCACCCCGTATATGCCAGAGGGTAGAAATTCTTGCGCAAGCTGATGCATTTTGGCGTCGCGCGTGGCCCGGTGTTGGACGCTGCCCTCTCTCTCTCTCTCTCTCTCTCTCTCTCTCTCTCTACTCGGCGTCGACCGCGCCGCGCCGCCCGCGGCCGTGCGGTGTGTTGTGTTCGACAGGTCCGGCTCGTCACAAACGCTTCTCTGTCACCTGCCGCTCTGCCGGTACAGCGGCCACACTTGGCGCTGCGTTCGCCCGAGGCACCATTATTAGCGCTGCGAACCTCGCATCAAGCTCCATACATGTCGAACGAACATGCTGTATTAAAGCGCAAATTTCGGGTGAGGCACTGTAATGTTGACGATTACTTACGTGTATTGTTAATGTGAAACCACTCTACAAACATTTATAAGAGTTTGTAAGGAAATACCATTTACAGTAGCGGTTCTTAACAGTGACTTAGTGGCCCGTTTGAAATGTTGTATGGTTCCGTAAGAACGCGCAAAAATGTCACAGGCAGAGAGGAAGCTGTACAATTTGAGGTGAGGAGCTTGGGAGTCGACAAACCATTTTCTACATCTACATCTACATGGGAAACTCAGCAAATCACATTTAAGTGCCTGGCAGAGGGTTCATCAAAGCACAATTATACTATTTATCTCCCATTCCATTCTCGAATAGCACGCGGGAAGAACGAACACCTGAATCTCTCTGTTCGAGCTCTGATTTCTCGTATTTTATTCTGATGATCATTTCTACCTATGTGAGTGGGAGTCAACAATATATTTTCGCATTCGGAGGAGAATGTTGGCGATTGGAGTTTCGCAAGTAGCCTACGTCGCAGCGATAAGCGCCGTTGTTGTAATGATTCCCATCCCAGATCCTGTATCATTTCCGTAATGCTGTCTCCCCTGTATCGTGACAATACGAAACGGGCTGCCCTTCTTTGTACTCTTTCGATGTCCTCCGTCAAACCCACCCGATAAGGATCCCACACTGGGCTGGAATACTCCAAAAATAGACGGACAAGCGTAGTGTATGCAGTTTCTTTTGTAGTTCTGTTGCATCTTTTAAGGGTTCTGCCAATAAAACGCAGTCTCTGGTTCGCCTTTCCCACGATATTATCTACCTGTTCTTTCCAATTTAAGTCTCAAGTAATAGTATTTCGTAGGTATTTTGTGGAGTTTACGGCCCTCACATTTGATTGATTTATCTTGTAAAAAAGGTTTAACGGATTTCTTATCGTACTCATGTGGACGACTTCACACTTCTCATTATTTAGAGTCAATTGCCAATTTTACACTATACTGATAACTTATTCAGATCGTTCTGCAGTTGGTTTTGATCTTCAGATGATTTTACTAGACGGTAAATGACGGCGTCATCTGCAAACAATCTTAGAGAGCTACTTAGATTTTCCCCTAAATCGTTTATGTAAATAAGAAACAGCAGAGGACCAATAACACTACCCTGTGGAACTCCCGATATCACCACTGTTTTAGTCGATGCCTTACCATCGATTACTACGAACTCTCTGACAAGAAATCCCCTATCCAATCGCAAATTTGGGGCGATATACCATAAGCACGCAATTTGATTAAAAGCCGTTTTTCAGGACATAGCAGGAATACAATCAATTTACTATATACGAGGCGCGTCCAGAAAGTTAGTTCCGTTCGGTAATAAAAGGAAATTGTACACAGATACAAAAGAAATTTTTATTGCACAAAATTCTACAGCTCTTATACTACTTTTTCACATAACTGGCGAAATTTTTCAGGCATTTGTCATAGCGTGGCACCAGGTTTTGTATACCTTCTTCATAGAAATCTGCCGCCTGTGTCTTCAACCAGTTGGAAACAGTGAAATTTCATTACATAGCGAGATCACTAATTGTAAACCTACGGTTTTCCTGGATCTTGTCATCAATGCCGTGAACCAGTTCGTCTGTAACCAAAGGTGGACGCCCACTTCGTTCTTAATCGTGCACATCACTACGCCCGCCATTGAACTGTCGGACCCATCTTCTCACCATCGAATCACTCATCACATTTGGTCCGCAAACATCGCAAATTTGCCGATAAATTTCAGTTGGTTTCACTTTCCTCGCATTCAGAAACCGAATCACCGACCTGATTTCACAGGCTGCGGGATTTTCAATCAACGCCGACATTTCAAACAAACACAACAAAGCGTATGTAACTGACAGCGATCTCCAAATGGCGCACGTTCTTCTCCTTGATACACATCGTATACAACGCATGTGCGGAACTGCAATCGCAGCGCTGCAGCGGAGATAAATTGAAACGGAACTTACTTTCTGGACGCGCCTCGTACATTTTTTATTTTCATATAATTAACTACAAATACCACCATTCACACAATGAACGTATCATTTTCACCGTTTCTTACTGGTCATCAACCTCAATACAAGTCTTACATTGGCGAGCAAGACTCCGACGCACCCCTTAAAATATCCCTGGTGTGTTCGTAATCACAATTATGACATCCTATTCCATCTGCGTACAACTTGGGTGTCATACACGATTGGCTTAGTTATTCCCGTAGGAGATTAATGTGAGGTGAACTCGCAGGCCGTGGAATAGGACGTCTACTTCCAATCCAGTGACCAGGAAGTATATCCCTGAGACGGTAGCGGAAATCCGCACTGAAGTGAGACGTTGCAGCAACATGTTGTATGCACATTCTCACAAAAACAATAAATGCGGTACAGACACACCTTGATCAAAAAGTGAACTAAACAAATCCTGACTCATCTCTTCCTTAAAATCAGGCTCGTCCTCCTAGTATTCTAGCGGGAAAGAAAGAATGTATATCTATATAAACAGCACAGTACGTCCAAACTCATACGGCCGGCCGCAGTAGCCGAGCGGTCTGCGGCACGCCAGTCACAGCCTGCACGGCCGCTACCGTGTCGGGTTCGATTCCCCTCTCGGGCATGGATGTTTGTGTCGTCTTTAGTATAAGGTAGCTCATAAGCAGACAGTAAGTTTAGGAAGTGATGACCCCGCAGTTAAGTCCCTTAAGCTTAACAAACATTTGAACATTTTTGAAACTCGTGCGCATGTAGATATAATGACTTCCATATCTGCTAAAGTTGCTTCTCCGACCACTATCTTAAATTGTTCAGTCGAGTATCCTTTATGTACTGTTAAATTTTGGCACGCTCTTAGGTAACCACCTTGTACATTCAAGTAAATATATTAACAGATAAAAATATAAGATAATATACCTTCTATATATACACAAGATAAAAAAAACTGTGAAATACTTTCAGAGCTGGTAGTACTCATCAAAATATGAAAAAAGTCTTATAAAGATAGGTGGTGTGCGATGTTGGTTACAGATATGAACATTATTGACGACAGATTAAAAGACCAGACGATGTACCTCATATAACTTCCATGGCAGAAAGTAAGTTATTTGGAATGCTTAATTTGGACATTCTCATGAATTTATTGTCTAACTTGCTGGACGATGTTCCACGTCAGAAAGGATTACAGATGTGGTTCATGCAAGATGACGCACCGGCACAATTTCGGGACAATGTTTGCGGACACGTGACGTAGACGTTTAAGGACCGCTGGATTTGTCGGGGAGGCCCATACCTTGGCCTGCACCTGGTCAATCAACGATGAGCAGACAACTGGCTATACTCCAAAGGATGAGTCAGTACTTACTCCGAAAGGCAGAGGAGTGCACCGGCATGTATGGATGCCATGTGAAGTACCTACTGCACACAAGTATCTAGCGCAGAATGTATGGATTGCCAGATTATTAGACTTATTTTTATTGTTTTCATCAGTACTGTTACAGCGCAAAATAATAGACGAACTAGTTAAAATCTTCGGCCCGGGAATCTTCATTCGCGCAAGCAATCGCCAGACTAGGCGAATTGAAGGTGTACAGTCTGCTGACTGCAAAGGAAGGCTAGAGAAGCGAGAGGATATATTAGCTTGTAAACATTTCATTACTACACCTCATTCTTTGACAAGAGTGAATATCCAGGTGATCAAGTTAGCGGTTAACCCTTTCATTCCCACATTGCAAATACAGAATTGTATATATGTGTTTTAAAATTTTTGATCGAACTAATGTATTTTTATGACATGTATGTCATGCACAAAACATGAGTTTGTATCAGGTATTTTATTACTAGGGACGTTATTTTGCTGATAGTTAACGCAGCCAGGTCGATAATGCTAGCATAATCTCCACCACAACACCAAAGACAAGACAATTCACTGCTGGAATAAAATAAAAGGAATCACACTCACGCTCACACTGACAGCCACCTGCAGATGGCATCGTAACGCTACATGCAAGATGGACACATTAAAGCTTCATATCTGGCTACACGGCGTACAAAGCAGCAAAACGTCGCATTAAAAGCATGTCGGTGAATGAAGACAATGCGACTTTAAGGACTGATACACACAATACTGAATAAATCAGCTTTTAATGCGTTGTTGTTGAGGAACAACACTGGGAGTGAAAGGGTTAAAGGGGAATTGAGTGTACAAACGAGTCGGACACATTCAGTCCTTGCCAACCGACTCACACATTCTAGGTTCACCCAATTTCTATATGTATGTACTCCCGCTTTTGTAAGCTGTCGTCACTTGGTCCTAGAATAGTCGTCGATCCAGTGATCTAATAACTGAATTCAGTTTATGTCTTAGATCAAGCAGTACAGGCTAGTCGCAGCTATAAGTCTAGCAACTCATCAACCAAGAACGATGATGATGTACTACCATCATTACAAGGCTGAGTATGGTTTTTGCTTGAGGCCTGCTCAGACATCATAGGTTGCTTCACTAAAAGCCAATGATCATATTGACGCGCTAGCATTCTCAAGCTAATTCTGCTAACCAGTATTAAGAGTTCAACTGTCACCACGGTATCCAACTCCAGTGGTTCCAAGTAAGGACCCACAAGAAATGGCATAGACCAAAGGTGGGATCGAGCAAACCTTCTCTGGCGGTCTCTTCTTCCACTCAGAAACGCAGCGGCGAGGGTAACTGTCCTTCCGAACGGGTCACAGCAGCCGGCACGTAGAAGAAACAGCGAGGCGGCAAGCTGACGCGACCGAAGGCGACCACACCTGCTGATCTGGCTCCTCCCGAGCTAGCGCCTACACCTCGAAATCTTGTAACAACTGAATAAACTTGTAAACACTAGTACTGTTGTACTTTCACAGAGGCGTCGGATGTGAGCTACGAGAGTACATACAATGTTATCAGTGTACATCTACATGGGATACTCTGCAAGTCACATTTAAGTGCTGGCAGAGGGTTCATCGAACCACCAGTATACTATTCATCTCCCATTCCATTCTCGAATAGCGTGCGGGAAGAAAGAACATCTGAATCTCTCCGTTCGAGCTCTGATTTCTCGTATGATCATTTGTACCTATGTAGGTGGGAGTCATTAATGTATTTTCGCATTCGGAGGAGAATGTTGGTGATCGGAGTTTCGTAAGTAGATCAAGCCGCAGTGATAAGTGCCTATGTTGTGGTGATTCTCATCCCAGGTCCTGTATCATTTCCGTGACGCTGTCTCCTCTGTATAGTGACAATACAAAACGAGGGCCCTTCTTTGAACTCTTTCGATTTCCTCCGTCAAACCCACCTGATAAGGGCCCCACACTGGGCAGCAACACTCCAATTAAGGACGGACAAGCGGAGTGTATGCAGTTTCTTTAGTAGTTCTGTTGGATCTTGTAAGGGTTCTGCCAATAAAAGGAAGTCACTGGTTCGTCTTTCCCACGACATTATCTACGTGTTATTTCCAGTTTAAGTCTCAAGTAACAGTAATTCTTAGATATTTTGTGGAGTTTACGGCCTTCACGTTTGATTGATTTATCTTGTAAACAAAGTTTAACCGATTTCTTTTCGTACTCATGTGGACTACTTCACAATTCGCATTATTTAGAGTCCATTGCCAATTTTTACACCATAGTGATATCTCATTTAGATCGTTCTGCAATTGGTTTTGATCTTCATCTGCAAACAACCCAAGAGAGATACTTAGATTTTTCCCAAATCGTTCATGTAAATAAAGAACAGCATAGGACCAATGACACTACCCCATGGAACGCCCCATATCACCTCTGTTTTAGTCGGTGCCTTACCATCGATTACTACAAACTGTGTCCTCTCTGACAGGAAATCCCTTACCCAGTCGCAAATTTGGGGCGATATACCATAACCACGCAATTTGATTAAAAGCCGTTCGTGAGGTACAGTGCCAAAAGCCTTCTGGAAATCAAGAAATACGGAATCAATTTGAGAATCCTTGACGTTAGCTTCCATCACTTCGTGTGAGTAAAGAGCTAGTTGTGTTTAGCATGAACGATATTTTCTAAATCCGTGTTGACTTTGGGCCAATAGATCATTCTGTTCGATGTAATTCATAGTATTTCAATACATCATATGTTCCAAAATCCTGCTGCAAATTGACGTCAATGAAATAGGCCTGTATTTTAGTGGATTACTCCTATTCTCATTCAAAATGTTTGTAACCTGTTGGACCAAACTGATATGGTCATCACTCCCGAGATTTACAACTAATTTAACTTAGACTATGATTAAAAGACACACCCATGACTGAGGTAGGACTCGAACCTCCAGCGGGAAAGGCTGCCCAGTTCATAGCATGACGCCTTATACCACGTGGCTTTCCACATGAAAAATGTATTCTGAAATGTAACGTGGCGAAATTACAGTAAATATTCAGTTACAACGTTCAGTCTTAAGATATGGTTCCCCAACTATCATTTTTTTGATATAACCATCGTGATTTCGGCCATAAGCTATTTTCGGTCATAAGCTATTGAAATAAAATCGTCTAGGTTCAGTAGCATCACCTGGCGATGAATGACTGCTGATTGGAGCCATGCATGGCTCATGCAGTATCAGTATGCATTGTGCCCGTGTGAAATATGGGAAGGCGAAAGATGTCTGAGTTTGGCCGAGGGCAGACTGTGAATATCCGATGGCTCAGCACGACCATTACGGAAACTGTGCCATTTTCATGCTGTTGATCAAGTCATAGTTGTAGGTCCTGTCTTATGTTCGAGACTGCATACGAAAACTGTGATTTTTTGGAATTTGTCCAAATTTTAATTTACCTTGTAATTTCTGTTTTGACGCCGTCGTACAACTGTTTCTCCTACTAATTAGATAGTCTATTTAAAAAGAGAGACGTTAAAATTGCTTTTAGAACTGACAATAAATTGGTACATAGGATGAATCATAAGATTGATGCACGGTAAAACTGGATGGGGAAAGTGGGAATATTACAAATAAAGTGTCAAGATTTTGGAATGAAGTATGTAGCAATCTTCTCCTTGAGAAGCATCGATACGTTCTACTGTTTTAAATACCGACGTCTTGCTTTTAACATCGCTGAGTAACTTAGCGCGTGTTTCCATTACAACACGTTCAATTTTAGTGGATGACTTCATGGATAAGTGTTAGATGTCTGGACAATACTATTTTAGCTCACCAATGACAGCTGTTATGCATATGGATAGTCTCTGAAGTTGGGAACTGCTGTCCGTTACTGCACAACTTTGTGCCATCCGATGAACGTGTGGTTCAGGTCGACGATTTGTTTTTGACGAAGTACATTTGCGGCTATTATTAAGTTAAATGATGTTGCCTAGGGGCGGATAAGTTTTAAGGCAGATTAGGATGTTAGTTTCATTCGAATATCGGTAATTGAGTCGTCAATATATATGGCACCCTATTCCATTTTATGTTCCCTTGGTTTACAGAAATTGATTATTGGGATAACGTTATTCGAAACATGACATTCTTACGTATAAATTTTGTTATTAACAACTGGTGCGTGAATTGCATTAATAGTTGTTGCAGCATCACAACGAGAAAAACAAAATAGGAATTACGCACATCCATTGTTCGAATCGTGAGTTATGGGCTTGGGATCATACAAAAATGGCTTTGAAAGCGAGCACTCCCAAATTTTCCGAGTTCTTCCTAATTTGGTAATACACTTACAAATTTTCCTTTCCCTAACAAACCTATTCGGACTATTAGATACATTTCAAAAGAATTAGACAAACCATACCATCCGTTTTCAGTTGATTCGATTACTAATGGCCAGCCTTACATTTTTATTTCTGTAGATTTGTGGATTTCTAATTGCAATTTCAGGTAAGCCGTGTTGTTAGATTAACCAGAATGAAAACTCACTTGCCACTGACGACGAGGAGGTCTGTTTCACGCACACACACACACACACACACACACACCGTTAACACTGCCGGGCCTAAACAAAAGGGCCGCTTAAAAACAGAAGCCGTGACGGTGTTGCTACCTCGCGCGAATGAATTATTTATTCGCTCGTGTTCTGCTAGCTCCACTGTTACGTAATTCATGTTGTTGTAAATGAATTAAAGATGGCGTCGCCGCCGGCACATGCCGGTCGGAAACGCAGCCAGGCCGACAACCTCAGCGCCGGACAAGATGACAACAGGTATTATTTGTTGCGTGTCGCTTGCCTCTGGATCGCGAGAGCTATGTTGGGGTGGGGATCCGCTTGTTGGCAGGTGGTCCCGGAGGTGAGAATTCAATGCTGAGGCTGGTACCACTGCAGCCGCGCTGTCTTAGGACGCAACTGCACCGAGAGAGCACTGGTCGACATGTTGGCAACAGTGGTGCCAAGTAACATGGTGTGGAATGAAACCGTGCCACTATGTCGCTGTTGTCCAGAAAATTGGCGCCACGCACTCCGATTCGCTGCGATGCTCTGCACAACGCTTGACCGCGAATACTTTGCCTGCCGGAGATTAAAAAAAAAATGTTCAAATGTTTGTATAGCTTATGGGACTTAAATTCGGGGTCATCAGTCCCTAAATTTACAAATTACTTATGAACTATCTAATACTAAAGACGGCAGTCCCCTCGGCCACCGCGGTCGGCTGCCAGAGATCGCCAATGAGATGTGTCGCGCCAACTTTCTCTAGTTTAAAAACATTCTTCTTGAGTTCCGGGCTCCTAAGAACCACGTTACAATTTCAATCCTTCCTTCTTAATTGTTCTTTTCTTATCTTCATTGTTCCACTGTGCTTCGTTGTCCTGTCTTCAGTCCAATCAGTCCCTGTTCCCCTTTTCTTTCTCACTTGGAATTTTTCGTGCTACAAATCTTTCTGTCCATTAATTCTTCTTCGCTACGTTGTTACTTTCTAGGTCTTTCTTCTTGAATCCAGGTGGTGGTTGATTTCTTTTCCCAAAGGTATTTGAAGATCCGTTTAGTTATTATATTGTCATCCAGCCTGTATATGTGTCCAAGAAATAACAGTCTCCCTTTTCTTATTGTTTCTGATATGTTTTATATGTCCTGGTAAATTTCCTTGTAACTTCTTAATTTCCAAAACTCTGTAATTCTTAGAGGACCTAATATTTTCTTCATAATTCTTCTTTCTAATCTTTCTAATTGATCAAGCTAATAGTTCAGTGCTAGACATTCGCTGGCATACAGGCATTCTGCTGTGTTGTAGCGCTTTATTTCTGTTTTGCTGATAATCACTTATTGCTGTCTGTATTCGTAGTTACACCATAAGCTCTTCCCATCTTTTGTATTTTCTCCTCTATTGCAGATTTTTCTAAACAATTTTCTTGAATTCCCTCACCCAAATATTTGAATTTCTTTACGTTTTCTCTTTGATCAATATCTCTTAGTAAAAACTTCGGCGAACTTATTATGTTTGTCAAAAATTTTGTTTTCTATGTAGGGATTCTGTAGCCTGTCACGTTGGCTGTCTTATCAAGGAGATTGACATGTATTGCTGTAACTGTAAGTCTTCCTGAAAGTATTGCAAAATCGTCTGCAAATTCTAGACCATTTACTGCAAAATCTTTCACCAGCACAAGTGGAAATATTTTTGATTCTTTCAGTTTTTCGTTCCAAATTCCTACAATTTTCTCCATTAGTATTTTTGGTTCCTATCGGCATCAGCTATCCAGGATAAAATGTCGTGAAAGTTTTTCCCCAACCTGTATGTGTACAGCATGTTCCATTTCTTTTATATGTAGCTGGTACAGAAATAGATATTGAAAGCAGGCCGCGGTGTCCGACGGGATTGAGGCACTCCAGTCACGGTCTGCACGGCCACTACGGTCGGGGGTTCGAATCCCCCCTCGGGCATGGATATTTGTGCCGTCCTAGTTCGTAAGTAGTTCATAAGTAGTTTGTAAGTTTAGGGACTGATGACCACATAGTTAAGTCCCATAAGCTTAACAAACATTTGAACATTTTTTTGATATTGAAAAACGTCATTCGGAGCCTCGTACTTACCAGGAACTTGTGAAAGCAAATATTATGAGACATTTCAAAATGTAACCAAATATTACTTTATATATAATGTTATTTTTTTTCTAAATGGGGACCAGATATTATTCTTTATGCAAATAATAGCAGCAAAAATCACAAGCAATTGTCAAGCAAAGTTGCATCTAGAAATGAACGCGTTTCAATTGTTTCAAGGATCAACTTCGCTTCGCAAATTTCCAGGATGTAAGTGACGTATTTCGATGCTACGAACGACATTGTTTACCTGATTTCGATGCTGTTGATTGCGTAACAAGTACCATTGGCGTCCATTAAGAAAGCCAAAAAATTTTGTTCAAAATAACAAAGTTTCAGAATGTCTTATATTACTTACTTCCATAAGCCCCTGTCCTACTTTCATGCCCGTGAAAGTCGTTTTTCAATATCTATTCTGGTTCCAAAGATATTAGTGGTGAAAGGATTAAGAGGGACACCCGGTACACAAAATAATATAGGCACAAGATCTTAATAAATGTCGTTTCTATACAGGGTGAATCACCTAACACTAGCACCGCACATACTGAGGAAACGGAATGTGCGATTGATGTACGGTTTTCACAGAATGGATTGGTAGTCAGAGGCTCGTATTTTTAGCCAACAATCAGGTTGTAATATTACTTAGAAAGTGTACTTTTAGGCTAACATACAGGTTTTTTTTTTTTTTTTTTTTTTTTTTTTTTTTTTTTTTTAAACGGAAGAATTCCTGTAGACTTTAAGAAACTAAAAGTGGGGTACACTAGAATATCAGTAGTGTAGTAGCAGGATTGCAAGTCGTTTACGAGTCATTTGAAACGTTCCCACACCGACATTTGCGTGTGCAAGTCAACCCGCATAGTTGCTAGGTAAGATGGTGTTATATTTGCTTACAGCGTGCTTGTGTGTTCCTTGAGTGCACTGCGGCTCGCTAGTCAGTCCAAGCGGTAGGTCGCAAGTGTACGACGGGTTTTACTAACGCAGAAAAAGCCGACATGCTCACGGTGTATGGAGAGTGTAGGATGAATGCCGTTCGTTCTTGTACGGTGTATGCGGCAAGATATCCCATTAGACGTCACCCATCACGGCAATTATTTCTCAACCTCTTCAACCGGTTACGTAAAAGTGGTAGTACAACACCGAGACAACGTAACAGAAGGAAACAAGTGACGACAGACGAGGGGGAAATTATTGTTCTTGCTGCTGTTGCAGTTGATCGGCAAGTCAGCTCCCGCGCAATCGCACGAGGAAGTGAAATGAGTCACGTAAGTGTCCTACGCGTTCTCCATCGACATAGGTTCCATCACTATCACATCTCTCTCCATCAAGAGCTGCGTGGAAACGATTTTGAGAATCGTGTTAGGTTCTGTAGATGGGCTCTGCGACAGGATATTCCAGATGTATCACGTATCTTGTTTAGTGATGAAGCCATATTTACCAATCATGGCCAGGTAAACCGTGAAACATGCATTATTTGTCTGATGACAATCCCTCTTGACTTTAAGTGGATCTTCAGCGTCCATGGAGTGTAAACGGGTGGTGTAGGATAGTGTACCAGCTGCTAATAGGCCCGCACTGACCGTGCACAAGTATCGCAGCCTTCTAACATGGATGCTAGAAGACGTTCCTCTGTAGACTAGGAGGAATCTATGGTACCAACATGATAGCTGTCCAGCCCATAGTGCACGAATGACAATAGCATGTCTTCATGAATTGTTCCCAAATCGATAGATTTGTCACTTGGCCCGCCCGTTCCCCGGATTTGACGCGTGTAGACATTTTGCTGTGTAGAAAGCTGAAAGATGCTGTCTACAAGGACATAGCAACCACACCCGATGATACGCTACGACCTATTACTGCAGCCTGCTCGGACATATCCGCTGAAATGCTGGCACGTGGCAGCGGTCGTTCTTACCAGAGTGACTGCGCGTATTTCTGTTGCCGGTGGTCATTTTGAACACAACCTGTGATGGTCATTTGTCGCGTTACTGGTTGGAATCTACATAACTAGTGTATGCACTTGTGTGTGTTATCACAGGTATTGTACAAGTGTCGGTGTGGGAACGCTTCAAACGACGATATCTCGTAAAAGACTTGCACTAGAATCCTGCAACAAACACTACTAATATACTAGTGCACCCTACTTTTAGTTTCTTAAAGTCTACAGGCATTGTTCCATTTAAAAACCTGTATGTTTGCATAAAAATACACTAAGTAATATTACAATCTGTTTGTTGGCTAAAAATACGAGCCCCTAACTACCAATCCATTCTGTGAAAATCGCACATCAATCGCACTTTTCGTTTCCGCAATATTTGAGGTACAAGTGTTAGGTGATACACCCAGTGTTTGTAGTTTTCGGGAAAGCTTTTGACAATATTGATTGGAATGCACTCTTAAAAATTCTGAAGTCAGCACGGGTAAAATATACGGAACCGAAGGTTATCTACAACTTCAAATGAAACCAAACTGCAGTTATAGGAGTCGATGATCATGAAAGGAGGCAGTGGAAGGTAAGGAGAAATTTGGAAAGGAATTACAGTTCAGAGTGAAGAAACAAAAACATTTTGTTTCGCCGATGTCAATGTAATTCTGTTAGACAGCAAAGTACCTGGAAGAGCTACAGAACGGAATGGACAGTGTTTTGAAGGAGCATATAAGATGACCATTAAATAGAGCAAAACAAGTGTGATGGAATGCTGTCTAAATCAGTTGATGCTGAAGTAATTGGATTAGGTAATGAAACAATGAAGTTTGTAGATGAGTTTTGTTACTTGGTTCAGTAAAATAACTTATGATGTCCATAGTACAGAGGACATAAAATGCAGAATTGTAATGGGAAGAAAATCCTTTCCGGAAAAGGGTAATTTTCCAACGTCGAATATTAATTTAAGCCTTAGGAAATCTTTCCTGAAGATATTTTTGTGCTGTTTTGCATTGCACGGGAGGGAAATTTGGAAGATAAATAGTTCAGATAGGAAAAGCCTAGAAGGTTTTTAAATGTGGTGCTACACAAGAATGCCGAAGATTCAAAAAATGTTCAAATGTTTGCAAAGCTTATAGAACTTAACTGCGGGGTTATCAGTCCCTAAACTACTTATGAACGAACTTATACTAAAGACGACACAAATATCCATGCCCGAGGGAGGATTCGAACCTCCAACGCGGGAGGCCGCGCGATCCGCTACGTGGTGCTCCTGACCGCTCTGTTACTCCCGCGCGACATGCTGAAGATTAAGTTGGGTAGATGACGTTACTAATAGGTATCGAACAGAATTGGGAGAGAAGTAATTTCTGGCACACCTTGACTGAAAGAAATGATCGACTGGTAGGACACATTGTTTAATATGATAAAAATTAGCATTGGAGGAAAGTGTGTGGGGTAATAATCGCAGAGGGAGACGTATAGAGTAAGCAGTTTTCAATAGATGTGGGTTGCCGTTCTTATGAGGAGATGAGCTTGCTCAAAATAGGGTGGAAAACCGCATCAAACCAGCCTCCGCACTGAAGACCACAACAAAACAACTTTGCTGTACTCTGTGGTTTGAGAACAGCCACTGCTCTTCGAGGAACAGATTCATAAGTAACTTTATAGTTTGCAACAGAACGTTTCCCAGGTTGATATTTTATGTGTGTAGTGGACTGTGCACTGGTGTGAAACTTCCTGGCGGATTAAAACTGTTTGACAGTACGGGAATCGAATGTTAAAATGTTGAAATGTTTTTTAAGCTTATTGGACTTAACTGCGGGGTCATCAGTCCTTGAACTCACAAACTATTTATGGACAAACTTATACTAAGGGCAGCAGCAACATTCATGCCTGAGGGAGGATTCGAGCGCCAGACGGGGAGCTGCCTCTCGCATCGGAGCATAGCGCCTCAATGCTCTTGGCCACTCCGCCGCGGCCCCGGGAATCGAACACGGGACCTTTGCCAGCCGCGGGTGAATAATTCTAACGACCTGGCACGCTTCACGGTCTGTTCTCACCGCTTTAGTCCCACCAGTACTTTGTGTCCTACGTTCACAAATTCACGGAATTTCTCCTAAGCACCTCGCAGCATAGAATTAAAATATTCTGTGGAGAAAGCAGTGCGTATCATTCGAGAAATCTCTCTCTCTCTCTCTCTCTCTCTCTCTCTCTCTCTCTCTCTCTCTCTCTATCCATTCCGCAGCGAAGTGTGGGCAAACATTGATCTTCCTGCTAGATTAAAACTGTGTGCCAGTTCGGAATTCGAATCCTCGAGCTTTGTATTTCGCGCGGAGGTAGTAGGCGAGGTACTGGCGGAAGTGAAGCACTGACGCGTGCCGGGCTAGCTCAGTCGGTAGAGATCTTGCTCACGAAAGGCAATGACCCCAGTTCGAATCCAGGGCCGGAAAACATTTCTGACCTGCCAGGAAGTTTCTCATTGTTCTCCATTATTTTGCCGTAACAGTCGCCATTACTTCAACGATTACGAAGCAGTTAATTTGGTCCCCACTCTCTGCTTTAAAACTAACCCAAGAATGCGGCAGCGAAATTACATCATTGTATGGCAGAGGTACGGAGATATGACGCAAAAAAACTCCATTTTCGTTTCATAATGGTTTTTAGGCAAGATCGTTGTTTATTTAGATTGATGACCGGTTTCGAGTCTACTGAGGCATCACCTGCTGATCCCCATCATTCATCTGAAAACTGTCGGGCCCAGTGGTCTTGGGGTAAAGCACTCGACTGAAAACAGAAGTGTCGCGGGTTCGGAACCCGGTCGGACCTCGGATTTTTTTCAGCCTGCGCTTTAATTCATCCTTGAACTGTCAACGTTGGGAGGAGTCCGCCTCCGTAGTCCAGTGGACAGCGTGGTTGGTTGCCACGCAGGGGGCCCGGGTTCGATTCCCGGTCGGGTAGGAGATTTTCTCCACTCGGGGACTGGGTGTTGTGTCGTCCTCATCATCATTCCATCATCATTGACATGCAAGTCGCCGAAGTGGCGTCAGATAAAGAGACTTGCACCAGGCAGGCTGAACACGACCCCAGTTGGGGTCTAACGGTCATAAACGCCACACGATCATCATCAACGTTGTGAGGAGTCGCAAGAAACTACTCGTGGTTCAGATTCCACGTTAAGCAGTAAGTCCCCTTTCCTTTCCCCGGTTAAATAACTGGGATAGTATTTGAACTGGTGTGTAGGATGTATGAGACAGGCGAAATACCCTCAGACTTTGAGAAAACTGTAATAATCCCCATTCCAAAGAAATCAGGCGCAGACAGGTGTGAAAATTACAGAACCATCAGTTTGATAAGTCATGGTTGCAAAATTTTAACACGAATTATCTACAGGAATGAAAAACCTGGTAGAAGCTGACCTCGGGGAAGATCAGTTTGGATTCAGGAGGAACGTAGGAACCCGGGAGGCAATACTTACCTTACGTCTTATCTTAGAAGATAGATTAATAAAAGGCAAACCTACATTTTTAGCTTTTGTAGATTTGGAGAAAGCTTTTGACAATGTTGACTGGAATACACTCTTTCAAATTCTGAAGTCTGCAGGGGTAAAATACAGGGAAAGGAGAGTTATTTAGAACTTGTACAAAAGCCAGATCGCAGTTATTAGATTCGAAGGGCATGAAAGGAAAGCATCAGTTGGGAAGGGAGTAAGACAGGGTTGTAGCCTTTCTCCGATGCTATTCAATTTGTACATTGAGCAGGCGGTGAAGGAAAGCAAGGAAAATTTTGGAATAGGGATTAAAGTTCAGGGGAAAGAAATAAAAACATTGCGTTTTGCTGATGACATTGTAATTCTGTCAGAGACAGCGAACGACCTGGAAGAGCAGTTGAATGGAATGGACAGTGTGTTGAAGAGAGCGAATAAAATGAACATTAACAAGAGCAAAACAAAAATAATGGAATGCGGTCTTAGAAAATCAGGCGATGCTGAAGGAATTCGATTAGGTAACGAAACAATGAAGGTGGTATATGAGTTTTGTTACTTGGATAGTAAAATAACATGCGAGTGTCGCAGTACAGAGGATATAAAATTCAGAATGGCAATGGGAAGAAAAGCATTTTCGAAAAAGAGAAATTTGCTAACATCGAATATTAATTTAAGTGTAAAGAAGTCTTTTCTGAAGGCATTTGTGTGGAGTGTTGCCTTGTACGGGAGTGAAACATGGACGATAAGCAGTGCGGACAGGAAGAGAATAGAGGCTTTTGAAATGTGGTGCTACAGAAGAATGCTGAAGATTAGGTGGGTAGATCACATAACTAATGAAGAGGTACTGAACAGAATTGGCGAGAAAAGGAATTTTTGGTATACCCTGACTAAAAGAAGGGATCGCTTGGTAGGACACATTCTTAGACATCGAGGAATCGTAAATTTAGCGTTGGAGGGAAGTGTGTGGGGTAAAAATCGCAGAGGGAGGCCAAGAGATGCGTATAGTAAGCAGATTCAAGTGGATGTGGGTTGCCTTTCTTTTGAGGAGATGAAAAGGCTTGCTCAGGATAGAGTAGGGTGGAGAGCTGCATCAAACCAGTCTCCAGACTGAATACCATAACAACAACAACGCAAGAGATCCGCGGTGGAGTAGCCGAGCTGTCTAAAGCGTCTCGCTGCGGAGCGCGCGGTTGCTCGCCGTTGGAGGTTCGAGTCCTCCCTGGGGCATGGGTGTGTGTGTTTGTCCTTAGGTTAGTTTACCTAGGTTTAAGTAGTTTGTAAGCTACGGACTGTTGACCACGCAGTTTGGTCCGATAGATTTACAGACATTTGAACATTTGAACGTAAGAGACACGCAAGTCACCGAAGTGGCGTTCAATAGAAATGCAAATCAGACTCGAAGTCTTGATGGAGGTAAGCAGTCATTATAGAAATTACTATAAAATGACTTTAAAAACTGTTGGGCAGCTGTTGGGCTGCAATAACGACGTAGATCAAGGTGGTAATTGATTCTTTATTAACTAACTCGGAGGAAGTAATCGAAAAAGAAACTAAGGTTATTATACAAATATGATTGGCTTACGGTTTCACAGAGAGGTGAATAAGAAAAAAATTGGGGAAACATTCTAAGAAAAGCAGGGAAAGAGCCGATAGTACATGAGGATACAATATGATACATTCCTTTAAAATAGTTTGGCGTAGTCTCTGATACGATCGCGAGTGCATTTGGCAAGATAAACGTCAAGGTGGGCTTTCGTACTAACCATAAGTTGGGAATGTTACTACGACATACAGAACTGGAATATACAAAATTCTCTGTGGTTCATGTGAAAGTTTCTATATTGGACAAACGGGCAGAGAATTTCGGGTTACATTCCGAGAACACGGCAATAACAGTGCATTAGGTGAATGCAAACACCTTTTAAAAACTATTCATGGTAGTATGTCTGTTCTACACTATGCAAATAAGGGTAGTATTTTGGACATTTTCGAAAATACTGAAGTTTACGTAAATTTTCTTAAAGAACCGAATCTGGTAATTAATGAACAGCTTACAGAGCTCACAGGGTGCCTTATATGGTTTTTCGAATTTTTTAATGATATTGTAACAAACAGTTAAGTTGATTTGCTCATTTTGTTAAACATTCATATGTTGCTTTGTGTAAGACTATATTATCTTGACGCTGTACAATGATGTACATTTTGTTTGTGATTTTATTTACTGGATCTTGGTTAACCCTCTGGCGGAAAAAAATTGTTTTGCATCCTGCTTACGCACCTGGTGCTTATTTGAATAGTCTCTTATGTGTGCACCTAATATTCATTTTCTATATTTGTAAGTCTACTTTTACTGCACTTTGTATAACTTTATTTTATCTTATTCGCTAGACCAATGAATAACCAGAACATAATAGTGCAGCCACTTAGCGGGTCTCTTCCTACTTTCCGGCTTACGCACTTTCTGCATACTCGAACACTCAGTCAAGCTGAACACAGCATTTTGTTTCATGATTAGCCAAAACCTGTTATACAAGGACTATAACGCCCTGTTTTTGTATTTTATGTACTTTATGTGTGACCTGAGGTATGGTGAATTTTGGTTTACCTTATTTCACTTATATTTTTTTACATTTTAAACAACTATATTCAAATTTCTCATTTTTGTTTTCATTTATATTTCTAGAATCTCTGATGATGGGCATCGTCCGAAACGCGTAAGAAAAATAAATAATTTATTACCACCTGGATCTTCGTCGTTATTGCAGCCCAACAGCCATTTTAAAGTCATTTTTATAGTTCAATTGAAAGACTTTCACCAGGCCAATGAGCCGCACGATATTATTATTATTATTATCTGAACAGGTACTGTTGACGGTATCTCTGATACAAAACAGCATTCTATATGATACTGTCAGCAATTTGCCTCAGTAGACTCTCAACCGGTCATCAATCTAAATAAACAGCGACCTTTGCTGAAAACCATTATAAACTGATTCCAGATCACCCCATAGAACACATGTGTTATGTTTTTATCTCGGGTTTTATGCTGCTTGTAGGAGACAGCGGAATGGTAAGGACACAGATGGAAAAAAATTAAGTGTAAGTCTTGTACGTCAAAATGAGTCTCCATTACTGTTTGCGAGACAAGGCGGTGCCTTTATGGAAAAGTGTTCAACTATGATTGCAGTCAGGCGAGCACCTAATCGTCGGAAGCATACCGACGGCCATGAATATCTTTCTTGATGACTCCAGAGAAAGGAAATTATCGTTAAGATAGATGATGACTATGTGGAAAACGTAATGGATTCACATCGATAGCTGAGCGAAAAATAAATGTCATGTTGTTATGGTCTTCAGTCCGGAGACTGGTTTGATGCAGCTCTCCACCCTACTCTATCCTCAGCAAGCCTTTTCATCTCTTCGTAAGAACGGCAACCCACATCCACTTGAATCTACTTACTACATGCATATCTCCCTCTGCGCTTTTTACCCCACGCACTTCCCTCCAATGCTAAATTTACGATTCCTCGATGCCTAAGAGTGTGTCCTACTAAGCGATCCCTTCTTTTAGTCAGGGTATGCCAAAAATTCCTTTTCTCGCCAATTCTATTCAGTACCTCTTCATTAGTTATGCGATCTACCCACCTAATCTTCAGCATTCTGTAGCGCCACACTTCAAAAGCGTCCTCTTCCTGTCCGCACTGTTTATCGTCCATGTTTCACTCCCGTACTAGGCAACACTCCACACAGATGCCTTCAGAAATGACTTACTTACACTTATATTAATATTCGATGTTAGCAAATTTCTCTCTTTCAAAAATGCTTTTCTTCCCATTGCCATTCTGCATTTTATTTCTTCTGTAGTTGCTCAGTGACCGGCGGCCAGTGCACACGTGACCAGCAGCAGCTCTACATTGTACGGTAACCGGCTTCTTAATAGAAGCGACTTATTTACATTTCGTGTGTACTTTCTCTTGCAGCTCTTTATACTTTAGTGTGCTCGCGTGTTTGTTTATTAAGAATCGCGTTTATTTGTCAGCTCAGTTACTGAATTTTTTATTTATTAGCTCGCGTATATATTTTTCAGATTCGCCGTTAATAAACAGTTCAGCGTTAGGTCTGTACTTTACAAAGCTCACTGTTTATCAAACTACTGAGTCCTCTGACGTACTTACTTGGAAGAAACTAAGGTTTTTAGAATGGCTAGGAACTGTGACTGCTGCGAACGGAT
The DNA here is from genome assembly GCA_026315105.1 of Locusta migratoria. NCBI lineage: Eukaryota > Metazoa > Arthropoda > Insecta > Orthoptera > Acrididae > Locusta > Locusta migratoria. The sequence goes on from CM048750.1 coordinate 352,251,533, forward strand.
GGAGGCAGAGTTGGTGACTCTTCGCTCGCAGCTTCAGGCGGCGTTGGCTTCGCTGGCAACGCTTGAGACTGCGGTGGGTGGGCGCCGCTGTTGTGGGCCGCTCGCGGGGGTACAGCAGACGCCCTGTGCGACTGTTGTGCCCTCCGATCGGCCTGCGGCTGTGGCCAGCCCGCTCACTGCCCGCGAGGAGGTAGCCCCCCAATCCGTGGTGGATTGGGAGGTCCCCTCAGCGCGTGTCAGGCGGCGTAAGACTTCCCGGGGGACCGAAGTGGAGGCCTTCCCGGTTAGTCTTGCCAACAGATTCGAGGCGCTGTCTGTGGCAGGGGATGTTCCTGATGCGGATGGTGTCGCTTGTCCTGTACTCGCCCCTCTGCCTTCAAGATCCGGGCACTCACAGAGGGTGGGTTTGTTGGTAGTTGGGAGCTCCAACGTTAGGCGGGTAATGGAGCCCCTTAGGAAAATGGCTACTAGGGAGGGGAAGAATTCCAATGTGCACTCCGTGTGCATACCGGGGGGAGTCATTCCGGATGTGGAACGGCTCCTTCCGGATGCCATGAAGAGCACAGGGTGCAGCCAACTGCAGGTGGTGGCTCATGTTGGGACCAATGATGTGTGTCGCTTTGGATCGGAAGAGATCCTCTCTGGTTTTGAGCGGCTATCAGAAGTGGTTAAGACTGCCAGTCTTGCTTGCAAGATGAAAGCGGAGCTCACCATCTGCAGCATTGTCGACAGGACTGACTGCGGACCTTTGGTTCAGAGCCGAGTGGAGGGTCTGAATCAGAGGCTCAGACGGTTCTGCGACCGTGTCGGCTGCAGATTCCTCGACTTGCGCCAAAGGGTGGTGGGTTTTCGGGTTCCGCTAAATAGGTCAGGAGTCCACTACACTCAGGAAGCGGCTACACGGGTAGCGGGGGCTGTGTGGCGTGGACTGGGCGGTTTTTTAGGTTAGGTGGCCTCGGGAATACACAAAATGGGTTTCAGTCTCAAAGGGGGCAGGTCAGACACGGGAAGAAAGTAGACATAAAAACCATTGGTGTAACAGTTGTAAATTGTCGTAGCTGTGTTGGGAAAATTCCAGAGCTCCAAGCGCTGATAGAAAGTACTGAGGCACAAATCGTTATAGGTTCTGAAAGCTGGCTGACGCCTGAGATAAATTCGGCCGAAATTTTTTCAAAGGGCCAAATGGTCTTCAGAAAGGATAGAATAAATAAAACAGGGGGTGGCGTGTTTATTGCTGTTACAAACGGTTTATCCTGCAACGAAATTGAGGCAGATACTTCCTGTGAATTGGTCTGGGTAGAGGTTATACCTGACCACCGAAATAAATTAATAATTGGATCATTTTATCGGCCCCCTGACTCAGACGTTGCGGTTGCAGAAATGTTCAAAGAAAGCTTGAATCATATTTCAAATAGGTATCCGAAGCATACTGTTATAATCGGTGGCGACTTTAATTTACCCTCGATATGTTGGCATAATTACGTATTCAAAACCGGGGGCAAATATAAAACATCGTCCGAACTAGTTCTGAATGCTTTTTCTGAGAACTACTTCGAACAGTTAGTTCATGAACCCACTAGAGTAGTACGTGGTTGCGAAAATACTCTTGATCTCCTAGCAACAAATAATCCCGAGATAGTAAAGAGCATCAAAAAGAGATACAGGGATTAGCGAACATCGAGTTGTAGTAGCGAGACTGAATATCGAAATTCCCAAATGCACCAAAAATAAACGAAAAATATATCTATTCAATAAAGCAGATAAAAATTCGCTTCACGCTTTCCTGAGTGATAGTCTCCAGTCCTTCAAAACTAAAAATGCGAGTGTAGATCAGTTGTGGCTTACATTCAAAGACATAATATCAGTAGCAATCGAGAGATTTATACCAAATAAATTAATAAAAGAGGGGGCTGACCCCCCGTGGTACACAAAACAGGTCAGATCACTGTTGCAGAAACAAAGAAAAACGCATGCAAAATTTAAAAAGACACAGAATCCGCAAGACTGGCAATCTTTTACTGAAACTCGCAACCTAGCGCGGACTTCAATGCGAGAATCTTATAGTTGTTTCCACAACGAAATCCTGTCTCGTAATCTTGCAGAAAATCCAAAGAAATTCTGGTCATATGTGAAGTACACTAGCGGCAAAACACAAACAATACCTTCACTACGCGATAGCAATGGTAATACTACCGACGACAGTACTGCTAAGGCAGAATTACTAAACACAGCTTTCTGAAATTCTTTCACCAAAGAAGACGAAGTGAACACTCCAGTATTCAATCCAAGAACAGCTGCCAGCATGCGAAACTTAGAAGTAGATGTTCCTGGAGTAGTAAAACAACTTAAGTCACTAAACAAAAATAAATCTTCCGGGCCAGATTGTATACCAACTAGATTCCTCTCAGAGTATGCTGATGAAATAGCTCCGTACTTAGCTATAATTTACAACCGATCACTCAGCGAAAGATCCGTACCCAAAGACTGGAAAGTTGCCCAAATTACTCCAATATTCAAGAAAGGCAATAGGAGTGATCCCCAAAATTACAGGCCAATCTCATTGACGTCGATTTGCAGTAGGATTTTGGAACATATACTTTGTTCGAATATTATGTACTACCTCGAACAGAACGACCTATTAACCAATAGTCAGCACGGCTTCAGAAAGTATCGCTCTTGCGAAACACAGCTTGCCCTTTATTCACATGAAGTGTTAAGTGCCATCGACAAGGGATCTCAAATCGATTCCATATTTCTGGATTTCCGGAAGGCTTTTGATACTGTACCCCACAAGCGGCTTCTAATGAAATTGCGTGCTTATGGAATATCTCCCCAATTGTGCGATTGGATTCACGATTTCCTATCAGAAAGGACACAGTTCGTTGTAATTGACGGTAAGTCATCGAGTAAAACATAAGTGATATCTGACGTTCCACAGGGAAGCGTTATTGGTCCCCTACTCTTCCTCGTGTTTATAAACGATTTAGGAGATAATCTGAATAGCTCCCTTAGACTGTTCGCGGATGATGCTGTCGTTTATCGGTCAGTGAAGTCAACAGAGGATCAAAAGCAACTGCAAAGCGATTTAGACAAAATTTCTACTTGGTGCGAAAATTGGCAATTGACACTAAATAAAGAAAAGTGTGAAGTAATACACATGACCACTAAAAGAAATCCGCTGAACTTCAATTACGCGATAAATCAGTCAAACCTTAAGGTCGTAAATTCTACCAAATACCTAGGAGTTACAATTACGAACAACTTTGACTGGAGAGAACACATAGAAAACATTGTGGGGAAGGCGAACCAAAGGTTACGTTTCATTGGCAGAACGCTTAGACGATGCACCAGCTCCACCAAAGAGACTGCCTACATCACACTTGTGCGTCCTCTCTTGGAGTACTGTTGCCCCTTGTGGGACCCTCACCAGGTGGGACTGACGGAAGATATTGAGAAGGTTCAGAGAAGGGCAGCTCGTTTTGTTTTATCACGTTACGGGGGGGAAAGCGTCACGGAAATGTTGCACGAATTGGGGTGGAAATCATTAAAAGAAAGACGTTATTCATTGCGGCGTGATCTGTTTGCGAAGTTTCAATGACCGACTTTTAGTTCTGAATGTGAAAATATTTTGCTAGCACCCACCTACTTAGGGAGACATGACCATCCCAATAAAATAAGAGAAATCAGATCGAAAACGGAACGATTTAGGTGTTCTTTCTTCCCGCGCGCTATTAGAGAATGGAACGGTAGAGAAAAGTTATGAAGGTGGTTAATGAACCCTCTGCCAGGCACTTAAATGTGATTTGCAGAGTATCGATGTAGATGTAGATGTAGATACTACGATCGTCATACTACCCAAGTAACAAAACTCATCTACCACCTTCATTGTTTTGTTACCTAATCTAATTCCTTCAGCATCGACTGATTTTCTAAGACTGCATTCCATTATATTTGTTTTGCTCTTGTTAATGTTCATTGTATACGCTATCTTCAACACACTGTCCATTCCATTCAACTGCTCTTCCAGGTCCTTTGATGTCTCTGATAGAATTACAATGTCATCAACAAAACTTTAAACCATATTCCAAATTTTTCCTTGCTTTCCTTAACCGCCTGCTCGATGTACAAATTGAATAACATCGGAGAAAAGCTACAACCCTTACTCCTTTTCCAACTATCTTTCCGTAATCAATCTTCTAAAATAACTCGTAGAGTGAGTATTGCCTCACGGGTTCCTAAAAAAATATATAAAAAAAAATTATAATATACCAATAACGTAATTTACTAGAAACGGATCTGTCAGTTTTAGATTTTTACAAGTAATTAGACAATATGCTTAAATCTGTATGTTTCTCAAATACAGTAAAAAGTTAAAACCCATAAATCTGTTAAATGATACATAAAGTCGTCTAGGAGGCAGGCGACATGAAAAAACTAATTGGTAGTGCTGCCAAACAGTTGATCATGTCGCAGCAATTGTAGGCCACATTTGGCGTACAGGGCGACATCAATGAAGCGTTTCGGTTGTCTGCAAGTAAGTGTGTATTAACAACTTTTTAAAATCAGTATATTTCCATAAGTGTGACTACGTCACAAAGGAGGTACAAATCTGATGATGGTTAATCAGAACTACGTCATTGAAGTCGCAGTGCACATAAAGTGTAGCCTGCAATAATAAAAAAAGAGCGACCTAACCACCTTTTTGGCAGCACTACCAATCCATATATCTGAAACTGATTTAGGCATAACTGTTTAAGAGACTTCTTCATATCGACGACAATATGAATGTGCGTGGCAGCGTGGATCAGTTAATTGTGGGCCTGTATATGCAACATCTGGTCCAACTCCCTCGCTCCAAAAGCACTTTGTCAGTTTCACAAGACGCTAAACTGAGATTGGAATTCGTGGAAACCGCGTTGTGACAGTAGAGGTGCGGACTCGTTGACAGTGGCTGTTAGCAGCTGGCAGACCTCCAACGTCGTTACAGGTGTCGCAGAGGTGACGCAAATTAGCCAAGATGGCTTCCAGCGGCTGGTGGGGGCGTCTGTCTTGCCGTTAATTACTCGACTTGTGAAATTAGCAGCTCGGCAGCAGAATATAACGGGAAGTGGGAGCGAAGTGGCAGAGGATGAAAGCTGTGAGGCATTGCGGCAAATACCGCTGTCTAGCATACCAGCTCCTGCGATTTTGATGGTGACAATTTCACTGAAACCACGACGTTCATTTGAATCCCATAATGGGACCTGCCAGAATTACTGTTTTCGATGTGGCGCAAACATCCCAAGACATTTTTTTCCGTCTGTATTTTCGAATGTAATGTTTTTAAATCTATGTGATATAACTACTGTGGTTATCAGTCACTGGATTTAAACTAACTTAAACTAACCTAAGGACAACACACCCGATGGAGGATTCGAACCTCCGATGGGGAACAACCGCGCTCCATAATGAGGCACCTTAGTGCGCTAGGCAATTAAACCACGACATTGTTGAATAGATGCAAGAATCAGCACCTGCATTTCCGCCCATGGAGGCCGAGAAGGAGATATAGGCTTTTACGCCATCCTGAGTACAAGGCAGTTGATGATAATGAAATCAAAGCAACAAGTGGATTAGGAGGAAACGTTGTGCTTCAAGGTCCTTCTGTTTTCCATGGTGGTGTGTTTGGTTTCACTGCTACTAACTTGGGTGATGCAGGTCATGGTAATGGATGGATTACAACAGCTGTAGTATATTATAATGGTTCTACAGTGAAAGCAGTATCTGGTTTGGAAAGTTTGAAAACCAAATTGTGATTGCATGTAGAACACTTCAAGTGTCTGAGGTGTACAACAAGGACATGGGATAATCTTATTATTATAGTAATATACCTTTTATTGTTAGGACAAGGAATCACAGAAAAGTTAATGAATGAGAAGCGATTTGAGTTTGGAATAATGGTTCTGGTAATTCTTACAAAATAAGAGTTGTTGAAGATTTCATTTATTATTACAGAAATTAAATATAGAGTTTGTTCGAGAACCTTTCTCTGTATTAACAAAAAAGTATAGTTTGAATTTGAATTGTATGACCTTGACAGACGATTGTGATTTCAGATGGCAGCCTTGCATACTTGGGTGAGTGGAATATCTTTGTGACATGTTCACTGGCAAAATGGCTGCCAGAGAACATGGCTGGCCCCTTAGTTTTACCACAGTCTAACATATACAGTCGCGACACTCCCGCAGATTTCTGTTATCACTACGACTGCAGCGCTCCAAGCGGCCGGTAAGCTACGTTTCTGAATACGGTATTGGATGAGTGTGAATAGCATCGTTTATATCGATTTTTACAGACTTTTCACTCTAGGGAACGTATGTAGTGCCATAAAAATAGGTAATTTAAAATTAGCTCCCCCCTTTGTCTTTATTAGGTTTACTGAGATCCATGATGATGTACGAAACGGTACATTGCAGGAATGTTTATTTACAATTATCTTGAACCTATAGGCTTTTGCTGAATAATATAATTTTCTATTAAACATAAGAAATGGCTAAGAAACCCTGGAAGACCTGCCTTTGGCAAAAAGTCGTCGCTTTTCTACTCAGAAACATTATGGGTTCTTCACTACAATTTCAGTCAAATCGATGAGAGTGGAACGTGAGGAAACGCATATAGAATGCAATAGCTGCAGTATTTAACGTACCAAAGCAGCCACCACAGCTGTACTTGAAGGGAAAACGTCAGTTACGTCACAGACCTGGCAAGAAAACGGTAAAAGCCACCAGACTGTTTTCAACAAAGATGAATCCAATTCCACAATTGTTGCTACAACTGAACCACAAACGGCAAGAATCTTCAAGCCATTGTCTTCTTAAGCTGAAGTAATCACACTCAAACGAATATGCGCGTATCAGAAAGACGACTGACGCCTAAAAATGTTCGAATCATTAGACTACACACCGAATTGATATGCGTCAAAAAACTCTTGTCATAGTAAGAACACACCATAATAGAAATGTATGTTTCTCTAGTGTTTATATTCAACTTACTTTCAACGGAATAAGCCGCAAAATAACAGATATTCGTAAGTATTTGTTCATGACGAAGTTGTTCATTACACCTCTGAATCAGTTAAATTCGGCTGTTTTTACATCAATGTCCGTGTTATGTATATCTCTTAATATTTTACTAATGCTTGTAACGCAAAAACTGTACCAACTATTTCGTTAATTACGCACACAAACAATTATAAACAAACGTCACTCCTACGGCTGCTTGCCCACCGCTAGGAGCGCTAGTGTCGTTGCAACTGTCAGTTGGTAACTACTTTCACAGCAGTAAGTGTCGCGACTGTATATGTTAGACTGTGGTTTTACTAGGGGCCAGCAGCTGAGTACCAGCTCTGGTTGAGTTCCGGGTGCGGTAACGCCATGGTTGCGAAATTATAACACGAATTATTTGGAGAACAATGTTAAAACTGGGGAAGGTAAGTCTGGATTTAGGAGAAATATATCAACACGAGAGGCAATGCCCACATTACAGCTTATCTCAGAAGATGGATTAAGGAAAGGCAGACCTACATTTTTAGCTTTTGCAGGCCCGGAGAAAGCTTTTCACAATCTTGACTGCAATACACTCTTTCAAGTTCTGAAGTCAGTAGGAATAAAATATAGGGAACGAAAGTTATCAACAAACTGCACGAAAACCAGACAGCAGTTATATGAGTTGAACGGTATGAAAGGGACTCAGTGCTTGGGAAGGGAGTTCGACAGTTATTCAGTGTTTAAATTTAGAAATCTGTGGAGAAATGTAAGGACACAATTGGAGAATGAATTGAAGTTTAAGGTGAAGAAAGAAAAATTTTGCGGTTTGCTGACGACATTTTAATTCTTTCAGAGGCAGCAAAGGACCTGGAAGAGCAGTTGAACGGACAGTGTCTTGAAATGAGAGTTTAATGTAAACATTAACTGATGGTCGAAGTAAAAACGATATAAAATACAAAATAGCTACGGGAAGAAAAGAATTTCTGAAGAAACGTGTGGAGTGCAGCATTATCGGGAGTGAAACGTGGATGATAAGGAGTTCAGACAAAAAGATGAGTCTCAAAATGTGGTACTGTAGAACAATGTTGTAGATGAATAAATCGCGTAAGTAATGAGGGGGTACTAAGTTCGGGAGACAAGAAATGTATGGCATATCTTGACTAAGAGAACGGAACCTAGGTGGGACTTACTGTGAGACGACAAGTGTGAGCAGTAAAAATTGGTAAGGGAAACCGAGAGACGAAGACAGTAAGCAGGTTCAAAACGATGTAGGTTGCTGTTCTTATGAGGAGATGAAGAGGCTGGCACAGGCCAGGGTAGCGTGGAGATGTGCAGGAAACCAGTCTCAGGACTGAAGACCATAACATCAACTTCTTTTGAACAATTTTTTTGTCCTTTGCGAATAGAATTTTTTTTGTAGTTAATAATGTAAAACTTTTTATATTAGCATTTTTATTTTCTGCTTAATACTGAACTCTGTATTTTTAATTTAAATGAGAATGTTACACCCTGTTGTCTTATGTTACAATACTCTTATCACACTGTGCAGTGACTTCCTCTTTCACTTTATCTTCTTTATTCTTGTACTTAATTATACATTTTGTATAGTTTGTGAAGAATAATTGTTTTGTAATATTTTACAACTCATATTTTAATGAAATATTTATTACCTTATAAAGAGGTATTTTTGTACTATATTTTCATTTCTAGACCAAGTATAAACTTCAGTTCATTCTGGTCGCTGGCGACCAACAAACGTATCTGTAAAATTTGGTGGCGACACGCAGACTGCGTGAAATTGCCGTCATTTTTAAAAGTTCTCTGAAACGGTGCGAGATACGGAAAACAACATAAGACAGCATGATTGTAGATAATTTTCTGCTCTACAAGACAGTTTATTCATTTTGGGTCTCGGGTGAACTGCTAACGCGTTATTTGCAATTAAATTTCGAGCTGTGAATAGTCCATCTCAAATGTCCTATTGTCAGTGTTACTAACCAAAAGGTGGCCTGAAAGACTGCTACGGTGGAGTAGCCGAGCGATCTAAGGCGCCTCGCTGCGGAGCTGCGCCTTCGGAGGTTCGAGTCCTCCCTGGGGCATGGGTGTGTATGTTTGTCCGTAGGTTAATTTACCTTAGTTTAAGTAGTTTGTAAGCTACGGACTGATGACAACGCAGTTTGGTCCGATAGATTTACAAATATTTGAACTTTTTATTTTTTTATTTTTTTTTTTATTATTATTGAGATTGTCCTCATTACAGAGGTTTATCTCCAACATACTAATACGCCCAGAAATGAATACACATAGTACGTAAGGTTTTACACTAATTATTCACTATATTTCTCCACGTGTGTCTATCTTGTGTGTCCTCTTCTTCTGCGCCCAGTCTATTCATTGTGAGCTGTACATTTTTGATCCAGGTGGTCACAGGTCGTCCTCTTCTTCTTCTCCCCTCAGGTTGCCACTCCAGTACCAGCTTCGGTATTCTGCTGTCCTCCATTCTTCGTACATGTCCGTACCACCGTAATTTCTTCCTGTCCATCACCTCATCTATTCTTTCTATTATTCCCATCCTCTTTATTATTTCGGTGTTTCTTCTTTTTTCTTTCCTGGAAATTCTGGCCGATCTTCTCCAGAAATCCATCTCTACGGCTTGTAGTTTCTTACTGTGCTTCTGGTTTATTTATTTTTATTTATTTATTTATTTTTAAGTCAGACTGCTGTGAGACGAATGGTGTCACATCGGCACCAAATTTCACCACAGTGCTGCCCAGTGCCGTGACTGACGTCACGATGGGTAGCTGTCACCCCAGCTCCCTATCCACATTTCACCCCTTAGTTTGACACCTCTGTGGTGACGGTTATAATCTCGATATGCAATGCTCAAATGTCTCAGTTTTCTTACAATGGACCGCGGAAAACATTTCTGACACTGTGTCATTCTACACAATAAAGTCTAAGGGGTGGCACAGTGCGCGTAAATTAAATTTATCACTTGTCTTATGGTGTTAATTCACACCCATGTCACGATCGAAGCTGTGAGCAAGACGTTACCAATTGCAGTCAGCTTCCAGACGCATCACACTTCAAAAATACTTATTTATGTAATGGAGAGTTGTTAACAGGAACAGTAATATATTCACAATAAAAAAGTATTACGTTTCAATGTACAATATTTCATTTATATGCATATTTCCGGTATAGCACTTAGTTAGAAATGTCAAGATAGAGCATAAGATTTTCTCTAAAACATCATGGGGCTTGTTAAAACTGATTTCGGCCCTGTGGATTGCTGTGTGACCAGAATTTCTGCCCTGCTATGCAGGATGGGAACAGTAGTTACTGCTCAAAACTATTCGAAGATAATAATTCGAAATATTTAAACATTTCGACCATTTCATGGTACTGAAATAATCCGATTTCAAAGATGAAAATTTTGCTGGACCGGGTTTCGAACCCGGATTTCCAGCTTTGGGCCAGCAGTTGCCTTAACCAATTAGGCTATCCAGGCACGCTTCCCTTCCAACTTCTCACCTCGTAGCGCATTACGATTGAAATGCCCCCTGCCCATTTGATTCCACTTGGTCGCAATCTATACTGGATTCCCGCATGAGATCGAGCGTATTAATGGGTCTGTATTGAAATTGTCAACTGCCTGTTGAAGCAGATATATTATTTTATGGTGTCTGTTCTTTTCGGACATGACACCATATAAATATTTGAATTCGAAGATATTTGAACACGATCAAAAACAGGAAGTGTGAATATGATATTTCAGCCCTATGGCGACATTGTTACATGCATTGATTTTTAGTATTTTAGGTTATAAACAGTTCTGGCGCGTTATCTAAGTAGAGTTAATGATATTTGGATATTATTACTTACAATTTTTGTGGATGCTGGTCTACATGAAGTTCTGATTGGTGACTTTAGGTTGTTTTGTTTCCGTCTTTTTTCTATTGGCGTCCTCGTTTTAGCACTTCACTACTAGCACCACTAGTCTGATGTGATTTTCTCTTTGTTGTATTTCGTTTGGGCGGTGTTTTCAACTGTTGAATGTGTGCTTCTTCTATCTTTGCTTGTGTGTGTGTGTGTGTGGAAGGGGGGGGGGCAGTTTCCGATGTACACTCTTTGACAAAAAACCTGGCCGCCGGCCGGCCGCCGCTGAGCCTAAGTCCGAGCCGATCGCGACATGGGACAATAAAAGTGGCCGCGCTGATTCGCTATAAGTCCAGCTATCTGCACAATCTGGCAACACTGCAGACTGCGGGAGTTCATGCAGTACTTCTTGTGTGCAGTTAGAAGATACCTGGGTCAGCTACAGCCGTGGTCTTGCGGTAAAGTGCGCGACTTGCATGTTCAGTATTAGCGATCGAAACCGACTGTAGGCAAAAATTTTAAATTCATGTCACTCGTGCATGCTGATGCCATATGTGTAAGGGGAGCATATGTGTAACGTATTTCATTTTTTGGTACACTGGTAATAACATTTCGGCCCAATAACATTGCCACCTCTGGCCGCAGCACTTGGCAGAGCTCTCCGCGGCCCACTCGCCGGCAGCAGCGGTGGCGGCGCTACACAGCGCTGCTCATCGCCCTGGATGCGTAAAGTGCTGTAGTTTTTCTGAGCGGTGATCCATAAGAAAAGGTTGCGATTCGTATTTCACACAGGATATAACGAAGCAGACCACCTATTTTGAATGATGAGCATATCATACATTAGAGAGGCAAAAAATTGTCATTGTCCAATCCAATGGCACTCTACGATGGTTAACACTTATTTGTGGTTTAAATCTCGATCCTTTTCCTTTCAGAAAAGCCTTTCATGTAATTTGTTATTGTCATCAGTTCATATGTTTTCATCAAGACACACTATGTAACTCACTAAAATGTTTTAGTGTCGTTGTTTCATTCCTTACGGTAAATGTATGAGCTAAATTATGCGAATACGTTTCAGTGCACGTTCTAAAGCAACACAGGCACACTGGAAGGTTCGTGTCTTCATGTCTCATTTCTACAGGAGATATTTCGCATCAATGGAGGTGAATTCGAATTTCTCCGAAGGCGTTTGTATGGTGAAGCAAAGGAGACATCTAATAACATTTCCATAATTTGAAGTCGACCTTTCTGAAAGACTTATTGTATAAAGCTTTTCTTATGATTACATTAAAGAGTTTCTTCTTGCAATCTGCAGCGTATAAAGTAAAATGAAATTAAATTCCATCCCCAAACGCAATTTCTCCAACCAGGATTAGAACTGACGCCTCACACCAGGCTTGCATTACAAGACACACGCAGAACCACACAGAGAACCACACACTGCCGCATACTGCCCTCAGTCTCTCACATATTCAATGCTGAGCCTCTAACGCATCGCGAAAGATAACCTGAAAGTCACCTACACAAATAACTACATTCCTTGAGAGCAAAAGTTAAATTTCTGTCTCTCATTTCACCTGGGCATTACACATCATGAGTCATGAAAGTAGAAGAGGAATGTCAAGTGAACTTCGCGAGACAATTCAGTACCACTTGCGGAAGTAACTGCACTATCACAGTGTTGCCAAATATCAGCAACGATGTTGCCAGTTCTTAGCTGTAGTGATAAGCGACGCGAATTCGCGTACGTCTCATGCGGGCTTCTAGAGGGGAGTCGCGCATTTTGGTTAATATGTGGCGCTCTCTCCTGATAGTTTCCGTCGTCGCATTTAGGATGCACATATTAAGTTCGTCCAATGAGGCCGAAACTAGCGTTTAAATTTTTTGAAGCTTTCCTGCATTATGATATATTTTCAGCAAATGACTAGAGAAAAAAATACTGATATTGTGCTTGCAACATACGGGAGATCAAAAACTGAGATATATAAACTTCCATCACGATTTCAGTTTCACCTCCCTCCCCCCAAAAAAAGACTAAAACAATTACTTTTTTAGATATCTACAAAGGCTATTTTTTATGAGTTACTGGAAATGAACGTTGCATCATCCGTCACTAAACAGTAAGGTATCAAACACTTCGCATCTTGAAAGCGACAGCCCACAATATTCTCAATCCTACTAGCATCTGGCCTCAACTGGCTTTTAGCCATGCATTGAGAAGAAATGCTGATTAACTGATAACTTACCCTCATCAACGTTCAGTGATAGCTTTTTGTAACAAAACGAAAAAGTAATGCGAACCATCATTTTCTCCAATGATACTAGGCACTGTCGTCCGAAGATGGAATCTATCTATGTTGAGTCTTGTCAAATGCGTCCCACATTCAAGGAATATTACCTAAACGAATTTAGTCCTCATGAAGCTGTAGCAAAACATAGAATCTGGGTCGTTGTGCATATTCGTAAGTTTTCTTACTTTGCCGTAATAATTGATGCAAAGACGAGCAAAATACAAATCCATCATCTGTCGGTTTCTTCGATTCTTTGGGCAGTCTTCTTTGGTTTGTACTCCTTCACTTCTTCGGCGATCTCCTGGTTTTATTGAAAATACAGTAATCAAAATTACGCGACTGTTTGTCCCACATTTTAATGTCCTTGATTTTTATTCTGAATGACAGTGATGATTTCTGTTGGACTGGTTCCATATATCTGAGCCTAATTAATGAAATTTTATTCCCATGACAGATGAAAGCAATTAGAACCTTGTGTCTCTATAATGAATTTTCATACGAAAAAAATTAACACCTGTAGATGGGTCTTTAAAAACGTGAAAACGGTCGTGGACCTGTAAAGCAACGTTCTTAAAAAAAGAAAAAAAAAAAAAAAAAAAAAAAAAAAAAAAAAAAAAAAAAAAAACAGCTGATGCGGCTTCAGAATTTATTATTTACTTTATGGGATGATTGAAGTGATTTCCAAATAAGTTGTTCTATCTATATTTAAAATTTTGTCATCATTTTAGAACAATTGATAAATTCATTTAAGAAAATGTTCTTTCGTTTTGTTTGTGATGTCACTTGATATTCATGAAGTAGGTGGCTACAACATCTGCTATGATGTTTCCAGGAGACAGTTGGCACGGATGATTTTGTTTGACAGTAAGCGGATAAATTTAAGACGTAACGAAACAAAATGATGAGGTCCAGCTTTTGCAACAAAACGGACCCGATTTCTAAATTGGCTAGGTTTTCAGAAAGTGACTATTATACAGCTAGACATTACTGCTATAAACCCTACCTCATTGATTTACTCACAGCTGAGGCAGCTTGCTCGCAACGTGAAAGAGAGTATGAGTAGTTAATGTATGAAACGACCTTCTTGAACACAAATTCAGTTAACTACGACAATGAGCATATTATGATGTTAATTTTTCAAAATATTTAATGTAGGTGACAAGAAAAAGTCAACTGACTGCAGAATTACATATCAGACACACATCTACATGATGCCGAAGTTGCGAAACAATAGGCCCTACTATGACGTTGGAAAATCTTGATTACATTGATGGCCTGATAAACGAGTTTTTTTAACTGGCGTCCTGCATGTTAGGATCCGGATCAGTAATCCCACTCAGGCTCAAGATACTGTGCTCTCCAAATTGCACATATGTCACGTGGCCAGCTATTAATATATATATATATATACCTCATTGAGCGTATTACCAGTTTTGGTTCTCGGTTTATGGTTGATTCATATGCAGGACGTATAGTTATGTTTACTGTACTCCATTAACTAACAATAAGACTCACAATTTGTCGCAGAAAAGTCTTCCTAAATACTCAAATTTTGTCTAGCTTCCTTCGAGTTTGCTTCCTGATAAAATAAAATGTCCACAGGTCAATATGGAAATTACAAGCGACCTGTTACTGAAAGAACATCTTGATACGTTAAATAGCGTTCCATTTGAATTTTTTGAGCACATTCCTTGATGAGGTGCTGTCTTTGTTGCCTGCCTCGTTGATTTCATAAAATGTTACGTTGTCTCATGGCCGGATGCGATGCAGGCATAGTTTTAATTGCAGTGTGTTCATTACAGCGCGGTGATAGGTTTCAAAGTACAAACTTAATGGTGACTTTTACGTGCCAGGTATCTCACGTCGATAGATTATCATTCGATCGGTGTCGTCGCAGATAGCGGACGACATTAATTTACTAACCATTGCAATGTTCAATGCTATTCGTAAGATTCGTTTATTTCTTATGTTACAGTCCAAACACGTAAGTTCCAAGAGGTCTACCCAACATCTGTTAAGCTCCGTTTGATGGCTTCCTCTGTTCAGAACGAAAACTATCCCTCCAGCAGGCGCGCTCCGCTTTCTCCGTTTCCAGACGCGCGAGCCTTCGCTCGCTCGTTGTGCCGCATTTACCAAAACGACCGTGGCTGCCCCCACCGCGTCATACCTCTTATCGACTTCAGAAAGGTAATGAAATAAATTACCCTTCAAGTTGGTGGCCACTAAACGCTACTGTTAGCATTACTCATGATGCAAGAACACTTTGTGTTCCAGTGTTACTATGATGTCTGACATAGCTCTTAAAAATTCGAAAATTTATTGCAACTATCCTTAACGCGGTAGCAATTATCGAGTGGACAAAAGTTACTTTATACGTCTTAGTCTATTTTAAAACCACGTTTATATGCATTTTCCATTTGAATGATTATTTTACACTTTTCAAATTTTGTATGTGTGAAATTTTTCATTCAATTTCAAACGTTTTTATGAGAATACAACAGAGACATTCGATACATTTGTTCTATTTCTATTTCACCTGACCCCTCTTATGTATTAGTCACGAAAAGATCGTAAAGGTAAAAAAGATAGGGCGATATGAACTTACACTAAGTCTTACCAGAAATTGTTTTAACGGCGAACCATTCACAACTGGAAGAGAAACAGGCGGAAACAGCAGTTGTATAAAAAGTGCCCTCCACCACACACCAATTAAGAAATGGCGTTAATGAAGCAGTGTCATCCAGTTCTAAGTTAAGTTGAGAGTTCAAGGTCTCTTGTTCAGAAGGAAGTTGGTTTGAAATGAACTGCAAAATTTGTACCAACACACGGGAACATGAACAAAGTAAGCTCTATTGCACACGATACACGAAAGAAAGAAGGAAGGTTACGATTTAACGTCCCCTCGACAAGGGGGTCATTAGAGCGAAGCAGAAGTTCGGATTGTCATGATAAGGATGTGGAAGGAAATCGGCCGTGTCCTGCCGCAGGGACCATTCCGGCATTTGCCTAGACTGATTTAGGAAAATCATGGAAAATCGTTAGTATAAAATCAATTGTAAAATTTGTAACAAAAACACAATAGACAATAAAGCAACCTAATAAACACGTGTTACAACGATTAAAATTGATCGATGAATTGTGCCATGGTTTAAAACAACATTAGGGAAAGCAATTGCACTGTTGCTTGTTAAAAGATTGTAAATAAAAGTATTGACGTATCTCTTATTCATTGATTTTGAACAGATGCCGTAGAATGCGCAAGGCTGTAATTTTACCGCTATTATAAAAATTAAATGGACTGAGTACAAAATTTGTAAATAAATTTGATCCAAATTATCATTATGAATGAAGTTAATAAATGAGCAATCCGTGAATGTCCTCTGCCTACGTATCGGTTTCAAATTAAGGGTGTTAAAAGAAGTGTTCCAGATTTTCAGAGGAACTTTTACGGATGAAACAAGACAGTAATTACCGTTATACATTATCTCTAACTCGCTTATATTAATGGACATGAGAACTTGTTGATCTTCAATATTGTGAAACATATTGAACAAACAAATGTAACGGTAATACAAACTAAAATTCAGAGATCAACTTTAAATAAAAACAAATGGTACTAACAATAATAAAGCACAGCAGTTCAACCACTTCACGAGGAGAATTATAGGGAAAATATATGTTTAACAATATTAAGGAGATGTTACGAACAATATTCATACTGCCCATGGACGATAGACCTGAAATAACCAAATGGTTTGGTTTATAGGACAATTTCACTTTTGGCGGTTGCAATTACTTTACAAATAATAGACCGAATGAATGTAATAATTTGAAGGGAAACGAATTATAACAATTACTTTGAATCGCCTGCAAAGATAAAAATATTTAAGACAAAAAGCACTTCTGAAGCAACATTAAACACTAACATTATAATTCACCTAAACAGGGGTATCACTATACGAAGAAAACAGTTTCTTAATGGGAAGGGGTATGCGGATGTAATAGAAATCACTATATTCTGCAGCAAAAGCTGTCTGGTCAATTTTATGTTTATCGGTAAAAACTTGCGCAATAGCTGCTCTAGGACGGTACCCACCAGATGCTCATTTTGGTGATATTCCTGAAATGTGAGTCGCGTATGACAAGACTGAACGTATATACGTCCAATTTGGGTCAAAAATGCGTAGGAACTTTGGAGAAATTAGTCATTTCACACTTTATCCGTTTCGTTAAAAGAAACTCTCCCCGGAATTTGATGAAGGTAAGTCATCTGTTCATCAGCATTTTCAATGATGTTGTCGGACTGAAGCCTTACTTACAATGGGCTTTGGCAGCGCAGCATGGATAAAAGCCAGTTGAAGCAAGCTGTTTGTAGGAATGAGGATATTGTCGGATGGCCAAGAAATTCTTCCTATAGCTTAGCAGTATTGGTTACGATACTAGGCAACTCTAATCGTTCCTTTAGTTTCAGAATTCGAGGTATTTTCCAATATTCTTGAGGATATGAGATTAGTCATTGCATTTGAATGACTCTGTTATCCTGAATTAAATATTCGACCGCAGAAAGGTCTACCCCTGCTTAAATTGCAAACAGTTTTGCGTTTTATGTCGGGACTGTGTGTATTAACTGCCAACAAATGTCAGATAATTGAACGAGTAATCTCATTTTAGCTCGGTGGCGCCTTTCTCGTTTTCTGATCTACAGCAAGCATAGTTGATTAGTGGGGTATCGTTGTACTAGTGATGTGTATGGCTTCACGTCTATTATTGTCCTCTAAAAATGTCCTAAATGGTATTCAGCAACGAAATACCAAAACTCATTGCAGTGTGTCAACCAAGAGATCGGCATTTTCTATTGTTATCGTAATCTTTATCATTCTGCTGTAACGCCGTAAACATCATTGATTACTATCATTATTAATTCAGTTGCAAAAGAGTTCTTTCCCATGTGGCCAAGAGACCAGAAAGAGTGTGTGGTATGACGAAAAATAGGACCATAGGAGAAAGTAGGTAAAACGTTTGTAACAATTTCTGTTCATTTAACATCGAGACCACAGATACTAAGCAACAACACATGCAAGTCATAGGTTGCAACGTTCAAAAAATCCATCAGACACATGGGTCCGTATTCTCATCATCATTTGTTGGCCCAACAAGGCTGTAACACCACGAAATAAAAAGCTGCTTAGTAGTCTATAGATTATATGTATATGTTTGCAGAGGAAAAACCTCAGAATTGCACATTTCCCACATATACAGTTTCTGTGGTCATGGCCGTAATTTTAAATATCCTGTCATCTGAATACACAAAGGAAATAATTACTGTGTTGCACAAATAGTCAGTTAACTAAGATTCTTCTGGCTTTCAAGCATAACAACACATTTATGTATTCACGTAGAAGACATGAAATATTACTTGCAGAGTCGTAAGGCTGCATTTTGAAATGCAGTCGCTTTCTATTTACAAAGTTTTTCGAGACGGATGGGGCATCAATAATTTCCAGTAACTTTTCATCAAAAATATTAGCTTTTGTCGATATGTAACAAAGCAATTGTTTTAGTCTTTTTTTTTTGGGGGGGGGGATGAAACTGTAATCGTGATGCATGTTAACGTATCTCAGTCTTTGATCTGCCGTATGTTGCAAGCACAATATCAGTATTTTTTTCTCTAGTCATTTGCTGAAAATATATCATAATGCAGGAAAGCTTCAAAAAATTTAAACGCTAGTTTCGGCCTCATTGGACGAATTTAATATCTGCATCCTAAATGTGACGACGGAAACTATCAGGAGAGAGCGCCACATATTAACCAAAATACGCGACTCCCCTCTAGAAGCCCGCATGAGACGTACGCGAATTCGCGTCGCTTATCACTACAGCTAAGAACTGGCAACATCGTTGCTGATATTTGGCAACACTGTGATAGTGCAGTTACTTCCGCAAGTGGTACTGAATTGTCTCTCGAAGTTCACTTGACATTCCTCTTCTACTTTCATGACTCATGATGTGTAATGCCCAGGTGAAATGAGAGACAGAAATTTAACTTTTGCTCTCAAGGAATGTAGTTATTTGTGTAGGTGACTTTCAGGTTATCTTTCGCGATGCGTTAGAGGCTCAGCATTGAATATGTGAGAGACTGAGGGCAGTATGCGGCAGTGTGTGGTTGGCTGTGTGGTTCTGCGTGTGTCTTGTAATGCAAGCCTGGTGTGAGGTGTCAGTTCTAATCCTGGTTGGAGAAATTGGGTTTGGGGATGGAATTTAATTTCATTTTACTTTATACGCTGCAGATTGCAAGAAGAAACTCTTTAATGTAATCATAAGGAAAGCTTTATACAATAAGTCTTTCAGAAAGGTCGACTTCAAATTATGGAAATGTTATTAGATGTCTCCTTTGCTTCACCATACAAACGCCTTCGGAGAAATTCGAATTCACCTCCATTGATGCGAAATATCTCCTGTAGAAATGAGACATGAAGACACGAACCTTCCAGTGTGCCTGTGTTGCTTTAGAACGTGCACTGAAACGTATTCGCATAATTTAGCTCATACATTTACCGTAAGGAATGAAACAGCGACACTAAAACATTTTAGTGAGTTACATAGTGTGTCTTGATGAAAACATATGAACTGATGACAATAACAAATTACATGAAAGGCTTTTCTGAAAGGAAAAGGATCGAGATTTAAACCACAAATAAGTGTTAACCATCGTAGAGTGCCATTGGATTGGACAATGACAATTTTTTGCCTCTCTAATGTATGATATGCTCATCATTCAAAATAGGTGGTCTGCTTCGTTATATCCTGTGTGAAATACGAATCGCAACCTTTTCTTATGGATCACCGCTCAGAAAAACTACAGCCTTTACGCATCCAGGGCGATGAGCGGCGGCAGGCGCTGTGGGCAGAGGGCGAGGCAGCGCTGTGTAGCGCCGCCACCGCTGCTGCCGGCGAGTGGGCCGCGGAGAGCTCTGCCAAGTGCTGCGGCCAGAGGTGGCAATGTTATTGGGCCGAAATGTTATTACCAGTGTACCAAAAAATGAAATACATTACACATATGCTCCCCTTACACATATGGCATCAGCATGCACGAGTGACATGAATTTAAAATTTTTGCCTACAGTCGGTTTCGATCGCTAATACTGAACATGCAAGTCGCGCACTTTACCGCAAGACCACGGCTGTAGCTGACCCAGGTATCTTCTAACTGCACACAAGAAGTACTGTATGAACTCGCGCAGTCTGCAGTGTTGCCAGATTGTGCAGATAGCTGGACTTAGAGCGAATCAGCGCGGCCACTTTTATTGTCCCATGTCGCGATCGGCTCGGACTTAGGCTCAGCGGCGGCCGGCCGGCGGCCAGGTTTTTTGTCAAAGAGTGTACGTGCGGAGAGAAATCCATTAGTTACTTTTTTATTTATTTAATGACTCCTGATCCTGTATGGAGAGAGGGCGGCAGATGGAGAGAGACGGAGAGAGACAGATAATGAGGCAGAGAGAGAGAGAGAGAGATAGAGAGAGAGAGAGAGAGAGAGAGAGATGTGAGATGTGAGTTTGTGTGTTTATCTCACGTTTGGTTATGTATATTTTTATTCATTATGAAACTGAGGATGGTTGTTTCTGTGTGTGTGTGCGTCTGTTTGTGAATTTTTCTCTAATTACCGTCTCATTTCTTTGACTGGGTTTAGAAGTGAGTTTTCATTGATGTTCCTTGCCAAAGCTGTACATCTTTGTTGGTCACTTTATTTTTTTTTTTTTTTTCGTTTCCTGAGGCAGCCATTCGTTGGATCCAGCCACGGGTGTGACAGGCAACTATTTAGTTCACCTGAGAAGCCCTTCGTCGTCAAATGCCTCTAAATGGCCCCGTGAGAAATCCAGTACTTTTGAAAGGGATGCCAGCTCCTAGGAAAGAAAACCGGGCGATTTAAACGACGGATATCCATCAGAGACGCGCAAATGACCAACGACTAGATTGTCAAAGGGGCATTAAATTCTAATCCTACTTCCTTCCTAGCTTGGAAAGAAAGAGTATTGTATGAGAGGCAGGTTGACGACCTTTCCCATCGTGCGGCTGTCATCGACGGCGGCGTTAAGCAGCATCGTGAGGAAATTTTACTCGTGCATGACATCACAAACACTCACCAAATGTGGCATGAAATCGAAAGTTGTGGCCATTTTGTCGCAAGCGTCTACCCGTTGGTGTTAGAAACATCACAAGGAGGACACCTCAAGTGGCCACTATTTTGCTTCGTTACAGTGGAAGGTCGACGGTACGTTTGACCCAAATTTGACATCTCACAACAGCTATTACAGGATTTCATAAAGAGTCCCTTTACTTTTGATATGATACATACACTTCCGTTCAGAGGAAAAGTCGGCCGCGGTGGCCGAGGGGACTGAGGCGCTTCAGTCGCAGTCTGCACGGCCACTACGGTCGGGGGTTCGAATCCCCCCTTGGGCATGGATACTTGTGCCGTCCTTTGTATTAGTTAGTTCATAAGTAGTTTGTAAGTTTAGGGACTGATGACCCCGTAGTTAAGTCCCATAAGCTATACAAACATTTGAACATTTCAGAGGAAAAAGAAATGCCATCTCACTTCGAAAGACTAGAACATCTTGAGTAGTACATTCTAAACAAATAATTCAAATTCCATTTACCTTGGGTTAGCATGTGTCCTGTCGCGTAGTATGAACAGTGTGCGTCACATTGAAGTGCATGGCGGAGGGTTCCTCGGATCGTTTTTACAATATTTGTTTACAGTTTCATTCTCATATACCTCGCGGGAAAGGGAACACCTTATCTTTCTGTTTTGGATCTCATTTCTGTTATATTATTATGATGCTCCTGTCTCCGTTCGTAGGCGGGTGTTGACAAAATGTGTTCGTATTCCGAAGAGAAAGTTGGGTAGAGAAATTTAGCAAATAGATCTCGCCGCAACGAATAATGCCTTTCTTTTAATGAATTCCATCCCAATTCCTGCATCATTTCCATGATACTCTCTCTCTCCTACATCGCGCAATACGAAACGAGCTGCCCTTCTCTGAACTTTCTCAAATCGTCCGTCAGTCCCACCTGGTGTAGATCTCATGATGCACAGCAATAGTGCAAAATAGGATGCATAAGTTTAGTGTAGCCAGTGTATTTAGTAGAACTGTTGAATCCTCAAAGTTTTCTGCCAATGAAACTTAGCCTGCAGGAGTTTCAATGTGTTCTCTTCTCTTTACGTTATTCTTAAGTATTTAGTTGAATTTAAGGCCTGTAGATTTGACTGATTTATCGTGTGACTTAAGTTTAACGGATTCCTTTTAGTGGTCATATGAATGACATCACACTTATGATTATTAATGGTTAATTGTCAGTTTTTGCACTTTATCTAAATCATTTTTCAGTCACTTTTCATCTTCTAGTGACTTTACTAACCGGTAACAGTTTCATCCGCGAACAGTCTAAGAGAGCTACTCAGATTGTCTCCTAAATCGATTATAAAAATGTGGAACAGTAGGGGACCTGTAACACTTTCCTGGGGACACCAGATATCTGTTCTGCTCGATGAGGTACCGTCGGTTACGACCTACTGTTTCCTTTCTGGCAGGAAATTACGAATCGAATCGCACAACTGTGGTGATATTGCATAAGCACGCAGTTTGATTAGAAGACGTTTGTGACGTTCAGAGTTCATAAGCCTTCGGGAAACCTGGGTAAAGGGAATCTGCTTGACATTCCTTGTCGATAACAACAAATCGTATGAGTAAAGTAGCTGGGTTTCACAAGAACGATTCTTTCTGAATCAATGCTGGCGGTAGGTCAATAGATAGATAGATCGTTCTCTTGGGCCCTGATAACTTG
Source organism: Locusta migratoria (assembly GCA_026315105.1). Taxonomy (NCBI): domain Eukaryota; kingdom Metazoa; phylum Arthropoda; class Insecta; order Orthoptera; family Acrididae; genus Locusta; species Locusta migratoria. The sequence continues at coordinate 352,274,574 of CM048750.1, forward strand.
TTCCTCGGGATGACATCAACGTGTACGAGGCGCGGAGCGCGTCTTATCGTACAGCCATTCAGACTGCATCCACCTGGTTCCAAACTTCGTGTTTGGCTGTGGGTCGTTGCACTGCCGTCATCGGTTTCACGTATCTCCCACATTTTTGATTGCTGTCAAGTCTGCTGATCTGGTGGGCCAGGACAAGAGGCTGACATCCTGTCGCGCCCAAAACTCAAGCGTTTGTGTAGCAAAATGTGGCGTGCATTGTACTGCTCGAAAATGGCGTATGGGGGGGAGTCGTGAAGAAAGGGTACCGGGGTGTCAGTCACGTACGTCAAACTGGTCTCAGAGCCCTGGAAACACGTCAACAGTGATTTGTAGTTGTACCAACAGCTCTTCACACTCTAAGGCAGGGGTGGGCACGAGAGCGGCGAGGGCAGCGCTGAGCGGCCTTGAGAGCCAGCAGTGCGGGTAGCAGGGCTGTGCGGGGTGGCTGGCCGCTTGCTGATGCACAGTGCACATACATCAGTACTTTCATCAAATGTTAAAGAAAAGAAAACTAAATCTTTGATCCTGTCTCTCAACTGAGCTTCCACGTCATTTGCCATTTCTTCAATGCGCCTGCTAACCGTTCTCCGTGAAAGAGGAACGGTTTCAAAAAGAGGAAGATTTGCTGGGCACAAAATTGTTGCGGCAGCAACAAAACATTCTTTCACAAATTCTGCATCGCTGAAGGGCCGCGCAGTTTTAGCTATTTTAAGAGCTACATGATAGCTTACTCTCATCGCTGCAGTGTTGCGGATTAGAAGGTTTTGACCTGTAAATACGTACAGGAGAAGGTAAAATTGACGTAAATGCACATAACCTATTAATAACAGCAGTAAATTGAATTAATAACATAATTATCTACAAGTATACTTACGTCTTTCTCCTTTTTCAGCTTCATTTCTATAAGTTTGACTTTTCGTTCTTCTTTACTCTAACTACATCTTTTTCGTGAAGCGGTTGAAAATGACGCTTCACATTGTACTTCTTCTATGAAGACAATGTTGAATTGCAAAACAAAGAGGTCCGCTTTGCGTTCCAACAAAAAGTACTCTTCTTCCCACTATGGGTGTTCAAAAGACTTTCTTTTCCAAGATTTTACGTCCTCCTCTGCCATTTCTCAGGCACTAGTTCTGCTTTATCACGAACACCGGACGCGATTTCCACAAGTAAACTGAACGAGTGGTTCCGCGTGGTGTAGTGAGGTGCGCGGCTAGTCGAGTATGAGTGGGGGGCACTGCTGGCTGGCGGAGTGGGGGGAGCCGCGAGCAGGCCGTCTGAGAGCGCTCGCGCACGCCAAACGGCATTTGCCCAGCCCTGCTCTAAGGCCTCGAGCTGGCGCTGTATGTTTTGTCCACATGCAATCACCATGATACCGCTCACACTGCCTGCGGCGATTCATCGTTTACAAACAAACGGATCTAGATCCGCCAGAAAACACTGTCTGATGCGGTTCCTGTCCCCAGTGACGTCGTTCCATACACTGTTTCCGTCCAGTATTTTACTGCCCAATAGTAAGATTCCTCGATGGTTAAAAATGTGTTCTCTCAATCGATCCCTTCATTTACTCGTTGCAAGATATACAAAATGTTTCTTTCCTCACGAATTGCGTTCAGTCCCACCACATTAGGTACTTGATCTAACAGTCTAATTTCTAACCTCTAAATTTCAGAAGCGTCTGTAAATTTTCTGTCAACTTCCTACCGACGACATTTCACCACGTGCAAGGCTACATTCCAGATGAATGCCTTCAGAATAAGACTTTGCGATGCTTACATTTATATTCGATGTCAAACAATCTCTGTCTTCAGAATGATTTTTCTTTCCATAGACATTCTGCATTGTATATCTTCTCTGCATCGCACATTATGAACGGTTTGCCATTCAAAGAACAAAATGCATCTACCACTTTAAATGTCTCGTGACCTGATCTAATTCTTTCAGCGCTGCCAAATTTTATAGACTATATGTTTTATGATTTTGTTTATGTTCATCTTACGCCCTCGTTTTACGCAGATGCCAATTCCGTTCAATTGCTCTTCCATGTTCTTTACTGAATGACAGAATTACTACATCATCAGCAAACCGTAAAAATCTGTTTCTTCTCCCTGAACATAAATATCTCGTCAAAACTTCTGTTTGCGGTTCCTCAGAACTTGGCCAATATACCTATTTAATTACATCTTGGAAATTGCTACAAACCTAACCCCCTTCTCAGTCAATGTGTCCCTTTCATACAGTTAGATTCTTGTAATTCCCGTTTGGTTTTTGTACGAGTTATGTATAACTTTTCATTCCCTAATTTGTTTCATTCTACCTTCAGAATTTTAAACAGCGTATTCTAGAGAACATTGTAAACAGCTTTCTTCAAACCTACGAATGCTACGAGAAGTGTTTAGATGAAAAAGCACGAAACGACAGTGTAAGTATAATTGAATTTATTCAAAACTAATCAGCAGAGGCCTGACCACAAGAATTCCACTGTTTAGCTAGCCGAAGGACTCCATGTTTTCAGAATTCCTTTGGCTGTAACAAGAGACAGACCTCTACCGTCACTTTCAGTTCGTTGTCAGAGTTGAAGCGCTTCTCTTTGAGATGCATGGCGGATGCTCAAACTACTCCAATACAGTATGTGTGACCCTGGAGACGTGTGGAATCATGATGGAGCAGAATCACTCTCTCACCGAGAGCAGCCCAGGCCGTTGGCCCTTGGACGTCTACAGATAACAATGTGTCTCACAGTCCATGCCACTTAATGGTTTTTCCGTCCTCGAGGAATTCTATGAGTATCGGACGACGAACGTCGAAGATGACAGTGAGCGGCACCGTGGCTGCTGAGGGCACAGTCTTCATTTTTTAAGAGGGAGGTGACGACGCAAGCTTACCGTCATTCGATGTCGCACCACGCTATCCCAAAGCGGATAGTCAAACTTCATCCGGTTTGGTTGTTATAACGTTTCGTACCTTTTCATTTGAACGCCTTTCGTGTAACCGTACGTTTGCTTTCCTTAAGCTACATTCTAAGATAAGGCGATCATTGCCTCACATGTACTTCCATTTGTCCTCTTCCCTGAAGAGTTATTCTTCCTGATGAAATAGATATCGGGTGAACAGCCTGGTGTATATGTGCTTAGTACACAATATTTGGGCAACCGAGCATGTTGCCATCATCAGGTGTGCTGATGTACTGCCATGGGGGTGGCCTGGGTGGGGTATATATCAGAATTCTCCCTCCTCCTCCTTCGGGCGCTCCGTCTGAGCCCCTCGCGGTCCGCGCCAGGTCCACGGTTCAGATCCCTGGAGATCTAGGAGGGACGCTCAGACGACGGACGATGGCAGAATCTGAACCGTGGACCGGATGCGGACCGCGATGGGCTCAGATGGAGCGCCCGAAGGAGGAGGAGGGGGGGGGGGGGGAATCTACATCTACATCTACATAGATACTCCGCAAATCACATTTAAGGCCTGGCAGAGGGTTCATTAACCACTTTCATAACTTTTCTCTACCGTTCCATTCTCTAATAGCGCGCGGGAAGAAAGAACACCTAAATCGTTCCGTTTTCGATCTGATTTCTCTTATTTATTGGGATGGTCATATCTCCCTAAGTAGGTGGGTGCTAGCAAAATATTTTCACATTCAGAAGTAAAAGTCGGTGATTGAAATTTCGTAAATAGAACTCGCCGCAACGAATAACGTCGTTCTTTAATGATTCCACCTCAAATCGTCCAACATTTCCGTGACGCTTTCCCCCATGTAACGTGATAAAACAAATCGAGCTGCCCTTCTCTGAACATTCTTATATTCCGCAGTCCCACCTGGTGAGGGTCCTACAATGGGCAACAGTACTCCAGGAGAGGACACACAAGTGTGATGTAGGCATTCTCTTTGGCGAAGCTAGTGCATCTTTGAAGCGTTCTGCCAATGAAATGTAATTTTTGGTTCGCCTTCCCCACGATATTTTCTGTGTGTTCTCTTCAGTCTAAGTTGATCGTAATTGTAACTCCTAGGTATTTAGTAGAATTTACGACCTTAAGGTTTGACTGATTTATCGCGTAATTGAAGTTCAGCGGATTTCTTTTAATAGTCATGTGTATTACCTCACATTTTTCTTTATTTAGTGTCAACTGGCAAATTTCGCACCGTGTGTAAATTTTGTCTAAATCGTTTTGCAGTTGCTTTTGATGACCTCACTAACCGATAAATGACAGCATCATCCGCGAACAGTCTAAGGGAGCTATTCAGATTGTCTCCTAAATCGTTTATAAATACAAGGAAGAGTAGTGGACCTATCACGCTTCCCCGGGGAATGCCAAATATCACTTCTGTTTTACTCGATTAACTGTGTCCTTTCTGATAGGAAATCGTGAATCCAATCGCACAATTGGGGAGATATTCCATAAGCACGCAATCTGATATACACCCCACCCAGGCCACACCCATGGCAGTATATCAGCACACCTGATGATGGCAACGTGGTCGATTGCAGAAATATTGTGTCCTATGCCCACGTACACCAGGCTGTTCACCCGAGATCTTTTTCATCATGAAATACGCATGGAGAAATTGAATAACCACGATATTCTTCCTGTTTTCCCATTCATCTGTCAACTTAGCATTAGAAGGAAGTGTGTGGGGTAAAAATCGCAGAGTGTGACGGAGGGACGAATACAGTAAGCAGATGCAAAAGGATGTAGATTGCCGATCGTATTCGCAGATTAAGAGACTTCCACAGGACAGGGTAGCGTGGAGAGCTGCATCAAACCAGTCTGCGGACTGAAGACTAGACTTGCGCACAATGGTTCGCAATCGGGAGCGCTAACTTTAGTTCGCAGCTCTGCCGCAAACTAGTTCGTTCTTTTGGTTCGTCCGCTCCCAGTGACGGCTGTTCAAATGTTCGTATAGCTTATGGGACTACTACGGGGTCATCAGTCCCTAAACTTAAAACTATTTATGATCTACCTTATACTAAATACGGCACAAATATCCATGCCCGAGGGGGGATTCGAACCCCCGACTGTAGTGGCCGTGCAGACCTTGACTTGAGCGCCTCAGTCCCCTCGGCCACCGCGGCTGGCAGTTACGGCTGAACGCCGTGGTCTGCGCATCCAGGTAGAGGGAGAAGTACCCCCCTCCCCCTTCCCCCTCTAGCTGCTTCATGTGCTTGCTGCTTGAGCCGCTAACGATATCACGCATTCTAAAAAAAAAAGTTGTGTATAATTTCTCGCTATTATCGGCATTATAGAATGTATTAGTAAGATATTGCAGAAGGCAGAATACTTCAAAACAGAAATTTTGTATCACTGAACTATGTAATCTAGCAAGCAGGCGCTCACCTCGAAATGGCTCTCATCATCAGAAGACGAACACGTGATTTTTAATTCTGCTGCGCGCCTTCTCGCTATTGCCCTTCGGTCTAAGAAGCGAGATATGTTTGACACAATAGTTCGCGACCGGTAACGCATGTTTCAGTTCGCGGCCGATAGCGCATATTTTAGTTCGCGACCGATCGCGTATGTTTTAGTTCGCGACCGGTAGCTCTCCTTTTAGCTCGCAGCTCGGCCGCGAAGTAGGTCGCTCTTTTTAGTTCGTCCGCTCTTTTTGGCTTTTGCTACCGCTACTAAAAGAGCTCTTTCTTTTGTTATGACAGCTTTTTTATATAATTATCGGTGTTGCCCAAGCGCGTATTTTTGGAAAATTAGACATCAAATACTTAAGCAAATAAACCAGTTATTAACACTAATGGGTAATACAATGGTATTCAACTACTTTGCATACAGAGTACTGGTAGTATTTTATTTTTAAAAATTTTCTCTTCGGTGCTGGGCGAGTACAATCCTTTATTTCGGAAGGGCGGCCGCCTCAGTTGCATCGAAAGTTAAGCTAGTCCGGTCAACCTCACACTTATTACAGAAATTGATTTTGTATTAACAAATGAAATAGAAGAATTTTTTTATCATCTCGCTAGCGACGTTGATGACAATGGGTTTCGACCTTTACATTCTGACGACATTCAGTGAACTAGACTTTTGTAGCTAATTAATTCTATAGGGGTTCGTTACATCACAGTGTTCGTGTCGCTTATACGACGGTATCCTCAACATTGTACCCCGCGAGCCGTCAATAGTATCATGCAGGCGAGATGAAATGGTTGATGCATTATTTCTCGCATGTAAATGCAAACAACGTTAACTTTTGAGTTCCCTTCTTTACACTATGGAATCAGGGTTATGTTTAAACATTGCTGAATACTTAGAAAAGAAAATTTGTGGCTGTGAACATGAAACTACAGCTGTGCTGCATCTCAGCTCGAAATGACGGTAACTGGCAGAAGGGAATCACGCGATTCTGCGCGCTCTCGCAGTTCCCCGCCAGTCTTCGGAAAAGGAGCGGACGAACTAGTTCGCGTAGTTCGCCTGTGAGAGCGCTCTTCCAAACTAGTTCGTTCGCGAATTACACAAGACTACTGAAGACCGCGACAACTGTAAATTCTGTAATTCGTGTAAAAACATCACGCTACTAATCTGATACTGCCGCCCATCATTTAGTGCTCCAGAAATTTTCATCAAAGCAGCTGTGTCTGGAGTGTTGTACTGTGCCAGCAGTCTGTCGTCCCTTCCCTACCTTACCCCCCCCCTTTCCCTCCCCCCCCCAATCGCCTGCCGCACTGCTACTTGGCGACTGCAGTAATTAACACAGGACTATTGGACGCCCGCTCCTCCGCCGCCAGTTGCTGCTGGGGACCAGCCCGTCCAACTTGGTCCACGTCTGCGGGCAATCTACGGCCTATTGCAGAATTTCTGGCGATGTTGTATTTACTTATTGGATTATTTATTTACTAGCTATAGGCTCGTGCTTCCCATCGGAAACTAATAAACTAACTTTGCGTAACGTCGATTTTTACGATTGTCCTACAATTGGTAAAGACAGGAACTTTATAAAGAACCACTGTGTCACTAATTTCGGTTCATCTTGTCAAGACGTCAAATGTAAACAAAACCTTTTGAAAGAAGCAAAACAAATTCGTTAATTTTAAATACACCACACGATATGATTATACCATATATTCTAGATTATATTATATTAGATTAATACTTATTCCACAGATCTTAAAGGGAAGCATCAGATGAACCATGTCCGATATTTACGAAATTGTACGGGTACACCCGGTACTTGCTATTGTAATTCAGTTATGGTTTAAATAATAAGCCATTGTAACATATCTGGCTTAAAGCCATCATATTAAGACCGGAGCATTGCATCAGTGCAGCCGGTTAGCACAAGTAGACGACAGATGGTAAAAGCTGGTGATACAATAGGTCCGGTTGTCATGGGAAAGAGCACTGGCAAGTTTACCCGAATACTAGGGAAGTCCCCCGAGCGGCAGGCAGTGGACGCCGATTGGCCGTAGTACTGACGGTCATGCGCCAAAACGCAATCATATTTTTATTTATACTTAATAAATTAGTTATTTATTCCATGTCAAATTCAACTTACGAACCCCCCCCCCCCCCCCAAATTCAAGCTATGCCCTAACCAGAAAATATATATTATCTATTGCATAATTCATAAAGAAACCAATTAATATAACACGGACGATGCACGGCGGCCATGTTTGCGCGCCAAATTGGGGAGCGAAGGCAGCCCTGCATCGAGCCGCCACATTCAGTTCATAACATGCACTCGGAGGAGTAACATGTCGCTTACAAAGGCGGTCGTAAGAAATTGTTTAATCATCTTAGAACATGGCGAAATGACTTTAATTTCTGTTAAGACAATGTGTGTCAAGTGGATGTTATTATGCAGGTTGCTAGTTTTCTGCATTCTTTAAATAAATTAGAGGGCATACCAAAAGAACTTAAGTATTATTTCGTAATTAGATAAGTTCCTGCCAATAGTTTAACAATTTCAGCGTCAATCCAGAACTCCGACCTGCGTGCTATCATCTGCGTGGGGACATCTATAGAAGACGTCAGGTTGGTGAACTTTTAGACTTTCTACTCTTTACACAGTACAGTGGGGAGTAATTACAACCCTCGCGTACACTGTCGATGTGACACAAACGCAAAATGTTGTGCGTCATTCATGGTAACATGGAGTAGGAAAGAAAATGATGTAGGACCGGTTAACATACCCCTGTATACGTTTTCCAGTTGTACTATGTAATGTCCTCTCTGAAGAGCTCATGTTTGTTATTCGCAATTCCTTCGCGCCGGCCGCGGTGGCCTAAGTGACTGAGGCGCTTCAGTCACGGTCAGCACGGCCACTACGGTCGGGGGTTCGAATCCCCCCTCGGGCATGGATATTTGTGCCGTCTTTAGTCTTAGCTAGTTCATAAGTAGTTTGTAAGCTTAGGGACTGATGACCCCGTAGTTGAGTCCCATAAGTTGTACAAACATTTGAACATTTTGAATTCCTTCGCCAAAGAAGACATTCTACATATCTCAGAATTCGAATGAAGAACTTAGAAGTATCCTCAGACTAGTAAAGCCGCTTAAATCACATAACAAAAGCAAGTGTTCGGGTGCAAAATATTATCAGTTTAGTTCCGTACAGAGTATGCTGTTGCAATAGCTCCATACCTATCTAATACAATCGCCCGTTCAGCGAAAGATGCGAATCCAAAAAGCAGCACAGGGCACTCCAAATTTTAAGAAAGACAATATGAGTGATCAGCAAAATTACAGGCCTATATCCATCAGTAGTAGGATTCTGAAATAAGTACTCTGTCAAAGATTATGAATTACCTCGAAGAGCACGATATTTTTGAAAGTATCGTTCTTGTGAAACACAGCTGGCTCTTTACTCACATTAAATGATGCGTGTTATCGACAAGAGATCTGAAATCGATTCCATATCTTAAGATTTCCGGAAGGCATTTGACACTGTGCATTATTAGCGGCTTCTAATCAAACTGCATATTTAGGCAATATCTCCACAGTTGTGGGATTGTATTAGCGGTTTCCAGTGCAGTAAGTCACCGAATAAAACTAAAATATCTGGCATTTCCCAGTGATGACTAACAGGCCCCAACTGTTCTTTTCAGCATCTCTTTAAACTGTTCGCATATGATGCTGTCGCTTATCAGTAAGTCACCATAAGATCTAAAGCAATTGAAAAACGATTTAGGTAAAATATCTGCATGACACGAAAACTGGCAGTTATCCCCAAATAATGATGTGTGTAGTCATCCATATGAGCACTTAAAGAAATCCTTGAACTTCATTTACACGATAAAACACTCAAATCTAAGGATCGTAAATTAAAGTAAATACCTGGGAATTAAATTCCAAAAATTTTTAATTGGAACGAACACAGAAAATATCGTGCAGAAGGCCAACCACGGGCTACTTTTCATTAGTAGAACACTTAGAAGATGCAACAGTTGTAATAAAGAAACTGCTTACACTACACTTGGGCGTCCTATTTTGGGGCACTGTTGCGCAATGTGGGATTCCCATCAAATTGCACTGATAGAGAATATAGAGATAATTCAGAGGAGAGCAACTCTTCTTGAATTATCGCTATGTAGGGGGAGAGTTCAAGAGTTGGGGGTATAAATCATTATACGTTGCAGCGAGACCTATTCACGAATATTCTTTCAGAAGCTTTCTCCTCGAAATAGCAAGATATTTAGTTGGCACTCAACTAGTGACATCATCATCAGAAAAATCTAAGATCATAAATTTTCTTTTTCCAAGCGTGCTATTACGGAATGGAACGGTAGAGAAATAGTTTGAAAGCTGTTCGAAAAACCCACTGCCAGGTAAATAATTTGCCGAGTAAATACGTAATTGTAGGTGTAGAAAAGGTCAGATACTTTGAAAATCTTACTAGTAAGAGGAATCATAATTTATTGTAGCCTACGTCTTCCAGTGTCAAGAGGACCTAGGACCATAAACACGCGCTAGTGTGATTATTCATCGTTTTCATAGTTACGCTTCGTGCCGCGATAACGCTTGTAAGACAAAGGCATATTTACCCTCTTTTGCGGTCACGTAAATCCACTAACGTTATTTATTCTTAAGGCAGAGGAGAATATCGGTAAATGTTAACTTTAGTAATATCTATACATTAAAAGAGGAATGTTGTGTAGTCTCTTGTGTTTCATAACGATCAGCCACGGTGCTAAATTTCAGTTTGAAGACACCAGCTAGTTTAACAATTTTGGTTGCCACAGCCCCTTTATCTGGATATGAAAGAATTCCCCTTTCTTCTCGCCGTCCGTCACTGTTCGAACAATATCTTTACACGTAATACCATATAAAACTGTTTAATAGAAAAATACATACCAGTACCATAGTATATCAGTCTAGCACTTCACTTCTGTATAGCGTTTTTTCTCAGCTGAGAAGTACCACTGATGAGTGGCACCTTTGGGTCAAACTCAGACCGAGATTCACAGCTATTACCAGCAAATCCTCCAATGTACGTCTTCAACCAAGACCTTTTTCGCTGCATTTAGTATTTGCTACTTGCGCCATTTCTGGCTGAATTCTCGCGGATGAATCAGATGACGATATGTAAAGATGCTTTATAGGTTTAGATATAATACTTTCCTTAGAACTTACTATGAAACATAATTATGAAATAATTCGACGCGGGAACTGCAACATCTTTCAAGACTTTTAGGACCCCGCCGCAAAACACGAATCACTCAGTAAGCTCTGCGCATTCGCGAAAAAAGGTCCATATAGAGCAGGGGCGTGCAACTACATTTCCACACGGGCCCCATTACCAACTTATATCACAGTGGCGGGCCAGACAAAAGAAAATTGCAAAGGTATCAATTACTAAACCAGTGGAAATAAAACAGTTTTTCTAGGTAGGCAGGTAGGATGTATTTATAACTGAACATTATACACATCAAAGAAAAATAATATAAATGAAACAGGAAAACTAATGAGACAAATACCATTTTTTGCTTTCAGAGTTCCTCGATATTAGGTGATATGTCCGATGTAGAAATTCAGAGATTTCCGCTTAGGTCTGTTGTAGATCTCGTTTTAGATTTTTACAATTTTCGTTAGTGAAAAAAAAAACTGTTCACAGATATATGTGCTTACAAATAAGGACACCTGTTGAAGAGGCAACTTGTATCGGTTGGCATACAGATCGGGTTTGATACATTTTTTATACTACTTCATCAATCCATTCTGCAGGCAGCTGTGATAGGTTGTTTTCAGGCATTCATTGGTTTGAAGTTTAGTCAACCCTATCTGCGGGTGTAACATGGCGTCTTCAACCTCAACTTCAAACGGATTTTGGAACACTTTCATATAGGGCTCTTGATTTTTAAAATCTGTGAATCTCTCCTCACTCATTCCTTGCTTTCGCAGTGAACATACGTACTTGTCGAAATTCACACGCGCTCCTCGCCTTTGGAACTAGTAGGCTAAGTGAACATTGTTCCGGAATTTATTAAGGCAAATAATATATAATTACATAATTACATACCTTTAATTAATCGCCCACGAACAGCAGAGCTTGCGAGCCATGGACGAAGGGCAACAGGCGGATTGTGTTTTTCTCGACTTCAAAAAGTCGTTCGACGCGGTGCCACACTGTAGACTGCTCACGAAGATAAGAGCTTATGGAAAAGGTTCACAGATTTGTGACTGGCTGGAAGACTTCCTAAGTAATAGAACGCAGTACGTTGTTCTGGACGGCGAGTGTTCATCAGAGACAAGTGTATCGTCAGGCGTGCCTCAGGGGTGTGTGATAGGACCGCTATTATTTTCTGTCTATATAAATGATCTAATGGACAGAGTAAGTTGTAATTGGGAGAGTGTCATCTGTAACTGACTGTAATAGCATACAGGATGACTTAGACAAAATTTCTACTTGGTGCAAAGATTGGCAGCTAGCTCTCAATGTGGAAAAATGTAAGGTGATGCGCATGAGTAGAAAAAACAATCCCATAATGTTAGAATACAGCATTAGTAGTGAGCTTCTTGATACTGTCGCGTCGTTCAAATATCTAGGCGTAACATTGCAGAGCGATATGAAATGGAACGAGCATGTAAGGACAGTTGTGAGTAGGGCGGACAGCCGACTTCGGTTTATTGGGAGAATTTTGGGAAGATGTACTTCACCTGTAAAGGAGACCGCGTATAAAACGCTTGTACGACCACGTCTTGAGTATTGCTCAAGTGTTTGGGACCCGCAGCAGATCAGTTTAAAGGAAGACATAGAGGCGGTTCAGAGACAAGCAGCTAGATTTGTTACCGGTAGGTTCGACAATGCGCGAGTGTCACGGAAATGCTCCGGCAACTCAATTGGGGATCGCTGGAAGAAAGACGACATTCTTTTCGTGAATTTCTGTTGAGTAAATTTAGAGAGCCGGAATTTGAAGCTGAGTGTAGTACGATCTCGCTGCCTTCACGTAAAGATCACAAAGACAAGATAAGAGAAATTAGGGCTCGTACGGAGGCATATAGGCATTATGTATTTCCTCGTTCAGTTAGGGAGTGTAATAGGAAAGGAAATGCCTAGTAGTGGTATAGTGTACCATCCGTCACGCACCTTACGGTAAATTGCGGAGTATGTATGTAGATGTAGATGTAACTGTTCAGTAACACCAAGCCACTGCAACAGCCGAGAGTCTACCGAACATCTCACTGGCTGACACTGAAACCAAGACAGCGAGTTACTGCGGCAAGACAACACCTCCTAGAGACAAGGCCTTACAACAGGCCGTGCCTACATCACAGAGGCCGCGGCCGCCACCTCACTGGCCGGCCGCTGCACGGCAGTGGGCGTGCCCCAGCGGCCAGTCAGTGAGGTGGCGGCCGCGGCCTCTAAGTGTGACGTAGGCACGGCCTGTTGTAAGGGCTTGTCTCTAGGAGGTGTTGGGCAAGAGGACGCTGTGGCTCGTCTCCCGTATAGCCAATGTGGATGCACGTGTTTACGAATCCCCATAACGCCGCCGGTCACTGTGAGAAAGTCACGGCAGCCGCTCCATGTTGTGGAAGTGCCAGACTATTCCAAGGTGACTGCGTTCTGTTAGGCCTCGGCGACATATGGCTGCCGGTGAAAATGGGCCGCTCTAGTGGAGAAACGCGAGGCAGGTACAGTTTTTTTTTCTTTTTTTTTTTTTTTAAATCATTTATTTGGCCTTCTGAGTGTTAACTCAATGTGGCCATCTACAACACACAGAGGAAATGTACATATATTTAAATAGACAAAACAGAAATACATTTTTTCAAATGGGAAAGTGGAAACAAAGCGAAAACTGCATTACGTTACAAATTAAATATTGTTGGAACATTTTCACATATTCACAACCAAAACCTAATATTAACAACACACTTGCTGCTTAAAGATTGTGTACAGTGCTCTTAATAAACTTAATTATGATTTTATACACACGAATGTCTTTCGTAAACAAAAGGGAAGAAGCTGACTGGGGAAGGGGATATCCCATCTTCACCAATGTCTGCAGGAAGTTCAAACGTTCTCGGTCAAATTTGGGGCACCTGAACAGGATGTGGTTGACATCAGCTTCCGTTTCAGGATCACACTCACATGCCGCCGAATCGTAGACATTGATCCGATGAAGGTGTTTTGGATAAGAGGCGTGATTGAAGCGAAGACGAATAATGGTAGCAATCGCGGATCGGTCCAGATGAGCCTTCATAAACCACGGCTGCGTAGAAATCCGAGGTTGCAGCACAGCGTAGGAAGCGCCTTTCGTTTCTTGGGAAACGTTCCACATCTGTTGCCACTGTCGTTTGGCGTATTCTTTAACCGCAGATAAGAAGTCTGTGTATGGAAGTTGTAGGTCCAAGACTGTGCCTAAGGATGCCGCTTGTTTAGCCAATGAATCAACTTCCTCATTATTGCAGATACCAGCGTGAGAAGCACCCACAGTAAATTAACTGTCCGTCCTGTATTTGTACAGCGAATATATGCCGAAATCACATCTAGAATATAGCTGTTGGTTTTTTTGTTCCATCTCCGGTGTTGAGTGGTTTGAAGGACACTTTGAGAGTCAGACACAATTAATATTTTCGGAAAGGAAATGGTAGAAACAAACCTAAGTGCTTCCAGAATTGCCACTGTCTCCGCCGTAAAGATAGAGGTATTCGATGGCAGTTTGAAGGTTCTCCGAATCCGAATCTGAGGGCAGAAAAAGGCACATCCAGTACACTATTCTTGTGGAATTTTGGACCCATCTGTATATACACAAAGAAATTCAGGCCACTGTTCTGCAACGAGGCGACTGAATCCGTTATTAACAGTGTTACTTCCTAAGCAAGTCATATTAAAATAGAAGACTGGAATCTGACAGCCAAGTGTTCGTAGATCGTATTCAAAAGGAGGCGGATGCGGTGAAGAACGCACAGAACGTATCATAGGAGACCAAGTGTCGAAGCTGGTACAAATGGCTGGAGGTATATTCCTTCTGTAAGAGGCAATCCATAGTCGATAAATGATGTCTCTGTTTCTGCAGACTGAGCTGTCCATCAAAGCCATTCCTTGAAAGTAGAATTTATCTGACAACATTTGGCACCTAATGCTCAAGGGCATCTCTCCTGCTTCGACTAAAAGGGCGTTGGTGGGGGTCGATCGCATGGCTCCAAGACAGGTTCGGATGGCTCTATACTGAAGAGTATCGAGTTTCGTGAGATGAACCTTCGGTGCATTTTGGTATAGATGACAGCCATAGTCAAGCCGATATCGAATAATCCCTCGATACATGGTGCGTAAAGTGCTCTGGTGCGCACCCCACCACACCCGGGTGAGTGATCGGATTCTATTTAGGCCCTCTTCACACTTGGTAACCGTGGCTCTGATATGAGGCGCCCAGCTTAACCGAGAGTCAAAAATCATCCCCAGGAAACGTGCTTGAGGTTTTATCCTGAAAGTGTACGTTCCACACGTAATGTAGCCATCTATGAGATTCAGTGTTGACTTGTGAAATGGCACGATTACTGATTTCTCAGCCGATATTTCCAGCCCATTAGTAGATAGCCAATCATTGTTTTGTGCAATGGATGAGAGTAATGCCGTTTTAGCCTGATTATACGTATCAGCAGTAGAATAGACACATAAATCATCTGCATACTGCAAGATTTTTGTGGGAGGCATTATCACACGTTCTAGGTCATGCGTATACAGAGTGTACAGAAGGGGGCTTAAAATCGCACCTTGTGGCAAGCCCTGGGAGACAAGAAAAGGTCCCATCATGTTACCTTGGTACCGGACATAGATCGTTCTTTTAGCAATCAGGGTACTGATGCCATGAATCAACCGTGGAGGAATTCCGAATCCTGCCAGCTTGTCCAAGAAAATCGGTATCTGAACATGGTCATAAGCTCCCTTAACGTCGAGAAAAGCAGCGATCACTGTTTGCTTCATTTGAAAGGCTGAAGTGATATCCACAGTAAGCGAAAATAGATTGTCCATCGTCCCTTTGCCTTTCCTGAAGCCAGGTCCCATCATGTTACCTTGGTACCGGACATAGATCGTTCTTTTAGCAATCAGGGTACTGATGCCATGAATCAACCGTGGAGGAATTCCGAATCCTGCCAGCTTGTCCAAGAGAATCGGTATCTGAACATGGTCATAAGCTCCCTTAACGTCGAGAAAAGCAGCGATCACTGTTTGCTTCATTTGAAAGGCTGAAATCCACAGTAAGCGAAAATAGATTGTCCATCGTCCCTTTGCCTTTCCTGAAGCCATATTGACTCCGAGGTAACAAGTTATTCTTTTCAAGCCACCATTCCAGCCTCTTTTTCACCATGCGTTCCAGCGTTTTTACAACACATGACGACAGAGCAATCGGTCGATAGCTTGACCCCGCATTTGGATTTTTGCCACTTTTCAGAATTGGAATAATTACTTGAGTCGTCCATGTGGCTATGAGATCTTGTTCCATCCAACACCGGTTAAAAATAGATATCAGCAATTCTTTCGCTTCCTCAGGCAGGTTTTCTAACATTGAATAGTGAATACAATCAATGCCGGGACAGCTGTCGCTCGATGATTGAATAGCTTCGTGGAGGTCTTCTTTCGAGAAAGGACGAAGGAGAACATGTTGACGGTCTTCAGCAAGAGGGAGTGGAAAATTTGCAAACGGAACCGTAGGAGGAGCGAGTTTCGCTACAAACCCCTCTAACCAGTCCGCGGTAGCAGGAGCAGGGGATGGCAGTTGGTTTGTTCTAAAAGCCTTTGTCTTGTGCCAGATGCTTGCCATGGTAATTTCATTTGTGAGGGAGGAGCAAAATTTTATCCAGCTATCCTTTTTCGTCTTCTTCAGGAAATTTCTAACTCTCGCAGTCACTTTTCTCACAATGAGGAAATTTTCCAATGTAGGATTTTGACGATAGGTTTTCAAGGCGAGTCTGCGTTTACCAACTTCTCTAGAGCATTCAGGATTCCACCAAGGGGGGGAACGGTGCTTCACAACAGTAAATTCTTTCTTCTTAGGAATACTGACATCCGCAGCGGCATTTATAGCATTGACTAAAACTTGGTATGCATCTTCAACCGGTAAGTTATTTGACGTGTTTGCGAGTTCCCGCCGAACTGTGTCCCTATATGCGTCCCACTTGGCCTCTTTGATTTTCCACCGACTGTTAGCATAATATATTTGTTTAGTATTAACGTTGACATTGATCTGGAACTCTATTGGGTGATGATCGGATCCCATTGAATCTGTTTTAACGCGCCATTTACATAGTTCAGTGAAACAGGGGGAGCAGAGCGTTAAATCAACTGCAGAAGGTCGACGGAAAGGTGATGACACCATAGTAGGAGTGCCCTCATTGAGTATCACTAGGTTGTTGTCTTCGATCAGACTCATCAAAGTCCTGCCATTCCTGTCCGTCAAATCTCCTCCCCACGCTACATGGTGGGAATTAAAGTCTCCTGCTATAATAAATGGAGGTCGAAGCTGGCGTATTAGATGTCTCCAATCTTCTTCCACGATACTATGGTGGGGAGCGAGATACAGCGAGACAACAGTGAAGTTTTTGCGGGCAGTTTGCACGTGCACGGCGACTGATTCAATGTTGGCGCTGCGTACGCGTAACGGGTGCCGTTTATGCGGCAGCGAATGTTTTACTAATATAGCAACGCCGCCCCACCCATCGGGACGGTCCTCTCTCATGATGAAGTAATTTAGAAAGCGAACTCTTTGTTCGAACTTGAACCAAGTTTCGGCCAACAAAACGATGTCCGGCTGGCTGACGAACAATTCTCTTCGCAAGCTTTTCCTGTTAGAGTTAGCTGATCTTGCGTTCCACTGAAGGACTTTCAAAGCCATCATAATTTAGGCAGAAAGAGATTGAAAGATGACCGTGACGAGATGCCGGATATCGGAGTCATTCATGGCACTATTTGGCTCATATTTTTCATGACAATATCAATTACATTTATTATCTTATCGATGAGTTCAGCAGGCACTGTAGGCTGCCTGTGAATCGGTGGTTGTGGGGGTGCCAATCTGTGAACAACAGGCTGATAAGGATTTTGGCCTATAGGAGTGACTGATGGTTGTGTCGGATACAACAGACTGCGGTACTGAGACCACTCACGTACATTATTGCGTCGGTTGACTTCCGCCTGCCGCCGGGAAGGCCGGTAAGCGTTGCTTGTCTGCCCGGGCGCATTTGAAGAATGAGCTCCGTCCCCAATGACGCTTTGTTGACACTGCGTGCTTGCAGCGGGTAGCGGCGGGAAGAGTTGAGAGTTTTGAAAGTTCGGAATGCACACGTTTTTCGGAGCAGCAAATGTCGGCGCCGGAAAGGACTGGTGTTGTCCGCCAGTGACCGATGCATAGGTTGGCTTACGAGCAATAGACAGTGCATCCCTGAATTCAATGTTGTTGAATGTAGCTAATTCTTGAGCTCGACGCCGTATGTGGTATTCCGGGCAGGAGCGGTCCGTGGATGAATGTTGATCCCCGCAGTGAGCGCAAATGGCGATAGGTGAGGGACAGGATTCAGCAGAATGCGGCCCACTACATCTGTTACATCTGATTTGCGATCGGCATTGTTTGCTGATGTGCCCGTAGCGGAGACAATTAAAACACTGGCTGACAGTTGGCACATAAGGATCGACAGGACATCTTGTTCCGTGGATAAACACAGCTGCCGGTAAGGTTTGAGAATCGAAGGTTAACAAGCAGATCTGCAGTTTCACAATTTGGTCTTTTCCATATCTTTTCGTGAATCTTCGAACGCCTAGAACAGGGAAGGGAGATTGGACGACTTCCATAATTTCCGCTTCGTCAATGTTTGTATCGACTTTCCTGATTACTCCTAGTTTGTGCACAACGTATGATGGAATGTAAGGTTCAATGTTTTTAGATTTTAAGACTTCACTGGTAACCAAGAAGTTAGCCTTATCTGCAGTTTTCAATTCCACCTTTACTTTTTCCCGCAGAAGAGATGTCGAGTATAGCATTCTTCATTTCTGGCAAAGAAAGGTGTAACAGTTTTCCTAAGGCCATTGGGTGCAAGTGGCCTAAGTTTTTATCCAAACATTCCATGTAAACTATGTACGGTCCACCATCTGTACGTTTGTATAAATTGAGGGGCCTTTGAGTGGATGCAGAACCCACAGGAGGAGCATTATGTACGGAATGTTGGTTAGAAGTGAGTCCAGGAGCATTTATGACCGAGTGATCATCGACATTTGACACATCAGTTGCAAGCGATACATGAGTAGCGTCTGTTATGAAGGTTTTGAAATTTCTAGAATCCAGACTAACCTCGCTCGGTCGTTTGTTTCCCGTGGCGGAGGAGCCGGAAACATCCGGTTCTGATAATTCCATCTGCTCTTCCATACGGTGTACTGCAGAGACGCCCCGAGCTACTTCTAATGAAGTTCGGAGGACATGCGCAGTGTCGTCTAATGTAGTTCCCGTCGGAGCTGGTAAAGAAGCCGCATCTGGATGCAGCCGCTGGTCAGCTGGTTGTTTTTGTTGTCCCGTGGTGACGCCGGAACCACCACCCCCTTCACCATATGCCCGACCGTACATGGCAGGGCGTGTCACCGATAGAGTTGACAGATGTTTGAGTGTCTAAGAGAAAACCGTTACGAACGTAGAATTGCGATGCACACACACTAAAACGTAAACACTAGCGTTACACGGAAGAGCGACCTCGTAGCACGTGTTAACACTTCCGCGACCGCGGGCGAACTGGCAGGAACAGTTGGAGGAGAGGGCAGCTAGTAGGTCAGCTGGTAGGCAACCACCCTGTCGCCCCACATGCATATTTCTTTACGCTCGAGTGCACTGACGAAGTTGGTTAATTTCAAATCATTTTCCTCACTTAACACTACGACTGAAAAAAAAAAAAAAAAAAAAAAAAATCTTACAACCTCGTCAGGCTATGACAGGACTTTATGGCGCCGCGGGCCACATTGTGGCCCACGTGCCGTATGTTGGACAGCCCTGGTATAGAGCCTGATAAGACATGCTGTCTTTGCCTATACAGGAAATATCCACACGTCAGTTACAAATAAGCTGGAGAAGATGCAGCTTATAGACCTCTGCACATATGCGAGAACCCGCTGACAGCTGCTTGAACAAACGGAAAGTGTATGGAGAAAGTACTGTAGCCGTAATGTCAAAAACAAAACTGGCGTTCAGTGAGATCTGTTATTTGCTCTAATTCTGAGAAAGAATGTTAAAAATTAAAAATACTGCTACAACTACCTGGAAATGTAAGTCTACCTTAACCATAAATATAAATGCCGCTAACCTCTTCAGGCTTGTACAGTGTATTTCGAAAATAAAATTTATATGTAAGCCCTGATCGCCAGCTGCCAATTTTCGGTCGCAAATGACGAGCTGGCGACCGTATATTTCTTACTCTGCGACAAGCCATAAAAGTCCTCTCACCGGAGGTCCTGAATGCAGATGATAACTGACACAAAATGTCCATATTTGAGGCAAGCCACCTTTCAGTACTGGCACTTAATAAATTTGTATAACCTGAATTCTATTACCAGATTTTTGTTAAATTTTATGACTTGGCTTCTGACACTTTTTCAATTTCATTTCTATGGTTGATCTGTTTTACATTTTATTTCCTGGCGTAGGCTAGCTACGGTTAATATTTTGTCTACGACCAGTTTACTTATATGTGGATACATTTTATCCTTTGACTTTAGTCAGTTACTGTATTTTATTTACCACCTATTTCTTGTATCCTTTGACCTACCTCCGCTAAAGTCATTGTACTATTTTGTTAACAACACGTCTGACGTTGTTTGTGAATGTTTTCCACAAGTTGTTCTTTATGTTTGATATGTACAGTATATTTTGTAACACAGCTTTGAATGGTTTCTTGTTTTTGATAACAATACCCTGACCTTGATTGTATTTTTGGCACAAGTTGTTCTTTACGTTTGTTTGACATGTATACCGTATTTGTAATTAGACTTCTTGTTATTAAGACTTTTGTGCAGGCGTAATTGGCATCTTAATTTACGTTTTGCACCTATAATGTCACTGCATATTAATTGCCACATGTTACGAGCTATTTTATTGTATTTCACTCTATTTTATTTTATTGTAATGTTATTTTATCTTGTATTTCAATTTCTGTTTACTTTCGATGAAACAACTTTGTAAAATCCAAAAAGTTCCATGACACTCATTTCTGTAAGTACGCTAGCGCCACATGTCGGCTATGTTTACTTTCAGCCAGCTGTACTCGCCAAAATCAGTTTGGCACATGACTTCTGTACGATCAAACGTTCCAACACGCATGCATCTTTTATCTTTCATATTCTCGCTCACGCTGTTGAGCTTCATATCTCAATGTGATGTACGTTTCAACTACATTATTTTTATTGTATCTTTTTCCTATTGTGAACCTAAATGTACCTACATGATGTAATTCCGTAGATTTTCCCCTGCGTAATAATAGTTGTTGTTCTTCACGGGTTTGCGGATGGATTATGTCGATCTGCTGAAACGATACTTCGGCGGTCCACCTGGCCGCCATCTTCAGGTATGTTTGGTGCACAATCACGCCGGAACTGAGGACATCAGTTACGGCGGCTCCTTTATAACGCGGGAACAGGTCAGTGTGCATGTGCAAGAAGTGGAAGAACGCCCTCTGGGAAGTGAAGAGTGTGGTGTCGCACAAGCGCCAACTACTTTCGCCGCGCGCCGCCATGCACGCACGGCGCGGCGTTCTTACGACGTCAGCCACGAGCGCCTTCTGCTACAACTCCGTTCGTGGCCACCACTGAACGACATCGTTCACTTGGAACTGAGATAGGAACCAGTTAACACTTCGGAATCAGATAGGCACCAGTGAAGACTTCGCTATCAGATAGGCACTAGGCAGGTCTCTAGCTCAACTATGTATCAGCATTCTGCAGTACTGAGCTATGTAAAAGTTAAGTATTACTAAGTCTCTAAGAAATATATATCTCGTTCTAATTTATTCTAGTGTTTTTTAGTTTCTGCTGTCCCACTGGCAGGTGACCTACTTGCACAAGCGTGCATCCTTTATTCTAGTGTCGGTCTTTCTACTCGGCCACCGACACCTACGACGGAAACCAGACACAAAAGTGGCGACGAGGATAGGACACAAAAAAGAGTACTGGAGCGCCACCAGCGGTAGAAGTTAGCCAAGGCGAGTAATCGAAAATTAAGAAGGAGCTGGTCGAAAACTAGTCCGTTGTTGTTTAATATCAGATAAAATGGGATTCCACGTTTTACTCAATGGAAATCCTTTTTCCTCATGAATAAGATTATCTGATAATCTAATTTCGATCGATTCCTTAACGATACAATCCCAATAACGTGAGGCTGGAGCAATAATTTGCGTGTCTTTAAATGACATGTTATGCCCTACATGTTATTTAAAAAAAAAAATTTTCCTACAGTTTGCAATTGACAATGGAATTTCGAAACGTATCGTGCATAATAAAATATTTTGCGGCCAAGACATTTCTACAAATTTGTTAAGATTGCACAGGAGACAGAAACGCTATTCGAGCCGCCTCGTGGCTTGTGGTGGCGCAGCTCGTATCCCGTATCCTATCGCACACCGCATCGCCTCGGTCCGGGACTTAACAGTCTAACAGTACTCCCGAGATTGCTTCCTAAATCGCTTATTAGGAGCGGCAACAGCCTCGTGAATGTGGCTGCCTGCGGCCATACATGTGACTGGGGGAGGGTGGGGGAGGACCCTCTCATCTCCACCAACCCCCTCCTCCCTCCCAGATAATCGCACTCTGGGATTCCGGTCGCACGCACAATATAGCAGCGCCGAGACACCGTCGTTACCTTCTCGCCGCAACCGGAATGGTAATGTTAACTGCAGCAGCAGCATCACTAAAACAGAGTTACTCAACACGGACCTCCGAAAGTCATCTACGGTCAGCAGTAGTGACAAAAACTGAGACATTGATACATTTAAAGGGTGTTACAAAAAAGGTACGGCCAAACTTCCAGGAAACATTCCTCACACACAAAGAAAGAAAATATGTTATGTGGACATGTGTCCGGAAACGCTTAATTTCCATGTTAGAGCTCATTTCATTACTTGTCTTGAAATCACATTAATCATGGAATGGAAAAACACAGCAACAGAACGTACCAGCGTGACTTCAAACACTTTGTTACAGGAAATGTTCAAAAGTCCTTCGTTAGCGAGGATACATGCATCCACCCTCCGTCGCATGGAATCCCTGATGCGCTGATGCAGCCCTGGAAAATGGCGTATTGTATCACAGCTGTCCACAATACGAGCACAAAGAGTCTCTACATTTGGTATTGGGGTTGTGTAGACAGGAGCTTTCAAATGCCCCCCATAAATGAAAGTAAAGAAGGTTGAGGTCAGGAGAACGTGGAGGCCATGGAATTTGTCTGCCTCTACCAATCCGTCGGTCACCGGATCTGTTGTTGAGAAGCGTACGAACACGTCGACTGAAATGTGCAGGAGCTCCATCGTGCATGAACCACATGTTATGTCGTACTTGTAAAGGCACATATTATAGCAACACATGTAGAGTATCCAGTATGAAATCATGATAACGTGCTCCAGTGAGCGTAGGTGGAAGAACATGAGGCCCAATCAAGACATTACCAACAAGCACTGAACTCAAAATTACCTTCCTTTAATTGGGACAACTGGCAGGGAATCGAGGAAGTATAGTAGCCTACATACTAACGAAACAATTGGGTATTTTGACAATTGTCTGCACGAATTATTTCAATTTACATTTAAAGAGAAATACTAAAATGATCTCTAACATGGAAATTAAGCGTTTCTGGACACATGTCCGCATAACATATTTTCTTTCTTTGTGTGTGAGCAATGTTTCCTGAAAGTTTGGCCGTACCTTTTTGTAACACCCAGTATAAGCCTTGCCATTGTAAAATTTGTATAGTTACTATCACTTCCAAAATTAGTGCATCTTTACACACAGTCCTGCATCAGGAGCTGAAAATGCCAAGAGTGTCCAAAATGGTCAAATGTTTGTTAATCTTAAGGGACTTAACTACGCAGTCATCAGTCCGTAAACTTACAAACTACTTATGAACTACCTTATACTAAACACGACACAAACATCAATGACCGAGGGGGGATTCGAACCCCCGACCGTAGCGGCTGTGCAGACTGTGACAGGCGCGCCGCAGACCTCTCGGCCACTGCGGCCGTCGCGAAGAGTGTCCTCCAGGTGGGATCCGCGAATGCTGAAGGGTGACCCGAGGCTGAAGGCGTGGCAATGTTTACGCGTGATGACCGCATGAATGGAACTTTCTATTCATGTGTCGTGACAAGGGATGAGACGTGCATGCCGTTATTCTGAAACGGAGCGCCATTCAGCTCCATCCATCAGTGATTTTCCAGTTCTCAAAACAGAGTCGCAAAGAAGCAGAATTTTATGCTGCTGACTATATACATCTACATCTACATCTACATAGATACTCTGCAAATCACATTTAAGTGCCTGGCAGAGGGTTCATTAACCACCTTCATAACTTTTCTCTACCGTTCCATTCTCTAATAGCGCGCGGCAAGAAAGAACACCTAAATCGTTCCGTTTTCGATCTGATTTCTCTTATTTTATTGGGATGGTCATGTCTCCCTAAGTAGGTGGGTGCTAGCAAAATATTTTCACATTCAGAACTAAAAGTCGGTGATTGAAACTTCGCAAACAGATCACGCCGCAATGAATAACGTCTTCCTTTTAATGATTCCCACCCCAATTCGTGCAACATTTCCGTGACGCTTTCCACCCCGTAACGTGATAAAACAAAACGAGCTGCCCTTCTCTGAACCTTCTCAATATCTTCCGTCAGTCCCACCTGGTGAGGGTCCCACAAGGGGCAACAGTACTCCAAGAGAGGACGCACAAGTGTGATGTAGGCAGTCTCTTTGGTGGAGCTGGTGCATCGTCTAAGCGTTCTGCCAATGAAACGTAACCTTTGGTTCGCCTTCACCACAATATTTTCTATGTGTTCTCTCCAGTCAAAGTTGTTCGTAACTGTAACTCCTAGGTATTTGGTAGAATTTACGACCTTAAGGTTTGACTGATTTATCGCGTAATTGAAGTTCAGCGGATTTCTTTTAGAGGTTATGTGTATTACTTCACACTTTTCTTTATTTATTGTCAATTGCCAATTTTCGCACCAAGTAGAAATTTTGTCTAAATCGCTTTGCAGTTGCTTTTGATCCTCTGTTGACTTCACTAACCGATAAACGACAGCATCATCCGCGAACAGTCTAAGGGAGCTATTCAGATTATCTCCTAAATCGTTTATAAACACGAGGAAGATTAGGGGACCAATAACGCTTCCCTGTGGAACGCCAGATATCACTTCTGTTTTACTCGATGACTTACCGTCAATTACAACGAACTGTGTCCTTTCTGACAGGAAATCGTGAATCCAATCGCACAATTGGGGAGATATTCCATAAGCACGCAATTTCATTAGAAGCCGGTTGTGGGGTACAGTATCAAAAGCCTTCCGGAAAGTCTTTAAGTATTTTGAATAAAGCATTTTCAAACCTTACGCTGTATATTATGCTTTTTTATTATTCAACGCGTCTCACTTGTTGAAAGCATCATAGAAATCCGAAAAGAAAATACATTTACCATACGAAATTCAGTCTCGATGAATAATCTATGTACAGGTGACGCACTTTTTCCTGGCCCTTCTGTCATCGACGGAAGTCGACTGAGTTCGTGTGTCTACGGAATGTTTATGCTCTCTACCAACCTTACCTCGTAACAGCATTGTACATCGTAGACATCGTCAATGCGTTGTTGATTCGTGCATGGTACTATTTATGGTCTTCCACTTTCTTATTTGGTAAAATAAGTCCACATACCCCGACGACTTCTTTTAGAAAAAGGAAGACTGGCCTTGAAAGTCGTGTGTTAATTCCGATTGTTATTCAGTTACGGCAATAAAAAGAGGCAGAAGGCATTGCTATTCCAGCTTAAAAAGATTAACATTTCCCAGATATACGATCTTATTCCTTCAAACCGTCTTCATTGCAAATTTTTTTTTAGTTAAGGACGCGTTTCGCCCTTTAGCAGTGCATCTTCAGATTATCTGCGTGACAGAATTTACACAAAATTACAAGGCGGAATTACAAATGGTTATAACGGTACATGGGCTTATTTTGTGTTAAGAAGACAGTATAAATGGTAAACAAAGCTTACAATACGTTTTCCGTGGTGTGACACCGTAAGTTGTTATTGCGGTGTTTCTATTTTTCTGGAATATTTTTGGCTTTACTTGTGGCCCTACAAATGTTCGGGTAACAACGAATTACAGTTGGGACATGCTCGGTAAAGATGTGAGAAACATAAAACCGATTTTTAAGATTACCTTAATAGAAGCGGTGGTCTCTGGTGATACAAGAGAAGCCCATGTTTACAGTTGCGCTCACGGGCGGTGGGCGGGCGTGGTGTGCTGCTCCGCCTTCTTGTACAGACTAAGGGAATGTGGGTAGGGAGTGACATAGGAAGCCGATGTATGAGACGGGATGGGTGATATCTAGCTATCTGAATACAAATTTGTATTTGTATTTTGTGGGGCCACAAGGAAATCCAAAAATATTCCAGAAATATAGAAAAACCGCAATAACAACTTACGGTGTCACACCACGGAGAAAACATTGTAAGCTTTGTTTACCATTTATACTGTCTTCTTAACACAAAATAAGCCCATGTACCATTATAACCATTTGTAATTCCGCCTTGTAATTTTGTGTTAATTCTGTCACGCAGATAATCTGAAGAAGCCCTGCTAAAGGGCGAAACGCGTCATTAACTAATAAAAAATTTGCAATCAAGACGGTTTGAAGAAATATTTATTCTGATTGCTGCTGTACACCATGGATTGGAAATCATTTTATATATACAATCCAGTTTTATATTACTCCAACATAAAAGTGATACTTACTTTCGTATTCCATCTGTGAAGCCTTAACCCCTTACATGTTGTTTCTTTTAAAACCTGCAAGTTATAGGCCGTAGGCTGGCGGCACTGGGGTAGAAAATGTTCAAATGTTTGTACAGCTTATGGGACTTAACTACGGGGTCATCAGTCCCTATACGTACAAACTACTTATGAACTACTTACGAACTAGGACGGCACAAATATCCATGCCCGAGGGGGGATTCGAACCCCCGACCGTAGTGGCCGTGCAGACCGTGACTGGAGCGCCTCAGTCCCCTCGGCCACCACGGCCGGCGCACTGGGGTAGGAGGCGGGGCTTATTGTAACAGCCAATGAGCTACGAGTTGAATGCAAGCTTCAGTTCCGCTCAGGGCCCACGTTTAAGTTCGTGATCTGTATAAAGGGTACTTACAAGCAGTAACCAGTAAGACTGTAAATAACACTGAACGAAATATTACGGCGTGTCACTGGTATAAAAATGTGCCTATAAGCTTTTAATTTACTCAGATTGGCTTCCATAAAGAAGGTTTAATGCGCCCACGACTGTATACTATTTCCAAAAAGGTGATATGTAGCAATCAGTCGTTCTATTGGTAAAAAAAAAAATCTACTGTATTTTGCAGATCCAGATTTCGACAAGTGACTTGCCATTAACAATGCATACATTTTTTATATCGTTATGCGATGCATGTGTATTGTTTAGCCCCCCTAAGCGCTATGGAATACAGTTTTCAGAGTTTAGATGCTTTTCTGAGACATTGGAGTAACCACCCTCAATTACGTTAATTTCATAAACGTTTTCCTACCATTAGACACTTGGTACATGTGTTTCTGTTATGAAGCGGTTGAATTGAGTTGTATGTATTGTTATGCGAACTGCCAAGACAACTTACGTTGTAACTATTTCATCTCGTGACAAGCAGAACTTACTGCCATCCTCAGATACTCTCTCTTCACAAAACTGGGCGTCATCGTTGGCGTCGAGATGGGAATGTGCTCATGTTATAAAAAATATTACGATGCTGAGTCGTCGCAGTAATAAAGTAACTGAATAAAAGTTTTAATACGTCAGATTTAAAATCAGGAGCATAAATGTACCATTCTCGTAAACTTACTCTCATCAGTGATCTGTCGTCTCCAGTTGTCGTTGAAAGTATATTTAGGAGAATGGTGAACATTTGTGCTCCTGATCTGAACTTTGTATTACTTTTTTTTTATTTCTGCTATTTTATTATTGTGACGACCTAGTATGGTAATATTTCTTATAACTTGAGCGCAGGCTCCTCTCAACTACGTCGATGACGGCCAGTTTTATGAAGTGAGAGCGTCTGAGAATGGCAGCTAGTTCTGCTGAAACCACTCACGAAATGAAGTAAAATTATTTACACATAAGCAGTCTTGGCAGTTCGTATAACAAGTCATACCAGATCATCCCAAGAAAATGTTTCCGGTGTATATGTCTTTATCTACATAAAAGCGAAAGGACACTCAGTCACTCACTGACTAGACAGGAAATTTCGAAGACTACTTTACCTATGAAGATGAAATTTGGTAGGAATGTAGTTTGTAGGTATAAGACGTCAGCTAAGAAAGGATTCTGCGATAGAAGCGATAGTTCAGGAGATATGTCATGAACAATGAAAACTTCCCGGACTTGAGACACCTACTAGTGGGACTTCATCAGTCAACTATTTGAGAAGGAGAGCACTTAGAGACTTGCAACGAACATAACTTCAAATCTTTAGGAAATTTTATCGCTGACAACCCCAGCAAAATGATGAAAGGAAAAAAGTTTGTCACTTACTACCTTTCCGGCGTTCATGCAGTAAAATTACGGCATTTGGCATGACTTTACAATTTATTACTCTACACCATTAATTGTATTCGCGACAAACGTTACAGGCAGTATACACACTTCCATTGAACATAGGTTCGAAATTTTATCATAGTACGACACACAGTTCATGAGATATGGAGTCATAAACGATTAGGTCCATGAAAAACCGCCTAATCACACCTAACGTTTTGATTTATTACGTCTTTCCTACTAACCCTAATCGCGATGAATTTTGCATACATTTTACATATACACCACGAGATGTACCTTCGAAATAATATCGTATTAAGACATATAGTTCAAGTGCTATGACGTCAAAGACAATGAAATGCATGAAAATTCACCCTAATAATTATGAGGTTATAATTTACTACGTCTTTACTACCAACTCAATTTACAACACATTTCGCAGGTAGTTTTCTAATATCCCACTCTACGAACCTGCTAAATAAGGTTTTTGTAGGACACATAAATCAGGAGATATCTCTATACATATAAAAGCGGAAGGACACTCACGCACTCACTCACTCACTTACTGACTAAACACGAAAATTCTAAAACTACTGGACTTATGAAGCTGAAATTTTGCCGGTATGTAGTTTATAGGTAGACGATGTCAGCTAAGAAACTATTTTGCGATAGGACAGAATTAAGGTGCAAGGCGGAGGATTATTTTCCTACAGACTTACTATATCTACAGTTTAATTCCGTTTTTCACGAAATTTTGCACGCTTAACCTTCAAAACAGAAATATCACCGTCTATCTAAAGTTTCATACGGTACATGGGGGAGGGTACCATACAACATAAAAATGGATCCGCAAATACCTTGGTCGCACAGTAACTTGAGAACGGCTCTAACGATTTCACAGATCGTCTTTTTGTTGTTTTCGTTATTCTGTAAACAAGGATTGTATGAAATAAAACTGGAAAATTTGAGAACAGCAAAGTGAGTTTTTCAATTAGACGCTGTGTTTCTATTGCATACAAATCTACTAGTTTTGTTCCAATAAATTTTGCACACTTCACCATAAAAACAAGAGGAATGTCACTGTTTATATAAAATGGCATGGTGGAGGGTACTTATCTTATGGACTTTGACAAAATGCATAATTTTGCTCCGATATTGATGAATGTTTGCACACATGAGTTTTAAACCAAGAGGAATGTCACTGGGTACATAAATGTTAGTATGGTACATGACAGAGGGTACCTTGCAAAAAACTTTGCCAAGAGAGGGAAAGGTGGAAATGAACAGAGAGATAGGAGAGAAAGGGATGGATGCAGAGAGAGGAGGGAATGGGAGGTGGACTACGTGAGTGTAGGATAAATAAATACCCGGGCAACGCCTGGTTTACAGCTAATATCATTATATAAATACGCTAACACGAAAATTGTGGTACAGATTACTAATTTATACGTAGAAGAAAGCCAATGAAAGTTACATAATTCGAAAGATTGTCGTAAATTTCACGAATATATGTGTGCATTTAGCCATTAAAAGTGGCAAAAGGAAGTAGAAATGTTCCTATGCACAGCTTGGATCAAGTTCTACATTCTCCAACAATCAGCTCACCGATTAGCTATTCGCCTCGACCAAAGCCGCTGTAATACAGCGCATCTGCAGTATTAACGTATTAAAATAAGTGAAACATGGAGTGCTCCCAACTCACTTTCTTGTGCCGTTAAAATGCTTCATTTTCGCAGTGATTAAGAGTGGTTAAAGGAAATGGATGTTCTCATATGAATGCCGATATAAAGGATGATGCGCCGGGAGAGGCATGTAGCGGTGCACGGGTGGAACTACGAAGTCGACATGTTGTCAGCTCTGGAGTTCTGAATATCGCAGTATCGAAATAACATTATTTCTTGACGTTGTATAAATATACGAACACCTAAATTGTGGTTCTATTTCAAATATTAGGCTAATGAAAGTTATATAATTCGAAAATGACATGAGAAGTATATACTTCCGTTTTTATTTGTTGTTATTGTGTCAGGCATTTTTTCTTAACACGTAAAAGATACCGTTTCTTACCTCTCAGTGCCGGTTAAATTTTACCAAATATCCCAGCGGCCTCCTATGATAATGTTGGCAACAGATGCTGAATTGTGAGAATCCTGTGAGTCTTCATTTTAGCCAATCGCTTGACAACGCTGATGCTTTGTCATGGAATCTTAGCTTTACGAGGGCAATTATTTTTGCTGAGCGGACGAAGGTACATACAAGAACCTGTCAACCATAAACTTCATGGTCTGTACGATACACTCATCGAGTCATTCTATGTGCTTCCAATAAATGAGCAAAGATTTTCTATCGTGTTGTTGATGTTGCCAATATAATCACGCGAGGTCGCCGACATGACACGTGAAATTTTACCCGCAGTGACCATTGTATACACAATTGGTCGATTTTCGACCACAGGCAATACTAGAATATATAACAGGGCTGTAGCGCGAATGTCAAGACGTAACTCTCGCTCTCTAGCTGGTTAAAGACTCTACGCGATGTCTATTGACAGCTCTGTTCGGAGCCAGAGGGAGAGAATAATCTCGCTACGCTGAATGCAGATTGCGGTATGAGTGAGAGATAGAGAGAGAGAGGACTGGCGCTCCCTGGAGAACGTTCCAGGCTGCAAAAGCCCGCGGGCGCCGCTGGCTGGAGTCTGCCTGCTGGTTATTAATGCAAATTACCCGCCGCCGACTCCGCGAGCTGGAGTCTTGGTGGGGGGGGGGGGGGGGGGGGGGGCTAAAGAAGAACGCGCCAGCGACCGCCACGTGCGCGCAGTCCGTGGTACGGAAATCTGGAGGCCTAGCAGGATCAACTGTAATCTATATCCATAAATGTGAATGTCTGTTCGGTGTACGTTTATCACGTCTCAACCACAAGACATAAAGGGCTAAAGCCTTTATAGCGATCTGATAAATATTTACTAATTTGAAGAATATACCGGTAACGCGAAATGCGGAACAATAATTTCCCTTTGAAAATTATATTTACTCATTGAAAATGGTTTTATTGGTTGCATTGTTGCTTGAGGGCTGATAATGATAAAAGGGTGCAGTATATTGGGATGGAAAGTTATCGGTGTATGTAAAATCCTACGTGTGTGTGTGCGTGTGTGTGTGTGTGTGTGTGTGTGTGTGTGTGTCTGTTTCGCTCTGCAGCGAAAACTACAGAACGCAAACGTGTTGTGTAATAGTTGTCCGAAGTCTCCCGTTGAACACCATAGCAGTTCCATGCCGATAGCTATAAGGGCATGGAAGATATGGTGGTTGAAAGTAGTTAAATTATTAAAAAAAATTCGGACTGAAGGCCAGCGATGACGTTTGCGAGTCTATAGCTAGTTTGGTCTATACCTGCTACAATGTCTTCAGCTCTTTCTCTGTAAGGATAAGCAAACGAATAAGAAAATATAAGAAAAGTAAAAAGAAATTTCTTTTAATACATCTCTTTAAAAAATCGATTTGACGTTTCCCGCATTATCTATCGTAATCAACCAACACGCGAGCGGAGTCGAGTGTTTAAGCTAGTCGTGTAAATATAATATGATTGAAAATCAACTAAAGATGGTAACACTCTCTTGAGACTCTGTGGACTATACCTACCTCAAATAACATGAACTGACTGTAATTTTATTATACCATTGTTTTGTAAAAATCCTGATTCAGTTTTAAATCAATCTTTTTTCTACGTAATTATTCTTTGTTAAAAACTCCTATAACTATTGTATTTTACATCATTCGAAGGCAACTCAAAGATGTCGATTTTAAATTGTACCTATTTATCTGATGGGTCTTTCAATTGTATCGAATTTCACCTATTTTAATTTGTAACATTGACAGTTTTAGATTATTAACAGATTTAACTTTTAAGCGCCGTTTTCAACATACAACTGACTGATAAGTAAATCTCCACTCCACATGTTTTAAAATTTTCTAAGCACCCATCTTATTATATAACCTTTTATTACATGATTATGATTTTATTGTGTAAGAAAGAATCTTGTATCTATATATGTATATACAGTTTTAAAACAAAAATCATGTAAATATACCATGACTAACAATCAACTAAAAGATCTTAATATTATATTGAGCCTAACTCTGTATTGATTATACATACTTCAAATAACAGGAATTGACTGCAACTTTATTATACCATTGTTTTGTAAAATATCTTGGTACAATTTAAACCAATCCGTTTTTATGTAATCATTCTTTGTTAGTAATTCCTGTAACTACCACATTGTACGTGATTACAAGTCAACTTAAAGACGTTGACTCTCTTTTGAGATTTTTTTTTATACTGACATGATGTACTTCAAAAACTAACTGATTACATCTTCATTATACCACTGCTCTGTGCGATTTCTTGGTATAACTTAAACTAATTCATTTCCTATGTCAAATTCTTTTCAATTAATTGTATACCTACCAATATTTTACTTCCTTTGAATTTTAGAGCAATTTTATTGTAACATAGCTTTGTAATCAGTCTGTTATATATTATCAATTTATGTTTATTTTGAATATTTATCTCAAACATAACAATATAAACCATATTTGGTAGAAACTTTAACGCACACAGCAAGCCAGGTACGGTTGTGGAGAACTAGTTCGCCACCACGTGGCTAGGAACGGGCAACGGCGTAGAACAATACTTCCAGTTACTACGACGGCCAAGAAACCAGCGACCGTTGCCAAGAAAAAACTGATCATTGCAACGGTGGGCGTAACTTGTATATGTATTGACGCAAGTAGCTCAAAATTAAACACGTAAGTAGAGAATCTCTTCCTCAGTAATTTCTTTGTTCCTAGGATATAGATTAAAGCTGAAGTAGAGTGAAGAGATTGCATTCTTAACAAAAGAAGGGTACAGCCTTGCTCAACTAACTGAAGTTTAATATTGTGGCTAACACACGAGTTACAGCGCTCTTTGCAGCAACATCTGTAAACTCGATCGCCTTATTTACAGTGGTCAGTATACTTGACAGGAGTCTATCGTATGTTGTTGTTGAGCTAATAGTGCTGTATTTAGTAAGTATTGTCTGTGCAATTTTTGGTGCTGAAATATGTCTAAAGTATTGAGCATTTAAATGCACAAATCGAAGTGATAAAACCACAAGTACTTCGTACAGGATCAACAAATGTTTTGCCTTCTCTGATCTCTGTCTACACTTATACAAAATTACTGACTAACGGTACTTAGCTGCCTCGAGAATGAGGCTTCGGATGACGTATCCTGCAGTTCCCTTGATGAACACACAATGAATAAAGTCTCAGTTTTCTGTTGGTGTATTTTTGAGATGTTCTTTCTTCTGTTGCTCCTGTTGTTGATGAAACCGCACGTTTGAGTTGCTACACCTTCTTTAAAAATAGTTTCATTTGTCATTGACAGTACTCAATCGAGCGTTGGTGAATGCAACCAGTGCAAAGTATGGATGTGGTAGTAACAGCTGGAATTTTTTCAGAAGTATATGTCTGTGTTTTCGCAACAAATATATTCTTATTTCTGCGTGGCAACAACGAAAGTTATTTATAAGTTATTTCGTTGTGGAATGATGGTTTTGCGACAGCTGACCCAGGCATAAGTTTTATTGCACTATTTTGTTGCCACTTTCGTCTTTGTACTCAAATTTTACGTATCAAACATTACTTGTTTCAGCATAGATACAAGGAAAGTAATTAACGACACGTTTCGACATGGAATGCTTCTGAGGCGGTTGAACCACGCGTAATTTTAACTGCAGTATTTTGTTGCGAAGTTTGTCATTGTACTCAGTTTCCGCCCACCAAAGTTCACAACCAAACACATGACAGCAATTTTAGAAGTTTGTAGACTTAATAAGTTCAGTAAACACCAGATAAATATTCAAAATGTTCAAATGTTTGGTCATCAGTTCCTAAGCATACAAACAACTTATAAACCAACTTACACTAAAGACAACACAAACATCAATGCCCGAGGGAGGATTCGAACCTTCGACGGGGAACGGTCTCGCGGATCAGAGCATAGCGCCTCAATGCGCTCGGCCACTCCACCGCGGCCCACATAAATGTATACTAGAATTTATGAAAGCAGTTGTTACAGCACATTAACAACAGATGCAAATCGATGATCGTGATTGTTCGTCATAATACTGTTCACTGTATATTACGCATCTCCTTCATACCAGGTACATGTCTTATAATCAACAGAAAGATTTTCACAGTGGCATTTCCGTTATTATTGCAGACAGCGGCTACCTTTATACTTCGAATTGGAACTTTATTACTGACAGGTTCCTAAGATTTCATTACCAAAAAATGTTCAAATGCTTGTAGAACTTATGGGACTTAACTACAGGGTCATCAGTCCCAAAGCTTACAAACTACTTACGAACTAACTAAGACTAAGGACGGCACAAATATCCATGCCCGAGGGGGGATTCGAACCCTCGACCGTAGTGGCCGTGCATACCATTTCATTACCACATTTTTAGGAAATATATTACCAGGCTCGTCAATTCGCAGTTGCGATAAAGTCTGACGCAACTTAATGCATAACCGTATTAAATAGTCAATCTTTATTTAAAACGTGGAACAATAAAGGTTCAATTCTCAAGTGGGTCTGCATCCCAGCTGTGAGCCAATACCCAAGTAACATGGCGGACGTGCCCGTTCAATTTACCTCACGCATGGTGGACCAATCGACACTCTATGAAATTTAAGCTCTTTCGCCTAGTTGGCATCTAAGATCGATTTAAGTGATTTGGAGAGATGGGTGAAGAAATTGCTCTGAAGACAAGCTACGCAGTGGTAGGCCCGTAACTGCAACCACTGACGTGAGACGCCAACGACTGGATGATTCGTCCGGACAGACGAATGACAGTTGGTGAGCTGGCTGCACAAATGGACTGCGGCCACAATGCTGTCAGTGAGAGGGTGGAAGGCTTAGGGTATCGGAAAGTGTGTGCCCAGTGCGTGCCGATTGGTGATTTGCAGGACAGGGTGGTGGATCGCGAGAAAAAACGACACGACAATCACTCATTCCATTGTCGTCGTCTACAATACCTTTGAACGATTTCAACAAGTGAAGTGTCTGGTTGCGTAATGAGTAATAAAAGAAAATGTGATGAAAGAACTGGATCAGTGTCTAACAAACGCTGACCATTTATATGGGTACTATATATAGCCCTCTCCTTCCTATCTAGATCTTCTTTATGGTGTTACTACGACCGACAGTTGGAGTTTTAGTTTGGCGAAAGCAGTACGGTTATAAGACTCGATGGATGTTAAATTCCTTATTTTTTATTTGATCAAGTAAATGTTCATAAAATCCATCTGCTTTTAACAGTAATCACTAATCTGCCTATGTTTAATTTTGCTTTCAGGTTTGTTTTGGCTTCAAGAGATATCGTTTACTGTTGCCTGGTAATATTGCGATACGGACAACTTACACATTTATTGCCTATTTCTCAGTCTCTAATTTAAATATCACTATCCGCTAAAATTTCACTGTTCTCGCACTCTTTTAAGTTTGTCAATTCCGATAGCTAAATCACTTCTACATCCCAAATGCCAGTATCGGAATGTCCGTGTATTGCTTAAACCAAAGATTCACGCTAAATGATGTTAGAGGCCTGAAGTAAAATTTTACCACAATGTATTTTAGCACAGTTCCTTTAAGATGGTATGACTCATTATGGAATGAGTCCTTATGTCTTTGATATACTGAATTAGAGATTCTTACACCTTCGAAAATCACACTACGTCCTGAAATAATTAACTAAATTCCGTTCGTGCAATAAAACTGTTCTGGATTATCGACTACAATATTTCACTCGATACTATGATTCGTTTCAGTGACTTCCCTGAACTAAAAAGCTCGTTCTAACTTGAATTAAAACAATCTTTTAATCTTTTCTAATATGCACATCGGCACAAAAACCAAAATAACGGTAGATAATTCTTAACAATCACGGAATTCTGCTTTTATATCCCAACATATTCGCAACTACTGCATCCTCCATGATGATACTACTTCTTTTAATTTGCATTACTCTGAAATTTAAATATTCTTTATAAACGAAAAATATAATTTCCTACGATAACTGCCTATATACATGGTGTTTCACTGTGTTTGCCTCTGTAACTTATAAAATAATAGGTGACGGGAAATTTTAATGCGGTAGGTCAACACAAGAAATGTTACACTTTCTGCGGAGCTATGAACATAGTTTATTGTATCATTTTCCAAAGAGTTACACCACAAAGTTATAATTTTTAATGGAACAATAGTTTTTTCTATCGTGCATTGGATTCGTTGAAATCAGCTGCGTCCAAATCAATTTAAACTACATTCCTATCACTGTTAGTTTTGGAGCTACAACCCTTCAAAGTTTCAGGGGCATATACCATAAACGCTGCGGATAATGCAATGCGCCATCTAAATGTGGTGCGGCCGAGTTGTAACATCGCCGGTGTCACGGAGCGAGAAGCTTCCTCGATTCGCTGTTAGACTGCCGACTGTCGCCGCACACGGCAGTATACCTGACAGTTGGAGCCACACAAACAACCGGGTCTCAATATACCACAGTTACTGACATCGGATGACGATGGCATTTACGAACAAAGAGTACGTTGACATGTTGCTGATGCTCGGCTAGTGCCGACACGATGCCACTGAAGCAGCCACGGCGTATGCCGTAATATATCCTAGGCGAAGAGCCCCGGCAGCCATTACGTTCTTACGTGCCGAACAACTACTTTGGGAAACAGGCAGCTTAGCTTGGTAATGCGCCGCAGTAACAGACGAAAACCTGCAAGAAGTGAGGAGACGGAGGTGTTTGTTTTAGCTGCACTGCACCACGATCCTCATGTCAGCTTACGAGCCGTTGCTGCAGTCGCTGGTGTCAGTCTCACATCTGTGTGGCGTATAGTACACGAGCACAGGTTTCACCTGTACCGCCTGTCACTGACCCAGGAGCTGCATGGGAACAATTTCCGTGCAAGAGTGACATTCTGTGAGTAGGCCATGTGTAATTTCACGCTGGAGTCTTTGCAGTGAATCGCCATAACATGCACTACTATGCCGCAGACAATCCTCGGTGCGTACGACCTGTCGACCGTCAACGTAGGTGGTCTATTAACTTGTGTTGTGGAATACATGGGGACGAAATCAACGGTCCACACTACTTCCCAGGTACATTGACAGGTGAGTTATATCGCGCTTTTATAGCTGACAGTTTGGGTGGTCTCCTTGAACATGTGTGTCTACACACGAGAATTCATATATGGATGCAGCACGATGGTCACCCAGCCCATTCATCGCGTGCTGTTGTGGAAGAACTAAACAGCAGGTTTGCAGGAAGATGGTTGGGGCTCCATGGTCCTCATTCATGGTCCACAAGGTCGCACAATTTAATACCAGTAGATTTCTTTTTGTGGGGATATCTAAAGGATCGTGTTTATGTCACTGAGCCCACATCCGCAGATGATATAAAACGGCGCATCGAGGACGCATGTCGCTCCGTCACACCAGCGATGTTACATCTCGTCCGCAGATCCTTTAGACGGCGCATTGCATTATACATTGAGGAACATGGACACACATTTGAACATCTCATGTAAATCAACTTCCCAGCGCCATAACATCCATCCTCCACCACACAGCCATATATTATGTACAGCGTATGGTATCTGCCCCTGAAACTTTGAAGGGTTGTAGTTCCCAAACTAACAGCGATAGGAATGTTGTTTAAATTGATTTGGACGCAGCTGGTTTCAACGATTCCAATGCACGATATAAAAAACACTATTGTTCCATTTAAAAAATATATATCTTTCTGCTGTAACTCTGTGGAAAATGATACAATAAACTATGTTCATAACTCCGCAGAAAGTGTAACATTTCTTGTGTTGATATACCGCATTAAAATTTCCCATCACGTATTATTTTATAAGTTACAGAGGCAAACACACTTAGTGAAACACCCTGTATATTCCTAATTCTCCGAATATAAATATCTAAACTAATAAATACCTTAATATTCCCACAAAATTCAAATATCCCGTACATAAAATCCAAAAATTAATTACGAGCCTAATATATATGCAGTAGTCATCTGCGATAATCGACGGTTAGGAACAATTCCATCGTAACTAATTTAAGCGACATTCTAAAACGTACTTTTCAAGGCTGACTTGTAGAAAATGGGAGTTTTTATAATAGTATTGCTGTGCACGGTCGTTGCGTGACTGGCTCAGTTCCTACCTCTGTATTTTATTTTTTAAATTTTTTTAAGTTCAATTTTTTATTATTTATTTGTGTTATGATTAGCTTGCTACTTTTTCCCTCTGAAATGTGGTTCATCTTTAGTGTTTGTGCTGTAGGCCTGAAGGACTAATTAATGCAATGGATGATGATGATGATGATGATGTGGGGGTGATGATAAGTGGATTCTTACGAACGTCTTATGTTCTCCTCTTGCTCGTTGTTTAATTATTATTTCTCTACAGGCCCCTTCAGGCGTTGACAGAAGAACCATGTTCTCGGAAGCTTGTTCATTAATTTTAATTATATCCCAAGCAAAGCAGGGACGCAGTAGTCCGGCTTAAGAAAGCATTGCAGTTTCATTAATTAAAATTTCAACTGTGCAAGAAAATCTGCGCCACTGTTACAATGGAGACCTAGATATCGAGATAATTGCTGCTGAAGCGTTTACACAATATCAGTAGATGTATGGCGTAGATGTCGAAGCCATGTATACTCCATAAAGTCGCCGGTTGAGATGCAATTTCTTACAAACATCGTTATAAGATGCATATGGTCTGAAGTTATATTATACGTAACTATGGCTACTTCCCTCCCCTGTTCTTTTTAATTTTTTTTTAATTGTGCCGCTTTTTGTCAAAGTGTTTCCCACCATGAAACTTTAATAATCGTATTCATATTGTGCTTATTTATCTAGGAATCAAACCCAGGATTATATATCCACGGTTATGGTAAGAAAATGGAGGGCACTGCTCCTGTTTGCAAAAGTATTGCAATGACTGTTACGCGGTAAATAAATGAATGGCTCTGCTCTTTAACTGGATAACTGTGATACCGAGGCTAAAGTTGCGTGTTCAACACTTAACTTTATGGCGCAATTAACTAGTGTCATTGATTTCGTCCTGGAACAGACGCTGAACTTCTTCATCAAGTGTCCATTCCTCTTATTTCTCATACGTTCTTGGAGACCTTTATATGTATCCAAAAACAGAAATGGTGATTTACAATGCAATAATTGCTGAATAGTGTTTTTCAATCATCAACAAATAACGTGTAAAAAATTATCTGACCTAAGCGAAAAGCAACAGAGGGACGTTAAATCTCTGCACGGTGTAGCAGTGGCCTTTTTTCATCCTACTGCCTGACTAATTAAAGATGAAAGAAGGGAGGCAGAAAGGGCGTAACGTCACGTCAACAACCTTTTCATTAGAGAAGGAGCACGAGCTTGGATTGTTTTTGTTACGCCTGGGGCAGCAAGTTAGCCGTCTCCTGTTAAACGAACCATCCCGGCATTCGCCTGGAGCAATTTAGGAAAATTAGTTTCCTGTAGAATTCCTGAACATATTTTCAGTTCTAAAGTGGTAAATTTGTTGAGACGGAAAATCTTCTGTACATGTACCAGCACGGCTTTAGGAAGCATCGATCGTGTGAAACTCAGGCTGCCCTTTTCTCTCGTGACATCTTGAGTGCTTCGTATGAAGGGTATGAGACAGACTGCATATTTCTGGATGTTCGAAAAGCGTTCGACCCAGTGCCGTACCGCAGACTGCTAACGAAAGTACGGGCATATGGAATATAACCAAATATGTGGATGGCTCAAGGACCACTAAAGAAATAGAGCTCAGTACATTGTCCTCGATGGCGAGTGTTCAGCAAATACTAGGGTATCGTCAAGAGTGCCGTATGGAAGTATATAGGAACGCTATTATTTTCTAACTATATACGTGATATGACGTACAGAGTGAGTTGTAATCTCCGGCTCTTTACTGATAAAGCTGTGGTGTACAGAGACATGAAGAAATGTTCAAATGTTTGTAGAGCATAAGGGACATAACTGCGGGGTAATGTCCCTAAACCTACAAAGTACTTATGAACTAGCTTATACTAAAGACGACACAAACATCCCTGCCCGAGGGGGGATTCGAATCCCCGACGGGAAACGGCCTCGCACATCGCCTCATTGCGCTCGACCGTGAAAGACGGCGGTAATTGTAATTTATTTGATGTCGCTAGATTAGCATTTTGTTAAAACTAGAACCCCACTCTTTTTAAGACATGAGGAATAACATTGTTATTTCGAGTTTTGAAATATTAGTTTCTGAAATGTTAGTTAATATTGCTAGGATTTTGTTATTTTAATAATTTATTATTGTGGTTATGAATGTGGCAATAAGTACTGCTTCTCCGCTATGCCGATTTCCCTGTGAGAATGTGTACTTGATTTACTTTTAAGTGGATGTGCGATGATCGAATTGCTGTCTGATTGTGGGTGGTAATAGCTCGCTTTGTCGCTTTGCATGGTTCTC
This sequence comes from Locusta migratoria, assembly GCA_026315105.1. Taxonomy (NCBI): domain Eukaryota; kingdom Metazoa; phylum Arthropoda; class Insecta; order Orthoptera; family Acrididae; genus Locusta; species Locusta migratoria. The sequence goes on from CM048750.1 coordinate 352,315,397, forward strand.
TCTGACTCAGAGTCGATGGTTAGTCGTTACCAACCCCTGCTGCTGATGTGACCAAAGACGTTTCTACACCCTTTGGTTACAAGACAGTCGACGAGCCTTCTCCAGGGCGAGTCTGAAGATCCGTATCCTTCTGATTTCCACTAACATTTCGCGATCTTTTTTCACCGCCTATTTTAATTTTGCTGTTTCTTCTCCGAACTTGTAGTATGCATTCAGTCTTTGTCAGTAATTCTCTCCGAGCCTTGTGCAACCTCCTTCAATAGCTTGCTTTTGTAATTCTAAACATTTCTATGGTTTGCATGCTGTAGATTTTAATTTTATTTTTCCGATTTTTGTAATTATTTCACTTTTCCCGGTTTTGAGACTGGTCTTCATCCGTCTCTGTGAACGCTCCCAATCGCATGTTGCTTCATTTCAGTAGCTTCCTTCTGAAATTCTACCCAGTTCTAGGGGTTGCATGCCGTAGTTAATTTTCTTTATTTTTCGGAAATTGTTTTTATACATTTTTATCGGATTTCGGAACCACATGGGTCCGAACTCCCACTTCAGGGGTTTGCAGCTAGTCACCTGAATTCACGGCACTTATCATAAAACCAGTGCCTTGATGGTTTAATCTCAGATTGTAACTTAAGAATCCACCGTGATTTTGTGTAATGAATCCGATTTTTAACCACTTCACCTTCAGTAGAGTGCGATTATGTAAGTTAGCCGCGTGTCGCCGTTAGCGTGTTTCCTAGCGGTCTAATCTAAATGTAATTTAACTTTGCTATACTCCCGCAGCATCTCAAATCAGGCACGACAGACCAGAGCCATTTTCGCAGTTTTATTGTATATTGTGTTGTGTGGTACCTCCGGGTTTGCTGAATTTCACCTACGATAGCAGCGCCTGTTTCTGCCTCGTTTCAGTGCGCTGATCTTGGTGAGTTTCGCTGTTGCATTGCGCGTGTGTGAGCGATTTAGTGTTATTTGTAAATCCTTCGCCCCAGTTGCGTTAAGTTCTGTTTAATTTATGTTAAATACAAGGCTGGGCATCGTCAGTAATAGTTACTGTAAAGGAGATGCATTTTTATTGTATTAACAAAATTGGTACCCCATTTTGCTTGTGTTCGACCTGAATAAACTAGTTCACTTCAGTATAATTTTGAATTACCTATAAATTGTAGTTTTCGAGCAGCTTCCCCCTTTTATTTTATATTGTTTTTCACGAGTGCTGAGAACAAGCTCAGATGCAAATTTTTTATGTTTACGTTCCGTTGCGCCATAAATGTTTTCTTAGCCACCCTTATGAAATAACTTTAATTGTGATGGTTTGTTTATTAATGTCTGTGTGTAATTTCATGTGAGCTGTTACGTATATTGGCCACTGTGTCGTTAACTTCCTGTTATTAGAGTAATTTGAACCAAGTCAGTTCTCAATTTGGGCCAGGGAGTAGCCGGTAGTTCACACGGATCTTTTGCTAATTTTACTGCTGAAATTAAGCTTTTTTTATAACAGTAAATTCTTATCTGGGTATCTCCTACCAGACGAAAGCTTCTATTACGTACAGTGGCCGACTTTTAACCGCGAGCGATTGCGACGATGACAAAAGGCTACATGTAAGTTGTGTGGACGACTATACGCTGCAGGTAGAGGAACATCTAATCTTCAAGACTATTCAGAAAGATTTCATAAAGATTCCTACAGTACCAAGGGCAAATCAGTGTGAAAGTGTTTAAGAATGGTAAAGAAAGTGTCGATAAAAATAATAATAAAAAACCACGATACCTTCAATCTTGACACATTTCATTATTTCCATAATTGTGGAAGACATGCTGAGGTAGCTGCAAAGCTTTCCTTCGAAATTTTACGTTCAAACTAGCACAAGCAAAGTGACAAAAACTATGATAAAACAGAACACTAACCCCTCTCCGTTCTTTGCCGCTTACATACAGTTTTTGAATTATTTTTGTGGACAGACTATTCGACAACGTAAGAGGTCTACACTAGCTTGCAATGTGATACTTTCGGTTTTAATATTGTTATGTATAGACGCTTGTCTCCAGTTACGTGGTCATGACATTACACTATCTTCAAATTGATATTATAAAACAGAAACAAATTTATATGAAGACGGAAGGACATTGTGTATTCCCTACATTAACAGATTCGAGAGTTTTTGACAGAAAGCTATAAGAACACCACTTGTTAAATATATGACATGTACAAATGTATTATCTCAAATAATTAAAAACTTTTGCAGTAGAAGTAAGAAAGGAAAAGAACTTTTGAACAATTACGGAGAATTAAAATGTTCGCACTTGTTGGGAATCGAACATAGGACCTTCTACTCGATAAACTAACACGACACTACCTCAGATATGCTGCACTCAAGAAGAAGCGATCTAAGTATTTGTACTTCGTGAGTCTTATAAGGCCATCGTGAAACTTTTATCAATAATTGTACGTTTACACAACTTTTATTATAACAAATTAGTATTAGAAAACTTCGATTTTGGTTTATATTTATGGAACGGATGCTGGGAAACAGGATCTTATCGTGCTACGCAAAAGAAACTGCCAAATCAAACGAATACGCCACGATTCATCTCCAAAATGGCGACTGCTCGATTCGACACGTCCAACAGGAGGTGGCCGGAGGCTCTGAGTGAAATGGCGCGAAATCTCCGCCTCCGTTTCCAGCACTATTTCATGTTTTACCGGGTTCCCGGTGTTCACGGTACACTCGTGAAATGATCGTACCGGAAAGCCGCCACCTCGTCGATACTTCGGAGATGCTTTGTACCATCTGCGTCCACTCCAACACCACGTTCTAACCTACTGAAGTCGCCATAACTTGTCATTGTATCAGCTGTGTGTGATAAACGCCTGCCCCAGAGTCCCGTGTCTTATATAGGCGTTTCCAACCGCAGCGCCGTCGTCCATTTACGAAATAATGTTTTTAAATCCGTTGCACTTAAATACTTTGGTCCTAGGCTTCAAACTACTTAAACTAATTTTATACTTTTGATTCTAAATAAATTTTTTTTTTATTTATCTTGGCAATGTTATTATACGAGGCGCGTTTTTTAAGTAAGTTCCGTTTGAACAGAAGTACACAACGAAAGATTAATCCAAAAAAGTACATTTATTTTCAGAAAGTACATACTTTACTCTTTTTTTCTACATAGTTGCCAAGTTTGTTCAAATACTTATCATACCTCTCAACCAATTTTAAAATACTCTCTTCATACAATCTTGCCTCCTGTTTCGATAACCAAGAGTTCACTGCCGTTTTGTAAAGCATTGATCTCGACACATCAGGAAATTCGTTTGGGAGACCTGTTATTGTGAAGCTCCTGTTCTCACGAATCCTCGCTTCAGCTGAAACCTCCAAATCGTGTGTAATCGAAGATGGGCGACCGGAGCGGTCCTCGACATGGACGTTGTCACAGTCATCTTTGAATTCTCATACCCACTTACGCACTTTGCCTTTACTCATAATAGTATTACGGTACACTTCGCAAATCTATCGATGAATTTATGCAGCAGACGGGTTCCTTGGTGACAAAATGCGTATCACTGAGCGAACCTCACACGCCGCGGGCGAGTAGATAGTCTTAAACATTTTGAAAACACAGAACAGAACCATACAGGTTAGCTGCAGTGCTGAAACTGAGCACAGTTGTTACCGAGGCAGGCCTGTACACGACACACGCGCTCGTTGCGGTATGTGCGCAAACCACTAGTGTCTACAACAAAACGGAACTTACTGTAAATCTCTCAGCGCATATTTGTATCATTGGAGATATTATTATCGCTGGCCGCAGAGATTGTAACGTGTAGGAGCCACAAATTCGAAAGAAATCACTTTCACGTTCTGCTACTTCTGCACTTAAAAGCCTTACTTCAGTCTCAACTAATTAAATGCAGTTGTCTCAAATTTCAAAAGAGTTGTCAGGTTAAAATGTACCCATTTTCATTAAAATTTTATTCAAAGTAAACATTCAATTTTTACTTAGCCCACTTAAAATTGATACCATTCATTTAGCAATTTTTATTCAGACAACGCTTGACAGATACCTTTCAAACTAACTTATGCTAAGCATAATATACCCATGCACGAGGGAGGACTCGAACCTCCGACGGCGAGCAGTGGAGCGCTCTGTAGCTAGCCACCTTAGAAGACTCAGCCACTCCACCGCGGCTGTGAGTTCACATATCTCTGTATTTGAACACGCATGCCTATTGCACTTTTATTTCGCTTTGAAGTCTTATGCACTCGGAGTTATTGCCGGAAGGTGAGGCAGTAAATAAAGAATAGTGAAATCTGTTGTTTTGGGGCAGATGTCATTTTGCGATGCTACAGCAGCTCTAAATACACTCCTGGCCATTAAAATTGCTACAACACGAATATGACGTGCTACAGACGCTAAATTTATTCGACAGGAAAGAGATGCTGTGATAAGAAGCTTTTCAGGGCATTCACACAAGGCTGAAGGCGGTGGCGATACCTACAACGTGCAAATATAAGGAAAGTTTCCAACCTATTTCTGATACAAAAAGAGTAGTTGACCGGCGTTGCCTGGTGAAACGTTGTTCTGATGCCTCTTGTAAAGAGGAGAAATGCATACCATCACGTTTCCGACTTTGATAAAAGTCGGATTGTAGCCTATCGCGATTGCGGTTTATCGTATCGCGACATTGCTGCTCGCGATCCAATGACTGTTAGCAGAATATGGAATCGGTAGGTTCAGGAGGGCAATACGGAACGCCGTGCTGAATCCCAACGGCTTCGTATCACTAGCAGTCGAGATGACAGGCATCTTAATCGCATGGCTGTAACGGATCGTGCAGCCACGTCTCGATCCCTGAGTCAACAGATGGGTACGTTTGCAAGACAACAACCATCTGCACGAACAGTTCGACGACGTTTGCAGCAGCATGGACTATCAGCTCGGAGACCATGGCTACGGTTATTCTTAACCGCTGCATTACAGACAGGAGCGCCTGCGATGGTGTACGCAACGACGAACCTGGGTCGTCCTGTACGGGACTTTCTGGAAACGGAAAATGTTCGACTGCTGCCCTGACCAGCACGTTTTCCAGATCTCTCACCAACTGAAAACTTCTAGTCTTTGCAGCAGCATGGACTATCAGCTCGGAGACCATGGCTACGGTTATTCTTAACCGCTGCATTACAGACAGGAGCGCCTGCGATGGTGTACGCAACGACGAACCTGGGTCGTCCTGTACGGGACTTTCTGGAAACGGAAAATGTTCGACTGCTGCCCTGACCAGCACGTTTTCCAGATCTCTCACCAACTGAAAACTTCTAGTCTTTGCAGCAGCATAGACTATCAGCTCGGAGACCATGGCTACGGTTATTCTTAACCGCTGCATTACAGACAGGAGCGCCTGCGATGGTGTACGCAACGACGAACCTGGGTCGTCCTGTACGGGACTTTCTGGAAACGGAAAATGTTCGACTGCTGCCCTGACCAGCACGTTTTCCAGATCTCTCACCAACTGAAAACTTCTAGTCAATGGCGGGCGAGCAACTGGGTTGTCACAGTACGCCAGTCTTGATGAACCGTGTTATCGTGTTGAAGCTGCATGGGCATCTGTACGTGTACACGCCATCCAAGGTCGGCCGTGGAAGATCGTAATCCTTTATGATAACACCGTCACATTCGTACCCGAGAATCACCATAACTCCCACCATAATGGAGTTCAACTTTCGCGGTGACCCGTAATGACTCCATTATTTGGATGGGCGTTTCAGTTTTGGATCGTACGATGTGGTCCATGTCCACTGTTACGATACGGCATAAGAAAGCTTCTCCTTCGCGCCCATAGGGCTCCAAGTGCGTTTGAGCAGCGTCGTAACCCATCTATTTCTGCATTTCCGTCAATGCATGCAGATCCCATCGTGATGCAGTTTTTCGCATGCCCAGGTTTTGCTTCAGGATGCGAAGCACAGTCGTATGCGCTTTTCCGGTTTAGTGGGAGAGGTCACGAATCGTCCGGCGTCGATCACTGACGAGGCAACAGAGACGCTAGGAGAACCTGCCCCTGTCTCCCATAGTTTGCCAACCTTCATTGCAGGCTCTTATCCAACGTGCCACTCTTCTGTACGGCAATGTTGATTCCCCGCACGCCTCTTTATAATCTTAATTACACTTCCGTTATTGAACAATTCTATAAGGGACGTTTTAAAAATACAAAGGGCACAGGTGGTGATGCGGCTGTTATTTTTGTGTTTCGAACTCGTCATCGTTAGAACCTAAAACATGGGGTAAAGTTTCGTACAATTAATATAGCCCATTAGGGCCATGACGTTGTACATCTGTATGAAACGGTGACGAGTTCGAAACGCGTAAATAAATAACAGCCTAAACGTCTCTTATAGCAATGTTTAATAACAGAATCTGAAAATGCGCGCATACCTCATTCATGATTCCATATCAGATTTAAAACTCGATGACACTTCGTTGCTGTACGATGTCTGCCACACTCATTCTTGATCAAACTCCGTTGTCCCTGTTTCGAAAACGTAGTGACACCGTTACGTTAGGCCACTCGCTCACAAGTGACTGTATTTCTCTCGATTGTGCGTACGGCAGTGACTTGGGACGGGCGAAGGTAAGTATGTCAACAATGTGTGCTATCAGCGAGAATAGTAGATTCCATTGAGTAGCGTCTCCACAGCAGTGTTGGCAATATTTAACATCCAATTCGCGTATTTTGCATCTTCTCCAAAGTTTCCTGGACCACCCATGGTGCCTCACTACCATACATGAGAACTGGTTTGGTCACTGTTTTCTGAAGTGTCATCTTTTGTTTTCTACTCTTGAGCATAGTGTATGATCTGTCGACAGCCTGAATTCGGTTTGTTGTATCTGCCTCCTGTTTGTTTTCTGGTGCTATTACTGAGCCAAGATAAATGAAGCTATCTACTCTTTGAAAGTTAACTGTAGATCATCCCTGTTCCTTCTCATGATGTTTAAATGTAATTATTTAATGTACTCCATGTGTACTGCATGAACAATAAATCTTTACGAACTGAAAAACCGTAAGGTTATATAAATATCAAAATGAGACTATCCCGAGGCGCATTAATCGCCAGTGGTGCGGTGGTCTAACGGTAAGACGTCTGCTTAGTAAGTTGGAGGTCCGGGATCGATTTCCGTGCGCATCACAAATTTTAATTCATTGCTTTACCTTTATCTGTAATGTCTTGGACATATTCGAGACAAAAAACCGTCTCAGGGTTACTGAATTTATATTTAAATTGATATTTATATCATCAGGAATGCTCCACCATGTCCATTGCCGACGTGATATTCCGCTGCATGGGGAGCCTTGGCAGTAGTGCCAATTATCTACGGAACACAAAAGCAGAATTAAAGTTTGTGACGTGGCGGGAAGTCGTACTTCTACTATTCCGAGGCGCCTTAATCGTTAGTGGTGCGGTGTTATAATGGTAAGACGTGTGCCTAGTAAGCATGGAAGTCCGGGATCGATTCAGGGCCGCATCACAAATTTTAATTCACTGCTTCACCTTTACCTATAATGTAAGAGGTGTACTAATTTTTATTTTCTACTGCGATACAGCGGTGTAACTGCTGAAGTGTTTGTTTGCTGTAGGTTTCGGCAGTACGTCTCGCAGACACAGACGCGGTTGCCAGCGCAACCGTCGCTTCCCCTGGCTCCCCCCCCCTCCTCACCACCACCCTGCCACCCCTCCCCCACCACCACCCTGCCACCGCTCTCTTGACACCTCGCGGCCCGCGGAATCCTGCGGCTGCAACCTGCAGATAGCGGAGCAGGCGACGTCTTGCCGTTAATTAAACACACACACCGTCTGCAGACGCGCCGCGCTGCGTGGAGATTTGGAAAGGGGGGGGGGGGGGGGGGAAGGAGGGCAGCAAGTGGCGGAACGCGCGCCACGCCGCTGTCAACACGGCAGAGCGCATAGCAGGCCTGTGCAGCGCCACTGTACGAGGCAGGCGGCGCCTACACCTGCCGTCTGCTGGGATACCTAGGATACCGACGCCCCAACCACACCTGCAGCTCTGACACCAGGATTACTGCTCAGAGCGTGAAACAGGACTTCCTTTTTGTATAAGTTTCGTCTGAAAAGTTCTAGGCCATTTCAGTCCTCATTTTTTGTTTTCATTGAAAGAAAGGAAACCTTGTACTCTTCACTTATAAAGTATTATTTTACAATAAAATGTACTAAAATATCCCTTTAAATGTGGCTTCCGACCCTCCTTCTCTGACGGTGACCAACCTCTTTTTCATCTAGCTAAATTTCCGTCTCGCCGCCATTTTTGTCTCCCTCGACATCGAGAATGGCTACGATCAAGTATGGCATTGCGGTCTCCTTTTCAAAACTTTAACCCTACGCCCTTCCTATTAATTACGTCCGTTTCATCGCTTCCTTTCTCTCCCACCGCCCATGTCACTGTCAACAACTCCAACTCCCACTTGTTCTACCCCTCCGACCAGGTACCCCATTGGTCCTCCCCCTCCTCTACGTCATTTACTCGGCTGACATGCCATGACCCCAGCCTCCCATCCATCTCTTTCAGTATACTGAGGACACCACCTTCCTAGCCCTCGCCCCCTCCTTTGCACGTTCTCAGCACCGTCTCCAGACTCTCCTCTCCCCAATTCTCCTCTCCGCCAATTCCAACAATTCCCAGGCACCGTGACCTGTACCTCGCACTCCATGACCGCCCTATCCCCCAAACCTCTACCCTCAAATACCTTGGCCTCACCATGGATCCCTCCTTTTCCTGGAACCCTCACCTTCAAACAGTCCATCAAAAAGCCTTCTCCCATCTCAACCTCCTCAAGCTCCTTTCTGGCCAGACGTTTCACAATCTTATACACCTATTGTTCCTTAATGTGTCCCGTCCTTTGCAGTTTCCATCCTGCTTGGATATCCGCCTTCTCCACCAATTATAAATCCATCCAATTCCTAGAACGTCACACCTTCCGCCTCGCTTACTGCATCCGTCTCCCTTCCCCCACGCAGGTCCTCTACGATCTCATTCATTTCCAAAGTTCCCTGAGAATATCCGTATCCTCTACACACCCCCAAAATTGAATCCAGTCACCCTGTTGTCTCTCCCATCCTGCTAAACCCCGGGCCACTGCCACGCCACTGCCTCCTGACACCTTCAGACTCGCCACATCCTCTCCCAGGGTAACTTTCACCACCTGCCTCTTCGTCCCGATATTAACCCATCCTATCAGCCGTAATCCTTCCCCTCCCCCTATATTATGTTCCCCCCTTCCACTCCCACTCCCCTCCTTCCCTCCCTCGGAGTTCTTACGTTTTCCTTCCCCACTCCTCCACCCTTCCCTTTCCCACCCCTCCACGCCTCCCCCCTGTCAGGTCTCGGTGCTTTACTTATTAATGGTGTTTTAAACAATGCTCCTTGCTGAAGTGTTGTGTCAGTGTCACGTGCTGAGCGTGATTCTAAGACTTCAGCAACCACCGCATAGGCAGAACAATGTGTTGCCAAGTTTTTAACTGTCTCTCTGTTGTCGTCACCATTCACTGTGCAAAATCTGTGTTATTTAGCCACTGTGGCAGTTTTTAATACTGATTATGTGTGTTTTAAAGCCTTCTTTTCATAGTTTTAAACGTTAATTTTATCTTATTGTTAATTTCCGCATTTTTATCTCCTGTTTTAAATACCATTACGGCCTGTTAAACACGTATGTACACTGGGCTGAAGAGCACTGTACAAGGCTGCTGCCAGCCTGCCCCATGGGGCATTAAAATAAAAAATAGTAATAAAAACAAAAAAACTTTCAGATCCCAGATTGTAGGTGATTTTACATTAATATTGAGAATGACGTTTAGATACAAAATACATACAGTAATCATTACAAAAATAGAAAACAAATTTATTTTCTCAAAATTTGTACCCACACAATTTTCTGGTCTGGGTCCTCGCTAAAATTTTTTATGATATACAGTAAGATACCTTTTGAAAGAAATGACATAATAACATCACAGGATCATATAAAACAACTGGCTGTCAGATATGATTGCTTCAGATGTCAAAACGAGGATATCAACACCTTGCCAACAAACCTTTCTTGAGGCTATTGGAAGTTTGCTGTCTGTCGGTGGCATCCACTATAGAAACATGGAACTGAAACACATTGCGCCGTTACCACAGTTCATCCATGATTGTTTGATGCGGGTCTGAACTTCCTAGCGTGAATTGCAAAGAAATAAAGCGAACAAAACCAGAACCGCACAGTTGTGCGTGCAGGACCTGAAAGGGATATATTTTACACTAATAGTTCAAAAATCATAGTACGTACCACAAACAATGTATCAGGTCTCAAATAGAGAAAATAGATACATTGAGCGGTCACCTGTTTTTTGCTTCTACTACTACTTTGTGAGGTGAACTTTTTGCTCTTTGTTTTTCTTTCTGGTTGTTCTTTTTTGAAGGAATTGGTGAATTAGATAAGAAATATTTCATATTTCTATCAGTCGCCTAGGTTCGGTATCTGTATCGTATTTGTTCATCTAACGTATTAACAAATTACCAAAAGTTTATTGTCCACTCCAACCTCTTCACCAACGCGATATAATTTATTTTGAATTGCGCAATAGATAACGACTTCGAACCAGAATCCTGTCGCCTGTCAGATACTTTATTTACTGCTAGTTTAATGATAATTGAAATTAAACTATAAAATTCTTAGCTCAATCAAATTTACTTGGATAATAATTCTTTCGTTCACCATTCGTTACACGTGATATGGTGAGTGGGTAAGTGGGTTGTTCAATTAAGAAAAATGGAGTGATTTTAGAACATATTTGAACATTTATTCTTACTAGTAGATTGGTTTAGCATGTCCAGAACAACACAAACTGTCAGAATTATTATATTACTTCCAATCCTATCTGCTACCGTAAATTCTTCCCTTAATTTCTCGACTATTACGTAATGGGTAGAATGAATGTTGGCAGGGGGCAAGAGGGGCACTGATTGTACACATGCTCATCCTGTTTCATTCTCGTTAGCATGCCGCTTTTAGTTCCACATGCATATAAATTACGAGGAGTAACGTGAATCGGCATAGAGCACTAATATGACTAAAAAAGCGCGTAAGCTAATTTAAAATTCATCGTATTACTAAAAGTAGCAAGCAGATGAAAACAATGAGTTCTTAACAACGATCTTTAATCAAGTATAAACGGACAAAAATGTAATTCAATGAATCTAAAAAAAGAAAAGAAAAATAAATAAAAAGTACGTCCAAACAGTTAACACTCTGAACTCGGAGCTCACGATAATCATAACAAATTAAATTAAGCAAGCTCAGTATTAATCGTAACGAACTTTATTCCTTTGACACGTGGGGCCTGGATCAGCACCCACATTTTGCACAAAGACAACTTTTCAAAGAAGCGAAAAATGAATTCGTAGTAGTCGAAGAAGTACACATATTGGTTTCTAGCGTGAAAATCCCGTGAATTAATTAATTTTACTGGATATTCCCTCACTTCAACGAATTGGCGCCAACGTTCGCCAAACAAAATGCACACAGAATGAACTCGGCCAAGTTTTTTTTATACGATTATCCCCTTGGTTTCCCACAAAATGTTTTCATAAATAAATAAATAAACGTTGACTAGTAGGGTACTGTGTCTCGTTACTGGCTCCAAATTCAAACACCAAGTCCCCAGATTATTCCTATAAAATAGCTAATATTTCCCCGGAATTCATGACAAATCGATAGCAAATGATTATCTGATCCAATCCGTTCAAAGTAAACACAAAGTTAATACAAATTTCACCCATTCTTCGCCTTTACCTCAGAGCTACTTATATTTACACCCTCTTTACATCAACGTTCAGACCAACTCTGCCAAACATGTCCGATCCCTTGCTAAACCGTCTTTCTCCTTCACCTCGCCTAGTAGCCGCGCTCACATTGGCCAACGCCAATTCGGGCCACCTACCAACCTGTTCAGTCCTCGGCGATACAAGCGTCTAGCCCCCCGAAAATACCGCTGGAAAGGTCCAGAGATAAAAATTATAAGTACCTGGTGATGCCGATAGATGTCACTCCAGAGATACATTATAAGACGTGATATGCAGTACAGCTGTTAAACGAAAACAAACGGAGGATCTGCAGAATTGTATAGCTCGCTTGTAAATTAATCTTATTTTATACGTACGTTACTTCAGTGTTACAATAGTTGTTATTATACTGACAACAATTTAATGTTCAAATGTTTGTTAAGCTTATGGGACTTAACTACGGGGTCATCAGTACCTAAACTTACGAACTACCTTATACTACTTACAAACTACTTATGAACTACTTACGGACTAGGACGGCACAAATATCCATGCCCGAGGGGGGATTCGAACCCCCGACCGTAGTGGCCGTGCAGACCGTGACTGGAGCGCCTCAGTCTCTTCGGCCACCGCGGCCGGCAACAATGTAATAACAAGTTCTGTAAGAATTAGGCATACGTGGAATTGACCAGTTTTACATTTCATTTTTCGCGTTTCAGGCTCAGTTCGAACACATTATTTAAGAAGATGGTGCAGTTTAATACCCTAATGCTGGATGTTAGGTATCATTTTTCGTTTTTTCCCCATATGATATGCGACAAAGATATGTCTATGTTTCTTCTTAGCCCAAGCAAGAAGTTAGAGAAATGCTCGTAAATCCAAGACATATTATGGCAAACTGAAAAACATGGAAATGGAATTTCTAAAAATCAAACCATCGCAAGTCACCTGAAATTAGTACACTCGCTCTTTAACCCGTATTACTGATAATGTATGCTCGAAATGGGTTTGCCTGTATGGTATTAGTAGGTACAGTACTGGTTCTTATGATTTGATAGTACTTTTCATATATCATTTCAGTGTTAGAAACCTTAAACAATTCCCTAACACAGCAAAATTATCTTTTTCTTAAACAATTCTCTTACACATGATAATGTACTCTCAAAGTAAAGTGATATGTTGCTTTCTGTGTGTGTCAATTCCTAAATGTGAATTCGTTCAGTATTTTACTATAATTCCTGGTTTGTGATTTGTATGTTTGCATCATTTGAGATATGTTTGAAAATCTTCACTTTTCTAGTGGTTTCAGAAACGAGGAGAAAAACTTTAACATTCAAGTTGTAACATGTCGAATTACTCATTTCTTGAAGAAATACGAAACGACAAAAATGTTCGATACAATTGAAAACAAGAACAGAACTTTTCTTCTCTGAACCACCCGCAAAACAAGAAAGAAATGAATAAAGTTCAGCTCGAAAGATCTTGAGCTGCAGATACTTTTCTGTCTTTGGTTGCGGCGGTATATTCGAGGGACTAGCGTCAACACTCTGCGACTGCCTGCTAATGACTTAGACCCCCGAACTCAAAGGAACCTCTCAGTAGATCATCACAGAAAGATGCATGTACTATCTCTGAGCAGCCGATACTATCACACTCATACCACCACGAAACTGTCCAAATGCACACACACACACACACACACACACACACACACACACGCGCGCGCGCGAGCGCGCGCACAAGGACATGTAAATGGTTTCTTTGGAGCATGGCTCCTTGTTTCCTTGTTATTTCTGAGGTTTAGGGAGATGTCGATATTTTACGTTACGTATTAGCCCGCATAACTTTTGACATTACGCGCTGCATAATTATCTAGTATTTACTGGAAATGTGTGTATATAGAAACACCATAGACAACCATATTTTACTTGTTCTAAAAATTCTGTTGCACTGATATAATGCGAATGGTCGTGGCGCTTAACTAAAAATTTATGAGTTTGAGAAAATCAGTTACTTATGGTAATTGGACGGTTACTGTTTATTTGTTTCGTTCTTTTCGTAGTGGAACTATGGATACCTGACATCCTTACTGACTGTACATGAACTGACCTTTTCGACCTTCCCTGACGATCATAAATATTGTGGTCTTTCCATGTAGGCTATATCAGAGACAGATTAACATGGCTAGCGTATGAACAAACGGAGTAATGTGCGCTTTACTAGTGCTAACGTGGCCATTTTGAAAGCGCCCGTAGTCGTAAACAAAGTGTCAAACGCAGCTTGGCGACAACCGCGGCTCTCAGACACAGAGGTCGTTAAGTCACGGTGAGGAGCACGTGCCGTGTTAACTACTAGCTCGTTTGTGAGCGTACTGGAATATACCTCACACACGAAGACGGATAGAGTGCGATAGAGCTCTAGTACAAAAACGTCATTTCTCAGATGTTAACGTGCATCAGACGTTGTTTGTAGTCGTAGAGCTGTCTGAAGCTCCGTAGAGGTATTCTATCTGCTGTAGAGGAGGTGGGAAGTAAAGGGCCGCCGCGGTGGAGTAGCTGAGCGGTCTAAAGCGTTTCGCTGCGGAGCGCGCGGTTGCTCGCCGAGGAGGTTCGAGTCCACCATGGGCATGGGTGTGTGTGTTTGTCCTTACGTTAACCTAGGTTTAAGTAGTTTGTAAGCTACGGACTGATGACCACGCAGTTTGGTCCGATCCGATAGATTTACAGACATACAGATAGTAAAAAATCGTTAGCTACTTAGCGAAAAAAAAAAAAAGAAAAAAAAACTTTAGCATTCATTAAGTCACACTTTACAGGTATTAAAAAGGTTTCAGTTGTCAGACTTGCATCACTACGCCCGTACCTGCTGCACAGTATTTCCGACGGAGGTTATCGCGTTAACGCTTTTAACTCAGTCGCCTAAAAGTCGACGTCGATATGCACTCGTGCCAAATACAGGACGTTACTTAGCGAAACAGTCAGGCGACCGGAACACGCAGTCTGAGGGCTAATCATTCCAATTTTAGTGACAGTCAGGAGAACCTTTTATTATGTAGCTAATTTTTACTCTGTGTATGGTGCGACTTTATAGCAGGTTTCTCTACTAAGATTTTTGTAAATTATAATATTTGCATCTCCACGTGTTAAGCCAGTCGAGATCTGCAGGAGTCTCTACAAGCATACGTTGCATTTTTAGGTCTCCGATATATTCCGTAAAGTACCCGGCAGAACAGCCAAGTTAAATGCATGCGCTATGGAGAGTATCGCGAAATCTTTTTGTATCCAGAGGTGCTAATAAATTACGGCGAATATTAGAAAAATAAAAGATGATTTAGTTACCGCTGAGGTTGAACTTGGACTCGTTTTTTGAATTACTAGAGCTAGCAGTTGGTTTTCCCAACTTTCACAATAGGCGAACAACCCTACCTATTCTCTTCTTAGTTTTCTTTTAATTCAACCTCCTCCATATTACTATGGACACCGTGAACCCGTTCTTAGTTGTAACGAGACTATGGAATATGTGAGGCGCCTATTTGCTCCTATCGCTCTGAGTAGCATGCATCAGTTCTGAACGATATTTCTCCAACCTGTGGTAACCCTTTCGTAGTTGTCCCAGCGTAGAAAACAGCGCGCAGGTCGTCGGTTCTTGCTCGTGAGGCTGCAATTGGTTAGGAACTGTTTTGTATAGTTTTCTATTAAATGATGAGCTGAAGATGATGGGATGCCAGATAATTTATTTGTTATAACCGCAGAAAATTAGAAAAATGCACATAATTAACTGTATTATTCCTTGCCTCTACGTTAAAGTCCATAACTATTAAATGAAACATTAGTCCTTTGTGACCGTGCAATATCACCATAACCCAACTGCTACATGTTCACAGTCTAAACACCCGATCTGAACTCTACATGTTTAATAGTTAATGGTGCCATACCGTTTACTGTTTTAAACTGTTATGTACTGGGTTTTATCAAGGTTTAATGAGAGTCCCTTTGTAGAAAACCAGTCAATAATTTACTGGAAGACAAAGTTTACAATTTCATCAGTTAATTCCTGTTTGTCAAGGGTGATAGTTATGCTTGTATCATCTGGAAAAAGAACTAGCTTATTATCTTCTTGAATATAGAATGGCGTCATTAATATATATTAAGAACATCAAAGAACCCAAGACCGAACCTCGTGTGATCCCATTCTTGATAGCTCCACTGTAAGAGGAACTATTTTTTGCATAATCAGTGAGCTGCAACCGAAAAAAGACGCCAAATATATCTGTGAATTAAAATGGCACCACTTCGACAGCCAAAATATGGCCCACGCGCGTCATTTTTTTTTTTTTTTTTTATTTTTTTTTTTTCATTCGTAACTGAATTTTATTGTATTATGACATAGCACTGAGAGGTTCCCTACTCAGAATTTCACATATGTTCTACAATTGGTTTATTAAATATTAATAAAAATATGATCGCGTTTTGGCGGGCGATCTGCTTATACATCAGGCAATCAGCGTGAGTGGTACAGGCAACTCGGGGAGGCTGCAATTCTTCCCAAGAAAACCATACCTACTGGTAGCACCTGTTATGCTTCTCGCACTACCTGTACCGTCGCCTACTGGTTCTAACGTGCTGTACGGAAGAGATTCTCAAATCGGAATATGATGGTAATAGGCCAGAAATATTACAAAGTCCATACCGCACCCAACCGTTAGACTGATCTGTAATCAATTTGGACACGCTTTACACGTCTATCGTGTATGAAAGTCTGGAACAGTCGTTACCGTATATTAACCGCTAAGTGAAAATAGGGGAAAATCATTAACAGCCGTTAATGTTTGTCGGGGCGTAGTCTAAATACGCAGTTGTCGAAGACAGGTATTTCATGTAATGAGGAATATTCAGGGTGTATCGAAAAGGATGGCACAAATTTATACGGTAAAAAGTACACGATAATAGAAGCAAAAATCACAATTTTAAACGAGGCTGTTAAGACAGAAACCTTTCGTGAAAAATTAACACACACATACGCATTTTAACAAAGTAAACACAGGCGAATTTTTAAATTGGGAAGTGATTGTGATAGAAAAAAAGTCCGAGAAATATGTGTATTACATGTGTGCTATGTACAAAAACGCGGAACAGCAAGTGTATGCCAAAAGAAACTGTAAGTAATAGATAGTAAGCAAACGACAGAATTATCCCCACATAATAAATTCACGTTTTCACACCATAAGTAGCGTTTTAAAAATCTCACAAGGTTTAAAAGAGATAATTTTGGTAGCAGATGACAACGCTGCCGCAACATAACTATGTAGAAAGGGTCCCACATGACCACAGAATGTAAATTAAGGTAAAAACCGAAATGACTGACGACTTTTAGGCCTAAATTTACAAATAGTACAGTAGTAAAATAAATGTATTTTGTTTTTCACAGCACTAAATAAATTGAAAATCCACTGATGATGGCACAGGGGTGCTGAAACTAGTTTGGGTGCATAATAAAACAGTGTTTTGCATATCAGGCGGACCTCATGCCCAGAAATTTTTACTGCATACACGGAAAGAATAAGAGCTGAAAATCAAGAAAATGATGAATATTAACACATTTAAAAACAAAGCTCATCGGTTGGAAAGCCAATAATTGCTTGCTTCATGGGTTCGACTACGACTAGACAAGCCTTCATTAGAAGTAAAAATCGAGTTACATATAATGAACAGTCAGAACACTGTTCTTTAGCAACAGAGTTCGAGTTAAAGTTACAAATGTAGTTTACACATAACAAAAACCAAAAACAGTACTGATGTTGGATGTGGTTAAGCCTGCCGTTACGGGTCGCATATGCGGCCTGACATCGGACTGACGTAAATGCAGGGTGTATCAAAAAGGGCGACGCAAACTTAAACAGTTGAAAATACACGATAATTGAAGCAAACATGTCCCGGTAAACATGGGTCCGCTGCCGAGTCGTTTCCGAGATAATTACGAATGTAGTTCCAAGCCGCCACTGACGTCACTGCACGCATCGTTTTAGTTGGTATACATTAATTAGAAAACTAGACTTTAATATTAAGATTTATATCGCATTTTCTTCATATTTCACTGACTTTATTGTAAACATCGTCCTAGTTAGTTAGATGGAGCTCCGGCACTCCTGAATTCAATCCAAGAACAGCTACCAGCATGAGAAACTTAGAAGTAGATGTTCCTGGAATAGTAAAACAACTTAAGTCACTAAACAGAAACAAATCTTCCGTGCCTGATTGTATACCAACTAGATTCCTCTCAGAGTATGCTGATGCTCCGTACTTAGCTATCATTTACAACCGATAACTCAGCGAAAGATCCGTACCCAAAGATTGGAAAGTTGCCCATGTTACTCCAATATGCAAGAAAGGCAATGGGAGTGATCCCAAAAATTACAGGCCAGTCTCACTGACGTCGATTTGCAGTAGGATTTTGGATCATATACTTTGTTCAAACATTATGAACTACCTCGAAGAGAACGGCCTATTAACCAATAGTCAACACGAATTCAGAAAGTATCGCTCTTGCGACACACAGCTTGCCCCTTATTCACATGAAGTGATAAGTGTCATCGATAAGGCATCTGAAATCGATTCCATAATTCTGGATTTCCGGAAGGCTTTTGACACTGTACCCCACAAGCGGCTTCTAATGAAATTGCGTGCTTATGGAACATCTCCCCAATTATGCGATTGGATTCACGATTTCCTATCAGAAAGGACACAGTTCGTTGTGATTGACGGTAAGTCACTGAGTAAAACAGAAGTGATATGTGGCGTTCCCCAGGGAAGCGTTATAAATCCCCTACTCTTCCTTGTGTTTATAAACGATTTAAGAGACAATCTGAATAGCTCCCTTGAATTACTCCCTTAGTCTGTTCGTGGATGATGCTGTGCTGTGGTTTATCGGTGAGTGAAGTCAACAGAGGATCAAAAGCAACTGCAAAGCGATTTAGACAAAATTTCTGCATGGTGCGAAAATTGGCAATTGACACTAAATAAAGAAAATTGTGAAGTAATACACATGACCAATAAAAGAATTAATCCGCTGAACTTCAATTACGCGATAAATCAGTCAAACATTAAGGTCGTAGATTCTACTAAATACGTAGGAGTTACAATTACGAACAACTTAGACTGGAGAGAACACATAGAAAATATCGTGGGGAAAGCGAACCAAAGATTACGTTTCATCGAGAGAACGCTTCTAAGATGCACCAGCTCCACCAAAGAGATTGCCTACATCACACTTGTGCGTCCTCTCTTGGAGTACTGTTGCCCCATGTGGGACCCTCACCAGGTGGGACTGACGGAAGTCATTGAGAAGGTTCAGAGAAGGGCAGCTCCTTTTGTTTTATGACGTTACTGGGGGGGAAAGCGTCACGGAAATGTTGCGCGAAATGGGGTGGAAATCATTAAAAGAAAGACGTTATTTATTGCGGCGTGATCTGTTTGCGAAGTTTCAATCGCCGACTTTTACTTCTGAATGTGGAAATATTTAGCTAGCACCCACCTACTTCCGGAGACATGATCATCCCAAAAAATAAGAGAAATCAGATCGAAAACGGAACGATTCAGGTGTACTTTCGTCCCGTGCGCCATTAGAAATGGAACGGTAGAGAAATGTTATGAAAGTGGTTAATGAACCCTCTGCCAGGCACTTAAATGTGATTTGCAGAGTATCTATGTAGATGTAGATGTAGATGCTGCTGCTGTGAGACATCTAACGCGCAGATACGACCAGAGGTGTACAGGTAGATGCGGACCTGTACCTTGGCACTCCAACATCACCAGATCTACATAAATCCTTTAGACTTTTCTACCTGGGGTCACCTCAAAAGCGAAGTGATGCCTCTCTCGTTAACACGATTGGAGAACTGGAGCGGAGAGTTGTACGCGCTTGTCAAGAATTCCGAAATGATGCAGAGATTTCCGAAACAAATCGAAATTCATTGCAGAGACGAGCAGAGTATTGCATCCAAATGCAAGGAAGACACTTCTAATACCTCCTTTAATAGGTAACCCATACGGGAATTGTGAACAAAATGCGACGTAAAACCTAATAGTAAAGTCTAAATTTCAAATTGATTTGTACTGAATAGGACCATGTTTACAATGAAGTCAGTGAAATGTGAACTAAGTGCGATGTAAATATTAATAGTGAAGTCTAGATTTCAAATTTATGTGTACTAACTAGGACGATGTTTACAATGACAACAAGGCGCCAAAGACGTTACTAGGCGGCAAGGAAGTACACGTATGTGTAAATTACGTCTGTGGCTATATGGTCGATTACTGCGGAGAAATCGATGTATTATGATCTGTGCTGTGGCGGCGTCTTTGTAAATTTATTAAAGAAAGTGCCAGATTCCATGATTTATCTAAACTGAAGCCACTGTCTCAGTTAATTAAATTTGTCCCCAAGGGAATTTCTATTGCTTCTTTCACTACTGAGTCCCAGAAAGGTGAAGTGGAAGCTAAAATTTTGACGTTTTCGTACGTCATGGAGTGTCCAGTATCAATACAGTGTCTGCCACTGCCGAATTCTCCGCAGTAATCGACCATGCAGCCACAGACATAATTTACACATACGTGTACTTCCTTGCCGCTGAGTAACGTCTTTGGCGCCTTGTTGTATCTATGGCCGCATGCGCAATACCGCGGCCCGCGTGTTTATAAGCACGAAGCGCGTGCTGGAGCGTCAGTCTTCGACTCGTCTCTGAAGATGGCTGAACGTTTCTCAGCCGAAATATTAGAAGTAGTCAACTCTATGCGACTGCACCCCCGAAACTTCTCTGAACAGTCATTGCGCCGCGAAAACATGAAGATGCACAGATCACCTCCTATTTATATAATCTGATAATGCGTCAAAAGGGCGAAACGCGTCAGTGAAATATAGAAAAAATTTTGCAACTGAAACTGACTTTTGTGATATATTGATAACCAGTTGCTGTACCAGCCACCAGCATGGAGTGGAATAAGTTTTACTTTGTGGTATATGTTATACGTAATAGTGGCAGAAGACGGTGGTGTTACAGAATTTCAGGATATGGAAGACTGGGCTGCAGCAGCGCCTCGTAGTAATCTGGCTACCATTCTCTGGACTGGAAAACCATGGGGAAGGTCATTTCTGGCACCAGCGGGCCAAGCGACGCTAGGTTAATCCGTTGATAAGCGCAGGCCGTTAAGCAATCTTGCGTAAGGGTACGGCCATAGTGAACGGCTCCCCGCTAGCTACTCAGCCGCTTAACTCGCAGCGGTTGGACCGCGCGCGCTGCAACGGCGCGAACGGCGCGATGGCAGCGGTGGCCACAGTGCGCAGCCAACCGCGCGCCGGCTGATGCCAATACATGACCAAAATTACTTTTCGATTTTCTTGCTGAAAAAAATACTACATGTGTATGAAACAAAGCTACATCGTACATCGGTGTCAGTTTTTCGATAAAAATATTCCTTCTGCTGTAAAAAAAAATAAAAACCACCTCTTCCGCTTTGGTGCGTTTTCCTTGACGTAGGATACTTCTCACACGATTCTGAGGAAACTAATTGTCGTGCCCTCTGAGTTTTGCACACCTTGCAGGCTAACATAACAGCTTCATAACGGAGTGTCTGTTTTTCCGGTATTCGCCATAGTTATTACGATACTTAATTTCCAGTTAACCTATCGCATAACATTTGAAGCTTTTGCAGTGAAAAATATAGTCGCTGACTACTTTTTGTTTGGTTAACTTTAGGTTACACATTACTGCGTAAGAAATGTAGCCAACATCGTGAAATTGTTTTTAAACCTGAATAGAAAGCGATACATCGCTCCAGTATAGCGAACTGGGTGTTGAAATTTGAGGGCGCTAGCGCCGCGCGCTTCCTTCGGCGCGCCATGTGCACAACTACTGAGCCTCTAGCCTGCAGCTCAGTCAGTCAACCTTAGTAATAAAGCACATGCCCTAGCCAACAGAAAATTACTTTAAAAATAGCAAAGTTTATCTGGGACAGATGACAGTTCTCTAATTCGTGATAAAATATTGGTGGCATACAAGTTCGGATTAAAAAAATAAAAAAAAAAAAAAAAAAAAAAAATACAGTAAATCTAGTTCTGTGTCTTAAAGTTACAAATATTGCATTTTTGTTGAATGCCCCTTCCGACATGCAATAGAAATGGGAAGACTAAAATTACCAGAAGAATTTTTGACACGATCCAATAGCAAGCGTCTAAGTGTTATCCGAGGAGCTGCAGCATTTTTCCTCTGAATCGATATTTAATTAGACTTTCTCCACAAAAAACAACAGCGGGGAGAAAAAAAATGTTCAAATGTTTGTAAATCTTATGGGACTTAACTACGGGGTCATCAGTCCCTAAACGTACAAACTACTTATGAACTACTTACGAATTAGGACGGCACAAATATCCATGCCCGAGGGGGGATTCGAACCCCCGACCGTAGTGGCCGTGCAGACCGTGACTGAAGCGCCTCAGTCCCCTCGGCCACCGCGGCCGGCAGGGGGGGGGGGGAGACATTAAAGATGTTTTTAACGGCAGTGTTAAGTTGGAATATGCAGTTCGTATGTGCAGCTTAAGTGCATCTTCTTTCTAGCTGAGTTTAATGCAAGTAAATCAGTGGTGCTACAATGTAACTGCTGTTATAACTTGGCACCGTCCACGGATGATGATGACGAAACACTTGCCAGACCTTGCCGCGGCGGTTGGCTGCCATTGTACTGGCGCACCACTGCGCTGTCAGCGCATGGAGCGAAGGTCCGAGCCGGCCTTTGTCAGCTTACCTGAAAAAAAGAAAAAAAAAAAATGAAAAAATTAACATGCGAACCGATTTCAGAGGCCTTACCATTAGCCTCAACGCAACACAGAAGATTAATCGTCTGACGTGTTTTTATCGAGCTATAAAAGGAAGCTCCTGTTCACTTCAATGGTGAGGATACTCAGCCTCATGCAAGACGCTTAATTTATTGAATGCTTCATAAAATGCATTTTTAAAAACCATCAGCTGTTTATTCAAAATCTTATATATCTACCAGTTTCGGTCAATAGACCATCTTCATGGATAAACTATACAAAAAATACAAAATAAACGTAATTAATGTGCACAAACAAAAAGAGGAAATAATCGGCAAAATTACACATAAAGAGACTGAAAATGGAGAATCATGTCAATTTAACTTATAGTTAAAATACTCAGAAGGTGTTAAAACTGAATGGTAAAATGCATCAAATAAAATACATCTAGCTGAGACAAACAGGAGTCAGTATAACTAAAAGTGTTAAAAATACAGTGGTCATCTTAGATGAAACCTATCAGTCAAAGACAACATAAAAAATAAGAACAGACTATAAATAAAAATGGAGGGAATGCCTTGTGCTAATTACATAAGTCAGAGACCATGAAACCTATGTTATCGATATTGGTAATACCATTAATGGATGTACAATATCTTTGGATATATTTGGACACAAGTGTAAACAAAGTTAATTTATTCTTACTTGACACGTTTCAAAAGCTATTGTGCTCTCATCAGTGGGATAATTTCATTTTTATTTTTTTATTTTTTTTATTTTTTTGTAAGTCAACGTAATACTGTAGATTCTCATTCGAAATTTATCTAAAACTGAAATATATGTAACGTGTGTAAAGACATGTGGATGATATAGGTTATTCATGGAATTCCATATTAGCTTCACTGTGCATCTCAATTGGCACACATTTTTTTTTTCTTTTTTTGACTGACTCAGCAACTGTATTACTGGTAATTCAAATAAGGCAGCAAGCAGTTGCATGGTCAGAGATTTTACTGTCGACCAGCTTCGTGCAATTACTTCCACGCTTCAACTATATAATTGTGTCATTACATCATGTTGAAATGGAAATACATGACACATTTATATACCTGAAGAATGCTAATAATTCCCGGATCCATTGAAAGCTCGGATCCTGCAACTGTGTGCTGCTTTATTGTAATTAATTGTGTGTTTTTGTTCTGACACAAATTAAGCCTATGTGCCGTGGATAACTCTGTGGCGTGATAACTACATGGTTCTCGCGTATTTCATTTATTCTCTAGAATGACATAAGGCCACTGTTACCATTTGGCGTGCAGCTTATTGGTATTTACGTGTGTTAATGCGTCTTTCTTTCCGTGTTTTCTGATATTTAAATTTTTTTACAGTGGTATACAATAAATTACAATACCAGTACCGCAATAAATAACCATTACAATCACCGTATGACATAGAGAAGCCAGCTTGAAATATTTAGTGCAAAGCTTGGACAGAAAACTCGTGAATACGCAAAATAACTAAATAGAATTGAGGACATTGGCCATGACACAAAGACAATAGATATTATAAACTACAAAATACGAATACGTGTACTATGAATCTGGAACACACAAACACATCAAGAGAAAAAATTACTTCATTAATAAACAGTATGCGACAAATGGCACATATTGACGTAAACAATAAAACTATAAGTGGAATTGGACACGTACTGAAAGCACACGGAGTCAACATAGCAAACAGAACAAAAAAAGTCGCACTGACGTGTCTTACGGCCCACAGATTTTTAGTTTTATAAGTTTTTGCAAACATTTTGGACCAAAATAATAATGTAAATAATAATAAATAAATTAATAAGAGTGTCTGAAACCCTTTTAGGAAAAAAATTTAGATGGTGGCGGGTTTCGAACCACCGACCTTCCGCGTCACAGTCTAGCCCACCACGCTACGGTTATAAATCGAAACAGGAGTTCTTTAATCTCATACTTTACATTGGCATTGTTAACTGATGTTAATATGGCATTTGTAGACATTAGATTATCATTTATCGTACGAAAAACGATGTGTCTTTGTTAATTCCTCAGTGTGCCGTTGCTTTGAAATGACAACGTGTAAGTTACAATGAGAAAATCATGAAATATGCGAGGAATGTCACGTGACATCTCCGAACGGCTGGTTTTCGTTAATTCAATGGAGCGTGTCAAATCTCCGTTATATCTGCAAATATGTCTCAAACGATACGAGATATGAAAATAACATAAGGGAGCTACGTTGTAGAGAATTTTATCCTCTACCAATTAGGTTATTCAATTTTCGTGTCAGATGAACGGTTCGTTTACAATTACAATTATATTACAAACGGCTTTTTCTTGGCTTTATTACCGTATTTTTTTGTCCGAAAAATTTGAAAAAGGGAGTTTCTGGTCTCTGGCGGCCTACAATCATGTCTGTAAAGTTTGGTTCGTCTTAAAAACAAGAAACACGTTACGGACAGACAGACAGACGGACGGACAAACAAACAGACAGACATACATCCCAAAATCGCCGTTATTTTGGCCAATATCTTTAAAACGCTACGAGATATGAAAAAAACATTAGAGAGCAAAGTTGTAGAGAATTTTCTCTTCTACAAATTCTGTTATTCCATTTTCCTGTCAGATAAATAATTAAGCCATTATGTTCATTTATATTCCGAGCTGTCAAAAGACGATCGCAAAGGCCCACTTTTAGTTTTACTACCGTAACCTAAGCTGGGCCAACAGAAAAAATAGGGGTAATCAAAAACACATCATCATTGACAAATAAGGCCAAGCTGTCATCTACCAGTTAACCTGATATTGCTGCTAAACTGTATATATCGACCAAAATGCAAGAATCAACGACCAGTTTCACTGAACATCCTAGTGCACTAAAAAGTAATAGCTCTCATGCAACTTTGCAGCCAATGGCTACCAGAGACTCACCGAGGTAGATAATAATTTGAAAGTTCTCAAAACTAGAAGATTCCAAGACGAAATATAAGAAGGACATACTCAGTATTCAGTAATATGTTCTGATGAAATGATTAGCATTTCAGTGGCCAAAGTTCAGCATGTGCTCTGTTGCCTACTAAACACTGGTCTGCTTTGGGCACTGAACTTATACCATGCATCATGACATGGACGATTATCAGGCGCGCATTGCGTCATGTAGTATAGAAATCCATGCCGCATTCCCCTAGTTCCAAAGTCCACCTGAGTGGTTGGCCCTGGATCATCATGTCCCACATTTCCAGTGGGCGACAAGTCTGGTGTCGTTGTGGACGAGGACAAAATTCTGCCCTTCTGTGAAAGCAAGAAGGCAAGAACTCGTCTTGATGCTGAAGCCCTTTTGTTGGTGTGTGTTTCCTTCACAAATATTTAGTTGCTTCTGTATAATGATTTGCTTTGAGCGACACATTGATTTCGGTTTTTAGATGCCCATATATGTTTCGCTACAATTGTAACATCTTCAGTAGGTCCTGTTTTATTACTTTAAAATCGAACAACAGCTATAGTTTTAGTTTTCGCAGAAAGCTTTAAAACAAATTACTGGTGGATGATCACAGAGCAATAAATGGATAATCCCGGACTTTGGAACACGTTAAAATCTCTTGCCTAAAACTCGTGGGCAAGGGAAAAGTAGATAGCAAAAGGACGAACACTGAACTGTGATCGAATTCTGTGATAAAAACTTCTTGCATGAATAAAATTTAAATCTTTTTCAGCGTTAAAATTATTGTCTGGAAGTACCGAAGGCAGCGAGCCAGGAGTACTAAAATTCCGCCTCAATGCGGACAGTTCTTGACAGTTCGACAAGATGTGGGCCACCATCAACCTCAAACAATGGCACTGAAGATGGTCCTCACGCAGAGATGTGGCCACGTATAGCCGATGCGCAGCCGGCAGAAGACAACTCCTTGATAACACGTAAATTGTGTTGCACAGTACGGTGTTTCCACTCTGAATTCCATATAACAGACATTTTCTGGTGTAATATCAGTAAAATATCAACTACTTGGATGTCAGTCTCCAGAGTTGACGAACTGGTAGCCTGCTTCGCAAGTTTATCAATCAGTTCCGCGAAATCCGACTTGTCCTGATGTCCAGACGAACGTACCGAACGTCCACTTCAAGGGTGTTGGTAGAGTCCTGGATAGCCAAGACCAGAGGACGGCGATGGTAACACTTGTCAATGGGTTATAAGCTGTTCAGGGAGTCGGTACAGATGAGGAAGGACTCACCAGAGGAGGAACGGATTGTGCTCGAGAGCGCGATACGTAGCTTCCAGATCTGTAATGTAAACACTGCAGCCAACCTGTAAGGAGGGTAGTTCGTTATCGTCTGCACGAAAATATTCGAAGCCAACATGACCATCAACTTTCGAGCCATCAATATAAGTTCTGAGCTCTGGGACGCTTCCAGAACAGACGAACACTGGCGGCAGAGGGCATCAGGCTGAATCGACGTTTTTGGCCTTTGTGACCAATCCTAACGGTTTTGGATGTGATATACACCACGAAGGTGTGCGCGGTGAGCCCCAAATAGATCCGCAGAGGACAGGCTCGGAGATCTGAAAGGAACGCGAACAGCGAGCGTTTCACTTTGCCTGGGCCGTCATTGCGGGAGTGTCTAGGAATGGGTGCTTGTAATTGGAATGCTTCCGTGAACTAGGAACCTGTCCAATGTAATTTGCTGGCAGTTGGTAGCGCCAGATCGGCAATGGAGACACAGCCTTGATAAGTTTATTCACTGGACTTATCCGGGAAGCTCCCAACGCTAGTACAGTAGAACTCCGAAGTAGTATCGGGTGTAGAATCTGCAATGGCGAGGGCGTTGTGAAACCACATGCCAGACTCCCAGAGTCAAGAAGGCACTGTATTTGTGTTAGTGATTCATAGAGCCTGTAGCGAAGCATGTTGGGATTTATTCCCATCTGCTTGCATTAATGAACCTCCGGATACCAGTGCCGTGGCACAGCGCGCCCGGTCAGAGAGCTGAGTATGCTTATTAGTATTTCTGTTAAGACTAAGTAAATTTTTTTTCTCATTTTATTGAAGGAAGGAAGGAAGCTTAGGGTTTAACGTCCCGTCGACAGCTCGGTCATTAGAGTCGGAGCTAACTCTCGGAGTTCTGGGTGAGGATGGGGAAGGAAATCGGTCGTGTCCTTTTGAAAGGAACCATCCTGGCATTTGCCTAGAGTGATTTAGGGAAATTACGGAAACCCTAAATCTGGATGGCCAGAGGTGGATTTGAGCCACCGTTCTCCCGAATGAGAGTCCATTGCGTTACCACTGTGCCACCTCGCTCGGTCATGTTATTGATTTAGGTATTATTAGGTTTCACAAGTAAGGTTAGGAAAGTTATGCTGTCATTAGTTTCTGTGTAATTATGTTTATTACGTAAGTTTTGTTGACAACCCTATTTAAATATATTTGAAAGTGAAGAAATATAAATATAACCGAGATTTCTATATCAATTTACTCAGTATTATTTACGCTATCTTTTACTATAGCCAGTTGCATGTAATTGTTAATTTTCTCATTATAATTAATTTAATGCTCTCAATTAACAATACGTAATTATCAGTGTCATTGTTTGGCTGATATAAATAGGATGCTTTCACGCCATGTAAATGAGTATTGTTTCATCCTTGCTAGGAGGCACAATCAATGCCAGTTGCGAGTCTTGTTTCATTTAACCTGGGGGCTCACAGTTCTTCCGTGAGTACGTGCGTGGCGAGGACGGGGCCCCTAGCTAATGCAGTCTTCCTTCGTTCTTTACTGCCTGGACTGCATTTCCTTTCCCCTCCTTTCCTATACTCACTCCTTCCCCTCCTTACCGGGTGACTGATACCCTTAACAATTTAGTCCCCCTATTCCAAGCAAACAACCCAACCCGACCCTTGTTTCGTGATATATCTGAGGCGCAGTCCACATCACATTGAATTCCGATTATGAACAATTATGTAAAAGTTCGTTCAAATGTTCAAATGTTTGTAAATCAATCGGACCAAACTGCGTGGTCATCAGTCCGTAGCTTACAAACTACTTAAACCTAGGTAAACTAATATAAGGACAACACACACACCCATGCCCGAGGGAGGACTCGAACCTCCACGGCGAGCAACCGCGCGCTCCGCAGCGAGACGCTTGAGATCGCTAGGCTACGCCACCGCGGCTAAACGTTCGTCAGTGTTAGTCGTTAGAAAGTGTATCTAGCGCAATTATGAAATAATCCTTCATATTCGTGTCACACTAGATGTACACCTCGGACTTTTTTTTTTATTCCACGAACGAACTGTGTAAATTTCCGTATTAATGATGTGTGGAATGTGCGTACTGGGTTGTGGTAACTGTTATTAATGAGAGTTGTAGGCTGGCCATAATTGGGTACAACTGAGCACTAATGATTCATTAAAGTGTCAATGAACTGCAATTCTGCATGTCGCCTTCATTATTTGTAGTAAACTAGTTTTGCCCCAGAGAATTTCAGCCAGGCGTTACCGAGCAACAAGGTTAGACTCTCTGGAGATGCCCTAATACTGAAAAAGTGAAGCCAGCAAAATGCGCTCTCCGGCATTTATTTGTGCCCAAAACATGTCTGCATTTGTATAGTAGTTCTAGTCGTTGAAATGAACGTAATATTTAAGTAAATACTACGATATGACTGTCAATTTAGTGTGTTTACGTAAAGAAGGAAGTATTCACACAGGATTTTAAGCAAGAAATCTCTGTTCTGGGCATAAAATCATGGCCGCTCTGGCTTCATCCAATGCCTGTTAACAGATTAGATAACGCCACTTCCATTCATTCTAAGCTCCTTGTTACCGAGAGCGCCGATCGAGAACTTCAAGAAGCATGGAACTACCTCCCGGTTATGTCATAAGCCGTAGATCCGCTTGAGTTACTAATCTGTAAATTTTTCATTTCATGTTATCCACAAGCTGTGTTTCGACAGTGAACCTTGAGTGAATTGAAAAACTCAAATAAGAGTGTACTAGAATGAAACTTTCAATCTGCAGCGCAGTGTGCGCTGATAAGGAACTTCCTGACAGATTAAAATAGTGTGCCGGAACCGGGACTCGAACCTGGGACCTTTGCCTTTCACGGGCAAGCGATCTACCGACTGAGCTATCCCGACACGACTCACGGTGTCGCCCCACAATTCTACTTCCGCCAGTACCTTGCCTCCTACTTTCCAAGCTCCACAGAAGCTTTCCTGCGAACCTTGCAAGGTAAGAAAGGATATGGTGGAGGTTCAAGTCCGGGTTACGGCACACAATTTTAATCTGCCAGTTAGTTACATATCAGCGCACACTCCTCTGCAGAGTGCCAATTTCATTCTGGAAACATCCCTTAGGCTGTGGCTAAGCCATGTCTCCACCATATCCTTTCTTCCAGGAGTGCTAGTCTTGGAAGGTTCGCAGGAGAGCTTCTGTGAAGTTTGGAAAGTAGGAGGCGAGGTACTGGCGGAAGTAGAGTTGTGAGGCGGCATTGTGAGTCGTGTCGGGATAGTTCAGTCGGTAGAAGGCTTGCCCGCGAAAGGCAAAGGTCCCAGGTTCGAATCCCAGTTCCGACACACAATTTTAATCTGCCAGGAAGTTTAAAGAGTGTACTAACTTTTACTTCCGGTAGGGTATTTATTTTTTATTTTATTTATTTATTTGGTTATTTAACCTGACCAGATTAGGACCATAGGGCCCTCTCTTACATCTGATCAGGAACAACATAAACAAAGGATTTCATTACAAAAAAACACTGCATTAATAATATTAAATAATAACAATATATGATAGTACTAATAATATTAATGATAATAATAACACAAAAGTGAAAGTAATACTAATAATAACAAGAGATATTCACATTTGAATAAAATAAACAGAAGAGAGAAAATGGTTAGTGAAAGAGGAGAAGATTGAAAAATGACAGTGCTAATAGATGTGAGGAAGTGGAGACATATATGAATGGAGATCTCTGCTGGCGAAAGGAAAGGGAAACATTTATGGGGGGAGGAGGAATTGACAACAGTTGGTTACAGACTGGTAAGTGGAGAAAAAGATGGCTATTGTGACAAAAGGTGAACCCTTAGTTGTCTTTTAAAGTTTTGAATTGATTTTATTTCTCTTAACTTTTGAGGAAGATTGTTCCACAGACGTGTTCCCGATACAGAAAATGATTTGGAGAAGATTGCAGTGTTATGTGAAGGTAGAGAGAGAGTTTTATTTTGGTAAGAGCGTGTGTTTCTGCTGTGCTGTTCAGATAGTAATATAGTCGTTGAGGATAAGTATGAAGGTTATGAGAATGATGTGTGTTCCGTAGGATATGTCGGATCAACGTCGCTGCTGCGTTCATAAAGTGGTCTTTCCGGGAGCCGCACTCACATTTTAAACTGAATCATTTTCGTTTCACATATTTTAAACATAAAATAAGCAGTTAGACGTGAAGAAGAGAAATTTCTAAATGCACGGCATAGCGAAGAGAGCTTTTAACGATTGCGCCTCGAATTCATACGCAGAAGGCCCGCACCGGCCTCGCGAACCAATTAGCACGGACAAACCCCGGCGCCACTCTGGAAAACATTTGTCGAGTGGCGGGCGCATCCCGCTTAGACTGGAAAACTCCTCGGCCGTTCCGCTGAAGAGCTGCAAGGCGGATGAAAGCCCCGGCAGCGCGCGTCCGTCACGCGGAACGCAGTGCTGGGCCTGTGCCTGTGTTAAGCCGATTAAAAATAAAATCTCTTTCGGGCGGGCGCGGGTCGGCAGGCTGGCGCGTTGTATTGAATTACAAAGCGAAAAACGACCCATTTTACGGGGCGTTAATTAAAAGCCGTCACGACGACGCGCGGCCCCCCGAGTTCGCTCCACGGCTATTCCGGGAAAGAGGCCGTCACCCACCGAGTTTCCTTGTGGCCGCGCCCACTCAACTTTGCTTCATTATTACTACTGCTGCTCGCAAGTTATCGAGAGTAGAGGGCCTCCGAGAAAAAAAATTCCATTTAAACTTCCGAATAGTTTTCTGCTTTATGTGGAACGAATCTGCGTTTGTCACGTAGTTTAGAGTGAGTTATTACGCAAAGTGATTAAAATTTGTCCTACTGAAAATTGCAATCTATGTCGGGCTGCGCATCTACATCTACAGCCATACTCCGCAACCTACCCGAGGGTGTGTGGTGGAGGGTACGACTACCGATTTTCCGGAGAGTACCACTAACGATTTTCCCTTCTATGTCAGTGACGTATTGTTCGCGGAAAGAAGGATTGTCGGTGTGCCTCTGTCTGGGCTCTAATCTCTCTGATTTTATCCTCATGATCTCTTCGAGAGATATATGTAGGAGGGAGCAATATACTGCTAGACTCCTCAGTAAAGGTATGTTCTCGAAACTTCGACAAAAGCCCGTACCGAGCGTCTCTCCTGCAGAGTCATTCACTGGTGTTTAGCGATTAAATTACATTAGATTAGATTAGTTTTTCGTTCCGTAGATCCATGTTTAGGAGATCCTCGGGGATGTGGAACATGTCAAGAAACAAAATTTACAAGTTGAATAATGGATAATACTAATAATATAAATACATACATTTTAAGGTTTTTTTTTTTTTTTTTTTTTTTTTTTTTTTTTTTAGCTGATGATATAATAATACTAATACAGTATGAGTACATGCATCATTTGGTACAGTTTAGAAATTCACTAATGGAGTATAAGTAGTTGGCCACTACAAAGTCTTTTAGGTTCCTATTAAACTGATCTTAATTTGTAGCTAAATTTTTTATACTTGATGGTATATTATTGCAAAAGTGTGTTCCTGAGTAGTGGACCCCTTTTTGAACTAAAGTAAGTACTTTTAAGTCATTGGTAGATCATTTTTATTATTAGTATTGTATGTATGAACTGAGCTGTTTGTTGGGAAAAGGGATATATTATTTATGACAAATTTCATTAAGGAACAATTATACTGAGAGGAAGTAGTTAATATACCCAGCTCTTTAAAGAGGCTTCTACAGGACGTCCGTGAATTTACTCCACAAATAATACGTATTACACGTTTTTGGACTCTGAAGACTTTTTACTGACTTTAAGAGTTACCCCAAAATATTATACCATCTCCGTAACGCTTCCACGATTACCAAATGATCCTGTAACGAAGCGCGCTGCTCTCCGTTGGATCTTCTCCACTTCCTCTATCAATCCCCACCTGGTACGGATCCCACACCGGTGAGCAGTATTCAAGCTGTGGGCGAACAAGTGTACTGTAACCTACTTCCTTTGTTTTCGGACTGCATTTCCTTAGAATTCTCCCAATGAATCTACGTCTGGCATCTGCTTTACCGACGATTGATTTTATATGGTCGTTCCATTTTAATCCTTCCTAATGACTACTCCCAGATAATTAACTGCTTCCAGTTGCTGACCTGCTATAGTGTAGCTAAATGATAAAGGTTCTTTCTTTCTGTGTATTCGTAGCACATTACACTTATGTACATTGAGATTCAATTGCCATTCCCTGCACCATGCGTCAATTCGATGCAGATCCTCCTGCATCTCAATACGATTTTCCATTGTTACAACCTCTCTGTATACTACAGCATCATCCGCAAAAAGCCTCATTGAACTTCCGATGTTATCCGCAAGGTCATTTATATATATCGTGAACAGCAACGGACCCACGACACTCCCCTCCTACTTCGGAAGATTTATCTCCATTGATTATGACCTGCTCAATCCAATCACACAATTGGTCTGATAGACCATATGCTCTTACTTTGTTCATTAAATGTTTGTGGAAAACTGTATCAAACGCCTTGCGGAAGTCAAGAAACAAGTACAGAGTCTACATGTTCGAATGAACAGACAGCATTACCCGGCGTTTTCCGGGATGTTTAGAATCTGTCCCGTGTGTGTGTTTATTCTATTTGTAATTAGATTCTATATTGAAATAAAAGGTTTCAGCTTGGTAGGCGATCTGAGATATTTATTTTATTAAAATTAACAACATATCGATTTCGTCCCTGTGATGGGACATCAACAGTGCGTGCTGTTAAAAACAGGGTACCTTAGTCAGACATTGAAATTAACATAAAATTACATACAAGAATGTTACAATTATATAATGGAATTACATACCAGAATTGCAAGTCATGATGACCTATGTGCACTGCTTAAAACATTTTTTCGTCATGTCATAGAATACATTTAAAAGGTCTTGCTGGTACAAGCCACAAGTATAAAATGAGGTAGCTGCGTAGGTGTACGTCTACGCAGCTTAGCCTGTAGAAAGCTGCTGCCTGGCGCCCTCTTTGTTTAAAATCAATTACATTGTAACATTTAAAAAAAGTTAAATCATATTAAACGCTTAAGAAGGCAAAAATGGTGATTCTAGGTGAATTAGAGTTTAACAAATAACGTACACAGATTATGCAATATATCATTAAAATATAACCATTTATCAGCTCCCTCAGGCGGGTAGGTATTAGAACATATCTTAAAAATCAAAATTTGTCAGCATCAATTGCTAAAATTTAAGGTACATTGTATCACGTACAAATTTCTATCTGTTTAAAAAATATTGTAAAGTAAGACTAGCATCAAAGGTAAAATCATTACAAAGCACCATATAGTGTGTGTGTGTTTTAGAGAGAGAGAGAGAGAGAGAGAGAGAGAGAGAGAGAGAGAGAGAATACACAACAGTCCACGCCATCTAGTGTTTCAAAATAATACTACGCTGGCCATCTTTGTTTACTTAATATAAGGCGTCTAAACCAAAATATACAAATATACATGAAGGTTCAAACATGATTACATAGAAAGAGAAACTATCAGTTTTTTTTATTGTTACAATATGCGCTTACATTTTCAAGGTGACATTGGTATAGGTGGTTCCATTCGACTCCCCTTCAATGACCGCAGAGTCGACAGACGTTCCTTCGTCATTGCTGTCCTCTGTCCATGTACTTCTCAAGCCAGTCCCTGTGCTTCTATCCCTTTCCCTATCTTACTGATCATCTCCTCCTTCCTCCTTCACTCTGACTGCTCCCCTTTCCCTATCACTTCCTCCAATCCTTCCGACATTTCCTCCTAACCTGTAAGATAAGTTCTTCATCCCCTCTATTTTCCACCTCGCCTCACTCGCTCTGTCTCTCTCTCTCTTTCTGCCCATGTTCACCTATCCATATCCCCCCTCTGTACATATTATTCCCATTCAATGCTCTTTTCTCTGTCCCTTCTCTGTCCATCTGGACCTCCTCCGTACCACTGTTCATTCTCTTTCTTCCCCTGTATTCATCTAGTGTATTAGCGTGTCATACCTATCCCAATAGGACGTTGTTGATTCTCACCCATACAATATCCAGATACAAACTGGTATGTATATGATGCTTTGTTCAAATCAATACACGCATATTTCGTTTGTCTCTATAGAGAACATCGACCTTTCGTTTCGTAAAATTACATACATTTTTGACGACGTTACAGTGTTCAATGAATGAAATAAATCGCAATTTGCAATCAGTTATGTCTTCACTGTACTAGGTTTGGTATTCCATCTAAAGTGCGGCGAATGAAAATTTGTGCGCGGCCGGGATTCGAACCCGAGATTTTCTGCTTACTAGTCAGACGCATTGACCACTCCGCCACCGAGGACACAGTGACCAGACCGACTGCAGAGGACTCTTCCCTGCACGTCTCCCGCCACACCCAAATCTCCATTCGCCAGGCTATGATAATACGAAAGAGACAGCGTGGCGAATGGAGATTTGGGTGTGGCGGGAGACGTGCAGGGAAGAGTCCTCCTCAGTCGGTCTGGTCACTGTGTCCTCGGTGGCGGAGTGGTCAACGCGTCTGACTAGTAAGGAGAAAATCTCGGGTTCGAATCCCCGCGGGGCACTTTGGTATTCCATCTAAACCTAGTACAGTGAAGAGATAACTGATCGCAAATTGCGATTGTTTCACTTTAGTTTCGTTGTTACTCATAACAGCTGAACACTGTCGTGTTTCATGGCCACTTTAGGTTTTCCTGTAGTTTTGTAATTATTTGCAAACGTGTCGGACAAAAATAATGAAAACTTATAGATGACAGCATTACAGTACTGCGTTATGGTAACATCAATGCAATCAACACGTCATGTTCTCTCTGACCGTATTTTAACACACAGCCAGAATTATTTGATATTTGAGTTTAGCTTTGACAAACACTCATTTTTTGAGCTTTAAACTGTTATTGTAATATCTCTTCCATATTTTCATTAACTTTTTCCGTTAAAATATCGTTACATGTCTGCCCGTCGTAATTTGTTCTCCTTTTGAAGTTTATTTACATTGACTGTATTTGTTTACGTAAAATCAAATGATAGTGTGATTAGCAAATCTGTCTGAAACGGTGCCAGTTATGGAAAGAGAGTAATGAGAGTAAAGCCGTGGACATTTTTATCCTCTACAACTACGTTTATTCAATTTTGGTCTCAGATGTACCGTTAACGCGTTATTTGTAGTTATTTCCTCCTGTCAAAAGGTCATCATGAACGGCCTATTTTTACTGTTACTAACCTATTTTTTGCCTAAACGTTAAACAAAAATAAGGTTCTGGTCGCTGCAGGCCAACAATTACGTTTGCAAATTTTGGTGCCGATCGGTTGAACGGCGTGACCTAAAAAGTAGGAACTCTATAGACACAGAGCGTCAAATCGGCGTTATTTTTGCACATATATCTGATACGATGCGAGATTTGGGGAAAACGTAGCAGAGCATAGTTGTCGAGTACTTTCTCCTCTATTTCCTCTATTCAACTTTCGTCTCAGATGAACGGTTAAGGCGTTATTTTCCTTTAAATTTCGAGCTGTCAAAAGGTGATCAACCACTTTCAGTTTTACTACCGTACCAAAAGTGAGCAAAATAGTACGGTACAAAGACATAATTTTTAAGATCTTTCAAGTAGTGTATTTGGATTTTTCTGTCAAGTATGCTGCGAGCAAAATCACTAGTAAAGACGCAATAAAATATCAAACTTGATGCACTAGTTACTTACTCAACTCAGGTTTACGACACCGTATCTCCTGAATTATATATTCCACAGTGATATAACTTTTTACTTACATTCAGCAGCCTGTGTGGATACTTGCTGCAAACATTGTTGCGAATAGA
Organism: Locusta migratoria; assembly: GCA_026315105.1. Classification (NCBI taxonomy): domain Eukaryota; kingdom Metazoa; phylum Arthropoda; class Insecta; order Orthoptera; family Acrididae; genus Locusta; species Locusta migratoria. Next base: position 352,352,182 of record CM048750.1, read on the forward strand.
GAAGCTACCTAAGAAGTGACAAATTGAAATATTATGCCCGATGCGGCAGTTTTTCTTACAGCTCAGAATTTATGAGAGCACGCTTCCTAAACATTCACAGTATATTTTGAATGAGTGCAAATTATTTTTCTTCATGTTGGATATATCCAGGAAATTTATTTGCCCTGCTTATTCTTTCTCTAAAGGGATTTTCTTGTGTCCTTGTGTATCTGGTCCATTTTATTTTCTGGTTCTTCTAACTAGCATAGGATACCAGCCATGTATCTCCACCAGTACATTTCAAAATGTATTTTCCTGGTACTACTCCTTGAAATTTTGATTTTGTACTTTGAAAATGTTTGCTAACTCTTCTAGAAAAAAGGGATCCCATTCTTAGCTTTTCTTCTTGTAGGTAGAATGTTTTACTGAATTCGAAAATATTTTTGTCCAGTAATGATATGCTGGAGCCTACTTAGGACTCTTACGTGTTTTTCTGGTAAATGGTTGTATGTAGCTTTTGTTCTATTATTTTGACTGTTTCTTTGAGTGGGATTGTGGATTATATGTTTTCAGCATCACATGAGGTCAACTTGGAGATATCAGTGCTACATAAGCCTTTTATGTAATTTATGAGTTATTTTGTGTTTCTTATTGTTCTGTCATTTTGTGTTGTGTGCGAACATTTATCATGTCTGGCGTGGGTATGTGTGTGGGGACTTTGCTCTAACAACTGTTCCAATAGGGTTATTTCTTTTATAAAATTTTGGCTGGCTCCATAGATTTGGTGGACTAGGTTTCATAAGTCTGATACGTGTTCTTGTGTCTTGTTATTGTAGTCTTCCTTGTCCATAAGGACCACTCAGCTTCCCTTGCTTGCTTTAGTAAACCTTATGTCTTCTCTGTGTAGTTTTCCTCTGACGTTTTTCACGTTTTCATTTGGTTCATTGTCTCGTTTTATTGTGTTCAAGTCTTTTATCAATGATATTTTTCATTTCTTTACCTATTCATTTTCCTATTCGGCCTATCTTCATTGTGCTTGTGTCCTGCCTCTGTTCTTCAGATAGTATACTTTCAGTTTCTAATATCAAATTTTGTCGAAATATTCGTTTACGTTTGTATTTATATTGTGTTTTAGACCCTTCTGTAGTTGTGGTGTTTTTTCATCAATAAGTTAAGTTCATAAAGTGTGGGTAGGAATTATGTGTATATTTCTTCCTCCTTGTGTTGTTTGACTCTGTTTGTTTATCCGTTAGTGTAAATAGTTTCTTATTTTATCTTTGCTTTAACTGTTCGATGATGTTACTGGTGTACTCATCGACTTTTCCTAGTACATAGCATAGAAGAAGACTTTTATTTATGGGGTCAGCTATGTACAAATATGTACTGATTTCGCTTGTGAGCCAGCATTTTTTTAGCTAATGACTTTGCTTTCTGAGCTGCATGTATACTGTTGTTGATCATTACATTTTAATATTTAGGTACTAGGTCGTTGAATTAATTGTATTTACTAAATCTGACGTGTTGGATCGTTTGATGACGCTTTATATGGATACTCTGCTCGTTCAGGTGAAGAAATAGAAATGATTACCTGGGCTTTCGATACATGTTTCTTTTTTGTTTTATTAGACCAGTTCTTTCAATTGCAAAGATCATATAATTATCCTTCACAAACCGTTCTCATTGAGTTTATTGGTGTCCTCATACTGAGAGACCAAATTCTGTCTCACCAACATATGAGGTATTTTGCCATCAGTCATTATCTTCCCTTAGAACTCCCGCGCATATTCTTTCACTTTTCGCATCACACGTAATTAAGAAGTTGAAACACACCACTGAGCCTGTAGGCAACACTAACCCTTTCCTATAAATATAGATAGAATACGGACTTAGATAAAAAGTGAAAAAGGCTTCAAAAATCAATCATTCCTCACTTCAGTGTTCTGTTAATTTAAATGTTATGATTATTAATGTTATGGAATGAAACTTCAAAATAGTGTACAAATAAAATAATATCGTCGAAAATGTTACTTGGTGTTACCATGTAAGCAGTTTCCTTAATACCCATTTCGCTCAACAATGCAGGGAGGCTCGGAAAATCCCACAAGTATGTCCACGTATTAGGTGAGCAACTCCAAATGGTTATTAGGGAGTCAGGAAAAACGGAAATCATAAATAAATAACTGAAAAGAAGCTCTCACAACGATGGAACAAGAAAACAGACGATTTAAAATGTTTCTAGAAGGATATTTTCACTGTTCAACGGAGTTTTCGCTGATATAAAATTCCTGGCGGATTCAAAATCTGTGCCGGAACCGGAATTCGAGCCTGGGCCTTTGCCTTTCGCAGCCAACCACTCTACCGTCTGAGCTATCCTGGCACGCTTCACGATCAAACCTCACAGCTTTACTGGAAGTTTTACATCAGCGCACACTCCCGTGCAGAGTGAAAATATCATCCTGGAAACATCCCGTGGGCTGTGGCTGTACCATGTCTAATATTCTTTCTTTCAGTACTGCTAGTCCTTCAAGGTTCGCAGGAGAACTTCTGCGAAGTTTGGAAAATATGGAGAGTAAAGTTGGAGGACCGACCGTGAGGCCTCACAGGGATAGTGTATATGGGAGAGCGTTTGCCAGCGAAAGGCAAAAATCCCAGGTTGGAATCCCGGTTCCGACACACAGTTGTAAACCACTAGGAAGTGTTTCAATGAAAATGGTCCAGTTTTCGACAATAATAAGTGTTTTAAACAAAAACACTGAAAATATGCTAAAGAATTATATATTATCGAAACTGTTACACTTATTCGTCAATAATAATTTTTATGGTTGCAGCTCTTGTTTGTCTCTTATGCTTTTTAGTATACAGCAAGAATATTTGCTTGTGACTTGAGCAAACACAATTCCGGTTTTTATTTACACAAGTATTTTTCAGTGAAGTTTCTCCATCTTCAGTGCGTTTATCTTTGTTATCTATTAATAGAAATAGAAATAATTTTAGTATCACAATATTGCGGCTATGGGTACTTACGTCAACAAATTGTTTACAGAAAGTAGGAGGAAAATTATAATTTATCTTCACATTACACTTTGTATTTCATGTGGTTCTCTGATGTTTGCCTTTCAGTTACAGTTACAGTTTACAATGGTCTGTTATGTAGAAGTACTCTAAATTGAGACAATGTGAAATTATTGCTCTTTTCCTAGCTTTCTGTTTCACATTAAGTCTCAAAAATGATTGAAAATTCGTTATTAATTGCAGATGAATCAGTGGAAGACAATAATTATAACTGAATTGTAAACATCAGGCAACTGCATGAAATACAAAATTCGATATTAAGGTATACGTTAATTTTTATCTTAATTTATGTAAATACTACATTCATGTAAATAAGTATAGTCTCAAAAAGTGTGATATAATACTAAAATAATTGTCGGAGCCGGTGGTCTTGGGGTAAAGTGCTCGACTGGAAACAAACCGATCGGACCCCGGATTCTTCAGTCTCCACTTTAACATCCTTCACCTCTCAACGATGTGGGTAGTCGCCAGAAACGACACGTGGTTCGGATTCCATGTTAAGCTGCAGGTCCCCTTTCCCTGGTTGGATAACCGGGGTAGGCTAGGGATATGGAAGTCGCCGAAGTGGCGTCCAAGACTTGTACCAGTCCAATGAGCCACATTATTATTATTACTAAAATAATTATCAAACAATAACTCATTTTCCAGAGAAATGTCTCAGTGTATCAAAGATAATGAATACAAGGCAAGGCAGTCAATTAAAATTTCTGCCGCAGCTAAGATTCGAACCCAGGATATCATGCTTACTACGTAGTGGCCTCATGGATAATGCGAATGCAGGGAGTATCCTAAATGCGTCCGCCTCCACAACTAGAACTTCAATTCCACCTCAGTGTTCCCCTATGTAATTCATTTCAACATTATTGGGGCTCTCGTGGTGGACTAGCACCCCAGCAGTGAACGGAAATGGGAACTTGTACAAAAGTTGTTAATCTGCAGACATATACATTGTCTCCACATAAGAAAAATATGGAATTAAAATTTCCGTCACATACAGCAATCAAACAAAGGACCTGTTGCAATATTTTGAGATAATATATGTCTCTTGAAATTATTGTTTGATATTAATATCATCTACACCTGACGTACAAGGCACGATTTTTCTCATTTATGTTGAATATGAGGATACTATGGCGCTACTGAAGAGTCTCAGCAATATTGATACAAGTTATAGAGGAGACCATCGAAGCAGAAGTGAAGTTTGCATTGTGAAGGGAAAAATGCTCAGGAAATTTGTGTATTTTCTTTACCTATGAGGCAAATGGTTGACTGTATAAAACGACTGCATAGCAAGCATTAGGTCCTGAGTTTAAAAAAATAAAAAGTGTATAGAAAAGAAACAATATGGTATAATTAATAAAATTAAAATAAGAGGAACAAAAAGTTTTAAGGGTATGAAAATAAATCGATCTTCTTGCATGAATTATTAACCCCTTCAGTCCTGAATTATTGTAAAAAAAATAGAATAAAACATCATTTTGCACTTTCTCATAAGACCGTATATGTTGTATAACTGCGAAAAATTAAAGATTTTCATATTTGGTTCCAAAAATAAAAATAAAAACACAAATAAATTGGACATTGGGACTGGAAGGCAGTTAAGTATGTGAAATAAGAAGTCAACAGTTATATATGTCACTCAATATTTATTGTGGAACTTATACCGCCAAGTGGATTTTGTGCAAAGTTCATAAATTAAGACATAAAATAATTTCAATGAGTGATATTATGTCTGACGCTCTGCTCAACGGGTCCGTCATGTTTCCTGTTTTTCATTGTTGCACGCCATTCTAGTGGCAGAAGGCAGCAAGAAGCACGTAACTAAAAGCGACAGATGTCCAGTAAACAGGTTACTGGGTCTCAAAGTAAAGAGTAATCGTATGGTTTTCTAAAATTAATACGAAGTCGGTGTCCAACATATTGGACGCAAGGTCTGAAAGGGTTAAAGAAGAAATTCAAAAACGTAACAAAATTCATCTAAAAGAAAATTAATTAACATCAAAATAATAACCAATTATGCTGAAATCAGCATCAGAATAAATAGAAAATACATATACAAAACTTAACAAAACACATTTTAATTCAATACCTCACCCTCTATTCAACTAAAATGTTATAGCAAGTAACAATCGTGTTTGGTAAAGATAGATGGACATGTCCTTAAGATACTTCAGTAGAGTCTCGATTATCCGACATAAACCGTCTGCGGCATGGTCGAACAAGCGGGAAGTTCGAATAACACGGAAAATAATAATAATTAAAAAAATACATAAAAAGTTTGCAAAATTTATTTGAACATAGAATACGTGAACAAGAACTGAATATAATGTTCAAATACATTAGACGGTACTCAACAAAAGTGAAGAGATATCAGTTTCACCTTCGTTTACTTCGTTACGAAACTTTAAGGCTTTTCCTGCATAACAGGTCCCGACGTGGGTACACTTTTATCTCTATGTTCAGTAAACCATAGGAACAAAGCTTCATTTACTTTTTCATAACCACATTTTTTCATGGTTTTCTGATCTTTCAAAGCAGTCGAGGTTATTTTCTGAAAACAATTTCATTGCGGTTCCTTTTCCAGTTTCCAACTGTTGTTTTCCCGCCGTTATAATGTTGCCCCACTTTTTAAAAGTTTCGCCATTGTCTATTCTTTTTAAAGCTTTAAGATTTCCGTTTTTTTCGTTTTGAAGCCATCACCACAACATTTAATAAACGAAGTGCAACACGTCCACTCCTACTACAGATCTACGTCGGCACTGAAAAGTGAGGAGTAGCAGACGGCGACAACGAAGTGAATGATAATGACGCGCGCCAAAACAGCTACTCTGTACAGTCCCGGCGTGGTGAAAGGGTCGGGCCGGCAGCGGTGACCGAGGGGACTAAGGCGCTCCAGTCACGGTCTGCGCGGCCACTACTCCTTAGGTCGGATAACCGAAGATCGGATTATCGAGACTCTACTGCATACCTTATTCTGAAATGAAAATTGTGTATCTGTATGAACTATAAAACGATGCCTGCACTGTAAGACGGCAAGTAATGAGAGCATAGAGCCGTGGCGCGGCTCTCGGTACGCGATCGATTGTATTTGCGCGCACTAGGTTGGTACCGGTATTGTTGCGTGCGCCCTCTGGTGGTACAGGGAGGAAGTAGGTAGACGGAGGAAGACTGGGCAGTCTGGTTTTGAGCAGCGAAGCGGGCCAAGGCAGTACGTGCTGGAGGAGTGGCAAGGAGCGGCGAGTGGGGCGTTCCGGACGACGGGAGCATAGCTGCAACACGTGGCTGGGACACCGAAGGACGTCGGTCGTACCGAGGCAATTCACTGGCTACGTTTCCCTCCCTTACTGGATCGTGAGTCGGTTAACTGCCAGTCTGTCAAGCTGTGGGACAGTGTATTTTCGGAAGACGGTTGTAGGAAGGAAGAGGTTAATCGTTGTTGGTGATCGCAAGATTTGTTTAGCTGTGCCGACCTGTTAATTGTACTTGTTGCTACTTCGTTATTTATTCTCCCGAATGGGTACGGCTTATAGGAGTGTTTCAGCGCCGTGTTTCAGCGCCGTTTCAGCGCCGTTTCAGCGCGACAGTCTAGTCGCTTTATTCGCAACGCTGTGTTAACCGAGCGGTTTAAAGCGCCTACCTAATAAGCAGGAGTTTCTGAGTTCGAATTTCCGCTACAACACACATTTTAATTCAATGCCTCTCCTTATATTTAACACCTTTCGTATAGCGAGACAATGTGGTCTCAAGGAACTGTATTATTTCTTAGTTAAAGTACTTTGTAAGCCTATGGACTAATAACCAAAGAGGTCAAGTCCCTTAGATTTACAAACATTTGAACATTTTCTTCAGTCTGGCGTCTCTTTTACATTGGTGTCACAAATACATTGTAAACGTTCCCCTGCAGTCTCGCTACTGCGACGACTCGAGTGGCATGTTATATGCCTGTCCTCTTGAAGGCATGTGACGCTATTCAAGGCCGCCTTGCGCCATACGCAAAGAATTGCGGACTTCGGTTGCTGTGTGAAATATGCTTGCTATGACCCACTCTAACATCCCTCTTATTTTCTACATTCATTTCAGATACACCTTGTATATGTTCCAATATTATCGACAGGGCAGGTGGTTTTGTGCGACAGACGAATAATTAACCCTTTCATTCCCAGTATTGTTTCTGTACAACAACGTATTAATAGTTGATTTATACCGTATTTTGTGCGTCAATCCGTAAAGTTGCATTTTTTTATGACAAACATGCTTCTAGTACGACATTTTGTCGCTTGGTACGGCGTGCAGCCACTTCTGAGGCATTAAACTATCCATTTTGGAGGTTGTGTAGCGTTGCCGTCTGTACGTCGCTGGGTGTTGTAATGTTACTTTTTTTTTTTTTTTTTATTATCACTGGTGTTGTCAAAAGATCAAGGTTGAAAACCGGAATTGAAATTTAAATAACCGTAAATTGTGATACCCTTTTCTTCGACTGACTCGTCTGGTTGGTGTGTTTGGCAAGGAAGAGACTTGGGTAACCTATTGTGTAACGCTTCTGCCCATGCCTTGCTCCTTTTCGTAATATAAACTACCCGTATGGACGACTTAACAACTTTATACCTGATTTGTATTATAAAGAGAAATCAGTCCTTTTCATAGTTCTTAATATTTTATATATGTTCTAAGCAGTAAAATTCCATTCTGGCCCTTATCTGTTGAAGGAGAGAAGTGTAATTTTCATTTTATGTTCATTTCTTGTCCAGTAGTAAAAGGGGTCTCGCGTGCGGGTGAGCAAGCACAGCGAGGGAATATTCGGAGCGTGCTTTGGTTATGAGGCCCGGTAAATTCTGCGTGCCGAGAGTGAGGGCTTGTGCCACTCGTGATCCGGTACCGTCTTACTCGATGTCGGACGTGTTTTCGCGCACGGTTTGCGTACGTGTGCACTGGTTGTGCCTGCGTCCCAACGTGAGAACTCCCCTGTCCGTATAAGACGTGGGCCTTGTTGTTAAATTTTGTTAAAATTGATTCATTGTGCCTTAACATAAGTCGCTTAACGGTGCTTTTAGTCTGTTCCAGAATTGTGCCTCTCAAGCCATGTCCGGTTCCCCTGGGCAACGAGTGTTCTAATTGTTTAATTAATATAAGAACTTGTCTTGGGTTGTTTGTATAATGATAAAAGCACCTTGTTCATTATTTGTTCTAATCAAATTCTTAGCGGCCATTCAGTCTGTTCAAGCGAACTTTATTGTAACATTGGTGGCTTATAAAACTATTTTGTGAATGTTCGAACATATTGTTCCGAATTAGACGGTATTTTGAAAAAAAAATGGTGTTAACTGAGTTGTGATTTTATCAGAAGTTCTTGTGTTTAATCCGAAGTTCGTCTTAACGATTTGCTATAATGTTTCTTGTGCTTGATGTCAGTGAATTCAGATCTATGTTGGTTTTATTAATAAATGTCATGTTGATGTAACTGTGAATACTGCTGCATATTGTTTTCCTCGGGCCTGCCTTCCACCCCACAGACCAGCTTCTCCGCTCCAAGCATAAAGAGCTCACTTCTCGAATAACAGAATAAAATATGCACTTTCTCGAAAATCCAGTCCCTAGTGACCGTCATCCGATATTATGTGGAGTTGGTGCTACGTCACAGGCCAGGTGTGACCTGGTGACAAGTGTCAGAACGGGAGGGAGTGGCGGCGACTGCAGCCCGGAAAGGCGGCGGCGGCGCCGGAGGCGGGAGGCGGGAGGCTGGATCGATCAGCTGCGTCCTCTGGGGGCGGGGGGCGGAGGCGGCAGTGGCGACCAGCGCTAATTGTGTCGCGGCTCTCAGCCTGACCGCTACAAGGGCTGCCGGGACTCGAACCGGCGGCCACTTGCAACGGAACACGGGGATCGCCGGCAGAGTCGGTCCCGCGCTGCCCCCCAGCCTTGCTGGAAGCCACAGTTGGTCGCGCGTAATCCGCAGAGAGGGCGCTTCGTCCGCGCTGGAGTGACGGCCCGGTCTCGCCGTAATCCCGATGCGTGGCTTGCTGGAGGGTTTAACAGGTCGGCTCGACAGTCTGCATTATGATCACACGGTGTGCGGTGTTTCGCTAGTCCCGTTCTAAATACCAGAATACACTCTGAAGTGGAATGCTGTCTTTATCGGCGTTCGGTGAGTCGTAGTGTTCATTGGGATGCACATGAAAAATAATTGTCTCGACCATACTTTTTAATTTATTTCTACCTTTCGCGTTTCTACTGTCGTCATTTTCGAACGCAGAACTGGATTCGAAACGTTCAAATGTTTGTAAACCTTTAATTTTTTTAATGAAGACATTTAAACAATGTACTTAGTCGCTATATTACCTATAACATTTCTTTATTTTGTACAAATAATTTCAGTGAAGCCTCGTCACCATTTTCAAGTACTTCTGTATCATCAAATACTTTTTTTTATCATCTAAAAAAATCTCTTCACACAATTAAACTAAAGTACTGACTCTGTATTAGTACAGTGCGCGCCACCTACTTTCGCGGCGCGCCGCCATGCACGCACAGCGCGGCGTTCTCACGACGACAGCCACGAGCGCCCTCTGCTGCAACCCCGCTCGTGGCCACCACGGAAAGACATCGGGCACTTCGGACTGAGTTAGCAACCAGTTAGGACCTTCGTAATCAGATAGGCACCAGTGAAGACTTTGCTATCGTACAGGCACTTGGCAGGCCTCTAACAACTATGTATCAACATTCTGCAGTACTATGTAAAAGTTAAGTATTGTTACATTCTGTGCAATATATATCTCTTTCTAATTTACTCGAGTGTTTATAGTTTCTGGCTGCTCCCCTCCGTACCTGCACCAGCGGGCTATCCTTATTCCTGTGTCGGTCTTATTCCACTCGGCCACCGACACCTACGGCGAGGCTGGGACACAAAAGCGGCGACGAAGTTGGGACACAACAGTGGCGACGAGGATGGGATACAAAACAAGTGATTATAAAAATAAAATAATAAAAATAAAATATCCAGTCCAAAATAATGGATTCTTACATCAATTCTGTAATAAGAGAACAGGTCTGGGCTGAATTATTATAAGCTATGTTCCTAAGACCTGTTTTCTTATTACAGGAATGATGTAGCAATCCATTATTTAAGACAGGATATTTTAATTTTATTATTTTTGTTTTTTACACTCACTTGTGTTAGTACAGAGCCAGTACTTGAATTTTGCGAAGAGGTTATTTTTTTTTTTTTTTTTTTTTTTTTTTTTTTTTTTTTTTTTTTCAACGCTGTCAGCTCCCCTGCAATCATGTTGTAATCATTATTTATAATGCTTCCTGTGTTCTCGGACGTCAAACTAAGTACAAAATGCAACTTCATGACGTATTAATTTTTATTGCACAAAGACTAATTACATGACTTGCCCTAAGACTACCTCACTACAACTGACTTGAGTGCAAGACTACTCACGTGCCATCGTGCGTGTATATGTAAGCAATGCTGGTTTCCAGAATGTTCTAGAAGAAAGTTTATACAATGTCAATATAAAATTCCGTTTCTGTAACATTAATGTACAATTTTCGCAAATAATAGGCGTATCAGATTATTGATCGTAAATTAAAATAATTTTTCAAGTGTTTACATAACAAACAAAAAGAGAGATAAGATGTCACGTGATGTCTTGTGGTGGCCTCTTCATTGCCTATATATATGGCGCTCCCTCAAGTTCTCCTCGCAGTTCGCCACTCTACCTCTGAAGATGCCTTCCGCAGCCGAAGATGAAACGTTGGGGGAAAGTTTTAAATATCGACCACGGATTATGAGCCAGGAAGTTTTGAATGAAGTTGACGCCGGCCGTGAAAGCTTACATTGTATGATCACAGATAAGATGTGTTCGAAAATTACATTTAGAGCTTGAAAGTAGCCTGTTAAATTATGTAAGTAAGATCTTAGGCAGTTGAGATCTGCAAATGCTAGTTAAAACGCCCACTGCTCTAAATTACTTTACGAGTGGCCACAGCACTTGCACAACGGAAATTTATCTAACTGCTCACTCCTTAACGGAGCAGCCAACGTTTTAACTAACCCAAAATCGGTGTTAAAAGTAAATGAAGAGATAATTAAACATGGGACGGGGAGCAAAAAATTATAAAGCAGAGGTTTGATACTTTAAATCATCATCTATTCAATAAAGTGGACGAGCACATAAATGTGGGGACCAAATAAAACACACACCTTTTACAGTAATGAATTAAATCATGAAGTCACTGCCCGTAATAAAATTGTTCCTGCATTTATGAATATGGAGGTAACGTGGGAGGAAAATTGCAAACACACACTGGATAGATGCAAGCATATTCGTTCATTCATTCAAAGTCAGACACGCGCATAATGCTTGCGACACTTAACCCATGCGGGATCACCTGATAGCAGTGACAAACGAAGCGGCGGCGGTGTTTTTGACGATATGGCGGGTGTCTTGACGCACAATTTTAGAATCACTACGCACTAAACCAACTCACGGTCTGGGAGGCAGCGGCATACTATTCTTAAGTACAACGTGGCATGCGACCACAAGGAATTAGATAGAATTTACAAAAGAATTTAATTTAAGATAAGCCAGTAAAGTACACGCTAGACTTCATATAGAAGAAAGCTTTTATTAATAAAAGCATCGCTGAAGGCCAAAGTAATGAGCGTTACGAAAGCACGTAGTGGAATCAGTCATACAAGACAGAAAAGACGGAATCAAACTATAAAATCTGATAGATATTTACCATACTCGCGGATACAGACGCGACGCGACGCGCAAACGTCAAGAAAAAACAACAAGAAAATTTAAACATACTAAGTTTACACAAAGGCTGAAGGCCACACACGAGTATTCTAACTTGACAATAAACCGGACACAAAATCATCATCAGAACGAAAATGCAAATACAAAATTTACACCTAATTACTCGAGTTCTGCAAATTAAGAAACATCACCTCGCATATCGAAAGAATTACTCAATAAAACTATCACTGATAAACCACGAATGCCTGATCACAAATAAAGCAAAGTTCTAACAGCATGCTTTCCCCTCAGCATGATTCGACGAAGTACTTACTCCCACGGTCGCAGCAGTAAGGCTACGGCAAAACTTTCGCCACCGCACACCGGATGTAGAGCGCGCTAAAAACCCGGGCAGCGTTCGTTTCACACTGGCATTTGCAATCGTGACGTCATCGTGACGTACCAGTGCTGTGAATGCGGCTATCGATCTGTCGATCGCTACAGCATCAAGATTGAGACTGTTTATGAGTATATGGGAACCAGTAGTAACTAGAACTTTTTAAGGACAGTTCACTGTACGTCAGAAAATTCCACAATGCATTTTTTATGGCGGCATTCACACTGCCCGTCACCGGACCGTCACATCACGTCAAGCTTTCTCAATAAGATTGGTTTGTCGGAACAGTTGTATTGCTAACATTGGAAGTTAACCTATTTTCGTCACGCGATTTTGATGTTGTAGTCGATGATTACAGGGTTTATATTCAAATTATCTTATTAATGTTTATTTCATTGTTTACTTTGTTTTAGCGGTAAATTCCTAATGTTTCATAAAGACGTAAATATTTTTCTCAATTCTGTGTCCGCCTAAAAGCGAGGTCGGATATCTGAAACCGAAAAATGATTTACGTTTTGTAATATTGTAACAGAAAAGACTGAAGCAAACTTTTTATCTGAATAACATTGTAATTTGATGACGTATTTGTCATTAAATAACATTTTGTATGAAAAAGTCGGCATAATGAAAGGAAAAATTCAGTTGTTTACGACGGTATTAACAATGTCAGTGGGCAAATCGTAATGGATAAAGTAAACACGCTCTATTTATGCTCTTATATATGTTTATTTTTTCGCTTGAAAATAGATATGTTTTGAAATGTTTTTCCAAGTCCCTCTACTAACCACACTAAGTTGGCAAAAAACATACATGTAAAGTTTTCTTTGGCCGTCGATAACACAATGTTGTTGTTCCCTCAATTCCAGTATTAAACTTTGACTTTCTACGTAACAGATCGCAACTCGTAACTTCACGTTCACCATCGCGCATTGGGATAGGCGAATTGACGTGACGGACAGTGTGAATACAAATTGACGTGACAGTGCCCATAAATTAAAGGCACATTCTGTACACATTTTTCTGTTAGTACATGCTGTATATTCTCATTTTTTTTCAGCTGCAAAGGTGGTTAAGTTCTATCACACTCTATTTAAAAGTACTGTGATTTTCTTCACCTTAAACCTGTGAGCAAACACTACTTTTATATTTAGTGCTATAACTATGCACGCCTTTTCTCTGCCTTCAGTATTCCTGTAATGTTGCCTGGAATAGCTTTTTATAAGCATCAACTTCCCGCTCAGTACAAATGATCACACAATGGCACACTCACGACAAAGAAAATGAATATCCGAATTCATGCAGTCGACACTGAGTCATTCAAACGCGCTCGCAAAAGTCGATAGTCGAAAGCCCACCAGTGACAGTCTCCTTACGTCACAATGACGTCACGATTACAAATGCCAATGTGAAACGAACGCTGCCCTAAAAACCCATACACAGCGCGTTCAGAGCATAGCGGCTACCAACCCTCTCCACCCGAGGAAGATAATGCCCTCTTCAACGGCACCAGAGAGGTCTCTTGTCACCTCTTTCGTCCCAGATTAGGTTGGCACCACACTAAGAACACGGCCACCTCGCCATCTTACCAAGCCCCCACAATCCCGTAAGCGGCCGACTGCGAATAGCGGACAAATTGAAGAGCACCCCGGCGGCCATTGTGGTGGCAAACTTCCGCGCGAACTTTAAATGTGCGTAAGTTTCTTTTGATTAGGTAGAGTATTCATTTGAGTTAAGTCTCGAAAATTATGTCTAATTGAAATACACAACTACAAAACAGCTTCAGACTCCTTGAATATACAGCAACTGTCGGTTTTGTGTAAATTTATTACACATACGATGTAGAAATTGGCTAACAGCGTTTCCTCTTCCTAACGAAACCGAACTATAACATGTAGTTTTTTGCGTTCTAAGAGCAGCATATGAACGGGATTTAACGTCAGACACGATTTTTTGCACTTTCTCAGTATATTCTACGATTGTGAAACTTTTGTACAAACATTAATGCCGGCCGCGGTGGCCGAGGGGACTGAGGCGCTTCAGTCACGGTCTGCACGGCCACTACGGTCGGGGGTTCGAATCCCCCCTCGGGCATGGATATTTGTGTCGTCCTAGTTCGTAAATAGTTCATAAGTAGTTTGTAAGTTTAGGGACTGATGACCCCATAGTTACGTCCCATAAACTATACAACATTTGAACATTTTGAACAAACATTAATTTCTGAAGAGTTTCACACTTTATGTCTCTGCTTTAAAGCTGTATTCTCCAATATTTACATTTTTCATAGCATCAAAATATTAAACAGGGTTGACTGAAACAGCTAATGTTAAAAATCTATTGTGAAAGTGAAATATGCCATCAGATACATAACTGAAAAATAGTTTCTTACGTTGTGAATACAGCATACAGCCACTACCAAATTCTTTTAAGAACACGAAATATGCCATAACGTTTTCTTAAGTAAGGCATCTAACAAAAGCAATAGGGTATCTAGCAAGAAAATTAGCATTTTTAATGCTGTAAGCCAAATACCTTATAGCAGAGTGAACTGCTCAAAAGTCAGCAACTATCGTCACAGGGTTTAACTTAAACAATGTGCATGCACTGTGGGTATGTGCCGTTCATATATGGAATTATACACAGGTCTGCAAACCCCTTTCAGTTGTTATACCTATATGTAAAGCAGATTACTTTTCAATTCTGCGTTACAAGTTGCTAATATTAATTTCATAATCAAAAATTCTAACTGCATTGAGGCAACTAATTTCGTGACCCCAATAGTTATTTTACACAATCATAAAATGAAACTTTTTGAACTTCCTGTCCACGAGTACTGCCTAAAGTAGCTCCTTTTTAAGAGCCGTTAGTATTATAAAAGACTGTTATTTATTTCATGCAATCCTATATTGTGTTGACTAACAGTCTGTTAAGCAAGAGTAACTATCTCTGAACACAAGTAGTAAGGCCACCTGTATTCCTGAGAAATATAAATGGGAATACAGTATTCGATCTTCTTATTCCTTTCTTAAATTGATTTATGCATTTAAACACTGAGCAACTCTTCACCATCAAGCTTCAAGTACACTGCGATAGTCATTCAATACAACGTGACTATCAATTTCGTATATATCCCGCTCTTGCTATAAAATACACGATTTACCTGCTAATAACACTCGTATTTATCTGACGCTTGCCACTACTATGGCGGCCGGGCGAAGGTTGAAATTATCCCGCGACAGCAGCGCCGTCAGGAAGTCTAGTTAATTTTACAAGGTCTTTGCATCTTACCAAGTAAGCTTGTCTCTGGCCACCCAGCAGACGCCAGCGCAGACGACAAACGAGGCCCTTAAGTGCTAGGCGGCGACTGCGCGGCAGTCAGTCAATATGAAAACCAACCTTCCACATGCACATGAACACACCAGTTCAGTCTTGTTCATTGAAGAAATAAGAAGTAATATCAGAAGGTTACAGACACACAACTGGCTGGTGCATTTCGAATGGGTTAAGGCACATCAAGGGATATGGGGAAATGAACTAGCTGACAACCTTGCTAAAAGAGCAGCTCGATCACGACAGTCAACACGCTATAACAAAATACCTACAAGTGCCGTAAAGAAGAAACTTCGAGAAGAGTTTAGGAACAAATGGGACATTGAGTGGCACAGAACAAAAAACGGGGGAAGCACTAAACCGCATTTTCCTACGATCCGACAACGTTTAATGATTAAACTTCCAATATCTCCGAATTTTACAGCTATGCTAACAGGTCATGGGAAACTGAAAGCCTACTATCAGCGGTTCAAAATAAATGAAGACGGAACGTGCACATGTAACAGTGCTGTCCAAACTATTGACCACGCGCTTTTTGACTGCTGCAATTTATTGAAAGAGAGGGACCATCTCAGGAAAAAAATAGCTGCCAAAGGAGGAGGATGGCCCGTCAGTAAATATGGCTTAGTACATAAATACACTACAGACTTTTACAATTTTTGTAATTCAATAAGATTTCCTAATGTATAAAACTTTTACAATTCTTGTAATTCATTAAGATTTCCTAATGTATAAAATTGTTTGTTCCTTTGTAAACCATGTCATCTTGTATACTGTACCTGTGTTTGTAAGAACATTTGATGTAACCACCTGAATCAAACCATCAAACATGTAATATTGCTATGTAATGGGGCATGTTAAATAATAAATAAATAAAAAAAATAGTTCAGTCACACGGGTGGAAACATATATAAATATCATACAGAATAAAAATAAAGCTCTGGAGTAATATGCCTTTCCAATTCACTCACTGACAGTACTGGACTTCAATACAGCCGGCCGCGGTGGCCGAGGTGACTGAGGCGCTCCAGTCACAGTCAGCACGGCCACTACGGTCGGGGGTTCGAATCCCCCCTCGGGCATGGATATTTGTGCCGTCCTAGTTCGTAAGTAGTTCATAAGTAGTTTGTAAGTTTAGGGACTGATGACCCCGTAGTTAAGCCCCATAAGCTTAATAAACATTTGAACATTTGAACTTCAATACAACATAAAACATCAATTTTACGTAGCACAGCTGAAAAGAAAGTTACATCCTAAAATATTACACTTTATTTGGTATTAATTGTACTTAGATCGCATATCTGGTGCAGCAGTTGAATAACACGCACGAAAGACTGAAAATTAAACTAAATTTACCCATTATACAGGTGCTCCATGGTAGAGTAGCAATCAAACGTCTGTTCAGCGGAGCCGACATTACTGACCATGCCGGAACTTAAATAGTGGCAACTATTTATTCACAACCGATAAAAGACCGTTACATGTTTGCACCTGTTACTAAAATGTTCAAATGTTTGTAGAGTCTATGGGACTCAACTATGGGGTCATCAGTCCCTAAATTTACAAAATACTTATGAACTTACAACTAAGGACGGCACAAATATCCATGCCCGAGGGGGGATTCGAACCCCCGACCGTAGTGGCCGTGCAGACCGTGACTGGAGCGCCTCAGTCCCCTCGGCCACCGCGGCCGGCCACCTGTTACTGTCCTTCAAACTAGTCACTAGCATTGTGTACAACCCGTTGCCAACAATGTGGGAGGTGTAGTAACCGTCACCAGAGTCTGTTCTGTTTATGTTTCGATTGGAACGGTATACTGCCTGTCCAATCTCTGGAACAGTTCCGAAGTGAATGTCACGGAGTGGTTCCTTCATCTTCGGAATCAAATCAAAGTCACAAGTACGTAAGTCCCTGGAGTATAGGGGTTGGTACATTACTTCTCAGTCCCATAGACCGAACAGAACAGCAACAGCTTGTGCTGTATGCACCCACGCATTGTCGTGTAAAATTATGGGTGGGTTGCTCTGGAAGCGTTGCCACTTCTTGAAGACCTGCTTGATGCTGACATGCTGTACGACTCTGGCAAATTCGATCCAACTCCGTTTCTCCTGGTTCAAAAATATAGTGACACCAAGACGATCGGACCGAAGTGATTGGTTTTCCCTCGATTGTCCGCACGTCAGTCGGAGGTGAGGTAGGTATGTCAACATTGCATAGTGTCACCACAGCAGTGTTGTCGCTATTTAAGTTCTAAACCTCGTATTATTACTTTAATTACTTATTCCTATGCCTATTGAAAAACTCATCAAGACATTTACTTACCAGCGAAATAAAGGCATTGAAAATATAAAGTTCTCCGAGTGTATTTATCCATTCTTTAGTTTCTGCGGTGCAGGAGTCTGGAGTGTTAGCGTCAAACTCGTGACCGTTCGTTTAAGACTGTGCTTTGATAGTGCCACTACAGTTGGCTCTTTCTCCGCTAGCAGCGTTACTATAGTTTCAAGTGTACACTAGACTGAAATTGTGGTGTCGCACCTATTTTCGCCGCGCGCCGCCATGCACGCATGGCGCGGCGTTTTACGACGTCAGCCACGAGCGCCCTCTGTTACAACTCCGCTCGTTCACTTGGGACAGGGATAGGAAACAGTTAACACTTCGGACTCAGATAGGCACCAGTGAAGACTTAGCTATCAGACAGGCACTAGGCAGGCCTCTAACTCAACTACGTATCAGCATTCTGCAGTACAGAACTATGTAAAAGTTAAGTATTGCATAAATTCAGTGCAATATATATCTCGTTCTAATTTACTTTAGTGTTTCTAGTTTCTGCTGTCCCACTGGCTGCTCCCCTCCGTACCTGCACAAGCGTGCTACCTTTATTCCTGTGTCGGTCTTCCTACTCGGCCACAGACACCTACGACGGATACGAGACACAAAAGCGGCGACGAGTCTGGGACACAAAAGAAATATTAAAACGTAAATGTTGATTAAATACCATGATGACTGTACAAATTCAATATTCATTTTGTTCAGTCATTTTACGTAGAACATAGGGAAAAAAAGGATGCATGTGGCGAAGTAAAAAAGTCTAACAAAGAGACCAGATGGGCATGGGATTTTAGAATTTTTTTATGTTTATCGTGCGTGAAATTCACAACACAAGTAACAATCAGCCAAAGCCATTCGACGCAACTCGCGAAAATTCTCAAGAAAATCGACTTTGAACTTTCGCAAAGTACACGTAAGTACCAATAATTGAAGCCGTTGTAGCGTCTGTCGGTGTACCTCAGTTGGAAGCGTTCTTGAATTACAATCGAAGTTCGGTGGTTCGAATCCTGTCGTCACAAGTTTTTTATTTTTTGTGTTCAAATACTTACACAATTTTAACATCTAATGGTAATTCTTACGAAAATTTAACGTATTTTTGTATATTCCTAATTTTCTACCTTTTACAGAAGGTTGTTAATAGTAAAGGTTACGATCAAAAAACAGTAAGTTAAATTTTTTGCACTATTGACTTCACTATTAGTTGACGACGGTTGTCTTTGGTTGTTCAGTTTTACTTTATACACATAAACAAACTAACACAACACCTGGAATTAGAGATCCCAAAATGTTTTATCTAACTATATTCGAAAACAACGAAAAAGTACCTGTCACAACGGGACTCGAACCACCGACTCTGTGATTGTGAGACCACAACCCTACCTCCTGATATACACCGACAGGTGCCGCAACTTTTTTAAATTATTGGTACTTACGTGCACTTTGCAAAACTTCAAAGTCGATTTTCTCCAGAATTTTTGAGAGTCGCTTCGAATGCCTTTGGCTAATTGTTATTTGAGTAACGAGCTTCACGTACCATAAATATAAAAAAATCTAAAATCCGATACCAATGTGGTTTCTTTGTAAGAGTATTTGACTTCTATACGTAAATTAATAAATATCTTGATCCCATCGTTACCAAACTTAACAGGATTACCAACTGGGAGAATGTGAAGAATTCCTAAAGATTTGATGAACATTGCTTCAGCCATCTTGGAATCTATACTAAACATGCATACATACACACAGCGATATTTACATATCAATAATATTCCCTACCTGTGTATACATTTCTTTTCTCGGAATATATATTTCAAAGATTTACGCCAAGGGTGGACAAAAGCGCTACTTCGAGCGCGGATACCCGCAGACGTTCACACTGTCTGCCGCGGGTACTAGCAGCACTGCCCCCCCCCCCTTCCTGACTGCAACACCACTGCGTTGCCATTGTGCGGCAGTCAGTCATTATTAAAAGCAACCTTCCACATTCATACAAACACACAAGTTCAAACACACGGTTGGAAACTGAAATATACATTGGGAATTGATCATTAATATGGGAATAAAATAGTTGATTTTCAGATAAACAATATTAATGGAGTAGAAACACTTCACAGTAATGAATAACTTAAAATGGAACACGACCACACATTAAGTGGTCGTATTTCATCATCCTCCGCTTAGGTGCGATAAATAGTCTGGAACCAATTCTATTATACTGGATTGGATCCAGGTTAAAATTATGTACACAAAAACAATTCTGTGGGCAACTATGGACATCCTTTTTAAATGAAAAAAAGAGAGATAAATTAAGAACCATTTAAGCAATAACACTAACATAAGCAAACATTTTAAATTATTTAAACATAATTAAAAAAAATAAAGATGGTGATGTATTAAAACCTTGGTTACTAATATTGGAGGGTAACATTAGAAGATTAAACAAAATTTACAGAATTATACACGTCACAATAGAATTTTTGAAGCTTAATATAATGATATTTTCAGTCCTGGGAGTGTCTTAAAAAAATCAACTTCGATCCACTATGGTAAGCGTTCACTTTCTTGTAACAAAGTTTATGATTAACGTTTCGCCACAAACTTCGATAAAAACTTAGGGGCATCAACAGAGAGGAAGTACTCTTTGGGATAACTGGGTGGAACCCACAACCTGCACTTATTTAACACGTTATTACTGCCAAGCTGCCGTTCAGTGTCCATCCTCGTCGTTGATTGTCCATTTTTCCAGCTGCAGGTGTATCTCGCCTCGCTGACGTCTCTTCCTCGATGACTTAGAGCCATTGGTTGGATCAGTCATCATCTTGCATTAGGCTCAGAGGAAGAGAAATTTTGTGAGCACCCTCAATGGCGAGCGATCACAAGAGGTGGTGCCACACCTCTGTGGCATAGGTTTTATGAAGTTCCAACATCCAATCGGGACCGAAGGATGTGGAATTTCTAAGTGCCGAAGCACAGAAATGTGTTAAGCAAGGAGGTTTATTTAAGTCTTCTGGCACTCGCGAAGTCACAGGAGTGCGGTGATGAATGTTGAGGCGAACCCAAAACTAATGTTTTTCGGTGACAGGGACCAAATAGGAGATTGGTGTGATTACTAGAAAGCTTGGAGACGTCAGCGCCTCCCAGATGGTGGTCAAATGTTTAGCAGGATTTTGCCGGAGGGTATCGGCAAAGACATGTTAAGAACTGTGACTCTTCAGTTTCTCCCGGCGTATTTGATAATCAAAATATCCACAGGTGTACTGCCGGTCTATAGTGTCCAACGGGCACAATATTTCGGCGATCATACATGTCGCCATCATCAGGTGAACTAACCGACTG
This sequence comes from Locusta migratoria, assembly GCA_026315105.1. Taxonomy (NCBI): domain Eukaryota; kingdom Metazoa; phylum Arthropoda; class Insecta; order Orthoptera; family Acrididae; genus Locusta; species Locusta migratoria. Next base: position 352,373,365 of record CM048750.1, read on the forward strand.
AGCTCTTGGAAACGCGCCGGCACGGAGATCCGCACGCTACGGCTGCTCGAAGGGAACTGGGTTCTAGCCCGGTGGCGGGCGATTTAAATACCCTCGGCCCGCGGAGCGACCCCTCCGCGGTCCGCGCCCCGCGCCGCGGCCGCGCAGTGGAACCGATTGCGCCGGCGTCTGAGATGACGTCGGTGTGAGGGCTCTGTCCGCCGTGGTCGTCACTATGTTACGTTTGCTAGATTTACTCTTAATTACCACAATCGCTGGTTCCCAACCTTTGCTAAGATTATAGCCACAGTCACGGCTTACGAGGTCGTCACTTGAGCGTATTTCAATGGCCTCTCTAACGACGCAGTCCCAGTATCTCGACGTCTGTACCAGAATCCTAGTGCGTTCACACTCCATCGCATGATTCTCCGACAAACAATGTACAATGTTGAGCGACCGCCGACTTGCTCGGATACATCAATCGTGTGTCCCTCTGGTGTTCAACGCATCGATCCCCGACGGTACGCATCGCCTGTCCAACATGACTTTCCACACTGATACGGAATCTGGTACACGCCGGCCTTCCTCAAACCGAGATCATCTTTGGCGCTCCCCACCAGTGCACGAATTTTATTTGGCGGACAAAAAACAGTTCCAACCTGGTGTTTTTTCAAAATGCTGGCGACCTTCCCCGAGATTACGCCCGTATATGGAACGACTGCAGTGCCTACACATCCCTCGTGTTTTCATTCGTTCCCACAGGTTGTGATGTAGTCGTTGGGTGGAGACCCCGCTGAATCTGCCACTTTGAGTACCTATTTTTTCGAAATACTGTTCTCAGGTGTTCCAATTCCTGGGGTAGACTCTCTGCGTCGGAGATAGTGAGCGCCCTATGTACTAGAGTTTTAAGTACCCCATTCCTCTGTGAAGGGTGGTGACAGCTGTCTGCTTGGGAACCAGCGATTGGGTTAATTAAGAGTAAATCTAGCAAACGTAACATAGTGACGACCACGGCGGACAGAGCCCTCACACCGACGTCATCTCAGACGCCGGCGCAATCGGTTCCACTGTGCGGCCACGGCGCGAGGCGCGGACCGCGGAGGGGTCGCTCCACGGGCCGAGGGTATTTAAATCGCCCGCTACCGGGCTAGAACCAGAACACATACAACACATGACCAACAGAGCAAACGCGAGGCTCAAACAACTCTACCCGATGCTCAACAGGGAAAGCAAACTGAATAGCCGGGTGTCGAGGAACCTCTACATGACACATATTAGACCTCTGATGACGTACGGTGCTCCGTGCTGGGCATACGCGGCGCCAACACGGCTGCGCCGCCTGCAGCTCATACAGAACAAGGTACTACGCATCATTAGCAACGCTCCACGATACACACGCACCGTGGACCTTCACAATGAATACCGCCTAGAGCGCCTCTCGGTGGTATTCAAGAAACTCGCCACACGACTATACAGAAACTCGAGACACTCGAACAACCCCTTCATCCTACGCTTGGGGAACTACGATCACAACCATAGGTGGAAACATAATCGCCCAAAAACACTTCTCCTCAGAGACTAGCCACCTACGGCCGTAGGGAACACCAACTCACAAACACGATGAACATGGCAAACCCCTGCAAAACAGCAATCTGACTGGCAATGCCAGCTGAGCCCACAGCCGACCTACAGGCAAGGCAGGGAAACCATATTCATCGCACTAAACACAAACAAACCTAAACAGTCCCGCACACTTAGCCAGTTCTATGACCGAACTGCCTAACTACCTTGACAGACTTGGCTATGTTACAGGTATTCTGCCACAGCCGACCCAGGAGGCATCATTGGAGCTCAGCTGCAGCAGAACCTCGCATCAAAACGGACTGATTCTTTATGACGAACCTAGCAAAGTTAATGGTACTGAGAAAATACCCATCACTAACATTACCAACCCTTGCATGATCTGTCGCAGATAGCATACCGCTACTGCCCTTCATACCTACCCCACTGTCGCAGAGGTTTTTTTTCCCTTGGCTCTTGCCTTGGCACTTTTTTTCCTCTGCCCTTACATACCTTTACCCTTCGTATACCTTTCGACCAATTCTATCTCCAGATGCACCGTATTAATGGGTGATCGCGCCCACACGTACGGATAACATCGCGGTTCCCACATCCCGTGATCCACCTTAGCAAACTAACTTAATTACGGAGGTGACAGTAGAACTTTTGTGATGGTCACCACGTTGGTGTGGGCGTGGAGGGGCCCCATCCTTGCGGCTAGAACCCAGTTCCCTTCGACCAGCCGTAGCGTGCGGATCTCCGTGCCGGCGCGTTTCCAGGAGCTCAGTCGGTCAGTTCACCTGATGATGGCGACATGTATGATCGCCGAAATAGTGTGCCCGTTGGACACTATAGACCGGCAGTACACCAGTGGATATTTTGATTATGTTAAGAACTGGCAGAGAAATTCGTGAAAGATTTGATTGTAACCAATCCTGTGTTAGGCGAAGTGGTGAGTGATGCCATGGCATCGGTGTCCTAATATTTGTAGCAACTGGCCTGGTTGTGACCGACACCAGACACCTGTGCTATGCTCCTGCTGTTCTCGTTGAGTGGCGTGCAGCAGGGCACATAGTGGCGCCGGAACTGTGCCGACCTCGCCTCCTAGGGTCGCCTATTTGCAGCCGCCGGGTCCCTCAGGTAAGCGTGGCCCACTGCATTGACAGGAGCGCGCGTCATCTGCTCCCTCAGCGATGTCATTGTTCGAAAACAATTTAGTTTTTTTTTTTTTAATTTTTCTTACATTATGGGATAAAGACTAACTAAATACAAGATTTAAAGGTTAGGTAAGCTCTAGAAGTACCTTCGAACGTTTATGAATTTTTAGTGAATGACTAAATTAATGATTCGGCTTTCAGTATTTCGTAAAGTATGAAATAGTGTAATTTGGGAACACAGCTAATTAGTAGCGATTGCAAAGCACGTCAACGTGGTCCTGTTCACTTAAAGTCATTGTCGCTGTTGAAGCCTGTTTGGCGTTGGTTTTACAGAGGTAGTTTTTGCTTCCAAATTCAAATATTCAAATGTTTGTAAATCTATGGGACTTAATTTCTTCGGTTATAAGTCCCTAGACTCACAAACTACTTATACAAAATTAAACTAACCTAAGACCAACACACACACACACAAACAAACAAACACACACACACACACACAGATGCCCAAGGGGGGGCCCGAACCTCCGATGGTGGAGAGCCGCGTGTTGCACAGCGAGACGTTTTAGACTGCTCGGCTTTTTGCTTCCAATCTTGCCTTTATCAAAGTCGTAACTCCTGTATCTTGTGAAATATCACCAACAAAACCAGAAGGCTTACGTCTATTGGGCAATTTTAAAATAAAATCTCTGGCGTATTTGTAATCTTTCGGTAAGCAGTGTTGGCAAATGACACAGTCTTTGATTACTTACTCACTCCACCGACTTTACTTATATGAGAAATTGTTACTTTCTGCAGCCGGAATTTCATTTTAGGCGTCTCACAACTTCTGATATTAATGATTTCATATATTTTTACTTTTACGTTTTTAATTTTTTTTGGTCACGCTGACATCATGTTAGTTTTTGTCCTTTAGTCTCTACGTTTCAGTTTTCTTTGACAGTTCTTTTTCGAGTTTGTATTTCTTTTACATTTAGGGCACACCTGATTATCTGGATTCTAATTTGTAGCATAGACATTGCTGGTGCTGGTATTATAAGGAGAGGATAATTTGGGAATCTGCCGAGAATTCCACCTATTTTGAAAATCTTCCTCTTGGAATTAGATTTATAATCTGCATCGGCAAAATATTCACTGCAAACCACTAACGAATTTTACAGCATATTTGTCGTGAAGGTTTCTGAAAACTAATGCCGATAGTTTTTCGTTTCTCATTCATACATAAGAGTAAACAGCAGTAAGGTATCTGTAACAAACAAGGAGAGTATTTTAGATTATTGGGATACATAGCAGCAGAAGCGTAGTATAGTATAAACGTAGTTTTATTGCAAATATTGAAACATAGCACCAATACGCACTGCCGCAATAAGAATTCAAGTAATAGCTTCCTGTATTACTATTTCTCGCTTCCTGTATTCCTCATCTTCATTAAAAGAAGACTGCAGTCCGTCGACAATTTTCAAGCCCAATAAATGCTGCAAATAATATTAAATATTCTCTGTTTACAGCTTACACTAACTTACACGACTTTCTGCACAATTATCAAAGTGTGATCGAAATTTAGAATCGATTTCTGTCTAGTATTAACTGAGTGTAAGCTGCTAACTCGTGGGAACGTATTGCTAACAAGAAACGACATTCAAGAAAATATGTATTAAGAGACCAATGTCCGAATTTTCAGGCTGCTCGATCCAACCGTTTCAGTGCAGTAATGATAATAATAATAATAGGAATTAAATCAGATAAGTTGTATCAAAAATAGCACCGAACGTCATACCCAAATGAAAATTAATCCAAATCCAGCGATCCATTCCCTCCTGTTTTGGGCCCGGTTCCTCCAGGTGTCATCAGTCCCCAGGGCTGCCAGGTCCTTCCCTGGTCGTCCATTCAGCGCTGCCTTGGTCGTCCGATGGGGCGTTTGGTGTTTGGTTTGCCTTCAAGTGCCATTTTCGCCTGTCTTCCTTCTGGCATACGGGCTACATGCCCCAACCACTGTATTCTCTTGCTCTTTATCTTCTGTAAAATATTTGGCTGTCGCATCAGAAGGTAGATTTCGTCTTTTGTACTCCTTCTCCAGTCTCCGTTAACTAAAATTAGTCCCCATATCTTCCTCATTACTTTTCTTTTAAATATTAATAGTTTTTCCTTGTCCCATTTAATCATGCTCCATGTTTTTGAACCGTATATTACCGCTGGGCAAATCACCGTGTTATAGATTTTAATGTTAGTGTTCACAGAGACTGATTTGGAGCCGAGTGTGTCTTTCAGGGAATGGATGCATTTCATTCCCACTGCTATTCGTTCCTTGACGTCCATTTCTATTTTGTTGTCTGTGGTAAACCAAGATCCCAAGTATTTGAATTGGTGTACTCTCTTGAAACTCATGCCATTTGTCTCCAAAAATTATTCTTGCTCTTGTCTTCTTCCTAATTGCATGAACTCTGTTTTATCTTGGTTTACTTTAAGCCCAACCTTCGTGCACAGCTGTCCAATTGTTGGTACATTCCTTTCAACTCGTGCTTAGATTGACTTAACAGGACTATGTCATCAGCATATGCGAGACCGTTAAGTTACAGTCCACAAGTACTCCAGCCCACTCCTGTTGCCTACACTCTCTTAATTACATTCTCTAAGATGGCATTGAACAAAACACCTGAGAGCGCGTCCCCTTGTCTGAGACCTGTTTCTGTCTCGAATGTTTCTGGTGTAACTCCTCGGAAACGTACTGCTGCCTTTGACCCTTTCATACAGGTTTGCACCGTTCTCACTAGCTTTTCACGTATTCTGAGGTCACGCATTACATTGTACACGCTATTCCTGTGGATGCTGTCATATGCCCGTTGAAAATCCACAAACAGACTGTATATATGTTTGTCATATTCGCAGTGTTTTTCAAACAGTTGTCTTAAGGTGAAAATGTGGTGTATTGTTGATCGGTTTGGTATTCCAGTATGTTGTTCTCTAAGAATGGTTGCAATTTTCTGAGTATGATGTTAGACAGTACCTTATATGTTACATTCAACAGGCTGATACCTATATAGTTGCCACATTCCATTTTGCTTCCTTTCTTGTGTATTGGGCATATTATAGCCAATTTCCATTCCTATGGCAGCGTCTCCTTCTCCCATATCAACTGCATCAGTTTATATATCCGTAAGTGCAAGCTCTCACCTTCCTCCTTGATTAGTTGTGATGTTATTCTGTCCTGCCCTGGCGCCTTGTTGTTGTTTCTGAGTCCTCTGATTGCGATCTTTACGTCTTCTTCACTCACTACCCATTCTTCGTCATCTTTTCTTTCCTCCGTAGTGTCTGCAAGCAACCACTCATCAGGGTTTGGGCGATTCAACAGTTCTGAAAAGTACTGTTTCCCTCTTTCCATCTTATCTTGGTATATTTATTTTCCTGCTGATCTACCACATATTTAACCTACTGTTATGATAATTAATGCAATATTTAGGTTTTGAACAAGATCCTGATCATGCGCTTTCCACGACAGCTCACTACGTATCTAACCGCCCAGAAATATGAACTCTTGAAGTTTGTATGACAACTAGCTCTGCTGATGAGGAGGACATTGAAGAAATGTATGAAGAAGTAAATTATTCAGACTTCAAGAAGATTATAGTGATTACAATTCCTAACAAAACAACTGAAGACAAATGTGAAAATTACTGAACAATCAGTTTAATAAGTCACGTTTGCAAAATACTAACGCGAATTATTTACAGGCGAATGGAAAAACTGGTGGAATCCGACCTTGGGGAGGATCAGTTTGGATTTAGGAGAAATGTAGGAACACGCGTGACAATACTCTCATTACGACTCATCTTAGAAGGTAGGTTAAGGAAAGGCAAACCTACGTTTTTAGCATTTGTGGATCTGGAGAAAGCTTTTTACATCGTTTACTGGAATACACTCTTTCAAATTCTGAAGGTAGCAGGGGTAAAATATAGGGAGCGAAGAGTTACATTCAACTTGTACAAATTCCAGACAGCAATTATTAGAGTCGAAGGGCATGAACAGGTCGTAGTTGTTGCGAAGGGAGTGAAACAGTGTTGTAGCCCAATATTGTTCAATCTGTACATTGAGCAAGCAGTGAAGGAATGTAAGGAGAAATTTGGAGAGGAAATTAACGTCCAGCAGGGAGAGGGATTAAAAACCTTTCGGTTTGCTGATGACATAGTAATTCTGCCAGAGACAGTAAACGACCTGGAAGAGCAATTCAATGAAATGGACAGTCTCTTGAAAGGAAAATATATGATGAATATTAGCAAGAGTAAAACGAAGGTAATGGAATGAAGTGTCAGAAAATAAGGCGAAGATGAAGGAATTAGATTAGGTAATGAGAAAATAAAAGTAGTAGATGAGTTTTGTTATTAGGGTAGCAAAATAAATTCTAATGGCCGAAGTAAATAAGATATAAATGGCTGTGGAAAAAAATCATTTCTGAAGAAGCGAAATTTGTTGACATACAGTTTTAGTTTAAATGTAAGAAGTCGTTTCTGAAGGCATTTGTCTGGAGTGTAGCATTGTATGGGAGTGAAACGTGGATAAGTGGTTCAGACAAAAACATAAAAGAAATTTTAGAAATGTGGTGCTACAGACGAATGATGAAGATCAGATTGGTAGATCACGTAACAAATGAGGAGGTGCTTAGCAGAATTGGGAAGGAAAGGAGTTTCTGGCACATCCCGACAAAGAGAAGGGATAGGTTGGTGGGACCCATTCTTAGGCATCAAGGAATCGTCAACTTAGCATTAGAAGGAAGTGTGTGGGGTAAAAATCGTGGAGGGAGACGAGGGACGAATACAGTAAGCAGATTCAAAATGATGTAGCTTGTCGAACGTATTCTCAGATGAAGAGAGTTGCACAGGACAGGGTAGGGTGGAGAGCTGCATAAAACCCGTTTGCGGACTGAAGAACACAACAACGTGTCAGAAATTGTAAGAACGGAGTGTTACTTTCACTTAGCATTAATTTGTTTTGTACAAGCCAAGAACTTATATCTTTACTACTCGCTACCTATTTCTAATGAAACAATAGTAATTTATGAAAAAAACGTCCTCGAAAAAACGAAATCCTAATTTGCTTCCTTTCTGAGTTCTGGGTGTAGAAACAAAAACATTCGGTTTTCCTGATGACATTGTAATTCTTTCAGAGACAGCAAAGGAACTAGAAATTAATTGAACGGAATGGACAGTGTGTTGAAAGGAGCGTCTAAGATGACCATCAACAAGATCAAAGTGAAGGTAATAGAACGCATTCTTAGTAAATCAGGCGATACTGAAGGTATTAGATTAGCTAACGAAGCAATAATGGTAGTTGATGAGTTTTGTCACTTGGGTAGTAAAATGACATATGACGGTTGCAGTACAGAAGCTATAAAATGCAAATTGTCAATTGCAAGAAAACCGTTCTTCAAAAAGAGAAGTTTTTTGACATTCAATAATAATTTATGTGTAAGGAGGTCTTTTCTGAAGGCATTTTTGTGGAGTGTTGCCCTGTACAGGAGTGAAACATAGACGATAAATAGTTCATACAGGAAGAGATTATAGGTTTCTGAAATATGATACTACGATAGAATGCTGAAGATTAGGTGGGTAGATTGCCTAACTAATGAGGAGGTACGGAACAATTAGGGGAGAAAAGGAATTTCGGCATACCTTGACTAATAGACTAAAATAACGGATTGATTGGTAGGACATATTCTTAATAAAAAATTGTGAACTTAGCATTGCAGAAAAGTGTGTGGGGTAAAAATCGAAGAGTGGGACAAAGAGATGAATAAAGTAAGCAGACTCAAATGGATGTGGGTGGCCGTTCTTATGAGAGGAAGAGGCTTGCTCAGGATAGCGTTTGGTGGAGAGCGAACTGAGGACTGAGGACCGCAACAACATTAATGCTCATCTTATACGTTCTTTTCAACACACTGCCCATTCCGTTCACATGATTCTAGTATGTAAGACGAAGCTTCAAATTGCGACATGGTTGCGCAAGTTGTCGACATTATAAAGTTTTCGGTATATTTATTAACGTGTTCACATAGTGGTTGTTTAATACATCCGTCACGAACGAGAGAATTTCTAATTTGTGCCGTCGAAAAATTGAATTAGGGCATATTTGTATCACTTCTATTTTTAAGTTACTTGTGCCGCCAAATTTTTTCACGTATCCTTGTAGTTCTCCTTTACAGAAGAGGTAGAATACAATCAGATTCAGAAAGAGCATGAGACCTTACTTAGAATTTAGTCAATCATAAAAAATACTGGTTTGTGTCATTTACTACCACAAGTGACATTTTTTATACTGAGAAGCAAAGTAAACAGATATCAGTACCATACGAGGGAAATTATACGTAATTCAAAGTGTATCCTTACTTTTACAATTAACAGTTCCAAAGAACCTTTGCCTAAAGTAATTATAATAGCGAATAAAACACATTGCTACACAGTTAATAGTGCTCCAATTAGTCCTCAAATTGCTGATGCGGGATTTCGACGAAGTGGTTAAAACAAAGTGGAAGGGAACAGTGGGCATATCGCGCTTAAACCACATTTTTTCCATTCAAATTAACTTTCGCATTCCAGCAGTGCGATATCAAAAGCCACAGCAATTAAATTTTCCAATTCGTCAATGTCATAACCTACTTTTCGCCAAACATTGCAACACACGATTGTACAACCGTGTAGGAAATTTATTGCAGATCACAATTACCATTCGTATCTACACTTGTGGTGTGCCAGGTTGCAGTCTTATAACATCACCAATCCTGCCGATGTTGAAATCTTTTTGCCTCTGGAACTAAACGCCAAGGCCTACGAAAATTTTGTTTTCGTTGGCAATATTATCAGAACATCTTTGTTTGGTAAACTTGCATTTGGAAGGGTACGGTCTGCAAGTTCTTTGCAGGAATCACGCAGCAACACGCTACGATGGTACTAGCAGAGAAGTACGAAATTTTACCTGGAAATGGCGCTTTTTTTTATCAGGATTTATTATTGACATCGTTTAATGCGTTTCCGTGCAACCTAAATAAAAAGTGTATCCTGTAAGAAACTCACGGGCAAAAATCGAAAGACTGACTCTAAATGAACAGTACTCACAACTTTATAGTATATACGGTAGATGTGTAGCTTCTTTTAAAAAAGGAGGGCTTCATGTCACGATGACAACATAGTCATTACCGACTGGCCCCGATCTTCGCTCGGCATTTCCCTGAAACCAGTTAGCAACATCAAGGAAAACCAAACGGTCCGAGGCGGGCTCGAACTGCCGTCCTCCCGTGAGCTAACCAATGCTTCCTCTCGATCGGTAGCTTCTTTCCACACCATTCTTCAGTAACGTATATTCCTAACGTATAAAATGATCACCGTTAAATTATGAATATGTGAGTAATTGTTATGTTATTAAACATTACTCATTTTTTTATGACGGAGAGTAAAAGTTGAATCGGTCTTGCATTCATTTGGAAGTTAATGACCGAGTGTTTCAACCTACATTCCGTGTGGTGTAAACCCTGCTTCACTCCTATCGATGGCGTTAGCGTCAGAGTAGTCCTAATTGTGTTACTTTCTACATGAATCCATGTCCAGTGCATAATTAACAAACATTTATGATGTGCACGTTCTGAAGACCTTTGTTGCATCCTAATCTAGTCAGTTTTCTTAACTGTTCAATGTAAATGTGGTGTAGACATTAAAACATTGTTGATACACCTTTTTCCATTTTAATAAATGGATCTTACAATCTCCTTTAGTTCTATCTATTCCACACCACAACCTCAAAATTGTCATTGGTTAATCTTGGTAATATGGTATTTGGAACATTGTCAAAATATAATTATGAGACTACACACGCCTTCCCCGTCGCTACAGCATTGTCTTTCGGGTAGTGGCGAATCAAGGATTTTGGAGATCGTGGGGGTCTGAGTTCATAGAAATACCCAGTGTACCGTCTCCGAATTTTTAGCAAAGTCTTTATGAGCCTTTTTGAATACGTGACCCGTTCCTTGCAAAAATATTCTGGAGACCCACCCACCGGCTTTTCTTTGTCTTGAAACAACTTTCTCGTAAACAGGGACGTAATGCAGTACTAATAATAGAACGATTTACGGAATGGAGAACATCAGCTACAGAAATCCGACAGAAAAGCATATTTTGCATAACGAATGTTTCGAATGAAACATAACAGTTAATTATACTCACTAAACAAGATAGTTAATTGCTACTTTCTTACAAAGTGGACAGCGATTTGGAATTTGTGGAAACTATCTAACTTTTTTAAATGTCTGACATGGAATAATGATGCGCCTTACTAGAGTATTGTCTCTGTCTTAGTTACAACTTTCACATGGTTAGTAAGTATATTCTGATCAATAGTCTATTTTTATCTTTGTGTTTTCCTACCAATTGTATATTATTGTTCAGCATATTTTTGTCCTTAGGTCTAACTTCTGAAGAAGACAAAATTAATTTTGTGGAAACCACGGTAAATCTTTTTGTTACACCCATTTTAACGCAACTGGTTAACTGCAGTTTAATTCATTTTTTTTACATTCTACCGTTGTTAAACTGTAGCCATGGTCAATATTTTGGTTATGCTGCAACTAGATCCTCCAGCATTCACGACCCCCCCGCCCCCCGAAACAAGACCTGGCGACCCTCCTGGAAGTCACCACACATACGTTCAAAATACCCTTCTAATTAAAAACTGTTTTCTTAACCTACTATTACACGAAATACGACGGCCGCGGTGGCCGAGCCGTCTGCGGCCGCTCCAGTCACAGTCTGCACGGCCACTACGGTCGGGGGTTCGAATCCACCCTCGGGCATGGATATTTGTGCCGTCCTTAGTATTAGCTAGTTCGTAAGTAGTTAGTAAGTTTAGGGACTGATGACCCCGCAGTTAAGTCCCATAAGCTCTACAAACATTTGAACACTTTTGTACACGAAATACGATTTTCTAAATTGTTAAGTTTTAGTGCTCAGTTTCTCCCTCCTTCTTTATTTTTATCTTATTTATTTACTAGCGTAATTCCCGTTGCTTCGCATGCGTAGACTGGATGGTCTGCATTGGTTTTTTCTACTTCAAAAAAAATCATAGATTTAGATTTCAAACTGCTTACCTAATCAAGTATTCTAATACAAATTGCCACACCCCTATTGCACCATTGATGGCAGTATTGAAAACATCCCGAAACATATTTTGTTTTTAATTCCAACCATAGTTCCAAATCCAAATTTTAGCATTTCTAGCATCAAAATAGTCTTGATTTGATTTGATTCTTTCAGGAAAGCCAAAACAGTCTTCGTCTAACCCGCCACTGCCCGCACCGAAACTAAGTTTATTGTGCGGTATCGCTCCCTGTATGTCTAGTAAAGCCAAACAATGCAATGCCAATGCCAATGCAATGCATTCGAAGATCAGATGTGATGAAGTTTCATTACCGTCATCACAGAGCCTACATTTAGGGTCCTCTTCTGTTATCCCCATTGTATGTAGGTGTTTTTTGAAATTCCCAAGGCCTGTCAGCAATCCAACCATGAGTCTAATATCTCTCCTGTTCAGACCCAGGATTGCAGAGCTTCTTTTAAGACAAGGCTTTGGCATCATTACCTTGCCATGATTTTGTTGATGGACTATGGTCCAATATTCTATGTGCTGTCTTCTGAGCCAGTTACGTAGCTCCAATTCAATCATTGCGTTGGTGATTGTCAGGACAGGTTCCGGTCCAATAAATGGAGCCTCAGCCCCCATCCTGGCTAATCTGTCGGCATGTTCGTTGCCACTGATCCCCGAGTGGCCAGGGACCCACAATAGGTTTATTCTATTGCTTTCCCCTAGCTCCACCAGAACCCTGTGACATTCTGTAACAATTTTAGTTCTTGTTGTAGGAGCTGCCAATGATCTCAGGGCTGCCTGGCTGTCTGAATATATATAGATGCTACGATCTTTGTAGCACCTACGCAAATTCTCCTCCACACATTCCCTGATGGCAGTGATTTCGGCCTGGAATACTGAGGCCAGTTTCCCTAGAGAGATGACGTCCTCCAGTCTTGGCTGCACCCCGTATACCCCAGCCCCAACGCCTTGGTCTGATTTCGACCCATCAGTGAACCAGACAACATCCCCCGTATATTGTCGAACTATTTTCTCCCACTGCTCCCTACTTCCAATTGTTATACTGAAAGGCTTGTTGAAGCAGTATGGGGTTATAATATAGTCGGTTGGCATTTCCCCAACCTTTCCTATATTTACCTCACTCACTATTTTAGTGTGTGATTCTGGATATCCCAAAGAGTTCCAGTTGTTGACAGATTTGAGTCTGTAGGCACCAGTTGCCGCCTCCATCTTGACCCAAAGGTGTAATGGGGGGGCATATCCAGCATGGAAAATAGCCTTAGTAGGACCCTTAGGGATGGGAATATCGAATAATCGCTGTTGCCTACAGTGTAAGATAATCAACGCCTACAAATATCAAGTTTCTGTCGGCTGTAGATTTACTTTTCAGCACCGTTTTCTGTCTTTTAGAAACGGATAGAGAACGCGAAATTTCTTTCTTACGCTTTGGCATCTTTCTTGGTTGTTTTAGTTTTCAAACGGCAAGATGCACTTATTTTTCTTTATACGTTCGCTTATTGCAGAAAAACAACTGAAGAATGTGTATCACATTTCGCTGTATATAACCTCTTTGCTATTATAGTGTTAAAAGTCATCGCTGGTCTTCAGTCCGAATTTTATATAAGCTGACGACTTTCAACCACTTTATCTTCCACCCTCTCGTAGCTATCGACACGGAACTGCTATGGTGTACAACGGGAGACTTTGTTCTACAACCACACAGAGAGGTCGTTCGTCTCCACTGTGTAGTTTTTACTGAAGAGCAAAATACTGAAACCCACACATAGAATATTTTATAAGTCGGTAACTTTCAACTCCCATATCTTCAACCCCCTTATCGCTTTCAACCCTCTACCACCATAGTGCACAATGGGGGACTGGAGACTGATAGCTATTAGCAAATGCAAACACTATTCGTTTGCGATGTGTAGTTTTGGCTACAGAGTGAAATCTAGGCACGAACACTATATTGTGTGTCTGGTTTTCTTTTGTGGAAAAAATGTCCAAATGTAAACGAAGGCTTCCGCGGCCGTTGTCATTGTTGATAAAACTCTTCTGGGTATTGGACCGCATCGTCAATATATCAAATATTTTACCGACGTTTCGGCCACTATTGCAACTGGCCATCTTCTGGGTGTTACGTAACACCCAGAAGAGTTTTATCAACAATGTTCAAATGTTTGTAGAGCTTATGGGACATAACTACAGGGTGATCAGTCCCTAAACTTACAAACTACTTATGAGCTAGGTAATACTAAGGACGGCACAAATATCCATGCCTGAGGGGGGGATTGGAACCCCCAGCGTAGTGGCCGTGCAGACCGTGATTGGCGCGCCGCAGGCCGCTCGGCCACCGCGGCCGGCTATTTTGGGTCGGGATTGGCGTAGAGAAGCAGTTTTTAGAGGGAGATACAACCCAAAATTCATCTGTGGTTTTGGGAGCTACTTATGTCGTCAAACATGTTTCCATGACGGCGTGATAAACAGAACCATAACGTAGCATCACAGCCTTTCATTCGTCTACAGCATCACCTGCTGCGGACGTTGACGCTCTGTGGAGGTGGCTTCGCTTTGATACGCTCTCAGTTGGGCTGATGCGCTACCGTCAGAGGTAGCGTCTTGCTGAAATGTCCGGTCGACTTATCAGGAGAAAGCCTGCAGCGGCAGGTTGTACGACTGAGGTGTCCTCAAAGGACGCCAGCTCTGAGGCCGTGCTCTGCGTCGCTCCGGCTCCCGCATTATCTTTCCCTGGACAACAGGGGGCTCAGCAAGGCGCTTCCGGTTTACGCCTCAGCGGTTTCGTTTGCAAGCTGCGGCCGTGTACCAGGAACTGCTTTTCAGAGAAAAGGAGAGATGCTTTAGGCACGCCGGAAATCTGCGAATACGTCACGCACTTTTGTCATGTTTTCATATTTATTCAGCTGTTTCCATTTCACGATAGGTTACCCTGAGGGGAACCAGGAGCTATGAATTATGCATATTTGGGGTAAGGTTACGAATATCAGATCTTGAATCTGAATTCATTATTCATTTTTATTTCTGGCGTTTGCCATTCAATGAGGTGCTTAGTTTTATTTATTTATTTTTTTATTTTTTATTTTTTTATTTTTTGAGATTATACCGAAATAAATGTGCTCATAAACCACACCCAAAGTTTCAATAGTTTATTTATTTTACGTAACTAGTTTTGGCGAACTATGGGAACATTCGCAAACACATCTACTATATTTCATTCTCAAACAAATTATGAAACGATAAAGTAAGACTTACATAGCTTGGATCAAGGTAATTTAAATTATAATGAATATGCATACGACCAAATAACTCAGATTGGATTACATTAGATTAGTACTTGTTCCATAGATCATGATGTGGAACGTGTCAGGTTAATGAAAGGTGTCTTTACAAATTATTACCTTGTACTAAATATTACATGACACAATTTATTTTTATAAACACTTTTTCAGATTTATATATATATATATATATATATATATATATATATATATATATATATATATATATATATATATATATATATATATTTAAAAAAATTCATCTGTAGTGTCGAAGGAATTGCCATTCAGAAATTCTTTTAATTTATTTTTAAATGCTAGTTGGCTATCTGTCAGGCTTTTGATGCTGTTTGGTAGGTGGCCAAAGACTTTTGTGTCAGCATAATTCACCCCTTCCTGTGCCAAAGCTAGATTTAACCTTGAATAGTGAAGTTCATTCTTTCTCCTAGTGTTGTAGTTATGTACACGGCTATTGCATTTGAATTCGGTGAGATTGGTAATAACAAATTTCATAAGTGAATATATATACAAATATACTGTGAATCTGCTGTGAAGGTCCCTATCTCTTCAAATAAGTGTCTGCAGGATGGATGGGCTCCGGCAATTATTCTGATTACACGCTTTTGTGCAATGAATACTTTTTTACTCAACGATGAATAACCCCAGAAAATGATTCCATACGAAAGTAGAGAATGAAACTGTTCATAGTAAGATGCATATCACAAAAATTTGCAATTACCTTAATAGCATAACTAGCTGAACTCAAAAGTTTAAGCAGATCTTCAGTGTGTTGTTTCCAGTTCAACCCCTCATCAATGCATACACCTAAAATTTTGAATATTCTACCTTTGCTACAGATTTCTGATCAAAGTCTATATTTATTAATGGTGTCATTCTGTTCACTGTATGGAACTGTATGTACTGCGTTTCATCAAAATTTGATGATAGACCATTTGCTAAGAACTACTTAATGATTTTCTGAAAGACGTCATTTATCATTTCTTAAGTTAGTTCTTTTCTGTCATTTGTGATAACTATACTTGTATCATTAGCAAAAGGAACCTTGCAAGATCACGGTGTTACATCCTTGAGATGGTTATGGTCAACCGCACCATTTCTGGCTTCTTTTGTGTAGCATGTTGCAATTGGTCTCTCTGTAATGTTATCACGAAATTGATAAAATGATTAGTGATGCTATTCATTCAGAAATATTTGTCACTTTAGTGACGCCTCGGTAGAGTGGCCGAGCGCTCTAATGCGCGTTGCTGCAGAGCGCGTGGTTCCTTTCTTTCGGACATACGAGTCCTCCCTAGGGCATGGTAATTGTATTGTCCTTAGGTTAGTTTAAGTAGTTTGTAAGCCTAGGGACTAGGTATCACACAAGTTAAGTCCCTTAAATTTTCAAACATTTCAACATTTTGAACTAAACTATCCTTATCAGTACTCTTCTGCGTAATTCATTTCAATTAATATTTTATTCAAGTTTTGAGCACATTTACTTTCGTGTAATCTCATCTTATAAAAAAAATTAATTTATTTATTCGTTTTGTATTTTGTCTAGTAGTAATCATTTAATTATTACAGTTAGTTGTTACTTCTTCTTTTCTGGTGGTGGAATTATTTATTATGGCATGTAGGTAACATCAACCTAAATTACACGGTAATCTGTATCCAACCAGTTTTCACACCCATACAACAAATTTGGTCGAAAGACAAAGCACTGTACTGCTAACTTAGTCTTGGTACTGACTTCCTTCTTGCAGAAGAGAGTAGATCTTAGTTGATCATTCACTCCATTAGCATTGCTGCACCAGTTCTCTATGTTGCTATCCTGTGAAAAAATGCATCTTAAGTACTTGAAACTGTTCACCTGTTCTAAATTTGTTCATTCTATTTCGCACTGAATCTGTTTAAATCTCTTTCTTACAGACATTAATTTCGTTCTTGAGATGCTGATGTTCATACCGTATCCTTACACTTCTGATTTAGTTGTGAAATATTAGATTGCAACCTTTCAGATTCTGATATCCCAACTAATTCGTCAACATACACGAAACTGCTTATTTTGATTTCACCTATTTTTATCCCACCCTTGGTGTTAAATAATTACAGTGGGCACTGGAAAACTCTGCCCAGGAGTCAGTGTAGACCATAGAGTTTCAGAGTGAAGGAGGGATAACAACTGTGAGCAGCTCTTCCTCCAATAAGTATTCAGGCCACTGAGATATCCGAGATTTTACTCACAGACTTATGTCATTTCTCGGTGTAATCTCCTTGCAGCTCTAAACATTTTTCACTTTGACGACGCCATGATTCCATGGCCACTGCGAACGCTTCTTCTACATCTACATCTACATACATACTCCGCCATCCACCGTAAGGTACGTGGTGGAGGGTACACTGTACCACTTCTAAGCATTTCCTTTCCTATTCCACTCCCAAATAGAACGTCGAAAAATAGAATGCCTATATGCCTCCGTACGAGCCCTGTTCTCTCTTATCTTCTCTTTGTCATCAGTACGCGAAATGTAAGTAGGCGGCAGCAAGATCGTGCTACACTCAGCTTCAAATTCCAGACCTCTAAATTTCCTCAACAGAAATTCACGAAAAGAACGTCTTCTTTCCTCCAGCGATCCCCAATTGAGTTCCCCGAGCTTTTCCGTGACACTCTCGCATTGGTCGAATCTACAAGTAACAAACCTAGCTGCTCGCCTCTGAACTGCTTCTGTCTTCCCTTAAATTGATCTGCTGCGGGTCCCAAACACTTGAGCAACACCCAGGATGTTGTCGTACAAGCGTTTCATACGCGGTCTCCTTTACAGATGAAGTACATCTTCCCAAACGAAGTCGGCTGTCCGCCTTACTCACAACTGTCCTTACATGTTCGTTCCATTTCATATCGCTCTGCAATGTTACGCCTAGATATTTGAACGACACGACTGCATCAATAAACTCATTACTAATGCTGTACTCGAACATTATGAGATTATTTTCCTTACTCATGCGCATTACCTTACATGTTTCTACATTGAGAGCTAGCAGCTAATCTTCGCACCAACTAGAAACTTTGTCTAAGTCATTCTGTACGCTATTGCAGTCAATTAAAGGCGACACCCTCCCATACATCACAGCATCATCAGCAAACAGTCGCAAATTACAACTTACTCTGTTCATCTGATCATTTGTATAGATAGAAAATAATTGCTGTCCTATGACACTCCCCTGGGGCACGCCTGATGATATACTCGTCTCTGATGAACACCCGCCGTCGAGAACAACGTACAGCGTTCTATTACTTAGGAAGTCTTCCAGCATGTCACATGTCTGTGAACCTATTCCATAAACTCGTATCTTCGTTAGCAGTCTGCAGTGTGGCACCGTGTCAAATGCCTTTTTGAAGTCGAGAAAAACGCAATCCGCCTCTTGCCCTTCATCCATGGCTCACAAGATGTCATGTGAGAAACGGTCGAGCTGAATTTCACTTGAATGATGTTTCCTAAACCCATGCTGATTCACAGAAAGAAGTTTTTCCGTATCAAGGAAATTTACTACATTCGAAATGAGAGTATGTTCCAAAATTCTACAGGAAACTGATGTCAACGATATTGACCTGTAGTTATGTGGGTCAGTTCTCTTTCTTTTCTTATAAACGGAAGTCACCTGCGCTTTTTTTTCCAATGACTAGGAACTTCGCGCTGAATCAAATATTCGCGATAAATGCAACCTAAGTAAGAGACTAATGCCGCAGAATTCTCTTTGTAAACCGAACTGGTATTCCATCCGGACCAGCAGACTTTTTAGCTCTCTCAGCTGCTTCTCTACACCGAAAATACCTATTACTATGTTCTCCATTTCGGAATTAGTACGTTGATCAAATGAAGGTACATTTGAGCGGTCCTCTTGCTTGAAAGATTTCTTAAAGGTTAAATTTAGAACTTTAACTTTCCGTTTGCTTTCTTCAACTACTGCCCCGGAATGGTCAGTGGACTGGACTGGACTGGGCTTTGACCACGGTGGATCTCTTCCATCCGTATTTTAGGAGTCTGACCAATGGGAAATCATTGATGCATTTGTCACACGGCTAAAGAATGTGCGACCACTAGAAGCGTCTTTCACCGTTGGAAAATGCCAAAACGTGCTAGTAGTCCGGTCAGGTGACAAGGGAGTAAGAGAGACCACTTAAATGTCACGAAGAAAGCGCAGTATGCGTTGTCTTTATGGAAGAGTACCAGTGCAGCCTTTCCCGGGCGCTTTCACGCAATTCCGGAGGGAATTTTTTCTACAACACATCTCGGTAGCACGGACCTGTCACAGTAGCGGAGACCTTTAGAAAGCAATGAGTTGGGATTACGCCGTCGCTGTCCCAGGAATTGACTACCAAAAATTTTCTAACCTCTGGCGCTTACGCCAACAATTTCTCGTGGCGGCGAGAATGTCTGCTTGAAATGGGCTGACTGTTGTTCCCTTTCACGATTGAAAAGCGGCATCCATTTATCATCCATAGTCACATTCATTGGCAAGAAAGCGCCGCTGATGCCGTCGTCACGCGTCGTCGTTGCCTGAAAAGCATGCGCAGCGTTTAGTTCATCCGTCAGCATTCGCGGCACCCACCTGAAGGACACTTTTAGCATTTTCAGGTCCTCGTGCAGGATTGTGAGTAAAGATCCCCCCGAAAATGCCACATTTGGAGGCGGTGTGCACCACAGTCCTTCGGCGATCCTGTGAAACAATTTTCTCCACTCGCAGACCGGCTAGTGCGAGTTCCTGTCTGTGTGTTGTCAGACAACGTTCAGCCTTCTGTGATCTGTCGTACCCACGAACGCACATAGGTCACATCCGTGAGACCATTACATGTCTCACTCAACACCATGCACATGTAGGGAACGAACAATTACACGCTGTTCTTGCGCTGAGAGCGTCACCATTTTATATGCCGTACAGTGCTGCTATCTGTATCAAATATTCAGAAGGAGTGCGCGCGAATTTTAAAACAAACCAGTCTAGGGGGGGGGGGGGGGGGTCTTATAAATTAAATGATGCACCTGGTATAGACTCACAGCCATCTTCAGTGACCATTCGGGTCTAGTGAAACATATGCTTTCTCAACGGACGCCATGTGTCGGACAGTGGTCCCTTCGTAAGAGGGCAAGTTTGGGGCCCTTACTGTTAGGGGAATTAGTTTCAAAACTACGAGTTTGAGTACTGTGGGCACGTTGAAGTTGTATCTGACGGGAGGCGTTCTTAGGCAGACCTTGCAGGTACGGTGATCACTGTGTCTCCAGTGGTGTAGTTGTCAGCGCAACTGCCTAGAAAGCAGTAGACTCGGGTTCGAATTCCGGTAGGAAACACAGTTTCAACTTTGCCCATTCGCAGTTGTCACATATTCTGTGAATATGGAAACCTATATTGGCCTTTCGATAGCATTTCACTGTCCAAATTCTGCCCTGTCATTGATTGGCACGGTGTTTGTTTCTAAAAATTTATAAAGATGATTTTAATAATTGATTTTCGGATTGCTCCGAGGCTGGATACTTTGTCGCAGTCTCATCAGAACATTAATTCGTTGACTGTGTCTGGATGTAGGACAACTGTATTTTCGTAAAAGCTCAGAAATGTTCAAATGTTTTAAATCAATGGAACTTAACTAATTCGGTTATCAGTACCTAGGCTTACAAAACACTTAAACCAACTTAAATTTTAATAAGGATAACACATAAACTCGTGTCCCAGGGAGGACTCCAACCTCCGACGGGGAGCGACACCGCGCTTTGCAGCACGGCACCTTAAAAGCGCTCGGCCACTCCACCGCTGCTTCGTACAACCATGAATGACATTGTCTTGATTGTGTGATCATGGTAAAAACTTCTGATTTTGCGTACAATGAAGTGCAGGCAGCTTATGCGAAGTTAGATTCAGTTCTGTCTCTTAATGTCAGGTAATTGGCAGATTTCTAGGTGGTCTCTAGCAGTAAAGAACATAGATTGTTAACTGTTATATGAGTACTTTACACAATTCACAGGTTTAAATAAGAGCTTCATTTAATTTCGTTAGAAGTAATGTATGGCCTTTATATGTATGGAACAAAACGTTTAAAGTCGTTGTTTCCTACCTAATAAGACATATCATTCCCCTTATTAATTAAAAATAATTACTTACAACTTTACAGTGAACTTATTCCAGAGTTGTACATAAGTAGAAGTTGTTTTTGCAGCGATCATCAGACGCGTCTCTACACGCAGACGTGTGAAGCGACCCTCAAACCGCAATAGCTCCACTTGACACCTTAGCCACGAGGCATCCAACATGCACAAACTGTTAACGTCTCGCATCTTACAAGGAAAGTACTCAAACAAACACAAATATACCAAAATCGTCTGAGAGATAATGTAGAGGTCCCTTACTCCACTAGCGATACTCTCGCATTTGCAAAACTTTGCAGTCTCCCATTGGAGGCCTCTGCGTGAGCCACGCCGCATTGCACTTTGACCTGCCGGTACACCAGTCGGGAGCACTAGGGACCGTGCGGTGTGCCTCTGAAGTTGCGTTTTATGACGTTATTTGTGTAGTGAAGCGTCAGATGGGTCGGAGATTGGTAATAAATCCTGCTAATGTATTGCGATTGGTTGAGATGAAATTCCAAAGAGCCCTTCTTCGTGAATACGGTCTTGGTGTAGAAGATGAATCATTGACATGTTTTCTGGTATTTATTATAGTGCAGACATATGAGCATAGATTAGAAACAATATAGTATATGCCAGGTAACATGCGAATGATTCATCTTTTACTCCAATACAATCTTCACGAAGAAGGTTTCTTCGTAACTTCATCTCAACCAGTCACACTATATTAGCAGGATTGATTACCATTCGCTGACTTATTCGACGCTTCACTACACAAATAACGTCACAAAACGCAACTTCAGAGGCACACTACACCGTCACTACTGGTGTACCGGCAGGTCAAGGTGCAGTGCGGCGTGGCACACAACAGAGGCCTCTAATGGGCGACTGCAGAGCTTTGCAGATGAGGGAATATCACTAGTGCAATGAGGAACCTTCACATTATCTCTCACTCGACTTTCGTGTATTTATATTTGTTCGAGCCCAACTACTTTCCATGTGAGTTGGAAACTAACCCATTGAAAATCTACGAGTGGTGTTCAAATGAAAAGGGACGATACGATACCGAGGGTATAACTGAAGTCTTTATTCATAAGTAATCACCAGAGGCCTGAGCACAATTATCCCACTATTTAACGAGCCAATGTCATGAATGTGGTCGTGAGATTTGCGGAACTTCCATAACAAGCGCAGTAAGTGTAAAATTCTCTTCAATTGTGTGAACCAGTTCATCAGTAACCACAGACAGGCGTCCGTTCTTCATCGTGCACTTGATCACGTCCTTCATTGAACCGTCTGACCCATCGTCTATCCATTTTGTCCGTAAAGCTTGCAGATTTGTCGGTGAATTTCCTTTGGTTTAACTTTCTTTGCATTTAGAAAACGAATCACAGATCTGATTTCACACGCGGCGCCATTTTCAATTACGGCTGACATTATAAAGCAGAGGTCGGCAGTAGCGTTCTGAAAATGACGTACATGTCTTCTTCTCGAGCCAGAGTAACTGTTCAGAACTACGATCGTAGCGCTGTCGCGGATAGAAATAGAATTTACTTTGTGGCCGACCCTCGTATTCTTCAAAATATTTAGATCGCTCTTATTTTCCTTCAGAACAATGTTCCAGAAAATAATAAAGTTGGGAGCTTTCAAACTATTCTCTCGCTCAGTAACAAAGTTTCACTGGACAAAGGCAGTTCGATTTTATTATGCGTGTGTATAAATTGCGTGTAATTCGTTTGATTTTGTCATGTATTTGTATTAATTCCTTGTATTTCACTTGATTTGTATGTTGCGCGATCTTATTTATCCGTCTCAGAGTTGAATAAATGCAATAAATGCTGAAGATAATGGGAACATAGTAAGAAGAAAAACATGTTCAGAATTTGTAGAACATCATTTTAGCGTAATTGGTAGAGGCGCTATGTTCTGAAGCGTGCGTTACGACATGAAAATAATGTGCTTCTTGTTAAAATAATACAGTTAATTTCTTTAATATTCCATGTCATCTGCAGGTTTCTTCGATTTTGCGAACTTTCATAATGTGTTACTTTCGTTAAGTAGACACGTTACGTACCTTCTTGTCTCATAACAATCGAATTTTAGGAGCGCCCATTTCTGTAAACTAACTTTGCGGTCTACGAGTGAAATAAAGATGACAACTACCGCTGGAGACAGCTTACGTTAACGAGATCGACCTGCGCATCGACGGCAATGTCTCTCGTGTTGTATTTCCCGTTCGCGTCAACGTCAAATTTACCGCCTCGTTTCGCGTGCCGACGGTTTTATCGCGGAGACCAAATACTCGTTATGCTGTACCATAAGTGAGATTCCATAGCGAAGCATGTTATCTGTTTCCCATACTGAAACGCTCGATGGCACAACTTAACAGCAGTTCGGTTGATTATCAGTCGACCCAAAGTACCTCACTTACGGCCCTGGCCAAATGTGACAAAATTTATGACCGGTGCTACTGCTAGACGAGATAACGACTAATTCCGCCGCGTCAGCGAACACTATGGGAAATTTATGCACCGTTAACGTCGATATACGGCCAGGTGATAAGTCCCTTGATTATTGTGTCAGTCTGCGACAAGTGGCAGTTTAACAGCTTAGCGTCCACAAAATCGTTCAGTAACCAGTACCAGATACCGCGGGAGTTTCAGCATGCCACCAGGTACAGAATTCTTCGTTTTCCCGATGTCAGTTAGTGTTTAAGGTTGTCACGAATAAACCGATTCCATACAGGGACGATCTCTATTTTTGAATTCCAAAATATTCAAATATCTTGACTTTAACCGTTCACTGAAATAAATGGCGAAGCGAAAATTTTTATAACTTCGTAGGCTCCAGGCCGGTGAATAAAATAATCCTGGGTATTGGCCCGCGTCATTTCTTAAAACAACAAAGGAATTGCCGACGTATCGACCATTGTGCGGTGGTCCTCTTCAACGAAGATAGCTAGCGAAGATAGCTAGACAGGCGCACGCTCTGCTCAAAATGTCTAGAATTGGTGTCAATGCAGCCATGGGACTCACATCGAAAGTCCCAGTGCCACGAAGATATACAGGTTACCGAAGTTACATAAGAGTGGCTGTCTAGTAAGACCGATTGTGATCGGGATGCCTCGGTGGAGTAGCCGAGCGGTCTAAAGCGTCTCGCTGCGGAGCGCGCGGTTGCTCGCCGTGGAGGTTCCAGTCCTCCCTGGGGCATGGGTGTGTGTGTTTGTCCTTAGGTTAGTTTACCTAGGTTTAAGTAGTTTGTAAGCTACGGACTGATGTCCACGCAGTTTGCTCCGATAGATTTACAAATTTTTGTGATCGGGATAAACTCTCCCACATATTATCTAACAAAACATTTTGCATACAAATTACGAATACTAGTTGGTCACACGGATGCTCAAGTGAAAAATTCCACGCATCTCATCCGTCTCATACGGGAACAACAGGTGCTACCTACAGATGTTATGGTTAGCTTTGACATAAAATATCTGTTTACCAATGTACCTGTATCGGAAACCTTCAACGTACTACTGGAACTAATACCGCCTGACATAACACTACATCGCAATCACAGCACAAACTAGCCATTTTCATCCAGATTCAATTCTAATCATTTGTAAGAGGTAGAATTTTTCGCATTTGTCAAAATTTCAGTCTCAGAGTAACCGCGTCTAAACACCGTAATTCACAGTAATCTTTTGTCGCAATCATAGTATAAATAGTTCCGCAGTATAGCTACTCGCTCTCTCAGTCTTTGTTTCTCCCAATGTTAACTGCTCTCGGTATTTGTTTCTCGTAACGATAAGATGTCTCTCAGTCTTTATCAACATTTCTTAGTCAACTTTCGGACTTAGATTTTGTGGTCGTATCTGAAATAGATAGTCACGTGCAAAAAATATTCCGAACTTTTGGTTTACTATGATTGAATTTATTTGAATGGCTTAATTAAATCGAACTTATACGCGAGTGCGTAAATAACATCTGTGGACTTTAATTCGGGATAGGCTACGATAGGAACGTAATAGTCAAGAAAATATTAATCATTGCTAAAAAGGTTTTCTTAATTGACAAACATTAAATAAAATAACATTAACATGTTAAAAAAAGGAATAATTTTAATTATTGACTTTGCCAAGAATATCAAACTGCGATTTTGTGAAATGAACTATAGAGAACTGCTTATTTAAAATATATCTTGTGACCTTGACAGTTTTTTGTACATCTGTGCTTAAGCTGAAATATAGGAGAAATATTAATTTAAAATTTTGTGTTGACCACGTCAGTCGTAGTTAGCACCTGACCTTTCCATTGACAATTGAAGAACTTTTAAAAATAACATCTTTGAATTATCTGTGAATCAAACTGACTAAAATTAATTAAAATGTTATGACTTTTATAGGTGAATGTTTATGTGACGTGCTTCTTTAAATGGAACTACCGGGAAAGAAAAGATTATATTACAAAAAGAATTTATAATT
The DNA here is from genome assembly GCA_026315105.1 of Locusta migratoria. Classification (NCBI taxonomy): domain Eukaryota; kingdom Metazoa; phylum Arthropoda; class Insecta; order Orthoptera; family Acrididae; genus Locusta; species Locusta migratoria. The sequence continues at coordinate 352,399,070 of CM048750.1, forward strand.
TTTTAAAACAAGCCCCTGAGATTACAGAGTCCATGTTCATCAGTTAAAATATAATCCATAAACGGTGTTAGGCTACGGGAAGTTAACCAGAGGCATGCGTAACTGAATATATGAAATATTATCAGTTGTACCAACTTAAATAACCAAATAAAAAACTTTACGTGCCTACGGAATCTTTATGTGAAGACGACGAAAGCTTGCACTACCGCCGACGTCGCTTCTCTCATACCGAAGCACTACAACAAACCAAATAAATTTCCACCACCAACCAAAATAAATATCAAATAAAAGGACATCACAATCTGTGAAGTATTACAATTGTGCTTATCTTAAATATGTTCTAGTTGGGACCGAAAATTATATGAGCAAACGGGTTCTCCCTTTTCACTTGTAGCAGCTGAAATTTTTAAGGTAGCCCTTGAAAATGTTCTGATGTTTATAATGCTTATGGGAGTTAACTGCGGGGTCATCAGTCCCTAAACCTACAAACTACTTATGAACTACCTTATACTAAAGAGGTCTCGCGCATCGTAGCATAGCGCCTCAATGCGCTCTGCCGCAGCGTAGGCTTTGAACAGACAGCACTAAACACTGCGCCTCTACGTCCACACTGTTGCTGAGGTATGTGGACGACACGTTCGTCATATAGCCGCATGGAGAAGCAGAACTACACAAATTCTACCAGCCCCTCAACAGCTTGCACAAGAACGTTACGGTGGAGATGGAAACATACGGAGCTATCCCTTTTCTGGATGTGGAAGTGTACAGGAACATCTAACGGTACACTAGGACACAGACTCTACAGGAAACCGAAAGGTACCTGCTTGCGGATTCTCATCATCATAAAACACAGAAGGACGCTGCATTACGTCCGCTGACAGCAAGAGTCCACAGGATTAGCGACTCTTGCATTTTACAACAAGAATTCAGTCACCTGAAGACAACATCCATACAACAAGCTATGAGGTACAACGACAGCAGACAGCGAGGTAGGCAATGATGCAGAGGAAACTCTTCCTATAGCTTGCCTACCTTATGTGAGAGGCGTCAGCGAACGCATAGGCAAGATCCTTATCCGAGGAGGATAAGGATAAGTGGACGCAAGATTCATGACTTGTCGAGGCCACCGAAGGACCCCACACATTCCTTCCACATTGCAGGCATGTATGAAATCCAATGTGAATGTGGCGAAATTTATGTTGGTGAAGCCGGTAGACCCATCAGCACTCGCGTTTCGGAACATGAACGTTACATACGATTGGGACAAGTCAACAAGTCAGCTGTGACAGAACACCAGAAGGAATGCGACGGTGCCATTAACTGTCGAGGACCTGGGAACCGCGGGTGCAATAACGCCAAATAAGAGAAGCCACCGAAATAATTAAACGACCTAACAACAAGTATAGAGAGGTCGGCTACAAGGTACCTTCGACGTGGCTACCAGCAATCCGTCCCCAGCGGTCCGCGTTTGAGCGCCAGCCAGCGATACCACTTGACCTGAGCTCTCCAGTATAAACAGCGGCCACAGCAGAACCTGACGTGCGGCCTGAACACTCGCAGCACCATCGTCTGGGTGCTAGTTGCTGATTGGCTGTCGCCTTTCAATCAAATACATGATTTTACCTACCAATCTCCAGGGTAGCAAATATAAGAGACTACTGATACGCTATTGCCGACTAATCATCATCTTAGATGACACAGTCGGTATCAAATAACCGAAAAATTCACAATATATAATGGGTTATATATTCAGCAGCATCCAACAGTTCACCGCCCTGAAGATGAACACAGCACAGTGGTCGAAACGTCGGCAATTTGTTTGCTAAGGCTTTAAAAAATGACGCAGCCTTATACCCAGAATTGTTTTTATTCAAAATTGAAAATAGTCTTCGAGCCATTCACATATTTGGAAATCTGTTCCATATGCTCGTACCTTCGTTGGCAGTCTGTAGTGTGGTACCGTTTCAAACGCCCTTCGAAAATAGAGAAATACGCAGTCTGCCTATTGCACTTCATCCATTGCTGGCAAGGTGTCATGAAAGGGCAAGCTAGGTTTTGCACGATCGATGCTTTCTAAAGGCGTGCTGATGGACAGAAGCTTTTCCGTCTCAAGGAAATTTACCCATATTAGAACTGAGAATACGTTCCAGAATTCTACAGCAAACTTATGTTAATGACATAGGAAGTAACTAGTATTGGTAAGCACTCCACTACGCATCCTTGGGTGGATTGCAGAGTATGTACGTAGATATACAAACAATTAGAATTTATTAGTTTTTTGGCACGAAATGTTAGCGAGCGGCCTATCCTGTTCCATTTTTTCAGGTGAATTGATGTAATTTAAGGTAGAAATAATGTAGTGGATACAGATGACCATTTTTCTGGTTGTAATGCAATTCAATTCATTCAGAAAAGTAGTACGAGTAATGAAACAACAGCACCATCAACAGTGCTGGAATGGGCGGCTTCAGGTTCGGTATCATGCTTAGGAACATCAGAAAGACCACAAACAACTGTAAAAGCCCCGGAAAAGAACTGCTGGACCCAGTATTTATAATATTCCTGTATCATAAACTTCTTCTGTTACCAAAGCTGCCATGCCATAAAAGGCCAGGTAAATACATTAAATAAATAAAACATAAAAAACGTAAGCTTTACTACTGAGAAGTTCCCCATATAAGAATCAATTACAACGTAGCGATACGAGTGAAAAGCACTGACACCTATTTTAAAAGTTATAAGTGAAAAAAATTATTCAGTAAGTAGCCTGAAGAAATGTGGTGTATGAAAATTGTATTGGAGTTCGGGGAAATATTAAAAAGACACTTTTTTTTAAATTATATACAGGATATATTCCTTTTTTATGTGAGAGAGTTTTAACTGCCTCATACTTCGTCCGAAATTATACACAGTGGAATTTATTTTTTCAAGTAGCTTAAATTTCACTTATTTAAAAAATAATTTTAATTTAAAATTGTACTGCATGACAATATTGACGTAATTTAGCTTTTCAGAAACATCATTTTTCTTTCATATTAAATACAATTTCCACTTAATTGTCTTTTTATTTCCTTGCTTACATAGTGACATCCAAATCCAGCCATTGGAATAAGATCCATCTCTAATGACCACGCTGTCGGCGGGACGTTAAACTCCAAGCCTACCTACCTACATTGGAATAAGAGGTGTTTAACTATGGAGCTGAGGATATCCATCTAATGGTCCATTGATAAAAATCATCTGGTCGATAAATGGAACTAGATATCCATGGTAAATATTTCACCATTTTTCCGGGTGGTATTAAAGGTATTTCTATAATTACCACTGTTGACTTCAAGGACAATAATTGTAATATTCATTTGCACACCGTCTGCAATGTTAGATTTTCTTAAATATTTCACCAACGACTACTAGTCTACTGATAGGAAGTTTATGCTATAGGTTCAATTTATTCTGTATTACTTACTAGCTTTAAACCCGGCGTTTCCCTGGTGTTTATTTATCCTACACTCTAGTAGTCCACACCCCCTTCCTCCCTCTCTCTGCATCAACCTCTTTCTCTCCTATCTCTCTGTTCGTTTCCACTTTTGCCTCACACGGCAAAATTTTCTGCAAGGTACCCTCTGTCATCTAACACACAAACATTTATGTACCCAGTAATCTTCCTCTTGGTTTAAAGCTCATGTGTACAAAAATTAATAAAGACTGAAGCAAAACTATGCATTTTGTAAAATTCCTTAAGTACCCTACACCATCACCGAACGAAATTTTACACAGATAGTGACATTCCTCTTGTTTTTAAGGTAGAGTTTGCCAAATTTCATCAATATCGGAACAAAACTATATATTTTTATGCAATAGAAACGCAGGATCACATTCAAAAAAGTACCTTCCCCCCATGCACCGTATTAACCTAATGTGGAAGGTGACGTTCCTTTTATTTTGAAGGTCAAGCGTGCGAAATTCGTGAAAGTCGGAATGAAACTGCAGATTTCGTAAGTCCGTAGGAGAAGTATGCTCCGCCATGCACCTATCACAAAATTTTTTCTTGGATGACGTTTTCTACTTACAAACTACAATCCTGCCAAATTTCAGCTTCATAGGTGAAGTAGTTTTCGAGATTTCGCGTTTAGTCAGTGAGTGAGTGACTAAGTGTGCTTTCGCTGTTATGTAGATAGAGATTAAGAAAACAGGTTGTTTAATTTTGGATGCAAGAGAATTAAGGGAGACTTGCCGACAAAAATAAATAGTAACATGCAAATCTGTAATGCTAACTTTATTTGATACAAGGTCATGCCTGGTGCGACAGTTTTACTGCATCTACAGCGAAACTGTTGTGAGTGGTAGCTTCTATTCGTTTCATCATTTCAGTCGAATGAATGGTTTATGAACACATAGAGGACGTACAGACAAACATTCATTTTTATATACAGGGTGCCTCACTCAAATGTTTCACCCCGGATATTTCTGAAATACAAGAGATATTGAAAAACGACTTTTACGGCCATGAACGTGCGGCAGGGACTTATGAAAGTAGGTACTATGAGACACTCTAAAACGTGAAGTAATATTATTTTCAACACAAACTAGTGTTTTTTTTAATGGATACCGCATATTATTTCTTAAGTAATCGATAGAATGAAAAATCTCAAAAAGAATGGCGTCGGTTGCATCGCGATGCGTCAATTACATCCGGAGAAAATGCGAAGAGAAGTGGACGTTTGAAAAACATGAAGCGCGCTACTAGCCCATGTCCAAGACTCAACCTTGAGTCTCGAGTCTCGGATACACGCTAGCAGCGCGCCTAATGTGTTTCCAACGTCAACTTCGCTTCGCAGTTTCTCCAGATGTAATTGACGCATCGCGATGCAACCGATGCCATTCGTTTTGTGATTTTTCATTCTATCAACTGCTTAAGAAATAATATGTAGTATCCAATTAAAAAACATAAGCTTATGTTGGAAATTTTTCTTCACGTTTTAGAGTGTCCCATATTACCTACTTTCGTAAGCCCCAGCCGTATGTTCGTGTCCGTGAAAGTGGTTTTTCAATATCTCTTGTAGTTTCAGGGATATCTGGGATGAAACAGTTGAGTGGGACACCCTGTATAATGATAAGCTATTTGCTTATGTCACCCGCACGACTACTCAAGGGTTTACAAACAGCCGCAAATAAAACGTCTATGCTCCATAAATTCTAGTGGAGCGTCATAACAGACCCATTTTTCTACAAGTTATCGGTAAGGTAGTGAACTTAGACAGTCGAAGAATAATTCCAAGTATGATACATAACTAGGCAACAAAGAACAGGGGCGAGGTCTCGGGGACAAAACTTATAAGTCGGACTTTGCCGCGCGCTCCAAATGAAAGCCATCCGTCACGCGATATTGGAGCTGCTAAGGAGGCGAGAAACTCGCCCTAATATCGCACTCAATCAAATGTCTGTAAATCTATCGAACCAAACTGCGTGGTCATCAGTCCGTAGCTTACAAACTACTTAAACCTAGGTAAACTAACCTAAGGACAAACACACACACCCATGTAAATCTATCGGAGCAAACTGCGTGATCATCAGTCCGTAGCTTACAAACTACTTAAACCTAGGTAAACTAACCTAAGGACAAACACACACACCTATGCCCCAGGGAGGACTCGAACTTCCACGGCGAGCAACCGCGCGCTCCGCGGCGAGACGCTTTAGACCGCTCGGCTTCTCCACCACGGCATACGCACTCCATTAAAAAAAAAAAAAAAAAAAAAAAAAAAACACTACTTTGTGTTGAAAATAATATTTCTTCACGTTTTAGAGTGTCTCATAGTACCTACGTTCATAAAATCCTGGCATTTGTTCATGACTGTAAAAGTCAGTTTTCAATATCTCTTGGAGTTTCAGAGATTGAGGTGATACATTTGAATGGGGCACCCTGTATATAGATAGAAACGTTGGCCATTAAATATACTGTGTGAAAGAGGAAATTGTGAACTTTCTGGGCCGTAACGTTTGGGTTTGCAAATTGATTCCGTATTCCTTGATTTCCATAAGGCTTTTGACACCGTATCTCACAAACGGCTTTTAATCAAACTGCGTGGTTACGGTATATCGCCTCAAATTTGCGACTGGATAGGGGATTTCCTCTCAGAGAGGACACAGTTCGTAGTAATCGATGGTAAGGCATCGACTAAAACGGAGGTGATATCGGCCGTTCCACAGGGCAGTGTTATTGGTCCTCTGCTATTCCTTATTTACATAAACGATTTAGGGGAAAATCTAAGTAGCTTTCTTAGGTTGTTTGCAGATGACGCCGTCATTTACCGTCTAGTAAAATCATCTGAAGATCCAAACCAACTGCAAAACGATTTGAATAACATATCTGTATGGTGTAAGAATTGGCAATTGACTCTAAATAATGAGAAGTGTGAAGTCGTCCACATGAGTACTACAAGAAATGCGTTAAATTGTGTTTACATGATAAATCAATCAAATGTAAAGGCCGTAAACTCCACAAAATACCTAGGCATTACTGTTACTTCTGACTTAAATTGGAAAGAACACGTAGATAATGTCGTGGGAAAGGCGAACCAGAGACTGCGTTTTATTGGCAGAACCCTTAAAATATGCAATCGAACTACTAAAGAAACTGCGTACACTACGCTTGTCCGTCCTTTTATGGAATATTGATGCCCAGTGTGGGATCCTTATCAGGTGGGTATGACGGAGGATATCGAAAGATTGCAAAGAATGGCAGCTTTTTGTATTGACGCGATACACGGGAGACAGCGTTACGGAAATGATACAGGATCTGGGATGGGAATCATTACAACAACGGCGCTTATCGCTGTGGCGTGGGCTGCCTACGAAACTACAATCGCCAACATTGTCCTCCGAATACGAAAATATATTGTTGACTCCCACTTACATAGGTAGAAATGATCATCAGAATAAAATACGAGAATTCAGAGCCCGAACGGAGAGATTAAGGTGTTCATTCTTCCCGCGCGCTTTTCGAGAATGGAATGGGAGATAAAATAGTGTAACGGTGGTTCGATGAACCCTCTGCCAGGGACTTAAATGTGATTTGCAGAGTATCCCATGTGGATGTAGATGTAGATCTGGATGGGGATTTCTGTTCTCTAAGCCATACTGGAACGCACTGAAAGACGGAAGAGGAGAGCTGTGTGTGGACGTGGTATATGCCGCAGCGGGCAGCTTTACTGGAGTAGTCGTCGGCCGGTCTGGGGCTGTGTTGGTACTTGGCGAGTCCGTCTCCCTGAAGCGTGGGCACGGAGCTGCGGGCTGGCTGGTTCTGCGTATCCGAAGCTGCTGGAATTATTGATGAGACTCACCGGCATTTGCCGCTAACTCGTGCTGCCGGACTATGCTTTGAACGTTTGAGGCTCGCTTGCCAGTCTCTGCTGCATCGGGTGAGCCTCGGTGCTGTGGTATTCGACAAAGTGGCACATTGATAGAATGCCGCGCGGGAGTAGCTGAGCGGTCTGGAGCGCCACGTTACGGATCGCGCGGCCTTCTGTCTTCGAACCCTCCCTCTGGCATTGATGTATGTTTTGTACTTAGGTTAGTTTAACCTAGTTTAAGTAGTTTGTAGGTCTAGGGACTGAAGAACAACGTAGTTTGGTCCCATAAAATTACAAACATTTGAATTGGTAGAATAGTTTCGGCGTTTGTACTGTTCTTTGATTATTGTTACGGTCTGGTCCATAGTGTCATGAGTATGCAAAGAGAAAATCTGTCGTTGGAGCGATACCGTCCAGGTTGTTTGTGCGGTTGCTAGCCGTCGGAGTTTCGAGTCCTCAATCAGGCGTGTGCGCGCGCGCGCGCGCGCGCGTGTGTGTGTGTGTGTGTGTGTGTGTGTGTGTGTGTGTGTGTTGCCTTTCGGTAAGTTTATCTTAGTTTAAGTAGTTTGTAACCAGAGAAGTTAGATACACAAACAGTTTTCAACATAATTTAGTTCAAATATTTCTCATTATCAGACCACAATTGTTACGAGAATAAAAGATTCAGATGTGACATTATAAACAATGAGAGTTACTGCATCTTCAAGCAAAGCGTGATTAACCTGACTTAATTCATCCACTTTTTGAAAATTAGAGAAATTTCTAAATCTTTACGAAATTTTCTCGCTGACAACCCCAACAAAATGGTGAGAGTTTATCGTGTGCTATTTCTCTACTGTTCGTGCTGTATGCCTACGGCACTCGAAATGGTGTTACAACTAATTAGTTCTACACTGCTAATTACATTTCTGATGCATTTTCAGACAATACTTACAGGTAACACTAAATGTGCCTTTGAAATTAAATGTTCAAATGTTTGTAAATTTGACCCCTGCAGTGGTCAGTGGTCCCTAAACTTAGAAACTACTTAAACTAACTGATTCTAAAAACAGCACACACACACACACACACACACACACACATGCCCAAGGAAGGACAAGAAACTCCGACGGGTAACGGTCGCGCGCACCGCAGGAAGGCGCCTTAGTGCGCACGGCTATACCACAGCGGCTTTCGAAATTATACTATGGTTCATTAGATACGAAGTCAAAACCAAATATGTTTACGAAGAACCGTCTAAAATGCAATGAGGTTTCATTATGTCTTTGCTACTAATGTGATCCCCGATATTTTCAAATGCTAATTAAGCTAATGGGACGTAATTGCGTGGTCATCAGTCCCTAAACTTACAGACTACTTATGCACAGTTTATACTAAAGACAGCACAAACATCCATGCCCGTGGAGGGATTCGAATCCCCGACGGAGAACGGCGTTGCGCATCGCAGCAAAGCGCCTGATTACCATCGGCCACTCCGCCGCGGTGATCCCCGATATGTTTTTAAGACGGTTTGCACGTAGATCCCTGAATGTACCATCGAAATAACACCACAGTGCGACACGTACTTCCGGAGATGTTATGTCGTAAACAGTGATAGTCGTAGAAAACAGCTGCATCATGCGACGTCTGAAGAATGAGACTTTATTCATCCACTATATTTGAGGCCAGTAGCACTTATTTCTAGCAACAACTTTTACACACAATATGATATCTTAACGAAACTTTCGCTTTCTGATGAACTCAGTAAAATTATGAAAGACGTATATCGCTTACTACTTTTACTCTCAAATGTTCAAATGTTTGTAGAGTCTATGGGATCTAACTACGGGGTCATCAGTCCCTAAACTTACAAACTACTTATGAACTACTTACAACTAAGGACGGCACAAATATCCATGCTCGAGGGGGATTCGAATCCCCGACCGTAGTGGCCGTGCGGACCGTGACTGGAGCGCCTCAATCCCCACTTTTACTCTATTCATTCAGTAACATGTCAATTTATTACCTTTACACGACTAAATGTATTTGTTGGGCGTTCTACATGCAATACCCACATATACCATTAAATGTACCTTTAGGTTCCTATCTCAGTACGTCACGTAGTTCATGATGCATGGCGTAAAAAACAATTAAGTGTAAGAAATAAAAAAATTAACAATTAAATGTAAGAAATACGCCACTGCACGTGAGAGATAGGGACCTATTATGTCTATATTATTGTCTGCCTAGTAAGCATGGAGGTCCGGGTTCGATTCCCGACCGCACCACAAATTTTAATTCAATGTTTCAGATCTATCAATAATGTCTTTGACATACTTCAGACGTAAATCCGTCTCTGGGATTGTTTATTTGTATTATTGTGAACATATTTCGCAGACAGTGTCCTAATATTCCGTTGTACTTTGGTGGAAAATTACATTATTGTAGGATATTTATCTCAGATGACATAATGTGATAAGGAAAGGGTTGTTTGAAAACTTAAATGGATATACCGAGCGAGGTGGCGCTGTGGTAACACACTGGACTCGCATTTGGGACGACAGTAGTTCAAATCCACCTCCGGCCACCCAGGTTTAGGTTTTCTGTGATTTCTCTAAGTCACTCCAGGCACATGCCAGGATGTTTCCTTTCAAAGAGCACGGCCGATTTCCTTCCCCATCCTTACCCAAACTATCACAGCATAAGCTCCGCATCTAATGACCACGATGCCGACGAGACGTTAAACTCCAAGCTTCCTTTTTGGGATGGATAGACAGAAGGGCAGAAGGCGAGAGGAAGAAGGTGACAGACTAAAATAACAATTTTGGGTAAGGGCACACCGGGAACTAGTAACTAAAAGAGTTTTGTAATTAATTTCTTATATTAATCACTTCACCTATGTAACTGTACGTCAGCCACGACTTGTTCGTGTCGTGGTATAAAATCGGCACCAAGTTCTCATTGCTTTGCGCTCCACAGTCAGCTACGATGTATGAACGTAACCCAAGTGAAAATTGTAACGTGCAGATAACTTTGTGACTCTTTCTCTGAGGAGCAGCGAAATTGCCTTTCGTCTCTCTCTCTCTCTCTCTCTCTCAGCATCGGTTCCTCTAATCAACGGTGTGCCGTTGCCTCAATCTTTGAACTCGGATATCGGTGACACCTAATGAGATTTGAGAACAAATTTCTGCCTCCTAATGGAAATATGATTACTGTAATAAGTACGGCCAGGACGAGAGAGCAGTGTTATCTTGACAAAAGACCGAAATTACGTTTCGGCGCCTCAAAAAAAGATAAAAAGGACTTGAGCTGAAATTTTTTCTGGGAAAATTATATCGCACAAAACTAATTCGATTGTAGTACGCTTGATATAGCGCGCTTATGATGTCATTGTTCATGGAAGTTCTCGATCACTTGACCCATGGATGTGTAATTAGTAAAAATGGCGCTACCGAATTACTCTTGTGTTGGTTAGAAGCTGATGCTGGTAGCAATAAAACATTTGTAGACTACTGTTGGCGCGCATCGAATAGTTGTTTTATTTCAACAGTGCAGTGCGTTCGAGAATAACGGAGGCAAGAGGGTAATTTCTGATGTTTCTCCGGTCTCATATGCATGTCCGATCCAATAATTTTCATCTGGTTAATGTTGTTTGTTATTTCGATTTGGGGATCTCCTCTAGAAAATTATTACTTACATCAGCCTAGATCGCTAATTCTATTGCTTACATTACAGGTTCTACTGCCATCTTCGCCACTGTCTTCAACATACAACTGAAATGGCTGCATAAAAATACTGAATATAGATAAAATTTGTGACTAAATACAATTCTCATCACTTGTCCCAACAGGAAACATAAATTGTCAATCCTGCTACTATGTGATGCTGCTTTTTGCACTAAAACATATATTCAGTATATATGTGATGACTAGATCCGATGATGGTTTAAAAATCGGTAATCCATCATCATCATCATCATTATTAGAGACTGATTATGCCTTTCAGCGCTCAGTCTGGAGCATAGTAACTCTAATAAAATTCCTCCATGATCCCCTACTCTTCTCTACAAGTTCGTTCATCCAATTTTCGTCTCAGATGGACGGTTAAGCCGCAATTTCATTTAAATTTCGAGCTGTCAGAAGGAGACCATAAAGACGCACTTTTAGTGTCATTGCTGTAACGTAATATTGGCCAAAAGGCCTTTCACGGCCATGAGCATACGACAGAGATTCATGTTCAAATGTTTGTAAATCTATGAGACGTAACTACTTTGGTCATCAATGCCAGTCTTACAAACTTAGTTTAACTAACTTTTGCTAAGGACAACACACACATACCAACACACACGTACAAACACCAATGACCAAGACAGGACTCGAACCTACGATGGGGAACAGACACGCACTCCACAGCAAGAACAAACTGCCAGTTCCGCGCATCTGTGAGTTTATGAAAGACAATACTATGAAACAGTTCAAAACGTAAACAAATATTGTTTTCAACACAGGTTTTTAAATTGATACCCCATATTATTTCTTCTTCAATCAATAGGATGATAAATCGCAAAAAGAATGGCGTTTGTTCCAATACGTAAACCACACCCGGAGGAAATGTGAGTGAAGTCGACGGTTGAAATACATGAAGCATGTCGATAGTTCTCCGAATCGGATTGGTGATGTAACAAACGCATTTCGTTTTGTGGTTTATCATGCAATCCTTTTATAATGGAACCCAAAAGGATGTTTCTATGGCCAAGCTTAATCTTTTTCATACCCCATCAAATGTTCAGTGGAGTTTCAATGTTCCGCAAATGCGGACTAGCTAGGTTGTAAAGGGCTGGTACATCGTTTATTAAATAACTGAACACTTGTAATTGCCTTGTTTCACAAATCTTTATTTTTACGACCTTGGTTTCGGGGTATGAGCCCATTTTCAAGTACTTTAGTGATTCTAAAGTTGTTACACCAGTGAAGACAAACCATTATGATACTACAGGTATCTGTTTATTGATTTTAACATGAAAGAAAATACTTTTACCTGCAATTTAGGACTATTGCACTTGCATTACCTTATTAGAATAACCTTAATTATCTATTGTACTAATATTGTATTTTAATTATCTCATCCATCAGTGAAATTACTGATCATTATTGTACCTCGAGAAACTGAACAGTTTACAGTACAAGACCTTGCTTCTTGCCTATTGTTAGTGGTATTTTTAGTATCTACTACGTAGAAGTTACTCATAGTCTAAAAGAGGTGAATAATTGAATTCTGTTCATTCAGTATCAAATTTAGGGGTATGCGCGTCTGTTTTTTAATCTCCCAAATTTCTAGGTGGGTCAGTTTTGCACCTTTACCTTCAACATGTAAAACTTTTACCTCTATGGCGTCTTTGTGCTCTTCTTCTAAGTAGTGCTTGGCAAAGGCAGAATCTGGTATAGCCCCAAATTTGATACTGAATGAACAGACAGAATTCAATTAATCACCTCTTTTAGACTATGAGTAACTTCTACATAGCAGATAATAATAATATCGCTAATAATAGGCAAGAATCAAGGTCTTGTACTATAAACTGCTCTATTTTTCGAGGTACAATAATGATCAGTAATTTCACTAACAGATAACATCATTAGACACCATGTTAGTACAATAGATATTTAAGGTTATTCTAATAAGGTAATGCAAGTGTAATAGTCTTAAATTGAAAAGTAAAAGTATTTTCTTCTAATGTTAAAATCGATAAACAGAGAACTGTAGTATCATAATGGTTTGTCTTCATTGGTGAAACAACTTTGTAATCAATAAAGTACTTGAAAATGGGCTCATAATCCGAAACCTACGTCGTAAAAATAAAGTTTTGTGAAACAAGGCAATAACAAGTGTTCAGTTATTTAATTTGAAATGTTTCATCAAGAACCGTCTGTAGAACCAATCAATGTGATTAAAAATACATCGTTTATGTTTGGTGCACCGTTCTTCCACTACACCCGTTGTTTGTCTTATACAAGTCATACCACACCGGCGTGGTATTTTATAGATTTCAGCCTTCCGCAATAACAAATTATCTTGGAACAACCCCAACAGGTTGTAAATCTTAAAAGTTGGGTGGAAAATCATATTCACCTGAAAATTACACGCGGTATTGACATGTCACCCGATTAATGTCCTCGCCAGCTGCGCGCTCAAATTGTGTAGCAGCGTCACACAGTCATTGATCGGGAGCCAAGGTACACAATTTACGCATTTGTTTGGTCGATTTCCAATCTTTACACAGCGTTTACTCAGAAAGCTTTTTGAGCTGAAGTAATGGTAAATGTAAAGTCAACTAACAGCTTTAAAATCATGACAATCAAAATAAACACCGCTATTAAAACTCCTGTATACAAATAAATATTTACTAATTTCCTGCATGCTGGAGGATAGGTCAGCAATTTTTACCTTGATCGCTATATGAAGGCAGTCAAAGTTGCACAGAAGAAAATTTTTTATTGTACGTGACCGATTTCGGATCCAAAGTCCATTATCAAACCATCAGTAAGTAGCCAACTACAGTATACACAATGCTGGCCACCTGCTTGAAATAAGCATGTGTATACTGTAATAGGCTACTTACTAGTGGTTTGTTGTAAACCAGTTGGACCAAACCGCTATGGTCTTTAGTCCCTAGATTTACAAAAAACTAAGGCCAACACACACACACACACACACACACACACACACACACACACACACACACACACACCGAGAGTCGAAATTACGACGGAAACAACTGCCTACTCTGTCGCTTGATGCGTCCATTCCGAGCGGCACTTGTGATTTGCTAATGGGCTTTGGGTGCAACACCGGTCACCCAAAATAAAAATTTATAACTATTCTGTGCAACTTTGACTGTCTTCATATAGCGATAAAAAAAAATATATTGCATAAATTGATTGTTCTGTCGGTTTTTGGTATAATATTTGATTAATTTTAAATGGAAAAGAGGACATTTGTGTAATATTCTTATTCTACAGTATTTTTATTATTTGACAAACCGGTTTTCGCCTGTTAAGACATCATCAGAGAGATATCTGGCAGTATGCATAATACCCTACCTTTTTATTTTTATTACTCCTATGTATGACAACATTCTCATGGTAAACAGGGACGTGTTTAGACGATTCAGCATTTCTATGGTATGCTTCTCCCAGTTAAATTTATTATCAAGCTGCAATAATAAGAATTTGACACTTTCAGCTTCTTCTGTGTCCTTGTTGTCATTCTTTAGGCACATACTGGCAGGTAAGCTTTTACAAATCCTAAAATGCAAATAGTGTGTTTCTTCAACGTTTAGCGACAAAGAATTGATTAGGATCCATTTATTTATATGAAATTTCATTAGTCGATCTTTCTAAGGCTGTATTTGATTTACTATTTATTGCAACGTTTGTCTCATCTGCAAATAAAACAAACTCGACATCCGCCAATGTTGCTGATGAAAGGTCATTGATATATACAAGAGAAGCATGTATCCTAAGATGGAACCTAGGGGCTCTACATGTTATTAGTTCCCAAATGGATAAGGCCTGATAGTTGACACATTTTGATTCTTATTCGAGATATACGATTTGAACCATTTTTGCATCACATCCTGTTACACCGTAATATTCTTATTTCCTGAAAAGGATATTGTGAGTTTCACATTCATATTCCTTGACAGATCCCGAAATATACCAGTGGCCAGTAATTTACTGTCTAATGAATTAGGTGCATTCTTGTTGTATGTTTAGATAACATTATCGTTATCGGTACGCTTTAGAAATGCGAATTGTGACATGGATAATATTTTATTAGTGGTAAGATGTTTAAAAGAATGACTGTACATTATCGTTTCTAAAATTTTTGGGAATGCAGGCAAAAGTGAAACTGGACGGAAATGTGCTGGAATTTCTTTATCTCCCTTCTCATGTAATGGCTTAACTTCAGCAAATTTCAATCATCCAGGGAAAATTCCTCGAATAAATCACTGGTTACACAAGTAACTTAAAATAAACTCCGAGGCACACTGTTCAATCAAATTTGTTGATATATTATCATAGCCACTGGAATTATTTAATTGTAAGGATTTTGTGGTGGACATTACTACTGTTGTGAGTGTCATATTTATTCTAGTTATTTATGGTGACAGGTATGAGATATTGTATTGTAGGAGTTACTGACAGTACATGAGTTTTGTTATTTGGATAACAAAATAACTTCTGATTGCCGAAGCAAAGAAAATACAGGAGTATTTCTGAAGAAGCGAAATTTGTTGACATACAGTATTAATATTCATGTTAGGAAGTCGTTTTTAAAAGTAATTGTCTGGAGTGTAGGATTGTATGAGAGTGAAACGTGGACTTTAAGAAGTTCAAATAAAAAAAAATAATAATAAAAAAATGATAGAAGCTTTTGTAATGTGGTGCTACAGACGAGTGATGATTAGATGGGTAGATCACGTAACTAATGTAGAAGTGCTCAACATAAATGGGAAGAAAAGGCGTTCCTGGCATACCCTGACTACGAGAAGGAATAGCTTGTTACCTGCAGGGCCCACAGTGTTAGCGATGTCGTACATCGACATTTTAATAATCAGAATTATATAATTTCAACACTGTATATTCTTAATTCGTATTAGTAACACTATAAGCTTATTTCGACTTAATAGTGATCTTCAGGTGTTATGCCACATTCTGTTATGCTGTACATTTCAATATTACTGTGAGGTGATATATTACATTCTTCTTTTATATATATATATATATATATATATATATATATATCACGTCACTGTAATATTGAAATGTAGGGCTACAGCATAACAGAATGTGGCATAACACCTGATGATAACACCAGAAATAAACTTATAGTGTAACTAATAGGAATTAAGAATATACAGTGTTGAAATTATATAATTCTTATTATTAAAATGAGAAGGAATAGGTTGGTGGGACACAATCTGAGACATCAAGAAATCGTCAACATAGCATTGTAAGGATGTGCGTGGGTTAAAAATCGTGGGAGACTGAGGGACGAATACAGTAAGCAGATTCAAAAAGGATGTAGGTTCCCATTCTTACTCTCAGATGAAGAGGCTTGCACAGGACAGAGTTGCGAGGAGAGCTGCATCAAACTGAAGACCACAGCAACAACATTCTATGTAAGAGTCTGCAGTAAATGCAAGGGAACATTTTGTGGCACACACCGTGTACTGAGTTGCTGCTGCGTGGCGGTAAGGAGACGCCGTGGACTCCTGGCTGGCGGAGTGGTGTCGGCTGGGGTGCAGCCAACCGCGAGACCGCCGTCTGCGGCGCATGACTCTTTGAACAGTCGGCGTCCCCGCAGGGCAGTAAGGGGTGGGTGGCTTTACGACCGCCCGGGACAACCTCAGCAGCCGAGGCAGGGCGCTGCTTCCGCCACCAGAAGACACCACACATCAGCGAGACCAGTTGATTCCTGCCGACTCTTACCTACACCAGCACAGCGAAGTGAAGTGACTGAAGGTGTTCATAGACTCTCTGACAATCCTACTTCTTAGTTGGAATAGAACAGCTACAACCCCAATGTTCTAATCTTATCTTGATATATACAGGATGTTACAAAAAAAGTACGACCAAACTTTCGGGAAACATTCCTCAAACACAAAGAAAGAAAATATGTTATGCGGACATGTGTCCGGAAACGCTTAATTTCCATGTTACATGTTTTTGTTAAGAAAAGCGTGGTATCTATGCTTTAGGCTGAAAGGTGACAAGTTAGTTTATAATTGGTGAAGACAACTAATGTTAATGCCAATATCCGGACTTGATCACTCTTTAAAATCATTTCTCGTCAGAAAACCTACAACTACTATGTAAATTCAGAGTACGTATCTTACATTGCAAATCTGGTTTCGGCGAGTGTTTTAACATGCATTATACATTGTACATAAAGTAAAAATTCCGAGTGGGTCGAATCAACTGGTCAACTAAGTAATTTTAGGAAACGTTTAACAGTAGGACAACTCTGTTTTCAGTGTGGACTGTGTTAAATACTACGATATAGTAGTAAACTTGTGTTTTCAAGGAATCGATAAAAAATTTTACCATTGAAAACACAAAATTTTTTGTCGCATAATGGAAAGTGTTATTTTACCAGATTTGTTTTAGCATTAGGAATGTTGTTTTTCCGTCTTTTTCCTTTTAGTACTCTCCTGTGATGACATGAGTAAAAGTAGATGGGTAGTATCAGGTCCTTCAGTAACATTAAGTCTTTGGTTTATAGCAGTGGTGGCATAATGTGCTTATGTTGATGAAGAATGATCTTAGAAATCAAAATCACATAGAATGATGCAAAAATATTTTTATCATAAAATAAATAATGTTATTCTTGGTCCTTGGTTGTAAGATTTCTTGTGTGTAACGTTGTAGAGTCAGTAAATTAAACATTCTTATAAAGTGTAGATTTCGTTGCCAATATTAGCACACTAGGTCGGCACTTCCATTAGTAAAATATATCACAAGCTCTTATCAATAGTTATTTGGCAGAATATTTAGTGTCACAGTAAGGTTTAAAAGGACAAATAGAATTTTCAGAAGTCCTCACAGTGTATTTCACATTTTCTTATCTGTTTCAAATTGGTGAATTATACCACACAATGTCAAAAAGTTTGTTTATGCATTTTACAGGCAAGAACATAGCACTTTCGTTGCATTGATGCGCTGTAATCTGGCCGAATATTCCTGTTAACATGGTAGACTATAGGCCCATTTGCCAATTTGTGTTAGGTCCTACTTATGAATAACTTCTGTTTCAACTATACATTTCACACCAAACATTGAAATAGCTTTTAGAAGACTGATTGACATTTGCCGAGGTGAAAATAATCCGAACATTACATACAAATGGAGCATCAATATTCTTTATTTGTATATATTTACATGTAGGTCGAGGACTCTGTTACATATACAGCATCAGCCACACACTCGAATAAGTCGTGAAAGTAGCAGAAATTGCAGAAGTAGCAGAAGCAGCAGCATAAATCGCAGAAATTGCATAAATGACAGAAGTAGCAGTCTGAGTCACGGTAGTCGCATTCGGCTGCGGAGGGATACAAGTTTAGTATTTGTAAACTGCGATGTTAAACAGTGATAAATCGCAACTAATAAAAGCAAATACCTAAACGTAGCTGTCAGAGAAATCACTGATACAGGAAAAATTAGTTTAGCCCATCCGCTCTACTAACTTGGACGATGTTTATAATGACCTCAGTGGCGGCTTGGAAATATACCCGGGCCGCTGAAACTTTGCACCTGACGTTTACAAATAACAAGTGAAGAGCGAGAAGCAGGAGGCGCCGGTCGCGAGGAACTATCCAATCACCGCGTGATGAACACTTCCAGTGTTCACGTGACGTGACGTCAGAGTTCCTGCGTTGCCGGCTTTGTTCAATGCTACTGTAAACAATGTTGTGTCCGTGTCTACCGCGTGTTTAATTTGTGTGTGCTTTTTCCGCTGCGATTTCTTTTTCTGTGACTGGTTTAACTTGACTTTCAGAGTTCAATTAATTAAATAATATCACCGAAAAGACTTTTTTCTAGTGACGTTCTCCGAGTAAGTTCTCAATTTCGTATGAATAATAACTTCGAAGGATGTGCTCTGAGCAGGAAGTTCATTCTCGCTTTAAACGGTAGGAAAGAAGATATGGTGCAGTGGCTACAACAAAGAAATATTGCTGCAGATATGTGAATGTCAAAATTCTCTTTTTCGCTCGTGAAACAAAATAAGCCTATTACGCCCACATATATAGTAGATGAAATTGCAAAGGAGGAGTGCCACAATGTAATGAGACTGCCCCGTATCACTGCCATTTGAACCCTATACAATTAGTATGGAGTGACGTGAAGAATCACATAAGGAATAATATTAAGTCTTTCACAAAACCAGAGGTGGAAAGACTTTTGCGTGAAGCTGTTTCTATAGTGAATGCTGCATCTTGGGGGAAAAGAGGTCGAGCGCGTTCAAAAACTGATTGGAAGTGTCGCATTCAATGGAAGGGATCATCAGTGATCTGTCATGATGATGACGACGATGAAGACGATTTTGGCAGCGACGACAACAGTGAAGATGGGAGCAGTGTTGCCAGATGGCAGAGAGAGAAAATACCTACAGTCTCACAAAGATGTACCTACGTTTTCCCTACTTTCTCCCTACCACCTCACTAATGCCCCTACATCAGGGTCGTATCCAGGATTTGCGTCTGGGAGGGGTTGAATCCAGGAGTCCAGCCAGCAGAAGTTAACCAATTGATTAATGTGACATGTTACTATTTTGAAAAAACCTTCAAAATAAATATTTGGCATCATGCTTCACTTGTTAGATATGTTTTTCCATTGACTGATCGTCACAGATTGTGGCGCGAATTCCAAGTGCTCTGTTACAACAGGATTACTGATTTATCGGACAAGGGTACATCAAGAACCTGTCAACAATAGAGAGGAACAGCATTAATTAGTTTCGCCAAATATGCCGCTAATTCCGAGTCCACTGTTACACGAGGATAACTGATTTGTTGGCCGCATAAGGATACATCGAAACATTATCAAACCCAGATAGGAACAGTAGTATTTATTTAATTGACAGTCAGCACAAAAAAGGAAGTCCTTCAGTCTGCATGATTCATGTTTTCAAAGAGTAATGCTATGTTGACAACGAATATCTAGCGCTTTGTTCATTATAACGTTGGCTGTCGCGAACGGTTTAGCTTTTTCTTGTCAGCATCATCTTCTCATTTACAAGTACTAAGTAGTATATCGTCCTGAAGTAAATAAGTAACAGTCTAGCAAAGGTAATAAAACGTCTTTCGTTCTTGGAAACAATAAATTTTCCTTGTGCTGACTTTTTGTAACACTATTTCCAAACCGACTCTCCATTCAAAAATGTTCAAAAGTTTGTAAAGTCTATGGGACTTAACTACGGGGTCATCAGTCCCTAAACTTACAAACTACTTATGAACTAGCTAATCCTAAGGACGGCACAAATATCCATGCCCCAGGGGGGATTCGAACCCCCGACCGTAGTGGCCGTGCCGACCGTGACGGGAGCGCCTCAGTCCCCTCGGCCACCGCGGCCGGCACTCTCCATTCCACTGACATACAATGAAATCATCATATTTCGCATCAATTTTAATGTGTCCGAAACTAAGTTTTCCAATTAATATTGTTTACTATGGACAGAAAACAACTATGGCGTCTAAAATATCATTGGCTACTTCAAACTTTGCCACAATTTGTCGGCTTCATTCCCGCGTGCTGACAACTGTTCTGTTGCCAACATTACCCGCTAGGCATGTGTCGGCGATTGTAAAATTTTAGCAAAGTACCTACGCGTTGGGGACTTTTGTATGAAAATTTCCTACGTGATTTTAATGCTTAAAAGTACCTACGTATAGGGAAAATTCCCTACGTCTGGCAACACTGGATGGGAGGGAGCTGGATGGAACTGCACCATTGTCGTCGCCGTAAACTGGTGAGTGAAAAGCATTGTGAGTATAAAACGTAGAGAGAGAAGTTACTATCTTCATTATTCCTTATTTCGTATCTCTCATAGTCAAATGCTTATTTTCTAAATTTCTTTTCTCCGTTATTGAAAGCATGTGCGTTGTTGTGCTCTTGTCTACATTACTATGCCGTAAATTAATGGCTGCTTTGTGGTAGCAGCTCAAGAACTAATTATTATGTGCACTTTTATTGGTCAATAGCTTACATATTCGTGATGCAACTGAAAACCGTTTCGTCTGCTGTGTGTATAGAGGCTACTGTTGCAACGTCGCTATAGCAGTGTAGTCAACGCGCCGTGACGCGAAACAAGGGCAATGTTTCATCCGCCCGGGTATATACATTCGTAAATATATCACAAACGGCTCGTTTGCTGACCCGTGTTTAATGCGACATTTTGGCTTCTATTATAGTATACTTCCAACCGTGTAAGTTTGCGCCATCCTTTTTGATACACAGTGTATAGATATTTACTTGAATCCCTTCCTATTCCTCCCGCTTTTCACTACCCTTCCCGTGCTCCTCCTTGGTCTGTACCACGTCCGCAGCTTCGGTTAGACTTGTCCCGTGAGTGTAAAACCTCTGTTGCACCGTTGACTCTCCGTCGCCAGTTTCAGGCGATACTGGGTTCTTTCCACGGCGCTGGAGTTGTATACACCGACGGGTCTCTCGTTGGTGGCCGTTGTGGGTATGTCTACACCCAAGATGAGCACATTGAACAACACTCCTTACCCTGTTGGAGTAGTATCTTCACTGCGGTGCTGATCGCTACCCGTCGAGCACTTGAGCACCTTATAGCCTGTCCCGGGGAGTCGTATGTTATCTGTAGCGACTCCCTGAGTGGCTTGCAAGCCCTTGACCAGTCCTTTCCAAAACAACCCCTGGTGCGGTCCATCCAGGACTCTATTAACCTTCTCGTCCAGTCTGGCCGCACTGTGGGCTCCGTTTGGAACCCTGGACGTTGGAATTTCGGGGTACGAACGCGTGGATCGGCTGGCTAAGCAGGCAATTACTTTCAGCCTCTTAAAAATTGGTATTCAAGAGAGGGACCTCCGATTAGAGCTCCACCGGAAGGTACTTGGGCTTTGGAACTCTGAGTGGGTTGACTCACCTGCCCCAAATAAGCTCCGTGCAGTGAAGCGTTCTACAGCTCCATGGAAGTCCTCCCTGAGGGCCTCTCGGAAGGAGTCAGTTGTCCTTTGTCGTCTGCGTATTGGTCACACGTGGGTGACACATGGCCATCTACTTCGACGGGATGATCCTCCACAGTGTCGCTGTGGCACTTTGTTGACAGTGGTCCACATCCTTGTGGACTGTCCTTACGACAGTCCTTTGACCTGCCAGCTGCACTTCCTTTTATGCTTGGTGACGATGCTGCTACAGCTGATCGTGTTTTACGTTTTATCCGTGCAGCTGGGTTTTACCATTTGATCTAAAGCTGGGTCGCTTAGCCAGATCTCTCAGGCACCCATATCCCACAGATTTTTACCCTTCTTATTTTGTGTTGTCTGACCTGCTTTTATCCGTGTGTTTTAAAATGTGCAGAGTGGCTGGCTCATCCTTTATTATCCTCGTGATCAGCCAGCCATAATATTCTGCTGTAACTTTTTAGTCCAATTATGTTCATTTAGTCTTTGAGTTTTCTTCTTTGCGTGTTATAATCTCAGTGCTCCTCGTCATTGCGTACCCGTTTTGCTTTCTCTTTTGTGAGATTCAATGCTCGTCTTTTCTCATCTTGCAATACGCCGCATTGACTTTGCTCGCGACAGGGGACTGATGACCGTGCAGTCTAGTCCCCTCTAAACAACAAAAACAACAACAACAACACTCAGCAGTATGTCGCTATGACCGCCTCAGCTAGCCTGAACAGAAGGCTACACCTACCGCCGGCGGCGGCGGTTGGCAGAACTGGGTCGGCAGCGTACAGCACAGTGTGCCGCTAAGCCAGTTGCTAGCGCAGACACCTCGAGTGGCACGACCCAGATTTGGCGGCACTTGCTGCCGGCTCCGGTCGCCACCCCCTGTCGAGCGAGAAAGCAGAACAGCACTTCTCCCTTCCCTGCATCCCAGTCTATGAGGGGAGGGGCAGGGCAAAGTTCCCGCTATAATCGCTGCGCCAACACGCCACCAGACTTCTGGGGAGCAGCGCGAAAACGAAATAACTCGGTGCCTCCGTGGTGTTTTACAAATACCTTCAATTATGGAATTATCTGCAAGGGTTGAGGCAAGCAAAAGTCATGCCAACCGTGTTCCTTCTCGTAGATATGTGACTACACGTAGATAATGTCGTGGTAAAGGCGAACCAGAGACTGCGTTTTATTGGCAGAACCCTTAAAAGATGCAACACAACTACTAAAGAAACTGCATACACTACGCTTCTCTGTCCTTTTATGGAGTACTAGCACAAATCCACGGCTCCGCTCACGTGTTTGTTGATTATGATAATGCGCGAAAAGTCAAATCCATTTTTTAAAAGATATGTATTAAAAGAAATTTATTTTTTACTGCTTTATTTATTTATTGTTATATTTCCTTATTCGTATGCTTATCCTTACAGAGAAAGATCTGAAGACATTGTAGCACGCATAGACCAAAGATATGGTCTGTGGCATCACGTTTCGCTGTATGTAACCTCCTTGCTAAAGAGTCGCAAACGTCATCGCTGGCCTTCAGTCCGAATTTTTTTATAATTTGACGACTTTGAACCACCATATCTTCCACCCTCTTATAGCTATCGGCTTGGAACTGCTATGGTGTAAAACGGGAGACTTCGGACAACAATTACACACAGATCATTCGTTTGCGCTCTGTAGTTTTCGCTGCAGAGCGAAAGATTAACACACACACACGTAGAATGTTATATACACCAATAACTTTTCATCCCAATATACTCCATCCTTTTATCACTATCAACCCTCAAGCATCAAAGCAACCATTCAAACCATTTTCAGAGAGTAAATATAGTTTTCAAAGACTTTGTTCCTTATTTCCCGTTACATTCTTCAAATTACTAAATATCTATCAGATGTCTATAAAACCTCCATAAAACCATCCTCAGGTATAAAATAGTAACTGTACAAATATTTTAGTTTCTGCGTCTTGTCGTTCGGACGTGATAAGCGTACACCGAACAGACATTCACATGTATAGATATAGATTGCTGCCCAGTGTGGGATCCTTATCAGGTAAGTTTGACGGAGGACATCGAAAAAGTCCAAAGAAGGGCAGCTCGTTTCGTACTGTTGAAACGTTTCCATACAAAATATTTTTGTAAGAAAATGTCTAATATTGTGCCTCCTGTTTTGTGTCGAGTAACTTGCTTGCAAGAAAATGTATAATATCGCTTCTACTGTGTGTATCGATATGTGTACATAACTCTGTGAAGTTTCATCTTTGGCAAAGATCATGTATTGCATAGCATTGTAGCTCACGCAGAGAGAGTGGCACTTGTGGTTTAGCTCGCTTAGAGAGCGGTTGAGTTGTGTGTATGGCTCCGATGTAGAGCAGAGGCTGTTGTGTCAGCAAGTTGATTTGATTGTATATATATTTTTTATTTTCTTATTACTATCACCGTTGGAATGAAGGTAATTGCATTTGATGTCATTTGGAAAAGGTTGTATTATGTAGGTAATGTAATGCTGATTATTAATAATAAGTAACAAAGTTGACCTTTCTTTCCTGTTTCATTTACGTAGTTAGAAGATTAAACTACTTCGTTCATTTGATAATTAGTTATTTGTGGATTTAAAGTGCAGTATTTATTTTGTAATCTTGCTGAACAGATTTCGTTATTTGTGCCATAGTAAATGATTGTTATGCAACACTGCAGTCAATTGATTAGGATACTGAATTTCAATAATCAGGTACTGATCTGCATCAAATCCCCGCAATCAAACATTAATAAAGTGGTTTGTGGATTTTTATTATCTTTCTCGCAGTCAAATATTTTGAGTATAGTCAGTGTCTGTTTCATATGGTGACTTGCTACAGCTGTTATGTTAAAAGATCCGTTGCGCACATAATCAGTTTCATTCACTGTTTCTTATTTAACACCATATACATCAATATCAGGGCCTTAATTAATCCAAATCACTGTGTTAATGAACAATTTGTTGTCTAATTTAACGATAGGTTCAACATCAAACTACACACACACAGCTTTTACTGTCACGATACCGGGGAGACAGCGTTGCGGAAATGATACAGGATCTGGGATGGGAATCATTACAACAACGGCGCTTATCGCTGCGGCGTGGGCTACTTACGAAACTCCAATCGCCAACATTCTCCTCCGAATGCAAAATCATATTGTTGACACCCACTTACAAAGGTAGAAATGATAATCAGAATGAAATACGAAGAATCAGAGCCCGAACGGAGAGATTCGACTGTTCATTCTTCCCGCGCGTTATTCGAGAATGGAATGGGAGATAAAACAGTATAACGGTGGTTCGATGAACCCTCTGCCAGACACTTACATGTGATTTGCAGAGTATCCCATGTAGATGTAGATCAGAGTTGAAGGTCATGAAAGGGATGCAGAGGTTAGGAAGGGTGTAAAACAGGGTTGTAGCCTTTCCCCAATGTTATTCAATTTGTACATTGAGCAAACTATAAAGGAAAGCAAGGAGAAGTTTGGAAAAGGAATTAAAGTTCATGGGGAAGAAATAATTCCGTCAGAAACAGCAAAGGCCCTGGAGGTGCAATTGAACAGAATGGACAGTGTCTTGAAAGGATCTTATAAGATGAACATTAACAAGAGCAAAACAAGGATAATGGAATGATATCTTAGAAAATCAGGCGATGCTGAAGGAGTTAAATTAGGTGACGAATCAAAAAAGGTGGTAAATAACTTTTATTACTTGGGCCGTAAATTAACGTATGATGGTAGCAGTACAGAGGTTATAAAATTCAGTATGGCAATGGGAAGAAAACCGTTTTTGAAGAAGGGAAATTTTTTAACATCGAATATTAATTTAGGGGTAAGGAAGTCCTTTCTGAAGCCATTTGTGTGCAGTGTTGCCGTGTATGGGAGTGAAACATGGACGCTAAATAGTGCGGACAGGAAGAGGATAGACGCTTTTGAAATGTGGTGTTACAGAAGAATGCTGAAGATTAGGTGGGTAGATCTCGTAAGTAATGAGGAGGTACTGAACAGAATTTGGGAGAAAAGGAATTTCTAGCATACCTTGACTAAAAGAAGGGAGCGACTGGTAGGACACGTTTATACACATCAAGTAATTGTGAATTTAGCATTACAGGGAAGTTTGTGGGGTAAAAGAGGGAGAACAAGAGATGAAAATAGTAAGCAAATTCAAATGTATGTGGGATGCCGTTCTTATGAGGAGATGAAGAGTCTTGCTCAGGATACAGTAGAGTGCAGAGCTGCATCACGGCAAATTGAAGACCACCACAACAACAACAGATATGTGAACGAGTCACAAACGTATATTGTGTATGCAGAACAAGAGATGGCACTGTGGTAGGTGGTAGTACGGTAGCGAGGGCTATGAGTCAGATGGTGAGTGTCGAGCGAGATGGAAGTCACCCGAGTTGAGCAGCGCTTTTACACCAGAATAGCCGTTCTCCGAGCCCTTGGGTATAATGCCCTACTGTACCGTACAGTAGCACGGTGGATAGAAAAGTTTCAGAGAGGACGTGTGTCAACCAGTGGTGAGCGCCGTTCGGGACGACCTTTCAGTGTCCGGACCGACGTGGCAAGTGCCGTCAACGAGCAACTCCCGGACGAAGACGGACGATCGAGACTACTGCAGAGACATCGAGGAAGGCATCGTCCCCGGGATATTGTGTAATGACCTACAACTCCGCAGTATCGCTCCGCAGAATCGCAGCGCAGTGGGTACCGCATGCACTGACGGAAGTTGAAAGGTGGGTGCGCTATGCAGTATGCTCCGACAACCTTGCACGCTGGCAACAGGGCGGCAATCAATTCTTGTCGCGAATCATCACCATCGACTAAATTCAGGGCCAGGGCATACAAACCAGGTGATGCGCATGAGCAGGAAAAACAATCCCATAATTTTCGAATAGAAGTGAGCTTTTTGATACAGTCGCGTCGTTGAAATATCTAGGCGTAACATTGCAGAGCGATATAAAATGGAACGAACATATAAGGACAGTTGTGAATAAGGCGGACAGCCGACTTCGGTTTATTGGGAGTATTTTGAGAAGATGTACTTCATCTGTAAAGGAGACCGTATATAAAACGTTTTTATGACTATATCATGAGTATTGATCAAGTTTGGGACCCACAGGATATCAGTTTAAAGGAAGTTATAGAAGCAGTTCAGAGTCGAGCAGCTAGGTTCGCTACTGGTAGGTTCGACCAATGCGCGAGTGTCACAGAAATTCTTCGGGGATCGCAGGAGGAAAGAGGACGTGCTTTTCGAGAAATTCGGTTGAGGAAATTTAGAAGGCCGGAATTTGAAGCTGAGTGTAGTACGATCTTTGTGCCGCCTACTTACATTTCGCGTAATGATCACAAAAGAAATTAGGGCTAGTAAGGAGACATATAGGCATTGTATTTTTCCTCGTTCTATTTGGGAGTGGAATAGCAAATGCCTAGTAGTGGCACAGTATACCCTCCGCCACACACCTTACAATGGATTGCGGAGTATGTATGTAGATGTAGAACCAGAACTGAAACGTCAGTCCGCGGAGTCACGACACGCTGAATCACCAAGGAGGAGCCGTAGGTTCCAGTACTTCCTCGGAAAAAGGGGTTGTTCTTAGCGTAAGTTAGTTTGCCCCTTAGATTTACAGACATTTCAACTAAGAATGCAGAAGTTCCGCCAGAATCCTACCCCAATCAGATTGATAGGGGTGTCATTGTCTGCCACTTAGTTCCACATGGCAGAACAGTGAGTACAGGGACCTTTTGGTGCGACAGGCTCGACATGCAGATCTGTGGACAGTGCAATAGTCCTGCATACCGCATAAGTCCGAGTGTATAGAGCAGCTGCTGCGACGTTGTGGGTGGGAGGAATTGGAGCACCCACTGTACTCTCCCGACGATTCGCCCCGTGACTGTGATCTCATTCCAGTGATTAAGAAACCACTGCGTGGTAGGCGGTTTGCTACATGAAAGGACATTGTTAATGCTGTGCGAGAACTGGAGACCCGTTTCAGACACGGTGCGGCAAATGCTGAGGCAGATGGTTTTCAGCGCTTCCCGCACCGTTGGCAGCGTGTGATGACAGTAGCAGGGGACTACTCTGAGGTTCTGTAGACCCAGGTGTGTCATGTCAACAGCATGTGTACTGAGTTGTTGTTTTGCACAGTGAAGGACATATTACCCTGCATACTACAGTAATAAATTTGTGTGTTACGATTTTTTTCTTCCGCGGTGGAGTGGTCGAGCACATTGAGGCGGTATGCTCCGATGCGCGTGGGTTCGAATCCTCCCTTGGGCATGGATGTTTCTGCTGTCTTTAGTATAAATTAGTTTATAAGTAATTTGTAAATTTAGGGACTATTGACCCCGCAGTTAAGTCCCATTTGAATATATTTTTGATTATTTCAGTGCTACTCATTGTCGACGTTCATGGTTAACTCGTTTTCCTTTCTTCTGTATATGTCACATTTTCGAACCAGTCTGGTACCTGCAAGAAAAATATTTGCCGGTCTTTTGCCCCAACTCTCGTATACTAACTAGAAATATTCCTATCACGCTAGAACAGGAGGCCAATAATGTTCTGGCGAGAGTCAAAGTTGCAGAACAATACAACTTAGCATCTCCACTGAGCTGGCTGCTTCAATTAAATCAATTACCTCGATACAGCCTCGTGTTTTACGAGTAAACCCTAATCAAACAATGATGTCATCTCTCGAAGTAGTAGAGAGGGTGCATCTGTTATAGTTACGTATTCCTGCGTGGCGATGCAGGTCAAAAATACTTATAAATCTATGGGACTTAACTACTCTGGTTATCGCTTCCTAGGCATAAAAGCTACTTAAACTAAGTAATTATGAGAACAATAAATACACCCATGCCCGAGGGAAAACTCGAACCTCGGACGGCGAGCAGCGGCGCCCTCTGCAGCTAGGCGCCTTAAAAGTTCGACTACTCCACTGGGGCGATGCAGGTTCCCTAAAACTTAGTGACATACAGTGTCATACGGCACGACAAGAGGAATGCCATGCTGGATGATATGGCAAGTGTTAAGTTAAACATGATATTATCTACCACATTACTTTACTCAAGTAACTGGCGCATGTATCTAAGAGCATCACTTCAAATAGACTGGACCGATTTGGCTGACCTCTGTTTTGTTGTTTTAGCAATTCTCAGGACAACGTTTCTTTGAATTTTTTTCCCAATAATCTACCTGAGTTGATTTGAGAAAAACTAAAAGTGCGTTTTTCAATGTGTTTTTCATTGAAGTTAGCACTGTCACTCACGATTCGGACGACCGAAGGGTTTTTTTTAATGATGAATCCATAACGAGTTGGGTGCCCAAGCACCATAATATTAATAATAAAAAAAAATTCAACTTGTTGGTATGATGTTAAATATTTATTTAGAAATATTGCATATCGATTTCATTAATTGAAAAAAAAAACATCTTCACTGCAGTCTTGACTCCAGAGAACTCATGTACCCCGCAGTTTTACCGTTAAAATACATAAAAGCCCTGTCGGGGGTGCCTTATGTGTTTATCAAGGTGTTTGTGCGTGTTCGTCTTTTTCATAGTCTGCTTTATTTTCAGTATTTGTGTCAGTATCTGTCTTTACATCTGAATTGTTTCAGGTATTTTCTTGTGTTTTCTGTTGACGTGTGCCAAATATCGCATACTGGCGTTTCTGTCTGTATGTGTTCAGTAAAGATGTGGATGTTTTATCAGCTGCACTATTTAAAAATGTTCAAATGTTTGTAGAGCTGGTGGGACTTACCTACGGGGTCATCAGTCCCTAAACTTACAAACTACTTATGAACTAGCTTATATTAAAGACGGCACAAACATCCATGCCTGAGGGGGGATTCGAACCCCAGACCACAGCGGCAGTGCAGTACGTGACTGGCACGCCGCAGACCGCTCAGCCACTGTGGCCGGCCGCACTATTTGAAGTACACCAACTGTTTGATTGTCATATGAAGTGTTTACTTTCGTCACAGTCGATTTGTAGTCTCATTTCCTTAAGTCTCTCACACTGTAATATCACATGTTCTGGAGTTTCACATTCACATTAAAAGTAGGCCATTGTACGTAATAACAGCTCAATTCTGGGAGGAGGTATCCAGATAAGAATTTACTGTTATGAAAAAGCTTAATTTTAGCAATAAAATTAGCAAAAGATCCATGTAAGCTAGCGGCTACTCCCTGCTACAAAACCTTGTTCCCTGGCCCAAATTGAGAACTGGTTTGGTTCAAATTATTCTAATAACAGGAAGTCAACGACACAGTGGCCAACATACGTAGCAGCTCACGCGAAATTACACACGGACATTAATAAACAAGCCACCACAATTAATGTTTTTAATAAAGGTGGCTAAGAAAAACATTTATGGCGCAATGGAACTTAATCATAAAAATTGCATCTGAGCTTGTTCTCGGCATTGGTGAAAAACAATATTAAATAAAAGGGGAAAGGTGCTCGAAAACTACAATTTATATGCATGTCAAAATTATACTGGACTTAACTTGTTTATTCAGGTCGAACGCAAGCAAGATGGGGAACCAATTTTGTTAATACAATAAAAATGCATGCCACTGAAATAATGTACTTAAGTTAACCTATCTTACACAGACGATGCCCAGCATTGAATTTAACATAAATTATACAGAATTTAACGGTACTTGGGGAGGATTCACAAACAACACTCACTCGCTCACACATACGCAATGCAACAGCGAAACTCACCAAAATCAGCGTGCTGAAGCGAGGCAGAAGCAGGCACCGCTATTGGCGAAATTCAGCGAAGCTGGAGGTACCACACAACATAATATACGATGAGTATAGCAAAGTTAAGTTGCATTTAGATTAGATCGCGGTCTCACACGCTAACGGCGACACACGGCTACGTTACATGATCGCACTCCACTGAAGGTGAAGTGGTTAAAAACCGGATTCATTACACAAAATCACGGCGGACTCTTAAGTTGCAATATGAAAGTAAATTAACTAGGTACTGGTTTTATGATAAGTGCCGTGAATTCAGGTGACTAGCTGCAAACCCCTGAAATCGAAGATCGGACCCACGTGGTTCCGAAAACCGATAAAAATGTATAAATTCAATTTCCAAAAGATAAAGAAAATTAACTACGGCATGCAACGTCTAGTACTGCGTAGAATTTCATAAGGCAGCTACTGCAATGCAGCAACATGCGATTGGGAACATTCACGGAGAGGGAAGAGGTCCTGTCTAAAAACCCGGAAAAGTGAAATAATTACAAAGTCGGGAAGATAAAAATAAAAACTACGGCATGCAACCCATAGAAATGTTTAGAATTTTATAAGCAAGCTATTGAATGAAGTTGTACAAGGCTCGGAGAGACTTACTGAAGAAGACTAAGTGCATACTACAAGTTCGGAGAAGAAGCAGAAAAATTAAAATAGGCGGGGAGTGAAAATCGCGAAATGTTGGTGGAAATCAGAAGGATACATGCATCGTTACTTGCCTGATGGGCATGGAACAAACAGTAGTGGAAGCTGAAGGCTTTGTTCTGAGAACCAACCACGTGAAACACATATCACTCACGGAAGGAAACGATAAGAAAGATTTTTACATGCACTGTACAAAAATGTAGATATCGTCTGTTAGAAATCGGAAAGTTAGAGAGAATTTACACAGAGTTTGTACACCGCCACGTAATCACAAAAGGATTGAATATACCAGGCCGTTATCAAACTGCAACTAGTAACACATACCCCACGTTTATCTGTTGGAAATCACTGGATTGAAAAACTAGAACACATTTCCGTGCATGATCAGAAGGATTTTCTAAAAAAAAAAAAATTAATCTAAGTTCAAGAGTCTAATTTAAACATGGTAGACAACGAATTACAGCCATCTCCGTAGGCACAAGAGAAGAACCGACCTTACCTCACCACGATCCCAGCACATAGTGACCATCGAGTGGACAGGAGCCGCGGGATAGCTACCGGAAACTGGAAAATCCAAGAAAAGAGCGGTGATGGGGAGAGAAAGTCTCGTGACTCGTCCTGGAGAATGCTCGTCGACTGGCTTGTAACCAAAGGGTGTAAAAACCTCTGGTCGCATCAGCAGCACGAGTTGGTAACGAGTAACTATCGACTCTGAGCCAGAGAGAACCATGCAAAGCGAGCTATTAGCACCCACATTCAGATAGCCGTTAGATCCTTGCACATCCACTTAAAAGAAAAACAAGTACACATTCTCACAGGGACAGTGGCGTAGCGAAGAAGCCGTACTTATTGCCACATTCATAAGCACAATAATAAATTATTAAAATAACAAAATCCTAGCCATATTAACTAACATTTCAGAAACTAATATTTTTAAACATGAAATAAAATGCTAATCCTCATGCCTTGAAAAGAGTGGGATTCTAGTTTTAACAAAATGCTAATCTAGGGACATCAAATAAATTACAATTTTATAAAAAATGT
The DNA here is from genome assembly GCA_026315105.1 of Locusta migratoria. Taxonomy (NCBI): domain Eukaryota; kingdom Metazoa; phylum Arthropoda; class Insecta; order Orthoptera; family Acrididae; genus Locusta; species Locusta migratoria. Next base: position 352,431,567 of record CM048750.1, read on the forward strand.
ATGGAAGACGACAGAAAACGTGTCTGTGTTTCTCAGGATAAAGCGGTGCAAATGTGTTGGATATGAGCCACATCCCATTAAAAAGTATACCATCCCTTTGGTGGGATCAACGTGCTTTAACTTCATCCTTTGTCGTCTGCTTGGGAAGAGGGCATGGACACGGCCTCCTTTGTCTTTATTGTCCCATTCTGCCTGTCATGTGTTTATACGCCAGTGTCGTAGCTGGCGCATTTCAATTATTTCCTGAACCGTTATTTCTTGTACCTTATCATGTTTGTCCCTCTTGAACCAATAAGCTGCTGCTCTCTGTCGAATGCTGATGTCTATAGAGTACCCTTCCAATACTACAAATAATGCCTCTGCTGATGTCGCACGAAGGGTAAGTTGCGTTTCGACGCCACTCGAACACTCTCAAAGAAAGTTGTCAGGTAACTGTAATTTTTCATGGTAACATACGCAAACGCCAAACACTTACCTAAGCAGAGAAGTGTGTAATTAGAATAATTTCTGGAGTCCACCCAAGAGCTTCACAGTAGTTTCTCAATAACTATATCGCTGGTATTTCGCAAAAATCAGTCTGGCTGACTACAAAAGTAGCGCAAACCTTGGGATTTGAATTTGGTAAGTAGGTGGAGTTGGTAATGTTGTGATGAAAGACTTCCCCACCTTGTGAAAGCGAGGGATAGGGTGAAGTCAAATGATAGAAGCAACTAGTAATAGTTCGCATCGCCTCTTTTCACACACTACTCGTTGACAGTTATATTGGTGCTAAAGTGCTGGCTCCCCTCTGACGGTTGCTAAGAGGCGGGAAGTGTATGGAATTTTCTTATATATATATTATGGAGTGGACTAATTAACTAGACACTACATCTTTTTTTTATCATTGTAATATTTTTGTAGGGTCTGTATTAGGTTTTCTATTTGTAATTCTGATTGTAAAAAATAAATAATAATAAATATTGTCTTTTAGAGTCATTCGTGCAGAAAACATTGACCTCACCTCAGGTCTTCGGTGTTTGTGGAGAGCTGACGTTCTTGTGACAGGAAGATAATGAATTTTTCCAACACACTGCACGTGGAACTCGATTTGCTCAGATAGACGCACAACAACTTCACTGAGCAACTGACATGTGTTTCGTGCCAAGCCACGACTCTAGCAGAAGTACGAGAACACGTCGAGACAGTATTCCTAATCTGTATGGTGGAATAAATGTCAGAATCAGTGACTGCATTTTCGCCCAAGGAAGGTACATCACGTACCATTATGGCTGTTTCTGTATGGATCGATACCTGGTACCTCACTACCGCTTCAGATATTGATTTTTAAATATAATTTCGTGTACTCCATAAGCACTGTTTGGACAATCTAGAGTGAATTTAGAAATTCTAAGAGGCTGTATTAATTTTTATTTCCAGAGGTGTATAAATTTAAAGTTTGTTTGTGTGTGTGTGCGCGCGCGCACGCGCGCATCTGTTCTTCAGGCACGTATGAAAGAACAGCGAGCACATATACACTGGTCAAAACATTTGGGGGATCACTTGGTATATCTAGGTTTTGAAGTATTGTCATAGTTACAATGAACTACAGTGGCCGACGTGTTACTGTCGGTTCTACGGAAACAACAATATACGACAACCTAGATAATGGTAATAACAGATAGTTGCTGGAGAGGGCGTTGGTATTGACATGAGTTTTTAACAAAGGAGTTACACAAGCCGTTTGGTTCAGATAGTGTAATGAGCAGGTAGTTCAACGCAACAAGAACCTGTTTTACCACAAGCTATGACACGGAGGGCCATAGGAAAGTTGGAAGCAAGACAGACACAGAGGGTGATCGCTGCAGCTATTGGAGTGTCCCAATGTGTAATTATCAGGACCTAGACGGGCCGGCCGCGGAGGCCGAGCGGTCTGCGGCGCGCAAGTCACGTTCTGCACGGCCACTACGGTCGGGGGTTCGAATCCCCCCTCGGGCCGTCCTTAGTATTAGCTAGTTTATAAGTAGTTTGTAAGTTAAGTCCAATAAACTATACAAACATTTGAAAAGGGCCTAGACACGATATTAGAATGTCAAGGTCAAGGTCAAGGTCGTCCATATGTAACATCTGCAAGAGATGACGACTGTTATCTCCGGTTAACAGCCCGTCGAGACAGGAGGCTTAATGTTACCCACCTACAACGCACACTCCAGGCAGCAATACGACGCGCAATAACAAAAAAAAACAGTCCGAAAAACTTTAGTGTGGGTTGTTCCATCAAAACCACGATACCGTTTAGCCCATAGAAAGCCACTAGAAACTGGGCGGAGGATCTTAAGGATTGAAGTCTTAACGAATTCCGCTGGGTTGTGTTCAAGATTTTTTGTGCTGCCTCACAATCGTCCTTCCTGCATCTGGAGAGAACGTGGAAATCGGAACAATCCTCCTTACGTGCAGGAAATATCAAGTTACCATGATGGTAGATGAATGGTGTGGGCAGAAGTCAGTACGGCCCTGTTCAGAATGGCGATCTGAGTCCTTAGAGGTATACAGGCAAGATCCTTCAACTTTTGTTGGCCCTACGCTGGTGCCATAGGAGATGGGTTCCTTCTGGTGAACGATAACGCTCGTCCCCGCTGGTTTACACTGCTGGACAACATGCGTGTAGTGGAAGGAATTGTAGCAATTAAATGGCCAGCTAGTTCACTGGGCTTTAACCTGATTGAGCATTTCTAGGATGGATGTGACAGACGCATTTCAGCAATATCAGCACCTCCCAGAACGGTTGCAGAAATATTGCACTCATGGAAGAATACTGCCGTGGCGGAGCGGCCGAGCGCATTGAGGCGCTATGCTGCGATGCGCGAGATCGTTCCCCGTCGGCGGTTCGAATCCCGCCTCGGGCCAAGGTTTGTGCTGCGTTTAGTATAAGGTAGTTCATAAGTAGTTTGTAAGTTTAGGGACTAATGACCCTTCAGTTAAGTCCTATAAGCTTATCAAACATTTGAACATTTGAAGAATACTGTCCATGTTCAAAAAAAGGTCAAATGTGTGTGAGGTTTTGTGCGACCAAACTTCGTGTTTATCAGTCACTAGACTTGTACACTAATTACTTGACTAATTTAAACTAACTTACACGAAAGACAACACACACACCCATGCCCGATGGAGGATTCGAACCTCCGACCGTAACAGGCGTACTGTCCATGCCACGAAGGTAGGCAACAGAATTGAAGGAAAAGAGCCGGCCGCGGTGGCCAAGGGGGCTAAGGTGCTCCAGTCACGGCCTCCACGGCTACTACGGTCGGGGGTTCGAATCCCCCCTCGGGCATGGATATTTGTGCCGTCCTAGTTCGTAAGTAGTTCATAAGTAGTTTGTAAGTTTAGGGACTGATGACCCCGTAGTTAAGTCCCATAGACTATACAAACATTTGAACATTTTTGAAGGAAAAGAAATCTCTGTTATTACTTGCCTAAAAGCCTAAAAGACAGGGTGGATTTTTCCGTTTAAATACTGTTGCTGGAGATGCGTAATACCTAACGTTTCAACCAATTACTATTGTTACTGTTTTTCACCTTACTTCTGTAAAGTGCCAGTCCAGGGTTGATTCTCGCAAAATAATCTGAGATTCACAGGCAGATAAAACAAAAAGTTCGTCATCCCTTCTGTTTCATATTTTTTATTGCAATCTACCGACAAAATCAAGCCCAACAATACGTAGACATGAAAAGAGAAAACTACTAACGCAGATACCGTATTAGACTGTCGCTAAAATTTCTACTGTTGACGACCAATTCCACTACAAAGAACTTAAGGTTTTCACTACCATTTGAGATCTTAATGATCATCCATTACTTTTACATAATATTTTACACATTTTCGTATGAAACATTGAATTTGTTCACGAAACATATCCAATTATTTAGCAAATCAAAAGTGACATAGATAATATTTAGAATGGTTAAAAATTAGCTCTCCGCAACAGATTTTCATTAACATCAATATATCTTTACACGGATTTTTTTTTTCACTTTAAAAAGTGGAAGACCGATGGTTGTTTATAAATCAGCAAGTTACAGAAATTAGAGATTGCTACTGTGCAAGTGTGTGGTATCGGTAGGTTTAGTACGAGAATACTGCATCAGATACTACAAAAATAACAAGCCGCATCAACAGTTTCATTACGGCTGGCACCATTACAGATGCCTGTGGAATAGGCACAGGTGCCGCAAAGAATTTTCAGAGCCACGGCCATCCACGTCGCAGCTTTCTGCGGTAACAATATTACGGGCCGTCAGGTAATTGTGCGCTCGCTATTACTGTTTTCCTGTGATAACGTTTTTTCTGGGAATGAGGGTGGAACACACGACGCGTAACCAGCAGTTAGCGGTCACATTGCGGTTCGCTATATCCATAAACGGCCTGCAGCTGTTGCTGTTGTCTGCGTCGCTTGGCTGCCGTTCCCACCGACCGGTTGCTCTGCTACCAGGCAGCCACCTGGTCCTGCGGAGTGGCGCTCCTACTGCACCATCAGATCTGTCAATACTGACTATGTAACAACACGAGAGCACGCCAACAGTTTCAACACCTTGTGCAGTTACTTATGGCTTCTCTTTGTGTGCTGTTTAACGCAACATAGTTCAGAATGTTCAAATGTTTGTAGAACTTATGGGACTTAACTACGGGGTCATCAGTCCCTAAGCTTACAAACTACTTATGAACTAGCTAAGACTAAGGACGGCACAAATATCCATGCCCGAGGGGGGATTCGAACCCCCGACCGCAGTGGCCGTGCAGACCGTGACTGGAGCGCCTCAATCCCCTCGGCCACCGCGGCCGGCGCAACATAGTTGCCGTATTCTTAAATATAAGGTAAAGGGTAAAGCAGTCAACTATCCGAACATTGGTTTGAACACCACAGTGTTTTACCATGCATAGTCCTATTTGGAGGTGGTATGCCGTTGCATCCCTCCTACTTTCGAACTGACTTACCCAGTCAGTTATAGGGGAACCACGGTGCTATGCGGTATTTTTCACATGAGCAATACTGCCAGAGGTGAAAGAAGGAGAAAGTGACTAAAATCCCAGGAGCTGACGGGGATCTAACCCGCGACCTTTGTATTTGTAGTCTGGTACTCTACCGCTGTGCAACCGAGGTACAGCACTTACATCTACTGTGCTATATTATGTTGCTATTCGACTGTAAAATCCATGATGCTTGGCACCAGGATCAGAGGACAGCCAGTCCGCGCTCCTTTTAGAATCATCTGCCGATGCACACCTGTCATGACGTCATACCCTTATGGGTCCAATACGTACGTATTTATACACTGCTCGACACAATTAGAGGATCAGGTAATCCATATTATTTAGCTATCGGTTACAATTGTTGTTTGTGTATGATCCACTACGATATTTTCTGTCGCAATTGTTTACTTGAGATTTATATGGCATTTAATTAGCGAGGCACCATGGGGCTACCATAATAGCGAAAAAGGCATTCTCGTTACCCTCCAATATATGATCACCTCGAATATATATATATATATATATATATATATATATATATATATATATATATATATATATATATATATATATATATATATATATTCCTTCTGTATCATCTTCATAATGTGGCAGTTACGTCGGCAACCTGTCTTGTCTTGTAGCTACAAAGTTTTGAAGATGATCCAGAAGGAGTGAAACATGTATAAAAATAATAATAATTAAAGTTAAAAAATTATTAACTATTGGTTAATAATAAGATACACATTGCTTAAAATATTAGCAGTTGCTGACTTTCATAAAGCTATTATGTCGAGTACAATAGTTCCTCACTAGTTACGTCATCTACACATCATAATGGTACTAACCCCTGTCGACGTTAACCGAAGGATACGTTTGCGAGATCTGTGTGTTGCCGGAATCAGCAGACTGAGGTTACGGCATCTTCAATGTAAAACTATGTAATAACATTACGTAATTAAAGTATCAAACAGAATAAACTTTGTAAATGATGCAGTTTAGTAATCATTAATGCCCATTAAACCTAGAATGATTACGTAAAGAATTAAACTGTACAAGAACTTGAAAAGCTATAATATAATTATTGATAAAGGGAAGTGAAATGATAGGAACGAAATAATTAATGGTGAAATTAACAATCCTTAAAAAGAACGATGAAGTCGAGTAATTATGGAAAACTTGGATATCTGGACTTTTTGACGAGAAGGTGTCGTGATATTTTATATATTTGTTACAAGTATACACCGTATCTGTGTTTCTCAATTTAATAGACCAATATATTGCTGTTTATTCATTAATATGTAGTTATTGGAAATGCCATAACAGCTCGTAATTATCTAACAACAAATAGATAAATTAATATGAATCAATATGAAAATATGTCTAGTTCGGAGAAGTAATACACTTTATTTGTAATAAGATTACCGGTTTCGATTTTATATTACGATCATCCTCAGTCCCATTTGTCTCACGTTGATGCTGAGACGATAAGCGTGGGGTGGTGGTTTTTTTTTTTTTTTTTTTTTTTTTTTTTTTTTTTTTTTTTTTTTTTTTTTTTTTTTTTTTTTTTTTTGGTAATGATATAATAATACTAATACAGTATGAGTACATGCATCATTTGGTACAGTTTAGAAATTCACTAATGGAGTATAAGTAGTTGGCCACTACAAAGTCTTTTAGGTTCCTATTAAACTGATCTTAATTTGTAGCTAAATTTTTATACTTGATGGTATATTATTGCAAAAGTGTGTCCCTGAGTAGTGGACCCCTTTTTGAACTAAAGTAAGTGCTTTTAAGTCATTGGTAGATCATTTTTATTATTAGTATTGTATGTATGAACTGAGCTGTTTGTTGGGAAAAGGGATATATTATTTATGACAAATTTCATTAAGGAACAATTATACTGAGAGGAAGTAGTTAATATACCCAGTTCTTTAAAGAGGCTTCTACAGGACGTCCGTGAATTTACTCCACAAATAATACGTATTACACGTTTTTGGACTCTGAAGACTTTTTACTGACTTGAAGAGTTACCCCAAAATATTATACCATCTCTGTAACGCTTCCACGATTACCAAATGATCCTGTAACGAAGCGCGCTGCTCTCCGTTGGATCTTCTCCACTTCCTCTATCAATCCCCACCTGGTACGGATCCCACACCGGTGAGCAGTATTCAAGCTATGGGCGAACAAGTGTACTGTAACCTACTTCCTTTGTTTTCGCACTGCATTTCCTTAGAATTCTCCCAATGAATCTACGTCTGGCATCTGCTTTACCGACGATTGATTTTATATGGTCGTTCCATTTTAAATCCTTCCTAATGACTACTCCCAGATAATTAACTGCTTCCAGCTTCTTGCTTATCGATATTCTTCATGATATAAACGTTTCTGAAATTCGTGCTGCATGAAAATCACAAAGTTCAATTTTTGCGAACTCAGTTTACGGTCCTGTGAAACGTTAGAGGTACATCAATAATCATTTCATAATGAGCTACACTGCTAAGCGAAATGAAATTTATTCGTTGATTTAAAAGGTTGTAAGTAATAGACATATTATACATTATAACTTACAAGTACGCTTACTCTTACTTGATATGTTCAGGACATTTCGCCATCTTTTCTATCGACGAAAATTTGACACCCGCAGATTAAACACTGTAATCTCCATCACAAGATCTGTTTCAGAGGAAAGCATTGGCTGGGACGGAAATCTTCCTTGGAGCGCCGCGGTACAGTAACCGAGAGCTCTAAGGCGTCTTGCTGTGGAGCGTGTAGTTGCTAGCCGTCACTTGGCGTGTGTGTGTGTGTGTGTGTGTGTGTGTGTGTGTGTGTGTGTGTGTGTGTATGTGTGTGCGTGTGCGCGTGTGTGTGTTTGCGCGTGTGTGTGTGTTTGCGCGTGTGTGTGTGTTTGCGTGTGTGTGTGTGTGTGTGTGTGTGTGTGTGTGTGTGTGTGTGTGAGTGTGTGTGTGTGTGTGTGTATGTTTTGTGCTTAGCATGAGTTAGTTTAAGTTGTTTGTAAGCCTAGGGACTGATAACCGCAACAGTTAAGTACCTTAGATTGAAAGACTGTAATTATTTCATTTTTGTTGTTTTTCTGAGACAGGATCTCATCCGTCTCTGTAATCGCCCCCTATCGCGTGTAGCTGTATTTCATTCACTTCCTTACATAATTCTAAGCATTTCTATGTGTTGCATGCTGTACTTAATTTTCTTTATTTTTCGGAAACTGAATTTATTCAATTTTATCGGTTTTCGACTTCCGGGGTTTGCAGCTAGTCGCCTGAATTCACGCCACTTCTCATATAAAACCAGTGCCTAGATCGATTTCTAACAGACTGCAACTTAAGAATACACCTTGATTTTGTATAATGAATCCGATTTTCAACCACTTCACCTTCAGTGGAATGCGTTCAAGTAACGTAGCCGTGTGTCGCCGTTAGCGTGTTTGCTCGCGGTCCAGTTCAGTTGTAATTTAACTTGGCTATGCACACGCACCATCTCAAAATAGGCACGACGTACCAGAGCCAGCTTCAAAGTTTTTTGTATATTGTGTTTTGTGCTACCTCCGACTTGCTGAATTTCGCCTACGATAGCGGCGCCTGCTTCCGCCTCGTCTCAGCACGCTGATTTTGGTGAGTTTCTCAGTGGCATTGCGTGTGTGAGAGAGAATGAGTGTTGTTTGTTAATCCTCCCCCCCCCCCAGTAGTGTTAAATGACGTATAATTTAGGCTGGGTACCCTCCGCGTTAATCCCTATAAGAGATGCATTTTATTGTATTAACAAAATTGGTTCCCCATTTTGCTTTTTTTATCTGAATAAACAAGTTTAAGTTCAACATAATCCGTAAGTTGCCTATAAATTGTACTTTTAGAGCACCTTCCCTCTTTTATTTAATGTTGTTCTTCACAAGTGGTGAGAACTAGCTCAGATGCAATTTTTATGTCTAAATTCCGTTGCGCCATAAATGTTTTCTTAGCCATTTCAATTGTGGTAGCTTGCTTATTAATGTCTGTGTGTAATAACGCGTGAGCTGCTATGTATATTGATCACTGTAGTATTAACTTCCTCTTATTGAAATCATTTGAAACGAGTCTGTTCTCAGTTTGGGCTAGGGAACAAGGCTTTATAGCAGGGAGTAACCAGTAGTTCACACAGACCTCATTTACTAATTTTAGTGATAAAACTCATGTTACGTACAGTGGTCGACATTTAAGATTTACACACATTTGAACCTCCTGGAGAATAGAGTTGTGTAAGACTCATTCTTTTCAAGGAGTACCTCTCTGCTTCGACTGTCGACACGAGAATTACGAAAATTATCTTCAACAGTTTAGAGCACTTGGTGAACGTCTCACCTGTTAGGCAAACAGCACCAGATAATTATATAAAATCTTGTAGAAGGTAATTTAAGAATGAAAAATTATTACGACTGTTTATATGTCAGTACTGAGTGGCAACATGAAAGAGTGCCGGGAGAAGTATACGAAGAAATTTCGTGTGTAGAGCGGTGCCACCTAGCGGAGCACTGGGAACTGCTGCCGCTAGGCAGTTTGCAAACAGCTTGTAACTCCTGGGACTCAACACCACGTAGAAGACAAGGCCTCACAGCTGGCCGTGTCCACGTCACACGGTAAGACCTGGCCGTCAGCACATGGGCCGGCGACGGGCGTGTCCCAGCGGATAGCCACTGAGCTGGCGTCCGGGGCCAGCTGTGAGGCCTTGTGTTCTACGTGGTGGTGTGTGACTTCACTGTAGAGTTGGCTATTGAGTTGATGTTTAGGCTCAGTGAATCGAGTAGGCAAACTGTTCGATCAATTCGAGACTTGAATCGGCGCTGTTTCGAAACAACGAATCTTGTGATTCATGCATCGGACGCTAGAAACAGTTAACATGAGTTTTGCTGTCCGTCTACCTGGATGAGTTCGTCACAGCGCCCAGGCGTGCAACGTGTCTGAAGTTGTTCCCCTAACGCGCCACGCGAGATTTTTAGTTATGCTACTGGTATCCTGCAACTGAGGTTTGAAAACTGTGATACCAACGAGAAAAGTTGTGAAGTCCTTCGGTGTTTTGAGGTAGTTTCGCGTGAACTAAGCGTTGTTATGCATTGTTGCTACATCTGTGCCAGGTGAACGCATCTTTTTGAAGCAAGGGCAAAGAATTTTAGTGAGACGAAACCGCATTCTCAGTAAGATGTAAGAAAATATCGTTTCTTAATTTCAATTTATAGAAACTGTAACTAATTCTCTTAATTGACTGAAGATGAATCTGATTATTAGGATACCTATCTGGACACTGAAAAATTTTAGTTCAGTTTTGTTGTTTCATCATGTAAATTGTGAAATGTGTTTCCTTGTGTCAAATGTTTGTATGGCTTATGGGGCTTAACTACGGGGTCATCAGTCCCTAAACTTACAAACTACTTACGAACTAGCTAGCTAAGACTAAGGACGGCACAAATATCCATGCCCGAGGGGGGATTCGAACCTCCGCCCGTAGTGGCCGTGCAAACTGTGACTGGAGCGTCTGAGTCCCGCCGGCCGCGGTGGCCGAGGGGACTAAGGCGCTCCAGTCACGGTCTGCACGGCCACTACGGTCGGGGGTTCGAATTCCCCCTCGGGCATGGATATTTGTGCCGTCCTAGTCCGTAAGTAGTTCATAAGTAGTTTGTAAGTTTAGGGACTGATGACCCCGTAGTTAAGTCCCATAGACTATACAAACATTTGAACATTTGTCTGAGTCCCCTCGGCCAGCGCGGCCGGCTTTCCTTGTGTCAATACTTGAAGTAATATCTGGTGATTGCATTATCTATGTCTGAGGAACAAATCTTAAATATTTTAATGATATTGATTGTTTAGAAAAGTTATTCATTTCTGGATGCATGTAGACATTTGAACCATGATCTTTCTTGTTTTATTTATACTTAATTATCTAATTTTTAAGGTTGGAAAAAGTTTCATGAATTTGGAATTTGAAAATTACTGTTTTGTGCTTCCTTTGTTACAATATTTGTTTGTATGAAAATACGAGTAACTTAGGAAATGTTTACGCTTTAACACGATTGTAAAATCCTAGTAGAAAACAAATCGTGTACCGTCCAGTTAAGTCTAGTGAATAACGTATTAAAACCATGTTGATATTTCATAGATGTTTCGTATTTGCTGTACCGTCCTACTACATCTTTCTCGGTTCACGTGGATCAGCGGAGGTAGCAGGACGCAGGGCTGCGGCACGTCTCGTGTTTTGAGTGCCGAAGCAGAGAGTCGACTCACTGTGGTGCCCTGCAGCTGTCGCGGCTACTGTGAATCGGAAAAGTTAGCGCGGCGCTCGGCTCTGCGGCACGCCAGATGTTTCGTGTGCCGAAACAGTGAGTCGACTCACTAGACTCAGATGATCCGTTTGTTTCGAAACAGTGAAATGATCCGAAATGCCCATCACTTTTTCACTGGCATGCATGTTACGAGGTGCCGCGGTGAGGACTGGACCCGCCTTGATCAGGTATAATGGGCCCAGGTGTTAGCCAGGGAGGTGCAGGAGCAGCGCAAACCCCCTGGGCTGGTTACGTGGCCGGCAGCGGTTTTCGGCGCATTACAGGAGAAAGGGGCGTCGTACGACCAATAGTACTTGATTATAGCATATTTCATGGTATAGGTTAACCTTCCTAAAGGGAAAAGAATACAGTAATAGGGGACGTAGGCTACATAGCTTCAAAAACCTGGGAGTTGTGCAACACTCCAACAATAACACGCACCGCCACTGGCAGTACTAGATTACCCAACAGGCCGAGTAGGCTGCAGCCGGGGGCGACCAACATTTAGGGGGCGTAATTGCTATTGGCGGGCGAATTTAAATTGACCCAAAATTTCATATGGCTCACTTTAGAGTAAAAGAAGAAGTTTCAGCTTGGTGAGCGATATCTAAGATTTGTTTTACAAAAAATTTACACATCGATTTCGTTCCCTTGATTGAACATCATCAGAGCAGATTGTAAGTCATGATGGTTCACGTACTCTGCATAAATTATTGAATGGTCATATCCATAAAATAACTAAAAAGGTCTTCCTGGTACAGGTCACAAGTTTAAAATGAGGTGTACCATGAAGACCTTTTTAAATTTTATGCATCTGACCATTAAATGTTTTGTCCAGAGCACGTGAGTCATGTAGTGGGACACAGAAATAAAGAACCACTACTGCTCTGTGTCAGCTCCGTTTTTGCAGGATATCCTTTTTTGTGTGAAAATGTTTATTGTTTTGTACTTAAAATGTGTTTGTTGTTTGTTTATCTGTTCCATGTACAATCGAGGTGATGCAATTCGCGGGAGCAGCGTCTTCGCAGCCGCAGCCGGAGCTGAATTGCTGGCCGCTGTTTGTTCCACGCCGAAGGCTTCGAGGCGATGAGGATTGCTGCGCCTTGTTCATTGCAAAGCTTCATCGTCCCAGAAAAAATGAAATGTTGCGTACATTATTGCATTGTAAAAAATTTTTCAGTTTGTAGTTTGATGTGAGTTATGTCACAGTCCATGTCAAGTCATGATATGTATCGGATGTTACAATAAATCAATAAAGTGTTTAATTATCTGTGACGGCTTCTTGTACGTATGTGAGAGTATACGTGGCACTGTATTATTATTTAATGAAAGTCATATTTTTGAGTTTGGAAGCCTAAGGAAGAGTAATTTTCGTTTATAAAGATACATTCTTAGTTGAAGATATAGTCTTCCAAACGGAGTAATCTAACAGGAAAGTTAACGGAAGATTTTACTTATGGTTTCCAATCTAATATTTTCCAATCTGTTACTAACGATCGATAGGATTCTGAACTGAATTTAACTAGGTTTGGATATGAAGGACTACAACCAATAAGTAAGTCAGATGATTAATTCTGTGCTCTGTTCAAGGTCCTGAACTTATAATTTGTGGATTTTGCTTGAAGTGTGGCCGTGTATGAAGCGGGTTTAGTGGAATTATTGTCTGATTACGGTCAATTCAAAAAGTTACGGACTGCACCTAAGAATATCTTTGGCCAGTATCACTTGGCAACAAAAACAATCTTTTAAGAACTGTTAAACTTATACCAGTTTAGCAAGTGGTTCCCTTTTGAGAATTTGTTATCAAATATGACATCTAATAATGAACTTTTATCGATAGCTCGTGTCACACGACAGTCATCATCACTTACAATCTGCGGTGATGATGATCCATCATGGGATCGGAATCGATATGTAACTTTTTGTAAAATAAATCTTTCATATCGTCCACCAATTGCAATACTGTGGGAGGCTGGCACACTCTCCATTATGGAATCACATTAAAAAAAAAAATAAATAAAAAATAAACAAAATAAAAAATGTTGAGTGTTTTATAGAATTATTTCTTTCCATATTTGTAAGAAATACTTTATTATCTGTGTTATTAAGAGCTAACAGCCAAATACGTGAAAAAAGAGTTTAGAAATTGGTATATCAAACGGTGTCAGGAAACTTCTTCAAATATTGGAGAAATTGTCGATGCAGGATTGTAGTTCCAAATGTCACTATTACTTTAGGACTCCATTTTACTAAGTCTGTGACTAATGCAAGGAGCGAAGAATCTATCTGTGGCCGGCCGCGGTGGCCGAGCTTTCTGCGGCACGCCAGTCACGGTCTGCACCGCCACTACTGTCGGGGGTTCGAACCCCCCCCCCCCTCGGGAATGGATATTTGTGCCGTCCTAAGTATTAGCTAGTTCATAAGTAGTTTGTAAGTTTAGAGACGATCCCGTAGTTAAGTCCCATAATCTCTACAAACATTTAAATATTTTGAATCTATCTGCGCATTGAGGAGCATAAAAATTACCTGAGGTTGTTTTAAATAAGATGCGTTGAATGCATTATCTTTGATAAAAGGTGGTGAAACTTTATTATGGAAAACAGCTAAGGTCACTTATTTTGTGTCCCAACTTCGTCGCCGCTTTTGTGTCCCAGCCTCGTCGTAGGTGTCGGTGGCCGAGTGGAACGATACCGACACAGGAACAAAGATAGCACGCTGGTGCCGGTACGGAGGGGAGCAGCCAGAAACTATAAACACTCGAGTAAATTAGAAAGAGATATATATATTGCACAGAATGTAACAATACTTAACTTTTACATAGTACTGCAGAATGTTGATACATAGTTGTTAGAGGCCTGCCTAGTGCCTGTACAATAGCAAAGTCTTCACTGGTGCCTATCTGATTACGAAGGTCCTAACTCGTTGCTATCTCAGTCCGAAGTGCCGGTGTCCTTCAGTGGTGGCCACGAGCGGCGTTGTCGCAGAGGGCGCTCGTGGCTGTCGTCGTGAGAACGCCGCGCCGTGCGTGCATGGCGGCGCGCGGCGAAAGTAGGTGGCGCGCACTTTGTACTTGTGCGACACCACAACTTATAACCTTTATTCGGATGACCGTTTTCGGCAGATAAATTGCTATCTTAGAATCTCGATGTTATAATAAAAAGTCAGAGGAATACATATCTTTCAACACATCTGAGCCGTTACGGCTGGTGTTTCTGCGATTCACCCTGTCCTTAATTAAATTACTGGCGCAAGTACTAATCGACCTTTCTGTGCTCTCGCCGCTCGCGGCGTTGTTACATCTATCACTCGACACTTGTCTTCATACTCGTGTAATCCTTGCCGCTAGTGGCAGCTAGTGGCAGCTTGGCGCTGTGTCAGTTCCGGAGAGGTCGGTTACCATGTCAGTCAGCTAGAGTCGCTGCGGGGAACATCTGAGTGTCAGTATAGTGCAGTGTCAATTTCATACACCGCATGGCGTCGCTAGGGTCGAGTTATTTACATTAATTGGCAGTCTGTGGCTGGGCCCGACGCGTGCGCCGAAATAGTTCAGCAGTGGCATCCTGTCAGTCTGTTGGAGCCGTATATGCGATGATATAAACAGCTGAAGAGGTCTGGACACGGAGAGGGAATTGTGTCAAGTTCCAGCATCATCTCGGTGGGGGCTATATACCTCATCTTCCCGGCTATACCGTCGTGTTCCTAACGCGGCCGTGTGATCACACGTTGGTTCCTCGCCAAGCACCGGAGTAGTCAACAACTTGTACTCCGCAGTCAGTCCATGGTTGCGCCTCGCGTCGTTTCAGCTGCTTTCCACCTGGGATTCATGAAATCCTTTAAGGTCGTTTGTTGATATCGTGTTCCTACACTATCGCGAGGGTGGCTGCACTTATCTTGGAGTGAAAATAATAAATTCAGTGACCTGTACATTCCTGCTCCGCAAATCTGTGTGTGTGTGTGTGTGTGTGTGTGTGTGTGTGTGTGTGTCTGTGTGTGTGTGTGTGTGTGTATTTATGAGGATCGGTGGTCGATCCCCAGGGATCGCCGTTGCCTAAGTCTATTGATGTTTACTTATGTGTTGTGCCGCACTTCTAGCTCGGCTCAATTGAATTATTCTCTCATTTGCTCTGTGTAGCAATTATTCACCAACTTGGTTAACGCCACTTGGGAATTTATCTGGTTTGTCCCCCTCTGCTAGCTCGCATTTGCACGGGCGGTATATTAAATAGCTTTATTTTTCTATTTTTTTATGATTTTATCTTCTACTTGCAGAGCATTTCCCTCCGTGAGGCATCGCCAACCAATGGTAGTAATTTGGCGCTAAGTCCATTTTAGTGTAAGTCCCTTGGTGTCAGAGCTGTAGTTCTCGTGAACTGTTGGGCACCCTACCCCCTCTCCTTCCTGTCTGGAGTCAGCTCATCTGATTTATATGTTGGCGTGTGTATTAAGTGTACGAGTAGCCAGTCCTGTTCGTAGATTAATTTTATTTTACACTGGAAGTGTTATTGGTTGTCTCGTGGCCTTATTTCATTGCTTTTTAAACATTTGTCTCTTGTTATGGTAAAAGTCTGGCCCGAGTGCTTGTGTTTGCGCCTTGGTATTACGTAACCTTGCTTGAGCTCTTCTATTATTTCAGAAGGTCCGGTCTCTCTTACTGCGATACATAGTTTGTTTAGTTGGCCTTCTGCCTTGTAATATCACTGAGCCGGATTTGTTTCTCCTGCTTTGAAGATATTGCTTACTATTGCACAAGTAAGATAAAGGATTGTTTCGGGTCTTTAGCCCTTTACTATTTATCAATTAAAAAAAAAATCTGCCTTCAATCTGATTTAGCTGCTTTCATTCAAATGGTGGAGCTCAACTTCGCTTACTTACTGTAAAAGGTTGCTTCGGGTTCTCAGACCTTTATTAGCCCATGTTAACAAAAATATTTTGGTCTGGATTTCTGCCTGATAATTTGAAGGAGCTGCTTTTACTTATTATTATTGTGTTGTTTTCATTGTATTTATAAAAGTTGCTTCGGGCCCTCAGCCCGTTATTGAGCTATTTTTTTTTTCTTTTTATCTTGGCCTTCATCCTGATAATTTTTTTTTAAATTTTTCAGCCGCTATTGATTATCTTGTTTACCATATTTAATTTACTTTATAAAGGGTCCCTTCGGTCTTCTGTCTACATCGCCCTAACTATTTACTGTTTATCTTAAAAAAATAGAAAGGGGGGGATAAAAAAAGTTTTGTTCGGGCTTTCAGCCTCTAATTGTAAAATAGATTTCCTTTTTTTTATATTTTCGTTAAAATTAAATGTGTCAAAGAAACCGGAACTGAGTACCCTTGCCTAACTTTCCTAGTCAACTCCCTGCCGCTTCCGCTATCAAAAAAAAAAAAAAAAAAAAAAAAAAAGTTTGTACTTCTATCGGACCAAACTGCGTGGTCATCAGTCCGTAGCTTACAAACTACTTAAACTAAACTAACCTAAAGACAACACACACACCCATGCCCCAGGGAGGACTCGAACCTCCACGGCGAGCAACCGCGCGCTCCGCAGCGAGACGCTTTAGACCGCTCGGCTACTCCACCACGGCTCCGCTATCCAAACCCACCTTTCACTTCATTGGCCACATCACAAAGAAAACTTTTGAAAACATACTTATTCACCAATATTATTGTTGGCTTGTTGTAATAGAAATAACACGTCATAAGCATCATGCTTTAATAAGATATGAAGTGACTAAAATAACCAAAACTATTTTTCTTATACATAGTAAACGACGTTTTGGAAAGCTAGGAGTTTGAAGAAACTATTAAGAAGTTTAATTCTCTCCAGAATTGGGACACAGCTGATGAGATTATATAGGTAGATGGAAATACCAGCAGCTGTATTGAAATTCTTTATTAAATATTGCGTGACCGGTTTC
This sequence comes from Locusta migratoria, assembly GCA_026315105.1. Taxonomy (NCBI): domain Eukaryota; kingdom Metazoa; phylum Arthropoda; class Insecta; order Orthoptera; family Acrididae; genus Locusta; species Locusta migratoria. Next base: position 352,448,793 of record CM048750.1, read on the forward strand.
GGTGTTTCAATACACTATCTTCAGACTCCCTTTGTACAACTGTTATTAAAAGCACAGTTCAAACATGCTTTTAATAACAGTTACATAGTGGGGGCCTGAAGATTGTGTATTGAAGTACCGAAACCGGTCACGCAATATTTAATAAAGAATTTCAATACAGCTGCTGGTATTTCCATCCACTTGTATATTATGACGTCTGCCGAGAGAAAAGCGAGAAACGAGATTTTTCTACATGTGTACCTGAATGTTGGTTTGACTTCAACTTTATGCCCATGATTTTTATCCTCATTTTAAAACTGTAAATGATGGATAAAGACATTCTTTTATACTTACCTTATATTTTCAATTTATTCAGCTACAAACGTTTGATGTCATAACTATAAGACAATATCTTTTCTTCTAAGAGTGCTAGTCTTGTAAGGTTCGCAGGAGAACTTCTGCGAAGTTTGGAAAGAAGGAGGCGAGGTACTGGAAGAAGTGAAGCGAGCCGGTATAGCTAAGACGGTAGAGCGCTTTCCCGCGAAAAGCAAAGGTCCCAGGTTCGAATCCCCGTCCCAGCAGACAATTTTAATATTGCTAGAGAATTTCAAGATATTCAATCATTTATACATGTAAAACAAATACTTTTATTCAAATTATCAATAACATTCCTGTTAAAAATAGCAAATATGGTGCTTACATTGTTGATAAAACTCTTCTGGGTATTGGACCGCATCGTCAATATATCAAATATTTCACCGACGTTTCGGCCACTATTGCAAGCGGCCATCTTCTGGGTGTTACGTTTACTGCTGGATGAGGGAAAACTGGTGTCTTAAATATTAAATGTTGCCAGTTATGATTTGTGGTTTCAGTGCTCTTATCATTGGTGTTCGCTTTATTTCTTCCTATTGGTGGAAAAGGAAGTCCAGGATTAGTGTTTACATTAATGTTTGCCATTGGTTGAAACTGGATACTGAGGAGCGGTGGTAGCAGTGACGTAGCAGTGATGCCTAGCGCCGGCTAGAGCGTGCTGTTTGCTCTGTGTACGCGCGGCCGCTGTTGTCTCCGGGCTATGCGGGCCCCTGTGGACTGCACTGCGCGCGGTGTCGTCGCGAAGCGCTGCTACTGCTGGCATCCAAGACGCGGGAAGTCTATACCCGTTTTCTCTGTCCATATTTCCGGGTCGCTTAGCTATTTCTATTGCTTCCCTGATTTTCCTCTTCAAAGTGTAGGGTTGTTTTGCCAGTACAGTGACTTCCTGAAAACATATCTGTTTGCCGCACTCTTCCTGGTGTTCAGCTACGGCCGACTTCGTATGCTGTCCCAGCCGAATGTACCTCTTGTGCTCGGCTATCCTTGTGTTAATCGGCCGCCCAGTTTCTTCAATGTACACCTGGCCGCACTGACAGCCGATTTCGTAGACTGCAGCAGTGAGCAACTTATCAATTTTGTCCTTCATTGAGCCTAGGACATCTCTTATTTTATTGTTGCTGCGAAATATAGGTTTGATGCCCTGTCGACGAAGAATTTTGCCCACTTGTGCGGTGACTCCTTTTACATATGGCAATAGGGCGACGGTTTGTCCTTCCTTTGGCTGTTCCCTTTTACTTCTATCATTAGATGTCATAGTTTGCTCAATCATCCTCGGTCCAATACTCAGATGAGTTTTATCAACAATAACAATGGCCGCCGCGGTGGAGTAGCCGAGCGGTCTAAAGCGTCTCGCTGCGGAGCGCGCGGTTGGTCGCCGTGGAGGTTCGACTCCTCCCTGGGGCATGGGTGTGTGTGTGTATTGTCCTTAGGTTAGTTTACCTAGTTTAAGTAGTTCGTAAGCTACGGACTGATGACCACGCAGTTTGGTCCGATAGATTTACAAACATTTGATTTAACAATGGCCGCGGAAGCCTTCGTTTACATGGTACTTACATATTTGACAGCCTAGGGCGCACATACGTCTAAATGAAGCAATGGCCACTGGTTATACGTAGATGAAAGACACCTGCTATCTCGTATATTTTCAAAACGTATACTAGAAGTCCGACGGGTCAGACCCGGATAGTGCTTCATGGAACATATTTTACTGATATCGAGATGCACAGCAGTCTACTTAGGATGAAATCAGCCTTTGCCTGCTTACGACACTGGGTGGGTGAAGGAAGGAATCTTAGGGTTTTACGTCCCGTCGACAGAGTGGTCATTAGAGTCGGAGCTAACGTTCTGATTTTTGGGTAAGGATGAGGGAAGGAATCGGCCGTGCTCTTTGAAAGGAACCATCCCGGCATTTGCCTGGAGTGATTTAGGGAAATCACGGAAAACCTAAATCTGGATGGCCGGAGGTGGATTTGAACCACCATCCTTCCGAATACGAGTCTGGTGTGTTACCACTGCGCCTCCTCGCTCCGTCTGGGTGGGTGAGACCCGTAGCTTGTCCGCACACTAAATGGCGAAAAAATGAGGGGGAAAAAGCGTAGTGACGTTGCCAGCAAGAAGCGCCTACTCGCGAGAGAGAGGGGGTAGGCTGTAGCCGTCCAGGAGTTTATCAGACAGCGGGCGGGCACTTTAAGTGCCGAACGGTGCCAGGGGCGCAACAAGCCGCTAATCGATTGTCGATGAACACGGCCTCTCACCGCTAATGGCGCGAAGCCACGCAACACAACCCCCGGTGGAAAGGGATGGCGGGGGAGGAGGAGACGCCAACGGGAACGTGTAGTCTGACGGGGTGGTGAGCCCCCTCCACACCCCCCTGTATGGCTGCTGCCTACAGACATCTCGCTCGCTGTCGATGTGTGATCGGCATCGACGTCACAGTGAATGCGTCACTACGCTCACAGCATGTCCAGGGGGACTTGCTCGCCTTGGCAGTTGAGTACTGCTGTGCATAATTACGTGCTGGAATGTAACGCCTCCGAATATTCCGTTCGCAAAATCGGTTGAGTTATTAGAGTTGACAAAAGCGGAAAGACTGTCGTTTTCACTTCGATGATCCACGTGAAACATTTGCGACGTGTTTATGCCTGCTCATCGGGAATTATCACTTTCTACATCTACATCTACATCTACATCGATACTCTGCAAATCACATTTAAGTGCCTGGCAGAGGGTTCATTAACCGCCTTCATAACTTTTCTCTACCGTTCCATTCTCTAATAGCGCGCGGGAAGAAAGAACACCTAAATCGTTCCGTTTTCGATCTGATTTCTCTTATTTTATTGGGATGGTCATGTCTCCCTAAGTAGGTGGGTGCTAGCAAAATATTTTCACATTCAGAACTAAAAGTCGGTCATTGAAACTTCGCAAACAGATCACTCCGCAATGAATAACGTCTTTCTTTTAATGATTTCCACCCCAATTCGTGCAACATTTCCGTGACGCTTTCCCCCCCGTAACGTGATAAAACAAAACGAGCTGCCCTTCTCTGAACCTTCTCAATATCTTCCGTCAGTCCCACCTGGTGAGGGTCCCACAAGGGGCAACAGTACTCCAAGAGAGGACGCACAAGTGTGATGTAGGCAGTCTCTTTGGTGGAGCTGGTGCATCGTCTAAGCGTACTGCCAATGAAACGTAACCTTTGGTTCGCCTTCCCCACGATATTTTCTATGTGTTCTCTCCAGTCAAAGTTGTTCGTAATTGTAACCCCTAGGTATTTGGTAGAATTTACGACCTTAAGGTTTGACTGATTTATCGCGTAATTGAAGTTCAGCGGATTTCTTTTAGTGGTCATGTGTATTACTTCACACTTTTCTTTATTTAGTGTCAATTGCCAATTTTCGCACCAAGTAGAAATTTTGTCTAAATCGCTTTGCAGTTGCTTTTGATCCTCTGTTGACTTCACTAACCGATAAACGACAGCATCATCCGCGAACAGTCTAAGGGAGCTATTCAGATTATCTCCTAAATCGTTTATAAACACGAGGAAGAGTAGGGGACCAATAACGCTTCCCTGTGGAACGCCAGATATCACTTCTGTTTTACTCGATGACTTACCGTCAATTACAACGAACTGTGTCCTTTCTGATAGGAAATCGTGAATCCAATCGCACAATTGGGGAGATATTCCATAAGCACGCAATTTCATTAGAAGCCGCTTGTGGGGTACAGTATCAAAAGCCTTCCGGAAATCCAGAAATATGGAATCGATTTGAGATCCCTTGTCGATGGCACTTAACACTTCATGTGAATAAAGGGCAAGCTGTGTTTCGCAAGAGCGATACTTTCTGAATCCGTGCTGACTATTGGTTAATAGGTCGTTCTCTTCGAGGTAGTACATAATATTCGAACAAAGTATATGTTCCAAAATCCTACTGAAAATCGACGTCAATGAGATAGGCCTGTAATTTTGGGGATCACTCCTATTGCCTTTCTTGAATATTGGAGTAATTTGGGCAACTTTCCAGTCTTTGGGTACGGATCTTTCGCTGAGTGATCGGTTGTAAATTATAGCTAAGTACGGAGCTATTGCATCAGCATACTCTGAGAGGAATCTAGTTGGTATACAATCTGGCCCGGAAGATTTATTTTTGTTTAGTGACTTAAGTTGTTTTACTACTCCAGGAACATCTACTTCTAAGTTTCGCATGCTGGCAGCTGTTCTTGGATTGAATACTGGAGTGTTCACTTCGTCTTTGCATGCTGAATGGCAGTTGGACGTAGAGGCGTGGGAAATTCCACTACCAAAATCGTTTACGAAATCAATATCCAAACAGCCACAGTGTCAAAAGTGAGCCGAGAATTTAAAGTTTTAGCTATTACCCCACATATTTAGGTAGGTTTTGACGTGTTCCTCTCTTCAACTGCGTTCCTCTGTCTCATCCGTTACCGTTATTTGAGGTTAGATGTGGTGTTAATTTAACCAATTTATTTGAACATGTTTGACTTTAAAAATGTTCAAATGGTTGTTAAGCTTATGCGACTTAACCTGCGGGATCGTCAGTCCATAAACTTACAAACTACTTATGAACTAACTAATGCTAAAGACAGCACAAACGTCCATGCCTGAGGGGGGATTCGAACCTCCGATTGGGAGCGGCTTCCCGCATCGGAGCACAGTGTCTCAATCCACTTGGTCACTCCGCCATGGCTCATGTTTGACTTCAAACTGCTTCTTAATCAACGAGAATACTACACAAACGATCCACGAAAACTGGTAAAGGCTTCAGTATGCAAACACATATATGTAAACACTATCTATATGAATGATCTGATGGACAGACTAACTTGTAATTGGCGGCTGTTTGCTGATGATGCTGTGGTGTATGGGTGTCGTCTCTAACTGACTGTAATAGATTACAGGATGACGTAGACAAAATTTCTAGTTGGTGAGAAGAATGGCAGCTAGCTCTCAATGTAGAAAAATGTAAGGTCATGCGCATGAGTAGGAAAAACAATTCCATAATATTTGAATACAGCATTAGTAGTGAGCTTCTTGATGCAATCGCGTCGTTCAAATATCTAGGCGTAACATTGCAGAGCGATATAAAATGCAACGAACATGTAAGGACAGTTGTGAGTGAGCGGACATCCGACTTCGTTTTATTGGAAGAATTTTGGGAAGAAGTACTTAATCTGTAAAGGAGACCGCGTATAAAACGCTTGTACGACCACGTCTTGAGTATTGTTCAGAACAATTTAAAGGAAGACATAGAAGCAGATCAGAGGCGAGCAGCTAGGTTTGTTACTGGTAGGTTCGACCCATGCGCGAGTGTCACGGAAATGCTCCGGCAACTCAATTGGGTATCGCTAAAGGAAAGACGAAGTTCTATACGTGAATTTCTGTTGAGGAAATTTAAGAGGGCCGGAATTTGAAGCTGAGTGTAGTACGATCTTGCTGCCACCTACTTACATTTCGCGTAGTGATGACAAGAGAAATTAGCGCTTGTACGGAGGCATATAGGCATTCTATTTTTCCTTGTTTATTTGGGGGTGGAATAGGAAAGGAAATGCCTAGTAGTGGTACAGTGTACCCTCCGCCACGCACATCACGGTGAATTGCGGAGTATGTATGTTGATGTAAAGGACGGCGTTACCGTAGGCAACGCCTATCTTAAACAGGTGTCTGGTGCAGGCGTTTAGATTCCTCATTGCTATTACTATGGCTGGTTACCACAATATAAATAAAGTTTACCGTGGTGTTATAGTCCGAGCACGAGACAAGGGATATCGGTGAAAGTCGTTTTAGAATAGCTGTTGTTCCAGAGATATTTTGGGTGGTCAAGGTAAATGGTACACCCTGTATAAGCGGTAACTAAATAAGCAATATTGTTAGAGGCACCAGAAATAGAAAAAAAACGTAGCATCATGAATTCCACAGAAAATTTAAAATAATACATCGAAACTAAAGTAATAAAAATAACGATAAAAAATGTAAAGTAATTTAAACATATGCTGCTCGCTTTTTCTTAAAAACAAAATATTAGTTTTTATCTCGTCAAACTAGGCCACAGTAGGAGCAAACCATTTGCTATGGCATTGGTGTAAAATGTTAATTTATGCAGACAAAATTTTGGCAAAGGAATTCTAAAAGTTATTTTCAGAACAAAGAAATTGAGACAATTAAACAACACGCCTAGCATACCGCGACGATTTTTATCAATTTTTGATCCTTACAATTAGCAAAAACTTATTTGATGACGTACTTGTACAATTCTTCTCGAACAAAATACACCTAAAATCGTTACTGTTGGTTAATCCTTTAAGAATATGTGGCCTATTTCCGAAAAGTCTTTGTTTTTTCTTTTAGTTGACGTGCCTCGAAAATAATTAGTTCCTAATTTTTAAAACATGTATTTTGTTTTACTTGCTGCGTGCTCTACCTTCAGAAAATGTTGACTGTGAACGTTAACGTGTTATGTGTAATATGCTGCTTATATATAACGGTTTTTTCTATATTTTACGAAATTTAACAAAGCAACCAATACTTATCAATAAGCAATCGATAGATGTTTTAAGCCCCACCCATTTGTAATTTAATGCTTTTGGATTGGTCCTATTGACTGTTTTACTTAATTAATAAAAACAGTTTTGTTCCAAATTTGAGAAGTGTTTTGGCCATGTTCGCTATCTTAGATCGCATTTCATGAAACAGATGTCTTAAATTTCTTATACGCTCTTAATTTTTGTTTCCATCATCATCATCATAATCATCATTGGAGACTGATTATGCCCGTCAGCGTTCAGTCTGGAGCATAGTCCCCATAATAAAAGTCCTCCACGATCCCCTATTCAATGCCAACATCGATGCCTCGTCTAATGTGACACCTTTTACTTCAAAACCATTCATCACCGAATCTGAGTACTTTCTCCTTGGTCTACCTCGACTTCTCTTACCCTCCGCTGCCAAGCTCATGAGTCTCTTAGGTAACCTTGCTTCTCCCATGCGTGTAACATGACCCCAGCATCTAAGCCTGTTCTCTCTAACAGCTTCATCTATGGTGGTCATTCCAAGTTTGATTTCCTCATTATGGCACCCTACTGGCATTGTTTCCATCTAATGGTACCTGCAATCATTCTTGCTACTTTCATATCTGATAATACCGACATAAATGAAAGTGTGTAGATGATGACTTGAGAACTTTTTTTATAGTAGACAAGTTCAAAAACCGAAACCTTTACATGTAAAAAGAAAAAAAAGAAGGAATAAAAAAAATATAAAAGGTATCGTTTCGTTAAAAGCGGACCACAAATCATCGAGGATTAGACTGCAAACACGCGATAAACAGTGCCACTTGCGTCAACATGATAAGGCAAGGCCGTCTGAAAATTTTCTGTGCGGGCTGCCTCCTCATCAGGCGCAATGGCTGACGATTCATCAAATAACTTCATATTGCAATCCCCTTTAACCTCCAATAAAATGTTCAAATGTTTGTATAGTCTATGGGACTTAACTACGGGTTCATAAGTCCCTAAACTTACAAACTACTTATGAACTACTTACGAACTAGGACGGCACAAATATCCATGCCCGAGGGGGGATTCGAACCCCCGACCGTAGTGGTCGTGTAGACCGTGACTGGAGCGCCTTAGTCTCCTCGGCCACCGCGGCCGGCAACCTCCAATACATAATATATATACACACTAAGTGTGTTTGCCTCTGTAACTTATAAAATAATAGGTGACGGGAAATTATAATGCGGTAGGTCAATACAAGCAATGTTATACTTTCTGCGGGAACATAGTATTTTTGTATCGTTTTCCAAAGAGTTACAACACAAAGACATAATTTTTAAATGGAACAATAGTTTTTTCTATTGGATTCTTTGAAACCAGCTGCGACGAAATCAATTTAAACTACATTCCTATCACTGTTAGTTTGGGAGCTACAACCCTTCAAAGTTTAGGGGGCGGAGGCTACGACAGCGTAGCTGACTGGCTGGTGGTCATGAGACAGTGGGCCGTGCCCCAGGGGATAGCCACTCGGCCAGTCAGCTACGCTATCGCAGCCTCCGCCCCCTAAACTTTGAAGGGTTGTAGCTCCCAAACTGATAGGAATGTAGTTTAAAATGATTTGGACGCAGCTGGTTTCAACTAATCCAATGCACGATAGAAAAAACTGTTGTTCCATTTAAAAAGTTATATCTTTGGAAAATGATACAATAAACTATGTTCATAGCTCCGCAGAAAGTGTAACATTTCTTGTGTTGACCTACCGCATTAAAATTTCCCGTCACCTACAGAGGCAAACACACTTAGTGAAACACCCTATATATATATTACTTGGAACAAATTGTTCTCTGTGTACTTCGTTGTAGTTCTCGGCTGACGCTAATGTAAATATCAGGAAAGGGGGCTGCAATATGAAACACAATGTTTACAGTTCATCATACTTTAATATTTGTAATAATGAGTTACATCACCAACAATCCTTATACTAGAACACACACCAAATCCTTTGAACCAAACAGCAACTGACTCCATGTCATTAATTTTGCGACGGTTCATAGAACGAAACGCAAATGCCATATTAGATGTGTGAAGCAACTGCCAATTTACAAATTGACAGTGGTACTAACATTAGAGCTCAAGTTATTTTACAGGGACCGCCTATATTCTGTGGTTGTGTTAACAACTTTAGTGTGTTGCCTAAGGGCGCTAGCCACGCGTTTCGCGTATTCCAAGCGTCAACTTCGCTTCGCTATAACTCGGGATGTAATTGACGTATAGCGATTCAATGAACGCCGTTGTTTATGTGATTTGTCATGTTATGGACCGATGAAGAAATAATATAGGGTGTCCATTAAAAAAAAAGTAAGTTTGTGTTAAAGAAACACATATGCATCCATTTTAGAATGTTTCAAAATATGTACCGGTGAAAGTCGTTTTACAATAGCTGATGTTGTTCCAGAGATATTTTGGCTGAGCAAGATAGCTGGGACACCCTGTATATAAATTACTCATCTCATAATAAGTAGTATCACAGTGACGAAATGTACTCATGAGTACGTTCGTGTAGATACGGTAGATGCGAGTAATGAAATTTCTTTGTGAGTAATGATTAAGTACTTAGCATATCCAAAGTATTCGCTACTCAGTACCGAATATATACGGTTTGTTACAGCTCTTGAAGCAGGAGATTATTGTCTCGCTGGTACAATGTGAACGGGGTACACCGGCGTTATCGGCACAGTATATAGTGTGTATCTACATGTACATCTACCTACATCTACATGGGATACTCTGCAAATCACATTTAACTGCCTGACAGGTTCATTGAACCACCATTATACTATTTATCTCCCATTGCGGGAAGAAAGAACACATGAATCTTTCCGTTCGAGCTATGATTTCTCGTATTTTATTCTGATGACCTTTCCTACCTATATCAGTGGCAGTCAACAATTTATTTTCGCATCCGCAGGAGAATGTTGGCGATTTGAGTTTCGTAAGTAGCCCACACCGCAGCGATAAGCTCCGTTATTGTAATGATTCCCATCCCCGATCCTGTATCATTTCCGTGACGCCGTCTCCCCTGTATCGTGTCAATACAAAACGAGCTGCCCTTCTTTGGACTCTTTAGATTTCCACCGTCAAACCGAATTGATAGGGATCCCACACTGGGCATAAGTACTCCAAAAGAGGACGGACAAGCGTAGTGTACGCAGTTTCTTTAGTAGTTCTGTTGCATCTTTTAAGGGTTCAGCCAATAAAACGCAGTCTCTGGTTCGTCTTTCCCACGACATTATCTGCATGTTATTTCCAATTTAAGCCAGAAGTAATAGTAATTCCTAGGTATTTTGTGGCGTTTACGGCCTTCACTTTTGATTGGTTTATCTTGTAAACAAAGTTTAACGGATTTCTTTTCGTACTCATGTGGACGACTTCACACTTCTCATTATTTAGAGACAATTGCCACAGTGATATCTTATTCAGCTCGTTCTGCAGTTGGTTTTGATCTTCACATGATTTTACTACACGGTAAATGACGGCGTCAGCTGCAAACAACCTAAGAGAGCTACTTAGATTTTCTCCCAAATCGTTTATGTAAATAAGGAACAGCAGAGGACCAATAACACTATCCTGTAGAACACCGGTTATCACTTCTGTTTCAGTCGATGCCTTACCATCGATTACTACAAACTATGTTCTCTCCGACAGGAAATCCCCTATCCAGTCGCAAATTTGGGGCGATATACCATAACCACACTTTGATTAGAAGCGGTTTGTGAGGTACGGTGACAAAAGCCTTTTGGAAAACAAGATATACGGAATCAATTTGGGAACCCTTGTCGATAGCAGTCATCACTTCGTGTGAGTAAAGAGCTAGTTGTGTTTCGCATGAACGATATTTTCTAAATCCGTGTTGACCTTGGGCCAATAGATCATTGTGTTCGATATAATTCATAACGTCTGAATACAGGATTTGTCCAAAAACCCTGCTGCAAAATGACGCCAACGTAATAGGCGTGCAGTATACGACGGTGTGTGGGCACATACACACCGTCCACCCGCTTCACACTTGGTGATGCGGGGGCAGGGCGACCGTATGGCGGCGGAAATTGAATTCGCAGTCTGGATGCTTGTGGCGCCGACACTTGCCGTCTGAACAGGTGTCCGGAGAACTCTGGGTCTATGATGCGACTGTCCGAGGCAGGCAGGCCCACGATGACGTCACTGCCCGTCTGCTGCCCAGGAAAATATGCAGGGACTGTGTAAACAGTAATGAGGTCCGTCAAGCCACGTTACAACACTTCTTGAATATCTTAATGCAGTATGCATACATTTCCATTTTCGTATAACATTTATTGATTACCGTATGAAAACCCGGCGTTTCCAGGGTATTTATTTATTTCTTCAAGTCTTGAATTAGTACATCTCCTATCAGTTCTCTCTCTGTCCATCTCCTTGCATCTAAAAACGCGTTTTATTTATGGGAGAATTTATAAGAAATAAAGATGTCCTGCGTAATGTAGAAACTTGTGAGAGCAGTATTCAAATAAAAAACAACTTTGAACATGGCTGGTTAACAGCAACCGTAATCCAACTATTTTTAACAATTTTATATATCAGTGAACCGGTTGCGTAGTTTTAAGCTGCTTGACAGAATTCTGTTATTACCATTTTAGGTAACTGTTTTTAATAATAACAGAATTCTGTTATCATTTTTAGGTAACTGTTTTTTATTCTTCTGATGAATTTGTCTCTAGGGATAACGAAACCTAGGTCAAGCACCTTAAAACTACGCAACCGGTTAGCTGATATATAAAATTGTTGAAAAACAATCAAATAAAAAAGGTAGTGCTGAAAATACAAATGATATGTAACATTAATAGATTCACTTTAATTCAGAACTTGACTTTAAACAATATTTCTTGTTACTTCCTCCCGATATAATATGAATAAATTCTTTGGTGAGTCCACCCCTGAGCAAGCGAAATAAAGTTGTCCGTGTGACTAACATGGAAATGTCAAATCGACTCCACAGTATTTATTAGATTGCCCTGTGATTTATGAATAGTAATGGAATATGCAAGTCTCACTGGAAACTGCAGGCTCTTGAAAGACAGAACTACCGTAAATAATGGGTATTTGTTGGATAGAAGTCTATTGCTATCGCCTACATCCGTCTGCGATTCAGTGCTCAAAGTTGTCAACAGTACTGCGAGATTTCTAGGAATTTCCATAAGCTGACTGGAATACGTGTTGCAAGATGTGACAGGGTTTCAAAATGTTCAAATGTTTGTTAAGCTTAAGGGACTTAACTACGGGGTCATCAGTCCCTAAACTTACAAACTACTTATGAACTACCTACAACTAAGGACGGCACAAATATCCATGCCCGAGGGGGGATTCGAACCCCCGACCGTAGTGGCCGTGCAGGCCGTGACTGGAGCGCCTCAGTCCGCGCGGCCACCGCGGCCGGCTGACAGAGTTTTACCCATGCAGTATATATTACTCCATATATATATATATATATATATATATATATATATATATATATTTATATTTAATTATATGTTGTACATTTCTATAATTTTTCAGGTACGTATTCACTTGCGTAAGTGCAGTATGTCGGTAATTCCGTTGCGAACAAAGTCACTTGTAAGGAAGTAATAGATATAAATCTGATGCGTGACGGAGCGGTGTTCTATGAACATTACCGTTATTGTCCTTATATTTATATCATGAACTACGTGTCGTGTTATGATACAATTTCTAAAGTACATTCATCTGCATATGTGTATACTATATTTAAAATTTCCTGCGGCTACAATTTGTAGTGTGGAAATTATAAACAAATATACCATAACGAATGCCGTAGTTTTGCTCTATGACCAGCGGAAAAGTAGGATTCGATACTTTTTTCCTTTCGTTATTTTGATCTGGTTTTCAGCGAAAAAAAAAGTTAATATAGGCCTGAAATTATGTTTAAATTTTGTTGCAAGTCGCTAAGTACTACCATTGTAACGTCTCGTGCGGCAGTTTCTTGCAACTCCTATTGTTTATGACGTTATATCCCCTGAACCGTGTGCCGTATATGGTTCTTAGCCATACAGCAATTGTCATCTCTCGTAAGGAATATGTGTACCAAATTTGTTTGAAATCTGATTTAGGAGAAAACGAGCAACATTGTTGCTTAATGCAGAAGCTCTCCACGCATATCATTCTTTCTGACGTCATATCTCGTGAACTATGTGTATACGTGATTCTTACACTTAAGGCGATCGTCCTCATAAATGGAAGCTTATGTGTACAAAATTTCATAAATATTGGAACAAAACTGTAGATTTGTATGCAATACGTACACACAAACACACGGATACTCTGTTTTATATGTAGTTAAAAATGTATACATTAAAATTTGATTGTGAACAAAATTAATCTGGGCGTTGGACCGCATCGTTAATTCATTAAAATCCACGGACGTTTAATCTACTATTGCAAGCTGCTACTTTTGTGTGTCGTACTTGCAATAGTGGGCGAGTCGTCGGTGGATTTTAATACACTGAAGAAGCAGTCCAACGTCCAGAATAATTTTATTGACAGTGAGAAGTGGCGCAGAATACTTTTCACCAAACTGTATGGGTATGAAGTTTATGAAAATTGTAAATTGTTCCTTATGTCTTTGAAGACAATTTCTCTTTGTGGATGGAACAATGCATTATCAGTCCTTTTATTATCCGTCTTATTTACTTGCATTTACTTTCTGTCTGTGCAATTAATATAAAATTCTTATTGAAGTGAATCATTAAGATTAGTGACATTTATGTCCATTACGTTTAGAACAGGAAATGTCATCTGGTTGCGAAATATGTGCTATTCCATCGTTATATTTAAGGCCTACAATCACATTTCTATGCAGCTCTACTTATTTTTTGATTATAAATACGATAACATATGTCTGCAACTATTTTTTTTTCTTGGAGACCGCTGATTTAACGTCTCTTTGTACTGGAGGTAGGTAAACACAAATTAATAGTCGTATTTTTGTCGTATTCCTGATAAGGAATGTATAGAACTGTAAACGAATTCTATATTAGGGAATGTATAGAACTGTAAACGAATTCTATATTAAATAAACAATCCGTGCCAAACGAAGAAATATATATAAAAAAGGGAAAAGTAGGTGAAAATTTTGTTGTAAGCAACAAGAGAAATGAAAACAACGTCAATGTTTCCAAATCTATTTAGGCATATTCTGTTTTTTTTCCAAGAGTAATTCCTTTTCCATGAGATTTGTCGTTTTTTTATCCAAATTAGGTCTCTTTCCAAATTTGTTTTATTTTTTTCCCTAGTTTTGTTTTATACGACATTAGCTGTTATTTTTGCATTCTTTGCAAATGATCCGCATCAGCTATTTTTTTTTTTTTTTTTTTTTTTTTTTTTTTTTTTTTTTTTTTTTTTTTTTTAGAAAAGACGACCGGTTTCGCGATTTAAAGTCGCATCTTCGGATCAAATACCTGAATAAAAAGGAAACGCCATACCATAATCAATTGCCAAACCAGGAAAAACCTATCTGGATAAAGATGGAATACAAATATCCACTGAGAAGTATGGTACTTACAATTAAAACATAAAACCAGGGGCTCCCAAATATAAACAACAATCCCGGCGACAATCCCCCTCGTCGACCAAACCTAAAAACCAACAATGGTTTTATGTTATTTTTGCCTCGTCCAGCACAATTTTTTGCTAGTCTCTGTTACTCTTTTCGTCACCTCCGGTTTTATTAGTAAATTCATTGATTTTTTCCCGAATTCTCTTTATTTTTTAAAGAAGTGGTATTTTTGTCAGTATTTTTATTTATTGTGTCAAATTTAGTAATTTTGATAAATTCGACTTTTTCTTTTTGACAAACTTGGTACTGTTTTTGCCAAATTCGCTGGTGGCTTTTTCAATTATACGATAGCTTTCGATTCTGCGTTTTATGCCAAATTTATTATGTCACTTTTGATGCTGTTTTCAGTCTCATGTCAGACTTCTTTGAAAGCAAAAGAAACTGCCACTATAACAGTATACAGAAAGGTCAACCTCGTAAAGATCAAACGTCAAAATGTAGTTTCAACATCCCATAACTATCTATTACGAATATTGAAAAACTACAGTATTCAGATTTACTACATTTCTATGGGAAAATTACAAATTAAGCTATATCTCAGTTCGTGTTATTTTTGGCGTCATTGTTTTCGTGAAACTTTCATGTCCCCAATTACAAATAACATATAATCTGCAATACCTTCAGGATTGCAGGAAGAGTTTCCCTGTCAGCACTGTCAGAAGGTCTCTGTCAATCTACAAATCTCCCATTAGATACAACATAGTCATTAGTCAAAAGACACCTGTGTTGTGTTTCGATATAACGGACATACAAGTTCCACTCCTATAGTGTTAGAAGGTTTTCCGGTAACTATCTCGGCTTTTTATTCTTTTTATTCTCCGGCGAAAGCTGTAGTGTCAATGGAAAACGTTAACATGAATAATTCCCTGAGTGCACAAGCAAAATTTCGGGATTTTTCAATTCCCAGCGTAGCTTCAAAGCCGTTTGAAAATGGCGTCTGTGACACATACTACAATGAAAACTCGAAGTCCAGTCTCTTGAGGTAACCAACAATAACCGAAGATATTATTTAACAACACACGTTAGGAATCACAGAGACGCCTCTTAGGTGTCCCACAAAGAGTGCGTCCCAGAGCGCCCTTGAGAGCTACAGCACTTAGAAACGCTTCTCGGCTTTTGGCAAGATCAGTACCGTCATTTAAAGTGTGAATACAGTGAAATTAAATGTGGGAAATATTGAAAAACGTTTCTACAAAGTCTGTGAGAATGTGGTGTCGACACGGGTACATCTGGGCGCTGAGAACAAGGTGACATCACCAGAAGGCGGTTCGGCGGAGCCAAAAGATTTGCAGCGATCAGTGATTCCAGCCATGTAAGTCTCACGTGACACGTTGCAGCGAGCTAATGTCATTCAACTTGTTTCTGGCATTCAAAGATATCATTCACGAAAAACTATTTGATGAAAGAAAGACTACTGTGGAATTGGCTCCGTGGCCACAAACCCTCCGAAATAATGGATATAAAGAAAAAAATAAAATAGTACGGTATCTCTGTTATTTTAAATGATGGATGTGCGAAGCCATCGTCGTGATAGACAGTCATACTTCCACATCTACATCTACATAAATGCTATGCTAATCACATTTATGTGCATATTGGAGGGTTCATCGAACCTCTTCTCTGCTGTTGGCTTCTCTAATAGCGCGCAGGAAAAAAGAACACCTGAATCATTCCTTTATCGATCTTATTTCTCTTATTTTATTGCGATAATCATGTCTCCCTATGTACATGAGGGCTTACAAAATATAATCGCATTCGAAAGAGAAAGTTGCAAAAGGTATTTCGGAAAGAATTCTCGCCGCTACGAATAACGTCTTTCTTTTAATGTTTACCCCCACAAATCGTGCATCATTCCTGTGCCACTCTCCCCTATATCGTGGTAAAACAAAACGAACTGCCCTTCTATGAACTTTGCATAATACGCCCGTCCCATTTAGTGGGAATCCCACAATGGGCAGCAATACTCCATAACGGGTTATGTAATTTCTTTATTACAATAGTTGTTTCTTCCACGTGTTCTTCCAATGAAACGTAGTCTTTGGTTCACCTTCCCTACAATATTATCTCTGTGTTTTTCATTTAAGTTGTTCGTACTTGTAATTCCTTGGTATTTAGTTGAATTTACGGCCATTAGATCAGACTGATTTGTCGTGTAAATTAAGTTCAACGGACTTCTTTTAGTGCGCATATGGAGAACTTCACACTTTTCATTGTTTACGGTCAAGTGGCAATTTTTGTACCACAATTAAGATATCTTAAATAAATAATTTTTTCAGCTCTTTTTAATGTTCTGCTGACATTACTAACAGATAAAAGAAATCGTACCTCACAAACGGCTTATAATAAAATTCCGTGGTTATGGTATATCGCCCCAAATTTGCGACTGGATAGGGGATTTCCTGTCAGAGAGGATGCAATTTGTAGTAATCGATGGTAAGGCATCGACTAAAACAGGGGTGATATGGGGCATTCCACATGGTAGTGTTATTGGTCCTTTGCTGTTCCTTATTTACATAAACGATTTGGGAGGAAATCTAAGCAGCTCTCTTAGGTTGTCTGCAGATGATGCCAAAATTTACAGTCTAGTAAAATCATCTGAAGACCAAAACCAACTGTAGAACGATCTGAATAAAATACCACTATATTGTACAAATTGGCAATCGACTCTAAATAATGGGAAGTGTGAAGCCGTCCACATTAGTGCGAAACAAGAAAAATAAATAAATAAACCTTTAAACTTCGTTTACAAGATAAATCAATTAAAAATGAAGGCCGTAAACTCCACTAAATACCTAGGAATTAATATTACTTCAGACTCAAACTGGAAAGAACACGTAGAAAATGAGGTGGGAAAGGCGAACCAGAGTCTGCGTTTTATTGGCAGAACTCTTAAAAGACGCAACGGAAGTTCTAAAGAGACTGCATACACTACGCTTGTCCGTCCTGTTTTGGAGTATTGCTACTGAATGTGGGATCCTCGTCAGGTGGGTTTGACGGAGGACACAGAAAGTTTCCAAAGAAGGGCAGCTCGTTTTGTACTGTCACGATACATGGAAGGCAGAGTTATGGAACTGATACAGGATCTGGGATGGAAATCATTACAACAACGGCGCTTACCGCTGCGGCGTGGGCTACTTACGAAACTCCAGTCGCCAACATTCTCCTCCGAATGCGAAAATATACTGTTGACTGCCACTTACATGGGTAGAAAAGATCATTAGAGTAAAATACAACAAATCAGAGCTCGAACGGAGAGATTCGGGTGTTCTTTCTTCTCGCGCGCTATTCGAGAATGGAATGGTAGATAAATAGTATAATGGTGGTTCGATGAACTCTCTGCCAGGCACGTAAATGTGATTTGCATAGTATACCATGTAGATTTAGATGATCTGCGAATAGTCTGAGAGTGCTGATCAAATTGTTTTCTTAATCGTTAATAAAAATCGGAACAGGAGTGGCCTAATACTCTTCCGTGTATTGGTGGGGATGGTAACCGTAGAACGATTTACAGAGTGGTGGTCTGGGAATAAATTTTAAGCAATTCTTTTATGTGACGTATATCAGTGACACAAAGTGTTTTAAGGGAATTTTTTAACACAGCTTTTCCTTTAAAATTGACGGACTGTCGAAACGCGTTAGCTTTAATAATGTATCCTTGTATATACTTCGCAAATCGCGAAATTTTCCGACGTCTGCTGCTCCTGTAAAGATGGACAAATGATCTGGAACATGTAAAAATTTGTGTCGGACCGGGACTCGAAAAGCGGGAGACCCGGATTCGAGTCCCGGTCCGGCACAAATTTTCACATGTTCCAGATCATTTGTCCATCTTTACAGGAGCAGCAGACGTCGGAAAATTTCGCGATTTGCGAAGTATATACAAGGATATATGTATATCTGCTGCGGACCACCGCCAACGTCAGTTTCTTTGAAACAGACATAATAATAAACTTTAATAATGTGCTGATTGTGGTCAAAACGGATATATTATTTCCAACTGCATTCCAGTGTTCACTACGTCTCACCAGATTCTAAAGCAGACAGCAAGCCTCTACTGTGTAGGAAATAGCAATTATTACATGATCTTTTATTTGGAGTGTTTGCTGTGCTTTGGTTATGGACTCTGGCGAAACGTGATAAAATGTCGAAGAGTAGTAGTTCGAAAAATTATCTCGAATACAGGCCAATAATGTGCTCGAAACGGAAGAAGTGGCTCAGAAAGTGCAGTGCAGGGGAGGCTTTCAGCGCTAGTCGGTAATGTTGGGTAAGAATAAGAAGTCTTGTTACGGGGAGCGGCCCGGTGAGGGGGTAACCCCCGAGAGTCATCCATTAGCGAGGCACTCAGGGCGGGCTCAGCCAACAGAACGGCGGAACAGGGAGCGGCGGGAGACCGACCCCTGCTGCACGTCCGCCCAAGAAGCAGGTGGCCGCAGGGAGAGCGCTGACGTCACAGAACACGAAACTGAAGAGGCCAAACGCCGCACGTCTCTAAAACATTCCTCTGGAATTAACATTTCATTGCCTAGAAGACACCACTAGGCTTCTCCTTCAAACTACAAGGAGAGCATAATAGATATAGCCTGGGAAATATAACACCTAGAAGTAAACCTGGGGACGGGGTATATGGGGTGCAGCCAAGACTGGAGGGCGTCATCTCTCTAGGAAAACTGGGCTCAGTATTCCAGACCGAAATCACTGCCATCAGGGCGTGTGTGGAGGAGAATTTGCGTAGGTGCTACAAAGATCGTAGCATCTATATCTATTCAGACAGCCAGGCAGCCCTGAGATCACTGGCAGCTCCTGCAACAAGATCTAAAATTGTTGCAGAATGTCATAGGGTTCTGGTGAAGCTAGGGGAAAGCAATATTGTAAACCTATTGTGTGTCCCTGGCCACTCGGGGATCAGTGGCAACGAACATGCCGACAGATTATCCAGGATGGGGACAGAGACTCCATTTATTGGACCGGAACCTGTCCTGACAATCACCAAGGCAATGATCAAATTGGAGCTACCTAACTGGCTCAGAAGACAGCACGTAGAATATTGGACCAAAGTCCATCAACAAAAACATGGTAAGATAATGATGCCAAAGCCATGTTTTAAAAGAAACTCTGCAATCCTGGGCCTGAACAGGAGAGAGATTAGACTGATGGTTGGATTGCTGACAGGCCATGGGAATTTCAAAAAAAAAAAAAAAAAAAAAAAAAAAAAAAAAAAAAAAAAAAAAAAAAAAAAAAAAAACCTACATACAATGGGAATAACAGAAGAGGACCCTAAATGTAGGATCTGTGATGACGGTGATGAAACTGCATCACATCCAATCTTCGAATGCATTGCATTGGAGAGTAAAAGACACAGAACATTTGGGACAACTAGACCCGAAGAAATTATATAATAAAGAACTGGTAAAGGGACTCCTTGCTCTGCTCAAGGGCATTGGTTGGCTTTACTAGATAAACAGGGAGCAATACCGCACAATAAACTTAGTTTCGGTGCGGGCAGTGGCGGATTATACCAAGACTGTTTTGGCTTCCCTGGAAAAATCAAATCAAATCAATCAATCAAACAAATAAATAAATGTTATGGAACACACTAAAGAACCGACTTCCAAACAGTGGGTCGTGACACACTGAGGGATCTATTGAGGTCGGTCGCCCAAGTATTTGAAAGTACGCAGCCATAGGCTGAAGTTCATTATTTATGGATTTATTGGTAATATTTTTAGTGAATCTGAACGTGTATCCGCCTTATAGCTTTATTTTGTATGTGAAAGTCATCCATGATCGATAATCTCAGTCGATGTTTGTAACTACTGCACATTATAATGTCTTTGCAACTGCGATGTAACATCTGCGCTACAGCAGCTTCTTTGACTGCTGAGGAGAGTAGTAGAGATTGAGCTGTTGAGCAGAAGAGTCGATTGTGGGCTAGGCTAGCTGACAGACGCATGGCAACTGTGTTGTGTACTACGGTTCAGTTGGTGAGCAATGATTGTATTGACTTTGATTTATTTCACTCTATATTTATGAATACAAACTTATTATATTGGACAGTGGATTCTGTATCAAGAGGAAGGGAATATTTGTATGGAACGGAATTCTATGAAACCATTGTATTATATTGAAGACTCAACAAAGGTATGTTTCTTTAATTCAATAAATAACTGATGATTACTAACCTCTTATTTCATCTCGAACTTGTCCCTCATTTTCCTGATTGTGGCATTTTTGATTTTGTTGTATGGTACGTGGTGAGTTTTTTTGAGAAAAGTACCAGTAAAGTAATCAGTACGTACATGCCACTGAATCAGACTGTCAGAAATAATGTTCGCAGAAGTACAGATTGACTTACCTACAGGGCCTAATTTTGTTTGTTAAATCCGTTGCCCACATATGATTTCAAAAACTCCTTGATTTAAATAGAAAGACGTAATAAGAATAGGAAACTTTCACTTAAACTTTCATCAATCTTTCACTTTCACTTAATAAACATACAACAAGAAGCTTTCAAATTGTCAAATATCTAAGTAAACTATCTTTCGCAATGAGACATATATGAAAGTGTACAAGGTATGCTCAAAAAATATCTGAATTTTGTCCATATAATTTTTCTACTCTCACCTTCTACTAATTGCGCATGGTCTATTCGATTATTGAAAGTCCACAGGCGACAGGTCAGGACGAACGCCAACGAAATTTTTCGTGCCAATGGAAGACTGGCTAACCGAGAGATTTAACAAGCATAACAAACCTACGGTAATAATGTTTAGACCAAGGCAGAATTTTCGCGGTGAATCAAGATGGTTCTACAGAGAAAAAGCTCGTCAGTTCACTTGAGTCATATTCATAGTTTTCATTGAGGGATTATTCCTTCATGAGTTTGTACCGCAGGGACAAGCTGTTAAGTGATGGTGTTACAGGGATGCCTTGCGACGCCCACGAGAAAACCTGTGAAGACAACGACCTGACATGTGCCGAGGTAATTCATGGCTCTTGCATCTTGATAACGCATCCGCACATTCATCTTGTTGATGCGAGACTGTTTCACAAAAGATGAAACGACTGTGCAGTCTCATATTCAGAGTACGCATATGTCTGTAAAGTAAAGACCTTGTGAATATCTATGTACTACATGTGTCTACGTTTAGCGTTCGCTCACAGAACAGATGAATATCTGATGATGGAAATATTTCCGAAACGCGTTATATTAAAGTCATACTGTGCTGAAGTTTAACCTGTAACTACTGAGAACTGTCCATCTTCCCTGTGGCACTACCGATTAATTTCATCACCATCGCCTGCGCGACTTTTTTGCGCACTTAAAATATTTTATAACCGGTATATGATTTAGTAATTCTCTAACGTTACATTTTTCTTCAATGAAAATAAATCTATGTTTATTTGAATAACACAATGTATAATAAGTTTTGCGTATTAATCATACTGCAATCTATTTGGCAAAACTTGAAAATTCCTCTCTTTTGCTTGTTATCGTTCCCAATACATCGTTTGAGATATCTAAACGATATCTAACAGATTTCGAGAAAAGAGATATTTTATTCTATCTTTATCTCTGGTGCACCCACTCGGTAATTATTTCGCTGCACAAATTAAATTTTCAAGTGAAGGGTGATACGGACTATTCCCGACTCTAAAATGAAATCCAATGTGTAAGAAAAATTTCGTCCGCAGAAACGTACGGTTTAATATGCACAAAACGTAATAACATAGAAACCTCTTATTGCATTGCAAACTTTTCCGACTTCAGCGCAATCCCATACTTCAATGCAAATATTGCAATAACTTTACAAGCGAAATGAAGACCTATCCACCATGTAGCTGAAATATACCGCGATATGTGACAAAAAAAATCAAATATTTGTACCATATAGTCTCTGTGAGATGGTTAGAGAAAGATTGCAAGGCGTTCACCGCCATTCTTTCAGCGTAGCGCTGTGCCAACCGGAGTTGGGGAAAATATGGCGGACGATTCAGCCTGGGTATTTAGGAGCTCTCGCCGGAACTGTGACGTCACCGCACGAGACGAGTTGTAGGGGAATCGCTCGCTAGAGGGGAATCTCGCTTTGCCAGCGGTACTGTTAACAGACAGGCGGAAAGTGTTTTAATAAGTAAGAACTGCGCTAGAGCTTTCGACTTTTCGCCTACATTCCGCGACGTATACTACTAGTACACCGAGAGCACATTGAGAAGGTACGAGTCTGATTCGAATGCCTGCTCTTGATGTGTTTTCGTTTTCCAGATATGTTGGCAGCAACGGATTTTAACTTTGGTACGATATCGTTGCGTCGCTGGTAGCACGGAGCGAGTGTGCATGGAGATAGTAGTTTTGCAACAGCTGGGAGCGAGTGAAGAATAATATGCTGCAATCGCAGTGAGATTGTTTGTGGATAATGTATATAAAATGGAGCTACAGAAGAAGAAACGTGTTGTCTATTGGAAGCACGTGGAATTCAGTGTAACGATTTGTAAATAGTTCTTTTTTTCCGTACAGATTACTACAGAGATTACAATTTATTTCGTTTAGTATTGGAAGGTGATGAGGCATCCAAAGACAGAGCACATGACAAGGAACTTTTTAAATCAGAATAGATTCTAATTTTTTAACCCAGTATCAATTTTTCTCTAAATAAAGTGAATTCTTTTTGATCTCCAACTTTTATGTCATGAAATTGATATTTTTCCACCTGGACATTGTCAGTTAAGGCGGACTGAAAGTATTGTTAAGTGACAATGAAGAATTTTTGTTTAATCTTTTAGTTGACTGAAGTTAATCTTTCTGTATCACCGGTACCAAACATGATAATTTTTAAAGTGATTTATTTTATTTATTTATTTATGTCTGCAGAAAGTGCTCTGTGTTTACACCAGAGCATATGCGAATAGCAGTCGAGGAAAAAATCCTGATAAGTCACTAATCTTTTATTTTAATTTTTTATTTAATTTAATTAATTAGAGAGAGAGAGATTTTCATTAAATATTATACAATTTTTGAACAATTTCACTGTTGGCCTATATTTTACACAAACTTGCAAACGTGTAATGATTCCACTAGAATTTAATACAGACTAAAATTCTCTTATGACTGTTAAATAGTCTTTGAGTATGATCTCTGCCTTGACAGGGGAAGTTTAAACACACATGAACATTAATCACAATACATAAAATATCCCCTAATTTGTGACAGTTTCTGATTTATGAAAGCTAATCACCTTACAATGGTGCCATGGATGACCCAAGGTTAAAGTTGGAGCGCATACAAAAATTATGTATACTTAATAAAGTACATTATAAGATTTTTTTATGAATGTACTAGTTATCAACACTTTAATTGTTGGCCAATATTTCATATAAAAATTCATAATTATCACACTAGAAAATGTTTTTACTGGTTATGACACGTAGCTTTATATATATATATATATATATATATATATATATATATATATATATATATATATATATATATGATCTCGTAAAACGTAGTTGTTTTTATTAATGGCATATTTAATAAAAAACGCTTGGTAAAAATACCTGAAACAAGTGTTTCTGTATTTTTTATATGTAGTGACATAGGTTTTCGGACATTATACATTCATGTTCCGTCTGTTATAGACGTCGGCTTGAATGTTTACAAATTTTGTCACCAAATACTATAAATTCAGTATATTTGTAACATAGAATTAGTTCCTGTCGTACATTGCCACACATTCATCCATTCCATTAACGTAATCATGTGATCTTTGAATTTTATTATGATCTATGACATAGAAGTGTGTCCTTTAGTAACAGTTAGTTATAGATTGAGCACATACCAATGCTGTTAACTGTAGATGAATTTCGTATTATGGACAGTAGCATAATTGTCACTACTTTTCAACAGCATATTTGACAGAAACAAATTGCTGTAATAATTGATTTGCAATATGTATTATTTTTAAAGTTTTATATCTGAATTCATGTTGTGATATTGTATAGTATAACAAAACTATGATGTATTTTCCCTTGTGGCTCTCTCAATCCCCTGTTGATGGCACACAGTGCCGAAACCGGTAGAGGCAAAATAAATAAAAATATTCTACAGCTGTAAGCACAAGAATGATTTTTTCATAACATTTTGGTTTTTGAAATTGAAGTATTGATTTTTAAGGCGAAAATATATCTTTTGGAGAAAGAGAACAGCTGAAAATGTACACATCTGGTTAAGGTTTTTCCATGGACTCTTGGCGTATATAGAGGGTGGTCCATTGATAGTGACTGAGTCAAATATCTCACGAAATAAGCATCAAACGAAAAAACTACTAGGAACAAAACTTTTCTAGCTTGAAGGCGAAAACAGATGGGGCAATGGTTGGCCTGCTAGATGGCGCTGCTATAGTTCAAACGGATGTCAACTGAATTTTTAAAGGTACCTCCTGTTTTTATTACACATTCGTCTAGTATGTAAATAAATATGAATCTTTTATTTGCAACACTTTTGTCGTTTTGCGATAGATGACCCTATAATATTCACAAACTTATTGCTCACAGTTTTAAACAAACAGTGGGTAACAGGTTGGTTTTTTAAATTAAAAGAGAGAACGTAGGTACGTTTGAACTTTATTTCTGTTGTTCCAATGGGATACATGCACTTTTGTGAAATTATCATACATTATAAGAACGCATGCTGTTTCTGCGTGATTACCTCATGACCCTCATGACTTCAATAAATGCTCAAAATGATGTCCTTCAACTTCAGTGCATTTGATAATACGCGTTCGCCGTCAATAATGTTCTCACTCGTATTGACAATGCGCTGACGCATGTTTTCAGGCGTTGTCGGTGAATAATAATAACAAATATCCTTCAATTTTCCCCAAAGAAAGAAATCCGGGGAAAATCCACATGTCATTAAATAGTCCATTTAAGACCGCATCAATTGCACGCGAGCCATGTGCCGGACATCCATCGCGGTAGAACATTTCATAAGAAAGCAGCATACAAAATAGCACCATTTAGATTATCCTTCCTCTCATAATGCCGTATTATACATTAACCGGGCAATGTCGCTGATGTCCCTGTTGTTGCAGCCATCGTGGAATTTTCGTTGCGCAATAGTGCATATTATGCAGGTTTACGTTGCTTCTGTTTGTGAATGACACTTCGTCACTAAACACAACGCGTAAAAAACCTGTTATCGTCTCGTAATTTATTTTTGCCCAGTGGCAAAACTGTACACGGCGTTCAAAGTTTTCGCCATGCAAATCCTGGTGCAGAGAAATTTATGTTGATGTAGAATTCTTAACATCGACGTATTTGAGATTCCTGATTCTCGCTCAATTTGTCTGCTACTGATGTGCGAATTAGCCGCAACTACAGCTAAAACACTTACTTGGGCATCATCATTTGTTGCAGGTCGTGGTTGACGTTTCACTTGTGGCTGAACACTTCCTATCTCTATAAATAACCATCCGACGAAACGTCCAGACACTTGGATGATGTCTTCCAGGATAAAGATCAACATACATAGCACAGACCTGTTGGGCATTTTGTTCATAATAACCATACAAAAATACCATATGGACCTTTTCTGCAATTGGTAAATGGTCCAATTTAACACGAGTAATGTATCATGTCCGCACTGGCGAAATGTTAGGCGATACCCCGTACTTACACGTTTCTCACTATTACAGGGCCATCTACCACAAAGCGACAAAAGTGATCCAAATAAAACATTCATATTTATTTACGTACTAGACGAATATGTAATAAAAATGGGGGTACCTATTTAAACAAATGCAGTTGATATCCGTTTGACCCATGGCAGCGCCATCTAGTGGGACAACCATAGCGCCGTCTGTTTCCCCATTCAAGCTAGAAAAGTTTTGTGATTCTTGAATTTTTCCCGGCGGACATAATATTCCATCATCTTTCGGGAGTGCACACCCGAAAGATGATGGAATAGAAAAGTTTTGTCCTTTACAGTTTTTTCGTTTGATGCTTATTTCGTGAGATATTTGGCCTGGTCACTATCAAATCGGTGTTGGAAATCAGTGGTGGTCTTTTTTTATACTTTCATGATTTACATTTTCATTACATCTTTGTTTCAGAGTCTAGATTTATCTATTTTACATCTACTCTGTTGTGCAAGCCGCGCGGAAGCAGCCGCTTGGTCTGAGGCATCATGCTACGGACTGGGCACCGCTCCCGCAAGAGGCTCGAGTCTTCCCTCGTGTGTGTGTACCCAGGTTCACAAACATCTAAACATTTTCTATTACGCGGGGCTAGTCTTTGAAAATATTTCGTAAAAAAAAAAAAAAAAAAAAAAAAAAAAAAAAAAAAAAAAAAAAAAAAAGAGATAGAAAAGGAGAGAGAGACAAAAAGCATATAAGATTTTTTTCGTGTTTAAATGTCTGTAACAGTCTCTTTTAGTTACGTAAGCGAGACATGACATCTAAGTAATAAATAAGACATCCTGTGAAATCAAACAATGTTCAGATATTTGTAAATCTATCGGATTCATCTTCTGGTTATTAGTCTGTTGCTTATAAACTACTTAAACTAAGGTAAACTAACCTAAGGGCAACACAAACATCCATGCCCGAAGGACGACTCGAAACCCCGACGGTGAACGTCCGCGCGCACCGCAGCGAGGCGTATTGGACCGCTGAGCTACTCTACCGTGGCACTCCCGTGAATCACTATTCAGTTATAGAGAGGTTTTACGTACGATTTAGCATAGCAAAACGGAACTTGAATGGTAAGGTCCCTTTGGTCCCGACATAAGTCAGTTTTCTGTAATATTTTGTACATATGTAAACTGGACACATGTGTATACTGTGAGTGGCACAATAATCTTTGGAATTTCGACTGTAGAGTAAGCACTCTGGTGCGAGAGAGGGCAGTCAGTAGAAAGTCTGTTGCGAGCTGCGTTGTGAGTCAGATTCGGAGAGTTGCCTGTTGGGTGAGATAGCCCGAGGCAACTTACGGATTATGCTGAACTTAGACTTGTATATTCAGATAGGAAAAAAAAGCAAAATGGGGAAACAATTTTGTTAATACAATATAAATGCATCTCTTACATGGATTAATGCGGACGATGCCCAGCCTAAATTATACGTGATTTAACGCTACTGGGGGAAGGATTCACAAACAACACTCATTCGCTCACACACACACGCAATGTCACATCGAAACTCACCAAAGTAAGCGTGCAGAGACGAGGCGGAAGCAGGCGCTGCTGTCGTAGGCCAAATTCAGCAAGTCGGAGGTAGCACAAAACACAATATACAAAAACACTTTGAAGCTGGCTCTGGTCTCTCGTGCCTGTTTCGCGATGGTGCCCGTGTATGGCCAAGTTAAACTACATCTGAATTGGACTGCGAGCAAACACCCTAACGACGACGCACGGCTACGTTACATGAACGCACTCCCCTGAAGGTGAAATTGTTGAAAATCGGATTCATTATGCTAAATCACGGTGGATTCTTAAGTTGCAGTCTGTTAGAAATCGATCAAAGTACTGGTTTTATATGAGAAGTGGCGTGAATTCAGGCGACTAGCAGCAAACCCCAGAAGTCGGAACTCGGACCCACTTGGTTCCTAAAACCGATAAAATTGAGTAAATTCAGTTTCCGAAAAATAAAGATATTTAACTACAGCATGCAACCCATAGAAATGCTTAGAATTATATAAGGAAGCGAATGAAATACAGCTACACGCGATAGGGGGCGATTACAGAGACGGATGAGGTCCTGTCTCAGAAAACCACAAAAATGAAATAATTACAAAGTCGCAAAAATAAAAATTACGGCATACTACCCACATAAATGTTTAGAATTATATAAGTCAGCTATTGGGGGTGGTTGTACAAGGCTCAGAGAGGATTACAGACAAAAACAGAGGGCATACTACAAGTCGGAGAAGAAACAGCGAAATTAAAATAGGCGGGGAGCGAAGATCGCGAAATATTAGTGGAAATCAGAAGGATATGCACATAGTTACTTGCCTGATGGACATGGAACAAACAAGAGTGCAAGCTGAAGGTTTTGTTCTATGAACCAACCACGTGGCACACATATCACTTACACTCACATTTTTACTTGCACTGTAGAAAAATGAACATATCCCCTATTAGAAATCGGGAACCACAAGGCTAGAAAGTATTTACAAAGAGTTCATGCACCGCCACATGATCACAAAAGGTTTTAACATACCAAGCCGTTATCAATCTGCAACTAGAATCACACAAACACCGCATTTATGTATTGGGAATCACTGAATTGAAAAACGAGAACAAATTTCCGCACACGATCAGAGAAAATATTCCAAAAAATGATTCTGAGTTCGCGAATCTCAGTTAAACGTGATAGTTAATGAAACGCTACCATCTCCAGACACAAGAACAGAACCAACCTTACCTTACCAGACGACCAGAGCAGAATGGCCAGACCGAGCGCCACCGGACGCGGGAAGCCATCGGAAGCCTGAAAATCCAAGATTCAGCGGTGGTGGGGATGGACAGCAAGACTCGCGCTAAAGAAGGCTCGCTGACTGGACTGTAACCAAAGGGTGTAGAAACCTCTTTGGTAGCCTGAGCAGCTATCGACTCTGAACGAGAGAGAACAATGTAAAGCGAGCTATCACTCCCCACATTCAGACAGCCGTAGATTCTCGCACATTCACTTAAAAGACAAGTACACATTCTTACAGGGGCAGTGGCGTAGCTGAGAAGCCACATATAATTAATATAACATTAAATTATTAACATAACAAAATAAGAAAAACCTAGGAATATTAATTAATATTTTAACACATGAAATAAAAATGCTATTCCTCAAGCATTGAAAAGAGTGGGGTTCAAGTTTTAACAAAATGATAATCTAGCTACATTAAATAAATTATAACTATATACAAAAAATATATGGAAGGCGACAGACAGTCGTCTTTCAAGGTATTTAAATCCTTCTGTAGATGATGATATAAATGATTGAAACCGGTTCAGAGAAATAAATATATCCCATTGGCAATCGGCTTAACAACCTGAAGAAGGTTATTTTTTATTAATATTATAAAACAGATCGCTCTCCACAGAGGTAACTAAAAGCATATATATATATATATATATATATATATAGGATTCGTGTGGTGATTGTTCTTTCGGACATGCAAAAAAAAGAACAGACAGCACACCAATCTTCGGACTGGATATCATTCTGTGTTAATTAATTATGGTGACAATCACGATTCTGACTCACTCGGTCGGTCACACACATACACACAGCATACCACAGAAGAAACAACCATATATTTCACACACACGTCGCTTCCATATTATAGAATATTTACTGTCACACAACTGTACTATGCAGCAGCAGAACAGCTAGGCCGCAGGAACAACCCTCCTCCAGCAGCCGCCAGATGGCGCTCGCGATCTTCAGACAAAGCGGCGTTCCGTTTTCTTGTCGCCCGCAGACCTCGCACCACTCTGATACGGAGCTGCGGCTGCAGGGGTCACATGATGAAGACCCCGCGCCCGCTGATGCTGCCGTGAAATATGGAGTGCGATATTAGGGCGAGTTTCTCGCCTCCTTAGCAGCTCCAATATCGCGTGACGGATGGCGTTCATTTGGAGCGCGCGGCAAAGTCCGACTTATAAGTTTTGTCCACGAGATCCCGTCCTGTTCTCTGTTGCCTAGCTATGTATCATACTTGGAATTATTCTTCCACTGTCTAATTTCACTACCTTGTCGATAGCCTGTAGAGAAATGGGTCTGTTATGACACTCCACTAGAATTTCTGGAGCATAGACAATGAAAGTGGTAGATGAGTTTTGTTACTTGGGTAGTAAAATAACATGCGATGGTCGCAGTACAGAGGATATAAAATGCAGAATGGCAATGGGAAGAAAAGCATTCTTGAAAAAGAGAAATTTGTTAATATCGAATATTAATTTAAGTGTAAGGAAGTCTTTTCTGAAGTCATTTGCATGGAGTGTTGCCTTGAAAGGGAGTGAAACATGGACGATAAGCAGAGCGGACAGGAAGAGGATAGAGGCTTCTGAAATGTGGTGCTACAGATGAATGCTGAAGATTAGGTGGGTAGATCGCATAACTAATGAAGAGGTGCTGAACAGAATTGGTGAGAAAAGGAATTTTTGGCATACCCTGACTAAAAGAAGGGATCGCTTGGTAGGACACATTCTTAGACATCGAGGAATCGTAAATTTAGCATTGGAGGGAAGTGTGTGGGGTAAAAATCGCAGAGGGAGACCAAGAGACGCGTATAGTAAACAGATTCAAGTGGATGTGGGTTGTCGTTCTTATGAGGAGATGAAAAGGCTTGCTCAGGATAGAGTAGGGTGGAGAGCTGCATCAAACCAGTCTCCGGGCTGAAGACCATAACAACAAACAGACGTTTTATTTGGAGCTATTTGTAAACCCTTGATTAGTCGCGCGGGTGACATAATCAAATAGCTTATCGTTATATAAATATGCTAACACGAAACTGAGGGTACAGATTTTTAATATCAATCATACAATAAGGACAATGAAATGTACATAATTCGAAAGGTGGTTGATTATAGATGTTGCGAATATGAAAAATTATGTAGGCACGTAGCCTTTGAGAGTGGTAAAAAGAAATTAGGATGATA
Source organism: Locusta migratoria (assembly GCA_026315105.1). Taxonomy (NCBI): domain Eukaryota; kingdom Metazoa; phylum Arthropoda; class Insecta; order Orthoptera; family Acrididae; genus Locusta; species Locusta migratoria. Next base: position 352,479,974 of record CM048750.1, read on the forward strand.
CTCCAAATTCTCCATACGTTTTGCCACTATATTATGACCCGTTGTAGGTGGCATATTGGTACAGTAAAATAAGGTCAGTCAGTTAACGTTTGAAGTTCCACTCTTAAGTTCCCAGCCTCGGTTCCCACTTCTCACATCGAATTTTAGATCCTCGTAATGTTCAATTCTTAACTTTTTAATATAATTTTAAATATAATTAAACAATTCAGTTTATGAACGTAGTATTAATATACACTTGAGGCCATTAAATTGATATACCCTCTGCCGACGACATAGTAATTCTGTCAGATACAGCAAAGGACCTGGAAGAGCAATTGAACGGAATGGACAGTGTGCTGAAAGGTGCATATAAGATGAACATTAACAAGAGTAAAACAAGGGTAATGGAGTGCAGTGTAAGAAAATCAGGTGATGCTGAAGGAATTAGATTAGGTAACGAAACAATAAAGGAGGTAGATGAGTTTTGTTACTTGGGCAGTAAAATAACAAATGATGGTTGCAGTACAGATGATATAAAATGCAGAATGGCAATGGGTAGAAAGGCGTTTTTGAAAAAGAGAAATTTGTTAACATCGAATATTGATTTAAGCCTAAGGAAGTCCTTTCTGAAGGCATTTGTATGGAGTGTTGCCTTGTATGGGAGTGAAACATGGACGATGAGCAGTGTGGACAGAAAGAGGATAGAGGCTTTTGAAATGTGGTGCTACAGAAGAATGCTGAAGATTAGGTGGGTGGATCGCGTAACTAATGAGGAGGTACTGAACCGAATTGGGGAGAAAAGAAATTTCTGGCATACCTTGACTAAAAGAAGGGATAGATTGGTAGGACACATTCTTAGACATCAAGGAATTGTGAATTTAGCGTTGGAGGGAAGTGTGTGGGGTAAAAATCGCAGAGGGAGACCAAGAGACGCGTATAGTAAGCAGATTCAAGTGGATGTGGGTTGTCGTTCTTATGAGGAGATGAAAAGGCTTGCTCAGGATAGAGTAGGGTGGAGAGCTGCATCAAACCAGTCTCCGGACTGAAGACCATAACAACAAACAGACGTTTTATTTGGAGCTATTTGTAAACCCTTGATTAGTCGCGCGGGTGACATAATCAAATAGCTTATCGTTATATAAATATGCTAACACGAAACTGAGGGTACAGATTTTTAATATCAATCATACAAGAAGGACAATGAAATGTACATAATTCGAAAGGTGGTTGATCATAGATGTTGCGAATATGAAAAATTATGTAGGCACGTAGCCTTTGAGAGTGGTAAAAAGAAATTAGGATGATACTCCAAATTCTCCATACGTTTTGCCACTATATTACGACCCGTTGTAGGTGGCATATTGGTACAGTAAAATAAGGTCAGTCAGTTAACGTTTGAAGTTCCACTCTTAAGTTCCCAGCTTCGGTTCCCACTTCTCACATCGAATTTTAGATCCTCGTAATGTTCAATTCTTAACTTTTTAATATAATTTTAAATATAATTAAACAATTCAGTTTATGAACGTAGTATTAATATACACTTGAGGCCATTAAATTGATATACCACGTAGATAACGTCCTACAGATGATAAATTTAACCGACAGGAAGAAAGTGCTGTGATATGCAAATGATTCGCTTTTCAGAGCATTCACACAAGGTTGGCGCCGGTGGTGACACCTAGAACGTGCTGACATGAGAACAGTTTCCAACCTATTTCTCATACACAAACAGCAGTTAACCGGCGTTGCCTGGTGAAACGTTGTTGTGACGCCTCATGTAAGAAGGAGAAATGCGTACCATCACGTTTTCGGCTTCGATAAAGATCGGATCGTAGCCTATCGCGAATGCGGTTTATCGTATCGCGACATTGCTACTCGCGTTGGTCGCGATACAATGACTGTTAGCAGAATATGGAATCGGTGAGTTCAGGAGGGCAATATGGAACGTCGTCCTGGATCCCAACGGCCTCGTATCGCTAGCAGTCGAGGTGACAGGCATCTTATCTCCATGGCTGTAGCGGATCCTGCAGCCATGCTTCCATCCCGGAGTGGGAACGTTTGCAAGACAACAATCATCAGCACGAACAGGTCTACGACGTTTGCAACAGCATGTACTATGACCTCGGAGACCATGGCCGCGGTTACCCTTGACGCAGCAACACAGACAGGAGCGCCTACGATCGTGTACGCAACGACGAACCTAGGTGCACGAATGGCAAAACGTCATTTTTGCGGATGAATTCAGGTTATGTTTACAGCATCATAATGGTCGCATCAGTCTTTGGCGGCATCGTAGTGAACGCACATTGGAAGGGAGTATTCGTCATCGCCATACTGCCGAATCACTCGGCGTGATGTTATGGAGTGCCATTGGTTACACGTCTGTGTCACCTCTTGTTCGCATCGGCGGCGCTTTTAACAGTCTGGTACATTTCAGATGTGTTACGACCCGTCGCTCTACCATTTATTCGATCCCTTCGAAAAACTACATTTCAGCAGGATAATGCACGACTGCCGCTGTGGAGTAGCCGAGCGGTCTAAAGCCTGTCGCTGAGGAGCGCTCGGTTGCTCGCCGTCGGAGGTTCGAGACCTTCCTTGGGGCATGCGTGTGTGTTGTCCTTAGGTTAGCTTACCTTAGTTTAAATAGTTTGTAAGCTACGGACTGATGACCACGTAGTTTGGTCCGATAGATCTACGTACATTTGAATGCACGACTGCATGTTGCACGTCCTGTACGGGCAGTTCTGGATACAGAAAACGTTGGACTGTTGTCCTGGCCAGCACATTCTCCATACTTCTCAGCAACTGAAAACGTCTGTTCAAAGGTGGGCGAGCTATTTGCTTGTCACAATACGCCAGTCACTACGCTTGATGAACAGTGATATTGTGTTGAAACTGCATGGGCATCTGTACCTTACACGCCATCCTAGCTCTGTTTGACTAAATGCTCAGGCGTATCAATTCCGTTATTACAGCCAGAGGTGGTTGTTCTGGGTACTGATTTCTCAGGATCTATGCATCCAAATTGCGTGAAAATGTAATCACATGTCATTTCTAGTATAATGAATGCCCGTTTATCATGTGCATTTCTTCTTGGTATAGCAATTTTAATGGCCAGTAGTGTATTAACCACACAAGAAGGAAAATGAAACATACATAATTCGAAAGGTGGTTTGTCATAGATTTTGCGAGTATCAAAATTATGTGTGCACGACTTTAAGAGCGGTAAAAAGAAAAAGAAATTTTAGGACGATACTTCAAATTCTCGGTACGTTTTGCCACTATATTATAACCCGTTGTAAGTGGCATATTGGTACAGTAAAATAAGCTCAGACAGTTAACGCTTGACGTTCCAATCTTAAGGTCCCAGGTTCGGTTCCCACTGCTCACATGGATTTTTATATCTTCGTAATGTTCAAATCTTAACTTTTTAATATAATTAAACAATTCAGTTTATGAACGCAGTGTTAATATATCAAAAAGTTGGAATTCTATTAAGAAAACACGTTTTCACACATGGTCAGCTGTCTGTTACAGCAAGTAGAGTTCGATCCTCTGATGGTTTGAAATTTTATATTTGTGAACATAGAGAACATTTAGGGAATGATGAAAGAATTTTTACGAAAATCTAGTTTTTACTAAAGTTTTGCAATGCTAAATTACGAAATAAAGCAATTAATTCCTTCATTTGTGTCTTTCATTCTCTCATGTTCCCTCTTTGCCCTTTCTTTCACCTGTTCTCATAGCATTCAGATAAAACCTATAAATTTTCAGTGCTCAATAAATTCCAGTTACTTCTTTTTCACTTCTATGACTTTGCGAACAGAACTGACGAATTTCGACCACAGGCAATACTAATAAAGATGAAAGCGTTAACTGCGTGGCATTTACATGTGTTTGTCAGGCGACACCGCACTGCCATCTCTTGGTTCGAGTTGTGTACTACACTTGATGTCTGTGATTCCATCTCCACTGAAAATACTTTATAGTGAATAAAACAGAAGTCGTCTGGAGAAAAATGATCGCATGCACTGCAGTTGCATAGACTGACATATAATGCGCTTCATAATCTGTACAGTTTATTTGGATAGGATTCGAACTTAAAATAGCACAATAGATTACAAAAGCCGCGGTTGAGCGGCCGAGCGCTCTTAGGCGCCTAATTGCGGAGCGTGCGGTTGCTCACCGTCGTAGGTTCGAGTCCTTCCTGGGACATGGATGTATGTGTTGTCCTTAACTTAGTTTAAGTAGTTTGTAAGTCGCTTTGATTTACATATATTTGATCTTTTTTTTTTAGTTTACAAGCTTCATGCCTACACATGTATGCACTTTCCATGACATGAGGATTTAGGAATTGAAAATTACAATAAAAATATAATACATTAATTAAAAATTCTGTTTCGCCTTGTGCTTCATAAAATATAAATTATGCTTAAATACAAAACCTTGCAGTTGTATTGTGTTTCAAGTCTCTTTTAGGTTTATTCTTTTAATAAAAGAATTCAAATACAACTATTATACATTTGTTTTTCTTCTTCAGCTTGTCAAAGTTCAGTGGTCACTGTTTGCCATTATACGTTTGTTAATATATTCAATAACCCAACATTTAAAAAAAAAGAACTACATGCACTGACCACATTACAACAAATTGTTGCTTCCGAAACGTGTCTGCACGAAGTTCTCTGGGATAATAGTCTTTTATTCAAATACTCCGGATTTTTCTTTATTTAAAATTTCATCCAAGTCAGCTCTTCTCTCACGAATAACCCACTGGCTGCATCTATAAACAAATTATGAAAAGTAAGGTAAATAACGCGTAAAAGACAGTGTTTATTAAAAGTATACGATCAGAGTTAGTCTCATGGTTTAGCCTGGTTTAAGCTATTATAGTTAAACTTCTTTTATTTTTCCGAAACCTGAATAAAGATTTCACAGTGCTTTGATGTTTACAACCGTATTTCAACCGTATACAACACATATACTCCTTCCTCCAACCAAGTTCTGCAAAGTAATCAGTTAGGTATTCTGAGTCTCACAATGTAAATCCGCTGCTCTCTCACAGTTTTAGTTCACAACTCACGCCTCTAGGAGGTGCTCGGGAGCGCTGTCGCACTTTTTAAAGAATAGTCTCCGAGCTATTTGACATTAAGTCGCCCAGTGCTTTTCTTCGTCTTGTATTGCCGCCCGTATTGGCATTCCACAGATGTGCCTTTGTATAGCTTCGACCTCCACTTTAATAAACAGTATTTCATCAATCTTATTTAAACATGGCTATGGTAGGGGTGGTATTGGGGTAAAGCACTCGACTGGAAACCGAATGGTCGTGGTTCGAAACCTGGTCAAACCTCCGATTTTTTTCCGTTTTCACCCATCCTTCACCTCTCAACGATGTGAGGAGTTGCCAGAAAAGACACGTGATTCGGATTCCACGTTAAGGTGTAGGTCCCCTTTCCCCGGTTGGATAACTGGGGTAGGTTAGGGACACGCAACTCGCCGAAGTGGCGTCCAATTGAAAGACTTGCACCAGGCCAATGAGCCACACGAAATTATTTATTATTATCTGGTTGACTGTGGGCAACCACGCTAGTTGCTATTTACGTTTCTACTTCGATAAACAAATTATTCAGTTTGCAGTATTTAAGTTTATATTATGTATACTGATGATAGCCCTGTTCTGATAATTTTTACTACAACTTGTATAAAATGTTTCATACTGGCTGCCCTTGTAATTTTTAAATCGCACCACTGTGGTTGTTATCGACAGTGAAAGAGTCAGCGTATAACATCTTAAGATGGTAACGTTTTATAACAAGACAAATGTTGATGTGGACTGTTTCTAAATTCAAGTTGTTGATCAATGCCGTTGTTCCGGAATCTACTAAACGAAGCTGCAATAAATACATTTTGCATTTACGTCATCTCAAATAAAAATTGAGGTGTTTGTGCCTACAGTTCATTGTGAAGATGAAGATTTTTTACCAGTGTTCACCCCACAGGTCGATAGGAAAATGGAACTTAAGGTGCAGTAAGTTGACCTGCACCTATTATCTGAAAATTTTTGCATAGTGTACACTGAAATTATACTTCCACCAAATAGCTACGTTTTAAACATTTGTTTAATCAATCTATTGTATGAGAGGCTCACATACAACCATTGCAATGTATAGTTTAGAAAATTCTACGTCTACATCTACATGTATACTCTGCAAGTCACAATGAAGTGCGTGGCAGAGGGTTCATCGAACCGCTTTTATGATATTTCTCTACAGTTAAATTGTCTACTAGCTCGCGAGAAAAAGGAACACCTAAATTTATTTTGTTGTGATGATATCGTAGCTGTATTGGGAAAGTTCCAGAGGTCCAAGCGCTGTTAGAAAGAACTGAAGCACAAATCGTTATAGGTTCTGAAAGCTGGCTGACGCCAGAGATAAGTTGGACAAAACTTTTACAAAGGGGCAAATGGTCTTCAGAAAGGATAGAATAAATAAAATAAAAGGGGTGGCGTTTTTATTGCTGTTATAAACGTTTTATCCTACAGCGAAATTGAGGCAGTTACTGCCTGTAAGTTGGTAAGGGTAGAGTTTATACCTGACAACCGGAATAAATTAATAATTGTATCTTTTTATCTGCCCGCTTACTCAGACGATGCAATTGCTGAAATGTTGAAAGAAAGTTTGGATCACATATCAAACAGGTACCCGAAGTATACTGTTATGATCGGTGGCGACTTTTATTTACCTTCGATATGTTGGCATTAAAAAGTATTCAAAAATGGCGGCAAATATAAAACATCGAACTAGTTCTAAATGCTTTTCTGGAAACTACTTCGAACAGTTAGTTCATGAACCCACTGAAATAGTAAATGCTTTCTAAAATTCCCTTGATCTCCTAGTAACAAGTAATCCTGAGCTAGTAAAGAGCATCAAAAGAGATACAGGGATTAGCGAACATAGAGTTACAGTAGCGAGACTGAATATCGAAATTCCCAAATGCACCAAACATAAACGAAATGTATATCTATTCAAAAGATCAGGTAAAAATTCGCTTTCCTGATAATCTCCAGTCTTTCAAAAGTAAAAATGCGGTTGTAGATCAGTTGTGGCTAACTTTCAAAGGCATAATATCAGTAACAATCGAGAGATTTATACCAAATAAATTAATAAAAGAGGCTGCTGACCCCCGTGGTACACAAAACAGGGCAGATCACTATTGCAGAAGCAAATAAAAACGCATGAAAAATTTAAACGGACACAGAATCTCCAACACTGGCTATATGTTACATAAACTCGCGATCTAGTGCGGACTTCAATGCGAGAAGCTTATAATAGTTTCCACAACGAATTCCTGTCTCATAATGTGGCAGAAAATCCAAAGAAATTCTGGTCATATGTGACGTACACAAGCGGCAAAACGCAAACAATACCTCCACTGCGCAATAGCTAAAGTAATACTACCGATGACAGTACTGCTAAAGCAGAATTGCTAAACACAGCTTTCCGAAATTCATTCACGAAAGAAGACGAAGTGAACACTTCAGAATTCGAACCAAGAACGGTTTCCAGCATGCGATATTTAGAAGTAGATGTTCCTGGAGTAGTAAAACAACTTGTCATTCAACAAAAACAAATATTCCGGACCAGTTTGTATACCAACTAGATTCCTCTCAGAGTATGTTGATGCAATAGCTCCATACTTAGCTTTCATATACAACCGATCTCTCAGCGAAATATCCTTACCCAAAGACTGGAAAGTTGCCCAGGTCACTCCAATATTCAAGAAAGGCAATAGGAGTGATCCCCAAAATTACAGACCCATCTCATTGACGTCTATTTGCAGTAGGATTTTGGAACATATACTTTGTTAGAACATTATGCACTACCTCGAAGACAACGACTTATTAACCAATAGTCAACACGGATTCAGGAAGTATCGCTCTTGCAAAACATAGCTTGCCTTTTATTCACATGAAGTGATAAATGCCATACACACGGGATCTCAAGTCGATACCATATTTCTGGATTTTCGGAAGGTTTTTGACACTGTACCTCACATGCGGCTTCTAATGAAATTGCGTGCTTATGGAATATCGCCCAAATGTGCAATTGGATTCACGATTTCCTATCAGAAACTGACGGTAAGTCATGGCTTTCCCCAGGAAAGCGTTATGGGTCCCCTACTCTTCCTTGTGTTTATAAACGATTTAGCAGACAATCCGAATAGCTCCCTCTGTTCGCGGATGATGCTGTCGTTTATTGGTTAGTGAAGTCAACAGAGGATCAAAAGCAACTGCAAAGCGATTTAGATAAAATTTCTGCAGGGTGCGAAAATTGGCAATTAAAACTAAATAATGAAACGTGTGAAGTAATACACATGACCACTAGAAGAAATCCGCTGAACTTCGATTATACGATAAACCAGTCAAACCTTAAGGTCGTAAATTCTACCAAATACCTAGGAGTTACAATTACGATCAACTTATACTGGAGAGAACACATAGAAAATATTGTGGGGAAGGCGAATCAAAGGTTACGTTTCATTGGCAGAACGCTTCGAAAATGTAACAGAGCCACCAAAGAGACTGCCTACATCACACTTGTGCGTCCTCTCCTGGATTACTGTTGCCCAGTGTGGGACCCTCACCCGGTGGGACCGACGGACGACATTGAGAAGGTTCAGAGAAGAGCAGCTCGTTTTGTTTTATCTCGTTACAGCCGGAGGGGGGGGGGGGGGCGAAGCGTCACGGAAATGTCGCATGAGTTGAGGTGGAAATCATTAAAAGAAAAACGTTATTCGTTGCGGCCAAATTTTAATCTACGACTTTTACTTCTGAATGTGAAAATATTTTACTAGCGCCCACCTACATAGGGAGACATGATCATCTCAATAAAATAAGAAAAATCAGATAGAAAATGGACGATTTAGGTGTTCTTTCTTCCCGCGCGCTATTAGAGAATGGCACGGCAGACAAAGGTTATGAAAGCGGTTGATGAACCCTCTTCCAGGCACTTAAATGTGATTTGCAGAGTATCTATGTAGATGTTTCCCTATGTGGCTGAATGATAAGAAAAAAATGTTCGTACACCGAAGAGAGAGAATTTCGCAATACCGTCGAAACGAATAATGCCTTTCGCTTAATAATTTCGATCCTAACTTGTGCATCATTTCTGTGATACTCTCTCCCTTACATCGCGATAATACAAAAGGAGCTGTCCAGCTAGGTGGGGATCCCACAATGCTCAGCAATACTCAAAAATAGGACGCACAAGTGAAGTGTAGGCACTTTCTTTAGTAAAACTGTTGCATATTCTAAGTGTTCTGTCAATGAAACGTAGCATTTGATTCGCCTTCCCTCCAATAATTTCTATGTGTTCTTTCCAATTTAAGGTTTTTCTAATTGTTGCTCCTAGGTATTGGCCTATGATTCATTTTTATTTCATTGCATGTTCCCTTTCGTTTTATTTTTATGTGGAAACTGATATATAGTGAACTGACAATGTGTAGTTGTGTAATTAAACGAATTCTGTTCTTTTATCTTACAAAATTGGCTGCATGTTGTACATATGTTCCCTATCACCTAAACAACTGGACGGATTTCAACCAAACTTGGTACACATGTCCCTTACTATCAGGGAATAATCGCTATCGGGGTAAGAACCACCTACGCCACATGTCTCAAGAGATATGACGTCATAAACAGTAACATTCGTGAAAAATTACCGCATCATGTGACAATACTCTACACCATCCCCTAATGAACCGATTTCAACCAAATTTGGTACAAATATTTTTTAAAGGTAAGAAAACATTTGAAGTTGGTGAAAAGCACCTACGATACATAGTTCATACGATATAGCGTCGTAAGCAATGAAAACTGCCCCCTCTTGCGGCGCGTTATAGCCTGATTTTATCCGTCAACTATTTGAGACTGAGAGCACTTGCAATAAATTTTAAGCATAATTTAAAATCTTTACGAAACTTTTTCTTGCAGTCTTTGGTTTGCCATCCACATAATATTTTTTGTGTGTCCTTCCAATTTAGCAGAGGATATCGCGCTCCCGGATGCAGCTGATCTCTACGAGTTTCACGAGAGTACCTCGGGGTCTCGATCCTTGGATGTCGTGAGTGCACTCGTACTCCATCGATAATCCATTTTTAGTCTGGGGCAACGTCCCAGGTATGAATTGAATTGGTCCCAATCCGCCGGTTTCGGTAAAGGCCTTCGGGAGGTTTTCCTTAGCTGTAAGGCATATGCTGGAACCGGTAAGCCACTACCACTTACTCCAAATCGGGAATCCCCCTTTGCCCCACTATCTGCTTGTCTGATAATTGACTGAAGACAAACGCGACTTTGTATGGCTCGCATTTCAAACAGCCCGCTCCATGAATAGAATAAGTAATTTTTTTTCCCAAATTCATGTTGCTCGTTATTGTAATTCTTATGCATTTAGTTCAAGTTACGGACTTCAGACATGATTTATAACAGTGATTTTCTACCTTTTCGAACGCGTGATCCCCTTTCAGAGTAAAAATGATCGGCGACCTCGCCAGGTCCGCAATGAAACTATGTTAGAGATGCCAAGGACAAAGTATTTACTTCTCGTTGTTAGATGTACGTGAGATGTGCGCAGGCATTCACAACTGGTGAAAGCTGCAGTAGCGGAAACAAATAAAAACTGAAAAAAAGGCTTTATGATTACACGTCATGAATAATAAACCACAATGTGTAATTTGAGGCGATGTTGAAATGTGCCAGTATAAAACCATCACAGCTGATGCATCACTTCTGAATACTTCTAGGGTGCTCATAAACATTGGAGTTCTTCGAAAGGATATGAAAAACCCTGAACTAGCAACAATTTACTATGATGCGGCAATAAAATGATATTGATGTAGGTTGATTAAAAATAATACTGCACTGAAAACTCGTTACCAGCAGCAAATTACTATGACCCAGTAGTAAAAAGGTATGTACTGACTGAAAGTAACATTATGTTAGTGATGCTTGTTTTTCTGAAATAACAATATTTGAACATGTAACAAAGTCATACAAGAAGATTGCGACTATCGAAAATTACTGTAGCAGTACTGCACAGACGCTGTTGAGTCGCTTAATTAACAATTCACCATGAAGTGGAAAAATGACTTCATTGTTTCGAGTTTTCGTCGGCTCAACATCAGAAATCAAAAGTGGCGTAGGGCGACACTCTGCGCCCCCCCCCCCCCCCCCCAAGTGATAGCGACTATGAATTACCCAGAACATGGAACTATTTACCTCCCGGCTTGGCATCTGACAGGCACACCTTCATCTACAGACTACTTACTGCAGGTAATAGCCTTACCAACATTCCCATTATGCTTTTCGCAGGGGGGGGGGGTTATATTCTCACAGACGAATATAAATGTGAATATAAACAGAAAGTGCCATATCTCGTAAAAAAAGTCGCTTTTAAATTTCACACTTAACTGCAAAACTCTTGTATATTCAAAACCCTGCTTTCTGCACTGTTTCGAGATGTAGGCCTTTGGAAATCATCGTGGAACGAGAAGAGAAACTGAATACAACTCACCAGGTAAGACTTGCATGGAGCAGAGGCAATAAACACCGGATACTCACCTGGAACAGAAGAAAACTAAAATAAGTTTCTAAACACGGGTATCATTAAAACAGTCATTTAAAACAGGTCCTCTAAAAATATCAGCTAAAACGAAACCAATACTTTATTCATCGGCTAATCACAGTCGATTTGATTCATTTTCTTGACAACACACCGCTACGACTGTTAATAATTCTTTTAAGGACACACGACCGGTTTCGCAAATTAAATTTTTCATCAACAGCTCTTATTTCATTCAGGCCATAACCAATATCTTACATGAACTTTGAACTAGCTGATCCCCATATCTCTAGGTGTAACCCACTTGCCTTTAAAACCATCTATAAAATTCTTTTTTTTTTTTTTTTTCCAAAGAGTGGGACTTCGTCAAATATGTATTAAAAACTGAATAAAATCCCATACCGTAGGAGACAACTTGAGAGGAGGCGATGTTATTGCCGGCATAGATACCAGCAGCAATGAAAGTATCCTTTGACAAAAAATCACACTGGCCAGTTGCTCGGCCCACTTTAGATTTGTCTGTAGCTTTATGAATTTTGCAAACATTTCGGACACAAATAATAAAAATATTTGACAGACGACACACTTACGACTCTACTGAAAGGTAAAGGAGTCAACAATCCGAAGATTGGTTTGAACACCACAGTGCTTTATTATGCATGGTCCTGTTTGAAGGTGGTAAGCTGTTGTCTTCCTCCGACCTTCGAACTGAGTTACCAACCATTTATAGGGGGACGTACAGTTTGACGTGGGTTCCGAGCCACCGTGCTACTCGATATTTTTCACATCGGCAACACTGCCAGAGGGAAAAGAAGTGGACAGTGAGAGATAAAAACACAAGGACCTGGCGGAGATCGAACCCACAACCTCTACAACTGCGCTACCGAGCCGCATCTTGCATTAAGATCTATGAACCCAACACGTAATATTAATTCTCACCGTATTTTAACAAACGGCGAAAAATTATTTGATATTTGAGTTTTGCTTTGACAAAAATACTGTGTTTTGAACTTCTACGTCTTTAAACTACTATTTTAATATATCTCCCACATTTTCATTATCACTTAATTTATTCATCTTAGGGAACGATCTTATTGTATAAATAGGATAGACGCCAACATCGCAATTTTTATTTTATTTATTCAAAACGACCGATTTCGACACTGTGGTGTCATCATCTGGTATCATTTATTATAGTGCTGCACATAAAATCTGGTAGGTGTACTGGATGATAGTTTTATAGAAAATCATGTGCTAGTGGATTGATATGAATGGGTGGCTGGTCAAAATTAAATCAGTAAAATTTACATAAAATAATAACCACCGTAGTGCACATGTCTCGATTGTTTCATGGAGGTAGTCTACATTTGGCGTTCGGAAATAAGTCACGTGACATACCTCGCCCGAAACACTCTTTCTGTATTTGTTGATATTCTTATTATAACTCAAGCGTTGTCGTTTCAAGGCAATGGCGCACTGAAAATGATCATAAACACGTCGTTGTTAGGACAATGAATTACAATATAATGTCTAAAAATGCCAATTTGGCAGTTAAGACCTGCCATCGATGGTACGAGAATTACGGATTACTCTCGCAGTTGTTCTGTGTGGTGCAATGGGCAGAGAATTAGTTTGTGATGCACGAACATGTTAGACGATGTTTCAAAACTTGCCGGGCGCGGTGGCTCAGAGCGCTCGGTCAGAGGGTTGCAGGCGTGGTAGCTCTGCTTGCTCAGCAAGGGTGCTCGACGCCCTCTGTAACGAAAAACAGCTGAGTCTACGACGAAACGATCAAATTAAACTAAATAAACTAACGTACACAAAGGACCGACCAAACCGAAGAACCAAAGAAAAAAAAGAGGATTCAAATCCATCTGTAATTTAAAAAAAAAAATAATAAAAAATAAAAAAAACCGGAGCAAAATTGTCAACGAACAACCCAGAACGAACATGAAGAAACGGCCGCAACGCATCGATCTACCCAAAGAACAAAATGATTTAAAAAAAAATAAAAAAGCCTGCCACTGCCACTTTCCTAAGAGGTTTTTGCACACTTGTTAATTGAACACAACTATAACCTTCAGATTCTGAGTTATTCAAAGGTAACAGCGCGTCCTTCGAAAAGTGTTCTATTTTGTGAACATATCATGAAATACATACCAACGAATTGCAAACATAGATTTCTTTATCACACGTACACAAACTGGGGAAATACTTCTACAATGACTGTTGTTAATGATGTAATGATAATAGTATTTTTTTATATAGATTAAGTACTAGAGCTTTGTGGAATTCGGTATTACCACATTTATTCCGGTTGTTATTTTAGCTGCAAAATAAAACATTGTCACGTTTTCAAACAGAATATTTTCTGTTTATTTTAGAGCAGAACAAAGTAACATGAACAAAGTCATTTCTGAACTACAGAAAAGGTAACTCAATCTGCATTAACAGTGTCCATAGCAACCACACCAAAGACAAACATTTTAATCGACGCATTGATTCTAATTAACCACAAAAAATGTTCAAATGTTGAAATGTTTGTAAATCTATCGGAGCAAACTGCGTGGTCATCAGTCCGTAGCCTACAAACTACTTAAACCTAGGTAAACTAACCTAAGGACAAACACACACACCCATGCCCCAGGGAGGACTCGAACCTCCACGGCGAGCAACCACGTGCTCCGCAGCGAGGTGCTTTAGACCGCTCGGCTACTCCACCGCGGCAGGTAATTAACCACTTTCAACATATTTCATTAATAATGAATAACTGTTTAGAAAAAAGTAATTAATTTGTTGCAATGTATACACTTCCCTTCCGTTTCTTTAAAGAACGACAGTGGCCACAGAAACTACCAGTATCTATATGTTGTTTAGAATATTCACTACCACAGTATCCTCCCCGTTGTTGTGCAAATGCTTCAGAAGACCACTAAAACTACCTGGCAGATTAAAATTGTGTGCCGGAATCGGGACTCGAACCTGGGACCTTTGCCTTTCGCGGACAAGCACACTACCGGCTGTGCTATCCCGACAAGACTCACGATGCCGCCTCACAACTTTACTTCCGCCAGTACCTCGCCTCCTACTTTTGGAAAGGAGTAGGAGGCGAGGTACTGTCGGAAGTAAAGTGATGCGGCGTCGTGAGTCGTGTTGGGATAGCACAGTCAGTAGTGCGCTTGCCCGCGAAAGGCAAAGATCCCAGGTTCGAGTCCCGGTTTCGGCACAGAATTTTAATCTGCCAGGAAGTTTCATATCAGCGCACACTCCGCTGCAGAGTGAAAGTTTAATTCTGGAAACATCCCTTAGGCTGTGGCTAAGCCATGTCTCGACCATATCCTTTCTTCCTTGAGTGCTAGTCTTGCAAGTATCGCAGGAGAGCTTCTGTGAAGTTTGGAAAGTAGGAGGCGAGGTACTGGCGGTAGTAAAGTTGTGAGGAGACATCGTGAGTCGTGTCGGGATAGCACCGTCGGTAGTGCGCTTGCCCGCGAAAGGCAAAGGTCCCAGGTTCGAGTCCCGGTTCCGGCACACAATATTAATCTGCCAGCAAGTTTCATATCAGCGTACACTCCGCTGCAGAGTGAAAGTTTCATTCCAGAAGACCACTGTTCAATTCGTTGTTACGTATTTCACGGCATGTTCACGAAATAGAACAAACGCACATTTTAGAGGGCTCACTCTCACATCTGCACAACTCTAAACATTGCAGAAGATAGCTTTATTTAACTAATACGAATGCCGTAAACGTTTCTAGGAGATAAGGCGAAAAAAATGGTATCGGTGGGTTTCGAACTACCGACCATATGCACCAGAACCTAACACACTACCCACTACACCAAGGCGGACAAATACCACATTAATTATTAATTCTCGTAGGCCTATATTGCTGGCAGTTGCTAAAAGCTAAAATGACATTTTTAGATGATAATTTATCGCACTGTGAACGACGTGCTTTTGTTAATTGTTCAGTGCGCCACTGCTTTGAAATGACAAAGCGTAAGTTATAATTATAAAATCATAAACTACAGGAAGCAAGATGGCGTGTGCCAGAGAGTTCTGGGCGAGGAATGTTACGTGACATTTCCTAACGACCTCAAGAGGAGGTGTCCAATCGCCGTTACTTTTGCAAATATCTCTGAAACGATGCAAGATGTGAAAAGAACCTAAGACAGCAAAGTTGTAGAGAATTTCCTCCTTTATAAATCTGTTTATTCGATTTTCGTGTCAAATGTACTGTTAAACTGTTATTTTCAGTTAAAATTCTAGCTTTGAAACGGTGATCGCAAAGGCCCACTTTTAGTGTTACTACCGAAAACCTGAAGTGGGCAAAAATCGGCGTAGGTGTATTGGAAGGGGAGTGAAAAATAGAAGGCCAACTACCCCTAGAGTGACCATTTTTTATTAAAAAAATTGTTTTGATTTAATCGAAGTAGAATCTATTAAAACTTCAAAAGGAAGGGTAATTCAGAAATATGTATTTTTGTATTTTTTACATAATTATTTGAGGGATAAACAACCCTTATATTAATGCTCTCGTTAGATACTGCCCAATGAACACCTTGTGAATCTATATTTCTGAACTGTTTCATCTCTTTCATATATCGGTATTTAAAGTCGCTGAATCCGAATCTGAAATCCGATTCTTAAAATTCAGTATGGCAGATCCAGCATAGCGGACGAAATCTCGAAGAAATGCTTGAATAGACATCCAACATTCAAAATACTTTAAAATCTCCTTTTGAAAATAGCTATTGGTTTTAACCGCCGGCGTTAGCATAGTACATGATGTAGTTCGTTGTTTTGTAATTGGATGACTATACTGTCTGTTGGCAGATACTACTGACTGACCAACACATAATTTGATCTGAAGTAAGTACAGAAATCATACTGGTTTTCTTTATTAAAAATATGCGATCAATACTCTAGATATTATATCTACTCAGCTGAAATGTATGAAATCTTAGGTACTCGGTGATATTCCTTTTGTTTTGAAGGCAAATTGTGCAGAATTTCATCAAGAGCGGAATAAAACTTTAGGTTTTGTCATACGTATCATGCACTATACTTAATTTTACGTAGACTTTTCAATTGTTTTGAAGATGAAGTGTGCAAAGTTTAATCGCAACCGGTAAACGGTAAGCCAGCACATAAAACACGCTCAGACATAGAAACAAACGTACATTCATATTCTGCACTTTTTAAAATTTGGTGTAAAGAAAGTTCTAGAGAACTCTACACATTGAATTGATCACTCAGGGGTACTTCACGAGTAGCACGAGATTCGACTCGATATTAATAAATGTCTGATGCTGTTGTCTCCCCAGTGTATAATTACTTAAGAATCAGAAAATGGAAAGGAGATGCCCTCGCATTCGAAATCAGTGATAGCTTGTGATGAGAGCTAGATTTTATAAGCGGTACACGTATAAGCAAAGGCGATGGACTATATTTCATGCCGCGGAGGAGTGGCCGAGCGCATTGAGGCGCTGTGCTACGATGCGCGAGGCCGTTCCCTGTCGGGGGCTCGAATCCCCCCCTCGGGCATGGATGTTTGTGTTGTGTTTAGTATAAGGTCGTTTGTTAGTAGTTTTTAAGTTTAGAGACTGATGACCCCGCAGTCAAGTTCCTTAAGCTTAGAAACATTTAAACATACTGAACGACATTTCATAAACAATGCCTCAGGTGAATCGGTAAGAATAACAGTAAACATAATGTGGAGTAACCGACCGCATGGAAACAACGATTGCATCGCTGGTGTGTGAAGGCCTCAAAAGGTAAATACTGGTTCCTGCAAACAACGGACGTCGCTAGACGCCTCTAGAGTAAGGGAATTTATTTAGTGACATTCGGCTGTGACTGCGTACATATCGGCGAAAACAATAAAACAACTCGTTAAAGAGCACGAAAACACCGCACGTTTCAAACAAAATGAAAAAGAAGTTGTAGGTTACGGATTTTAAGTGTTTATGTCGTAGGCCAGACAAAGCGATATTTACAGAAGGAATGTCGGTGAAGTAGTTGAAATATCAAAGGACGAGACCACATGTCAGCTTCAGACTTTCGTATTTGTACTTACGCCAAGGAAGTAAACACCCAGATTCGGCGATCGAGGAACACAAACGATAACACCCAAGTGGCTGAACAACATTATTCTGCGTCCCGCCTGTCCTTCCCAGAAAGCGCTTTCAGTATTTACTCAGTAATCAAATCAATGGCGGCTTGAAGGTCTTTATCCAGTAAATCCGCTTCTCCGAAAGGGCGCGGAGAAAATTGCCTTACTGTTGCCTCTCGAGACTGTTCGACCATCCAGGATCGCAAAATGCACAAATGGAAATTTATATGTGTGCAAAATTATGCTATTAGCAAATGTTATAAATTATGGTATTAATGAGAGTGTTTAAAATAAAATTTCTTTATACTGAATTGACCGTAACATTGATCTTTATGTACACTACCCTAAACTGTAAGTACTGATTCGCGTTGAATTTTTTTAAACAATTTTATATATCAGCCAACCGGTTGCGAAGTTTTAAGGTACTTGGCCTAGGTTTCGAAGTCGCCAGGGACAACTTCATCAGAAGAATAAAAACAGTTACATGAAACACATGATGAATTTGTCCCTAGCGACAACGAAACCTAGATCAAGTACCTTAAAACTACGCAACTGGTTGGCTGATATATAAAATTGTTTAAAAAAATTGCCGGCCGCGGTGGCCGAGGGGACTAAGGCGCTCCAGTCACGGTCTGCACGGCCACTACGGTCGGGGGTTCGAATCCCCCCTCGGGCATGGATATTTGTGCCGTCCTAGTTCGTAAGTAGTTCATAAGTAGTTTGTAAGTTTAGGGACTGATGACCCCGTAGTTAAGTCCCATAGACTATACAAACATTTGAACATTTAAACATTTTTTTAAAAAAATTTGTTTACGGTTGCTGCCATGTTCATAGTCGTGCATTATATTATATTAGAAGAAGTCGGTTTTTTTTTTTTTTTGTTTTTTTTTTTTTTTTTTTTTAATTTTTTTATTTCACACTGAATGTCACTCCAAATGAGAGTCTTGCCAGGTGGGCCTTCAATATTAATCATTAGAAGTTTCCACAGAAAGACGATGTCTGATTTCTGTTTTTATTTTGTTCGTGCTACTAAACCAGTGCTCGCAGTCAGCTGCGTGCAGGGGAATACTGGAGCACTATGCTATAATTAAATCTGTAAGATGGAATTGTTCACTCGTCTTATTAACACAAATAAACTATGCCAGCTCTTTGAAATTCATCCTATTTCATTTTCTGTTCTACACCTTAAATAATGCCCATTATAATAACAAATTACTTAAACTCTTAGCTTTGGCACAATTAATAGTTCTGTGTTTTTCTTATTGCTGCAGGTTTTGTTTATTTCTTTGCAATAGCCGTTTTCGGTTTCATTGGGACTATGAGTTCGTTTTATTTTCTTCCTTAAAACAAATGCAAACATCGCTTCTTCAAATGAATAAGAATAGACAGCCTACATTTGAGAAGAATAAAAGAACTAAGCAGAACAGACAAGTAATATAACATTCAGAAGTTGTGAGGGAATGAAGCATATTCTTACGGCGTGTTCAAATGTTATAAGATGTTTTTTAAACATATGTTGTTTGTGTTTCTGTAGCAGAATGTCGTCGCATTTTTGCGAATGCTATTTCAAAGTTTGTCGCATTCTTCGACCTCGAGTAGCATACTCAAGAAACGCGACTGTGAATTAAACCCTAAATCACTTTTAAGCAATATGGCACAGGACATATTAACTTGGGATACCAGAGACTCGAAGGAGAAATGTTTCATTTTTGGCATAAAGAAATTGATGACGTGTTAATATGATTTTATGAAAGTACTTGTCATAAGGACGATTTTGGAGACAAAGGTAAGGGGAATTTTTTTAATTACTATTTCTGCGGCGCATACGGTAGCTGTCACATAGCCACTGTTAAAACTTTGAATGGGGTCCACGATGTTTTCTCGATGATGACACAAGTTGTAACTGAATCGAAAGAGTAATTACTGAAGTGCTGATCAGTTTCAAAGAGATTGCAGATACTGGTCTGCTTCAAAATGATTTGCTGTTGTTGTACAAATATGTGTTTCGAATTTTATTAACAGAGTTGAAATTTTAAGCTTTATGTTAAAAACAGAATGAAACATATGCAAGCATAAATGAGATCCTAATTTTCTTGTGTCCACCCTTGTTGGTGCCGTGGTCTTCAGTCCGGAGACTGGTTTCAAGCAGCTCTCCACCCTACTCTATCCTGGGCAAGCCTCTTCAACTCCTAGTAAGAACGGCAACCTACATCCGTTGGAATTTGCTTACTATATTCATCTCTTGGTCTCCCTCTGCGATTTTTACCCCACACACTTCCCCCAATGCTAAATTCACAATTCCTCGATGTCTAATAATGTAAGCTACCAATCGATTCCTTCTTTTACTCAAGGTGTGCTAGAAATTCCTTTTCTCCCCAATTCTGATCAGTACCTCCTCATTAGTTACTCGATTAACCTACCTAATCTACAGCATTCTTCTCTAACAACACATTTCAAAAGCCTCTATCCTCTTCCTGTCCGCACTGATTTTCGTCCATGTTTCACTCCCATACAAGGCAACACTCCACACAAATGCCTTCAGAAAGGACCTTCTTATGCTTTCTTCCCATTGCCATTCTGGGTTTTATATTCTCTGTATTGCAACCCTCATTTGTTACTTTACTGCCCAAGTAACAAAACACATCTAACTCCTTTATTGTTTCGTTACCTAATTTAATTCTCTCAGCATCGCCTGATTTTCTAAGACTGCATTCCATTACCCTTGTTTTTCTCTGGTTACTGTTCATCTTATACGTTCCTTTCAACACACTGTCCATTCCGTTCAATTGCTCCTCCAGGTCCTTTGCTGTCTCTGACAGAATTATAATGTCATTAGCGAAACGCAATGTTTTTATTTCTTCACCCTGAACTTTAATTCTTTCTCCAAATTTCTCCTTGCTTTCCTTTATAACTTGCTCATTGTACAAATTGAATAACGAGGGAAAGGCTAAAACCCTGTCTTACACCCTTCCCAAACTCTGCATCCCTTTCATGCCCTTCAACTCTCATAACTGCAGTCCACCATTAATCTCAGAAATTACAAATGTTATTAAAATTAAAACATTCAGTGTCGTCTTCCTAATTACTACCTTATCACGTAAATTTATTACCTATACATAAAACTATAAATCTTTAGTGAAAATTCTTTGCAGCTTGCATTATTCTAGTGCGAGTGCAGTGTCGCCGTCTGCAGTTATGTGCAGCAGTTAGTCAAATTATTCAGATTTGCTCCGTTGCAGTCCTATTAACAAATGTTGAAAATTATCTTGTGTTCGTTTTGTGCAGAGTAAATTTATGTTCTCTGTAACAATCAGTCACTGCCAGGGCACACCAGTGTGATAGAAATTAATTTGATCTTTTCAGTAATTGTTCAAATATTTGTAAAGCTAAGGGAGCAAACTGCATTGGCCATCAGTCCCAAAACTTACAAACTAACTTATGTTAAGGACAACACACACAAACAACAATGCCCGAGGGATGACTGAAACCTCCGATGGGGAATAGCGCTCCACAGAAAAGGACGTTAGAGCACTCCGCCACTCCACCGCGGCTTCCGTGACTGATAATGCAATGAAGGCTCAGTGAAATGTGTTACAAATGATAATCAGTGAGATTTGGAATTAGGTCAATAGGAAAGAGAGGTATACTGAACTATCAAGCCTCATCAAACTGGCAACTGATAACATGTGGGGTACCGCAGGGCTCTATCTTATGTCCCCTGCTTTTTCTTGTATATATCAATGACCTTTTATCAACAACATTATCGGACGCCAAGTTTGTTTTATTTGGAGATGACACAAATATTGCAATAAATGGTAAATCAAATATAGCCTTAAAAAGATCGGCTAATGACATTTTCATGGACATGGTCCTTAGCCAGTTCTCTGTCGCTAACCCTTGAAAAAACACAGTATATGAAGTTTAGGACTTGTAAAAGGTTTCCTGCCAGTATATGCCTAGAGTAGGACAACAAGGAAATAGAAGTTGAAAGTGTCAAAATCTTAGGATTACAGCTGGAGAATAAATTTAACTGGGAGGGTCATACCACAGAACTGCTGAAGCGCCTAAACAAGTCTCTGTTTGCTATGCGAATGTTGTCAGATATAGGAGATATAAATATAAAAAAGGATAGCATATTATGCACACTTTCACTCCATAATGTCATACAAGATTATATTCTGGGGCAAATCATCAGGCCAAGCAAAAGCTTTCAGAGCACAAAAACGTGCGTTACGGACCATTTGTGGTGTCAACTCAAGAACATCATGTAGAGGGCTATTTAAAGAACTTGAGATACTTACTACTGCTTCCCAATACATTTATTCTCTAATGAAATTTTTCGTTAAAAATATGTCTTCTTTCCAAACCAATAGCTCAGTCCATGGGCTCAATACTAGAAACAAGAATAACTTGCATAAAGATTTAAAGTCACTTACTTTGGCTCAGAAAGGTGTCCAATATTCAGCAATATACATTTTCATTAACATTCCAGCAGCCATAAAAAATTTAACACACAATAAAGCACAGTTTGAAAAGAGTGTAAAGGATTTTTTGGTGGCCAACTCCTACTCCATTGATGAATATCTTACTAGAAGTGATTGATCTAAGTTATTGTACATAATATTCACAAATATGAATACTGTGTTCAGTTTGACTTCAGTAAAAGTTTTGTGCAGTAATGTGATATTGTAAATCAGTGCTGAAAAAAAAGTTTTATGTCCTATAAAATGTAAATATTATTAATATAATTGTTTTTCCTGACCAATTCCACATCCACAAGGGCAAATTACATTTGGGATCTGTGGAAGGTACATTAACACATATGCTCTCTTTTTGTAAGTATATATTGTGTATTTTGTTCTGACATGTTCTACATCCAAAAGGATTTCCTCAATTCGGATCTACTGGAACGAAAAGTACATCTAATCTAATCTATCCTCTTCTGCTCAAATGCAGTTACAGAATACGAAACATACAGTTCCAATCCATCAACACAAACAGAGTCAGCACTGAAGAGGAATTCAATGGTATCACCAAAACAGCATATGCAGAATTATATTTTCACATTGCAACGGAGTGTGTGATGATATAAAACTTTCTGGCACACTGAAACTGTGTATAGGAACCGGGATTCGAACCTGGGACCGTTGCTCTACCGACTTAGCTATACCGACACACTCCACGGTCCGTCCTAACAGCTTTACTTCCGCCAGAATCTCGCTTCCTATTTTCCAAACTACATAGCAGTTGCCCTCCGAAACTTGCAGGTTCGAATCTTGGTTCCGGCACAAACTTTCCATCGGCCAGGAAGTTTCAAAGTGGCATATATATTTCAGTTTGATCACGAAAACATTCGTTGACACACACACACACATACACACAAACACACACACACACACACACACACACACACACACACACACATGTGCACAAACGAGCTTAAACAGAATACATACGTACGGATGTGACAACGTTAGAAAATTTTTACTAAGTCCAGGGAAAATGGGAGATATTTACTGCCCGATTCTCACTAAGTGTACGTTGAGGTGTCAGACTTGATGGGATACCGGGCCTTTTTTTGCCTGCCGAAGAGCTGAAACTCGACGCAGTACGGACTGAACAAATTGTCTGAAGTCCTCGCTTTCCACACAGCCGTCCATCACAGGCCAAGTGTTGTCGGTACAGGCATTTTGTGCGTGAACTCGCCTGTCGGTTGCGGCCAATAAATATTTTATGTGCTTTACATCGGATGCTCTGGGTGGGTGAATCAATCGCTGCAATTATCTAGAATGTTCTTCACACCAATCGCGAACAGCTGTGGTCCGGTGACATTGGGAATTGTGATAAATAAAAACTCCATTCTTGTTTGCGAACATTAAGTCCATATACCGGCGCAGATTAATTAGCAGAGCACAACCATTTCAAGTCAATAAACGCTCGAGTACGACTGGAGCATCTAATCGATTTCACAGAAAAGAATGATGTTGTTATGGTCTTCAGTACTGGTTTGATGCTGTTCTCCATAGTACCTATTCTGAAAAAGCCTCTTCATCTCCGTATAGCCCTGCGATTTGTACCCCGCCTCCCATCCCACTTTGCCCTAATGCTGAACTGCCGATTTTTTGTGCCTAAGAATGAGTCGTAATAACTGATATCATTTTTAGTCATGATTAGGAAGAAATATCTTCAGTAACTCCTGATTAATTATACAATCTATACAAGTAATCTTTATCATTCTCCTGTAGCACAAAATTTCAAAGGCTTACATTATTTTTCTCTCTGCACTCCTTATCGTCCACTTAACATTCTCACTCAGGACTAAACTCCAGAAAAATGCAGTCAAAAACGAACACCGAGAATAAAATTTGATAACAGCCGCGCGGTCTGGAGCGCCACGTTGCGGATCGCGCAGTCTCTCGCGTCAGAGGTTCGAATCCTTCATCGTGCATGGATGTTTGTGTTGTCTTTATGTAAATAATCAAAATATCCACAGGTGTACTTTCGGTCTGTAGTGTCCAACGGGCACAATATTTCGGCGATCATACATGTCGCTATCATCAGGTGAACTGACGGACTGAGCCCCTGGAAATGCGTAGGCACGGAGATCCGCACGCTACGGCGTCTCGAAGGGAACTGGGTTCTAGCCCGGTAGCGGGAGATTTAAAATCCCTCGGCCCGCGGAGCGACCCCTCCGTGGTCCGCGCCCCGAACCGAATGCGACGGCGTCTGAGATGAGGTCGATGTGAGGGCTCTGTTCGTCGTTGTCGTTACTATTTTACGTTTGCTAGATTTACTCTTAATTAACCCACTCGCTGGTTCCCAAGCTTTCTTAAGATTATAGCCAGAATTTCAATGGCCTCTCTAATGACGCACGACGCAGTCCCAGTATCTCGACGTCTGTACCAGAATCCTAGTGCGTTCATACTACATCGCGTGATTCTCCGACAAACAATGTTCAGCGACCGCCGACTTGCTCGGATACAACAATCGTGTGTGCTTCTGGTGTTCAACGCATCGATCCTCGACGGTACGTATCGTCTGTCCAATATATGACTTGCCACACTCACACGGAATCTGGTACATGCCGGCCTTCCTCAACCCGAGATCATCTTTGGCGCTCCCCACCAGTGCACGAATTTCATTCTGCGGACAAAAGACTTCGAACCTGGTGTTTCTTCAAAATGCGGGTGACCTTCCCTGAGAGTGCACCGATAAATGGAATGAACACAGTGCCTACATCCTCCCTCGTGTTTTCATCATTTTCCACAGGTTGTGCTGTAGTGGATGGGCGGAGAGCCCGCTGAATCTGCCACTCTGAGTAGGGGAGACCGGGGCACCTTTTCCACCATTTTACATTTTTATTTTTGTACTTCTTATTTTTATCGATTTTGCGGTAAACAGCGGATCATTATATTTTCTACACCTTCATTTACAGTCTTGCACAGATATTTTTGAAAATAGTAAATATCATTCTTGGTAGCAAATGGTTTTGTCTGACCATGTTGCATTGGAAAATTTGCCCCGTATGCGGGGCAAGTTTTCCAGCTTACTTAAAATGTACAGGGGCAAATATTCCAATTATACTTTCAATGTTAAAACGTTGATAATTATCTTTATTTCACTGAATACGTATTTTTATCATGAATTTACAATACATTACAAAAGAGGATAGTAAAAATAGCCACATTAAATAAAAACAAATGCTATTTAATGGTTTTACAAAATATGTGACTTAAATATTTTACAAATACAGACATTTTAACAATACTTAAACTGATTATCTGAATCACAATACAAGCAAACAAAAAATGGAACATACCCTTTAGTACAGTCTCCATGCGCCCATTTCGTGCACTGTACACACTTTTCATTTGCTTTAGACCTGGCGTAAGGCTCAAAGCAAAAGGGATATGTGCCTCATATGCACTCGGAAAACGTGCCCCGTTGCCATATTCGGAACTATAACACTACATCCGTGAGTAACAGTGTAAGCTATTTACAAAACAAATGCACAGTTACGTGAAGAAAGAAACCCACTTTTAGTGTGTGCAATGTCAAAATAATAAGTTTAACGCTAGAATGTTTATTTTAAGTTTCAATAAAAACGTGAAAGTTTACTCACATTTGCAAAAATGACGAAAACAGCCCTGCCGACGTTGTGACTGCTGGTACAACACTAAAACTTTCGTAAATGAAGCGTGTTTTGTTGCTACTTCCTACAGTATCGCCGGTGGTAACATCTAGCGGTTTGTTTCGAAAATAAACGGATTTGGAAAACTTGCCCCTATGGAAAATGTGCCCCAGTCTCCCCTACCCATTTTTTCGGAATACAGTTCTCAGGTGTTCCAATACCTGGAGTAGACTCTCTGCGTGGGATATACTGCACGCCCTATGTACTAGAGTTTTAGGTACCCCATTCCTCTGTGAAGGGTGGTGACAGCTGTCTGCGTGTAAATACAGATCAGTATGCGTTGTCTTCCGATACACACCATGACCCAGGGTGCCATCAGCTCTTCTCTTGACCAAGACGTCAATTTACCCTCCGTTTCAGTCTCCATAGTGAATTTGATGTTGGGGTGTATGGAGTTCAGATGTGTAAGGAAGTAAAGGTGTTTATACATACCATGTGGCCAGATGACGAAAGTGTCGTCCACGTAACGGAACAAGCAAGTAGGCTTCTATTCAGATGATGCACAACCTGTGGAAATGGATGAAAACACGAGGGAGGATGTAGGCACTGCGTTCATTCCATATACCGGCGCACTCTCGGGGAAGGTCGCCCGCATTTCGGCAAGCAAAGTTATCATAATCTAATCCGCTTTCTTTACAGTTACCAAAAATAGGCTTGGACGTGCGAAGGATACAAAAATGTTCAAGTGTTTGTAGAGCTTATGGGACTTAACTAAGGGGTCATCAGTCCCTAAACTTACAAACTACTTACGAACTAGCTTATATTAAAGACGGCACAAACATCCATGCCCGAGGGGGGATTCGAACCCCCGTCCGCAGCAGCCGTGCAGACTGTGATGGAACGCCGCAGACCGCTCGGCCACCACGGCCGGCTGCGAAGGTTGCGTCCGTAAAAAGGGGAGTACGGGCCAGGTTGTCTCTCTCGATAAAATAACTAAAATATCGTTCGTCGATTCAGTGAAAAAATAAAAATAATTCTGTTTGTACTGGAATATTACGATTAGATGTAACTCACGTGTATCGGCATCGAAGTTGGTACGACATACAGGGTGATCAAAAAGTCAGTATAAATTTGAAAACTTAATAAATCACGGAATAACATAGATAGAGAGGTAAAAATTAACGCCCATGCTTGGGATGACGTGGAGTTTTATTAGAACTAAAAAAGTTCAAAAAATTTCCGAGAGATGGCGCTTCATTTGATCAGAAAAGCAATAATAACATAACAAATTAAGACAAAGCAAAGATGATGTTCTTTACAGGAAATGCTCAATACGTTCACCATCATTCCTCAACAGTAGCTGTAGTTGAGGAATAATGTTGTTAACAGCACTGTAAAGTATGTCCGGAGTTATGGTGAGGCATTAGTGGCGGATGTTGTCTTTTGGCATCCCTAGAGGTATCGGTCGATCACGATACACTCACGACTTCAGGAAACCCCAAAGCTCACGGACTGAGGTCGGGGGATCTGGAAGGCCAAGCATGACGAAAGTGGCGGCTGAGCACACGATCACCACCAAACGACGCGCGCGAGAGATCTTTCATGCACATTTTTTTTTTTTTTTTTTTTTTTTTTTTTTTTTTTGTAGTGATACCCCATGTCTTTCCAAGCATGTGTGTCAATTTTTACCTCTCTATCTACATTATTCCGTGATTTATAAAGTTTTCAAATGTACACATTTTTTGATCACCCGGTATCTCCCCTCTTTCATTCTCCTCCTCTCTCCTCTCTCTGTCCGTCTCCTCCCTCCCCTTTCTGTCCGTCTCCTCCTCCACCTACTCCTCTCCTTTCTATATATGAAAACAAATGTGTCAAGTTTCAAGGTGACTGATCAAACGAAGTCTGAAGGCCGCCTCGCTATGTTAAAATAACAGGCTTGCAGATTATAAAAATATCCTTATTGAGAACAGACATTTATGTGCTGACTTTCATGGCAGTCAAAGCATAGAGCTTGCAAAAGGTAAACCCATGTATTAAATCGGGGTATAAACTATCTTCATACCAGATTTCATTCAATTCCGTCCAGCCATTTTCGCGTTAAGCGTAACAAAGGTGTTAACCCACTACAAGCTACCCTCCGCCACGCAACATGCGGTGGCTTACGAAAGGTAGCCTATGTATTAATCAGGGTATAAACTATGTTCTGTTCAAAATTTCATTCATATCCCTTCAGCCATATCAGCGTGGCCGAGCGGGAGCAGCCAAGCGCTCTGTAGCGCCGCGTTGCGGATGGATTTGTGGCCTCCAGCGTCGGAGGTTCGAATCCTGCCACGGGAATCGATGTTTGTGTTGTCTTTAGTATCACTTCATAAGTAGTTTGAAAATTTAGGGACTGATGACCCCGCAGTGAAGTCCCATACGTTTTACAAACTTTTGAACATTTCAGCGTGAAGGCGTGAGAAAAGAATTAACTAATTGTAAAGTACCCTCCTCCATGCACCATACGAAGCTAATTTTAGTATAACTTTCGCGTAATAGCAAGCAAAGAGCTGACAAAGTTTTATCGCCATCAGATGAACGGTAGCCGAGGGGACTGAGGTCTGCACGGCCACTACGGTCGGGGGCTCTAATCCCCCCTTGGGCATGGATATTTGTGCCGTCCTAGTTCGTAAGTAGTTCATAAGTAGTTTGTAACTTTAGGGACTGATGACCCCGTAGTTAAGTTCCATAAGCTTAACAAACATTTGAACATTTAGATGAACGGTACGGTCGTACATAAAATACGAACAAGAAAACAAACATTAATTTTTATATGTTAGATTTTATTGAGAGACACAACCTGGGCTATTATCTCCTTTTTTATAAAATTATCCGGTGCAGACCCTAAGTTTATTTGCTAAATGTGAAAAAAGGAATAACACAATGGCAACTTTTGCTTAGCGGTTTATGACTATTTAGGCTACGAAGTGTGTTGTTTCTTTTAATTACCTCATTTTTACGTATCGCTAATGCATGATCACTGTCACCTTTGTGTAAGTTAACTCTGCGTTACGAACATCTGATTTTGACGCTCGCTACTAACACCCGTTTTTGAGGGATTTTTGAACTTTTGCTAGTAACACCCGTCAGTTCGGGGAGTGTGATTCCAAACCAACACTCTACACGCCTACTCTTGTTCATCAATTGTTCCTCAAAACGTCACAGCTCACTGACAATTTAAACGTAGCCGTCATTTTGTCGGATGTTTCCAAGCTGGGGTTAATATAATGTAAGGCGGCCAACTTTTTCAAAACTTAATGCGGGACATTTCGAAGATGTGAAAGAGGACTAAGATCACGTGTCTCATTGTGCCAGTTATTCTGAAGCTAGGACACAAACATAGGCGAGCAGAGTAGGCAAACTCATTTACTTTTAAAATATCGTATCTAACATGAGTGACATTTTATTCTTAATTTTCAATATTTTCTGATGATTTTTAGAGACTGAAAATTTTCACATATTCTTACTCCGTTACGTTTGTCGGTACTATTATTTGTTCCAGCTCTTAGAGCAACGTGCTCCATATATTTTGATAAGTAGCTTACTCCGCCCAAAGAATTATGTTGTGCAATAACCACGAATGAAATTTCATGAAAACTACTTTTCGAAACCATTTGAACTACTCTATTATAGAAGTACTTTGGATGAAGCACAATGCTCACTCGCTTTCATTGTTGTATTTTTCGAATTTCACCACCATTCTATTCCTGAAGGAAGTAAGATGAATGCTGCTATTGTATTTGCATGTCAGATATTAAATACGTTTACACAGGCTGTCATAATAATGCATCATGTTTGCCACTTTAAGCACCGCGAAATATTCCATTACACTTATTGAAACATACATAAGAAGGCACAGAAAATATACGAAAAACAGACTGTTTTGATGAGTCAGCCTATCACCAAATGCAGTACCAGCTTAAAACCTTCCACTGCTAGCAAATTTGTCATTTTGAAATAGTCATATGCAGTCTAACATTTTCCCCCTTTCTTTCTTTTGTATTTAATGTAATAAGGGTGTCATTTATTCGTAGACTAAAAACCCGGCGTTGCCGGGTATTTATTTATTTATTCCTGCCATTTTTCAGGTAATTATTCATTTGTATAAGGGCTGTATGTCTGTAAAATCTCTTGCGAATACATTATTAGTAACAAAGGAGTAATAGATTAAAGCTTGGTGCGTGATGTGGCGGTTTTCCATGAACGTTACTGTTTATGTCCTCATATCTCATGATAATAATAATATATAAATGTTTGTCAAGCTTATGGGACTTAACTACGGGGTCATCAGTCCCTAAACTTACAAACTACTTATCAACTACCTTATACTAAGGACGGCACAAATATCCATGCCCGAGGGGGGATTCGAACCCCCGACCGTAGTGGCCGTGCAGACCGTGACTAGAGCGCCTCAGTCCCCTCGGCCACCGCGGCCGGCCATATCTCATGAACTACGTCTCGTACAGTGATACAATTTAGAAGGTACACTCAACTATATGCGTGTATACTCTCTGTAAAACTTCCGACGGCTACAATTTCTAGTGTAGAAATTATAAACTGTAACGTCATACCGAAAACCTTACTTTTAGTCCATGAAAAGTGGAACGTTACTGTTTATGTACTCATATCTCATGAACTAAGTGTCGCACTGTGATACAATTAAGAAGCTACATTCAACTATATATGTGTATACTGTCTGTAAAATTTCCTGTCGCTACAATTTGTAGTGTTCAAATTATAAATTGTAACGTCATACCAAATGCCATAATTTTACTGCATAAACAGCGGAAAAGTAGTAAGGAAGAAACTTTTTTCCTTTCATCATTTTATTATGGTTGCCAGCGACATAAAGTTTAATAAAGGTTTGAAATTATGTTTAAATTTTGTTGCAAGTCGCTAAGTACTGTCATTCTCATACAGTGTATTTCGAAAGTCTCGCCGCATTATATGGCATTTTTTGCGATTTCTATAGGTTATGACGTAATATCTTTTGAACCATGTACCGTATGTGATTCTTAACCATGCAGCAATTGTTACCTCACGGTAAGGAATGTGCGTACCAAATTTGGTTGAAATCGGTCCAATGGTTTAGGAGAAAATGAGCAGCACTGTAGCAAAATGCAGCAGTTTTTCGCGCATCTTATTGTTTGTGACGTCATATCACGTGAACTATATATCGTAAGTGATTCTTACACTTATGGCGACCGTCCTCATGGATTGAAGCTTACGCGAACAAAATTTCATAAAGATTGGAACAAAACTGTAGTTTGTATGCAACACGTACACACATACGGACACTCTGCTTTATATATTACTAGCTTAAACCCGCGACTCCGCTCACGTGTTGGTTCATTATGATAGATAAGCTTTCAGTAGTGTGTTATGAGACTGGTTTTGAAGGATGAAATGAAATGCAATACCTTCTTTAGAAACAAACATTTTTAATCAACATTATCAGGAAAGTAAGTAGTGTAGATCAAATCACACGTAAAAATGCACTCGTTTCGAAGAATCCAATCACGAAATTCAACTATAACGATTGTAACAATTTTACAGATCGATCACTTGATGTAATGCGCGAAACGTCAAAACGATATTTTTAAAAAGAGATGTATTAAAAGAAATTTCTTTTTTTTACTGCTTTCTTTATTTATACTTATATTTTCTTATTCGTATGCTTATCCTTACAGAGAAAGAGCTAAATACATTGTGGCACGCATAGACCAAAGATTTGGTCTGTGGCATTACGTTTCGCTGTATGTAACCTCCTTGCTATAGAGTCTTTTTTTTTTTTTTTTTTTTTTTTTTTTTTTTTTTTTTTTTTTTTTTTTTTTTAAATTTGACGACTTTCAACCACCATATCTTCCACCGCGTTATATCTATCGGCATTGAACTGCTATGGTGTACAACGGAAGACTTCGGACGACTATTACACACAGTCCATTCGTTTGCGTTCAGTAGTTTTCGCTGCAGACCGAAATATTAACACACACACACGTAGAATTTTATAACTTTCAATTCCAATATACTACACCCTTTTATCATTATCAGCCCTCAAGCAACAATGCCACCAATAAAACCATTTTCAAAGAGTAAATATAATTTTCTAAGAGTAATGGTTGTTCCGCATTTCGAGTTATATTCTTCAAATTACTAAATATCTATCAGATGGCCATAAAGCCTAAAGCCTTCCCCGGGTAGACATTAGTAACTGCAAATTTTTAGGTCTATATGACTTGTGGTTCAGACATGATAAACGTACACCGAACGGAAATTCACATTTATAGATATAGATATGAAGCATTCTGAAGGTAACTTGCTAGCAATAAGACATAGCGTGCCGAACACAAATAGTTTCGACTTGTGCTCTTACATCAGCAATTTTAAAATTACTGGAATGAAGGATGCTTTTGCCATTTTGTGGGACATTTTCAGTAATTATCCCAATGCGGTACCAAGAGTCCAAATGCAGGACTGTCCCGCAGAATCCGGGAGGTTTGGCAGCCTTAATATAATGTACGGAACGGATACACGTGCACTACAGCATTACAAGTGTGCACCTCAACCTCATGTCGTGGACACGAATGCGGTGTGTGTGTGTGTGTGTGTGTGTGTGAGAGAGAGAGAGAGAGAGAGAGAGACAGAGAGAGAGAGACGACCCGAATAAGGCCCGGCGCACACTTGACGCAGCAGAGGCAGAGGCGAGGCGCAGGGCCTCTGCTGGTCAGCGCACACTTGACGCAGCGCAGGCAGAGGAGGGCAGCGCAGCTTGCAACAGCGCGTGCTGTATGTCCACTGCAAACCTCTCCATGCAATCAGATTTAATTCCTGAATCTCCTTCAAAACTCAGTTAATTTAATTTGTGTGTGTGTGTTGTGATAGAGTATAAGAGCAGTTAAAGGTCTGTTGAGCAAAGGCAAAAGTGACGAATACATGCTGAACTTCTTGGTCCATGGAAGCTCATTTTAAGCTCTTCAGCTATTCTGACTAAACAGACGACAGTTCAAAGAGAGTCACATGCTGAGTAAGAAGGACTTAACAGAGAATAATAATAGTGTGACACATCATACCCGCTAAAGAAAAATTAGGGATATGTTTTAGGAATTTAATTAAAGTCAGATTTATTTTTCTTTCATTTCTTTTATAATTGAGTGAAACAAGTGTCACAGCAAATTCAGTAATTGAAAGAACCTTTATACAACTGACATATTTAATCATGATTGTGGCGCAATATTTACGAACAGAAACACTTTTCTTCTTTGTGACACCTGGTATGCTTTTCATATGTCTTAAATTGAAAGATATGTCGATATGAAAAATTTTGCAAATCATAGTTTCCTTGTTTAACTGCATTTGCACGCAAAGTGATTCCTTACTTAGGTCTTTATTCGTAGCTCTTCCATGCTCCTGAGTACTAAGATACTGACGTTTGCTTTTTTCTTCTTCTATGATGGCAGCTGTGCATGTACATGCAGCATTTTATTACATTGCATTCCTGTTTTGTCTCTGTCAACATTTCTTATGATAATTACCTTCAGCAGCCATTATATTTGTTAGTAATTAGTGAAGCTAATGCTAATACTTTTGCAAATGTTGAATTTCTGAAAGTAGTATAGAATTCAGGTTGAGAAATACTGACGAGAGACGTTCCTAGCATCATCTATGGTTTAGCAGTGAGCTGAAGCTCCACGAAGGGGTGGACATTGTGTTTCAAGAAATTGAAGAAGGTCCCTGATAGTAAAAAAAAAAAAAATCGTTGCACGTCCCTTCTGGTTTCGCCGAACTTATTATTCAGTAGGAACGGGAATTTTAGCTTATATAGTGCTTTCATGCTTGCCACAAAGTTTACTGAAACCAGGGACTATAGACAGTAAAAATACACAGTCAGCATCTTCGGTTTATGAATCCGGCGTCTTCCTATTTCAGTAAGTTGTTAAGTTTCCAGCTTGGGTCTGTATCGGCAGCATACGAAGAAGGGAGACACGAGGCAGCTCCGCACTCGGCACAGCAGGCGGCAACAGCCGTGCGTGTGCCGCGTAGCTGCCGACCGCGTCGCGTAAAACGTGTCTCACGTATTTTCTCGAGAATCGAAAGAGATATAGCTCTCATTCCACCGTTAAAAACAATCTCGATATGTTAGCTACATTTCGTTCGCAGTAATGTATGGTGTAAAACGCAGCAAACGCAAACTAGCCAGCGACTACTTTTTTCACTGCAAACTCTGCAAAATATGCGCGGCGTTGTAATTTATTTTTTATTATAACAATAACTATGTACAATAACGAAAAGAAAACCTCCCCAACGTCATGCGGTGGCTTTTGCCTATATGATACAGAAAAATAATTTTTTCTAGTGAGTAGTTTCTGCAAAATCGATTGTGGAAGCAGCGTTAGCGCAAAACACGCACAAATCGGAAAATAGTATTTTTAATTTTTTTACGCAGAAAGTAAAAGTGTTACAAAGAAACTAAATACAGAGAAGGATGAAACTTATATTCGTCTACATAAAACAATTTTTTTCGAAGCATATCCGATGACTTGAAAATTCACTTTGCGACAGAGGTGGAACAGAGGCGCAGGAAAACTGTGCGCCTCGGACAACCGGACAGAGGCGTGACCGAGGAAACGCATGCCCTCCGCCTCGGCTGCGTTAAGTGTGCGCTGCCCCATTAGAAAGCATGCGTTACAGACGGACAGAGGCCTATCCCCTGCCTCTCCTCTGCCTCTCCTCTGCCTCTGCTGCGGCAAGTGTGCGCCGGGCCTAAGCTGCGCTCGGCTCGGCGGTAGTTGCGGAGTTGGCCGCTGCCGGGACGCCCGAAGGCCCAGCGCTGGTGTGTGTGCAGGCGGCTGCGCGGAAACGCGCGGAAGCGCAGAGCTCGCAGAATTGTTTGCATTGTGCACCGCTTCGACGTGATACCTGAGGTCTGGCGCCGAGTTTCCCGTCGCTACCCGTCGTGTTTCCTCAAGCCAGGGCTTCACCGCAGGTGTGCTGCGCCACCAGCGGGTACTGTGTCCCCTCATCGTCACTGGGGACTCGCGTAGTAACTTCTGACAAATAGCTTATGAAGGTAACACCGGAAACTCCATGCAGGCGTTTGTTAGGCGACACAGGTACTAGTGCCGTTGTCGGGCCGACTTGTAGGCTGTTCTTGCCTTGACATCTGTGATTCCGTTCTTTATTTCGCTGCATACCAAAATTACTTTGAAAGGTTTGCTTTTGTTAGAATTTGCATTTGTTACACCATTTAAGATATTATGTTGTATGATAATTTTGTCCCACTTTAGGTTACGGTAGTAACACTAAAAGTGGGCCTTTTCGATCGTCTTTTGACAGCTCGAAATTTAAATGAAAATAACAGCTTAACCTTGCATCTGACACGAAAATTGAATAACCGAATTTGTAGGAGAAATTTCTCTACAACTTTGCTGTCTTCTGGTTTTTTCCTATCTCGTATCGTTTCAGAGATATTTGCAAAAAATATTGGGGATTTTGGGATGTCTGTCTGTCCGTAAGGTTTTCCTTGTTTTAAGACGAACCGTTCAACTGATCAGCACCCAATTTTACAGACATAATTGTAGGCCATCATAGACTACAACCTCCCATTACAAATTTTTCGGACCAAAAATACGGTAGTAACACCAAAAAAATCTATTTGAAGTATAATTGTAATTGCAAATGAACCGTTCATCTAACACGAAAATTGAATAACCTAATTGGTAGAGGGGATTTTTTTTTTTTTCATATCTTGCATCGTTGCAGAGACATTTGCAAAAATAACGGCGATTTGACGATTTCTGTCTTGCTGTAACGTGTTCCCACTTTTTAGGTCGAACCGTTTAACCAATTTTTTCAGACATAATTGTTGGCTACCAGAGACCAGAAGCTCGTTTTCTGAAATACTTCAGACAAGAAATACGTTAGTAATAACAAAAAAAAAAGCCGTTTGTAATGTAATTTTAATTGCAAATAAACCGTTCATCTGACGCGAAAATTGAATAACCGAATTTGTAGAGGAGAACATTCTCTACAACTTTGTTTCCTTAAGGTTTTTTCATACCTTGCATCGTTTGAGGGATATTTTCAAAAATAACGGCGTTTTCACATCCTCCATTGAATTAACGAAAACCAGCCGTTAGCATATGTCACGTGATATTCCTCGCCCAGACTTCTCTCTGGGATACGCCATTTTGCGTTGCGTATTTGGTGATTTTCTTATTGTAACTTACATGTTGTCATTTCAAAGCAATCTCGCGCTGAAGAATTAACAAACACGTCGTTCTTCGTACAATAAATTATAATCTACTGTCTGCAAATGCCATATTGCCGTCAGTTAACAACGGTCATCAATAGTACGAGATTAAAGAACGTCAATTTTTATTGTTCGCCGTAGCGTAGTGAGCAATGCGTTGGACTGTGACGCTGAAGGTCAGTAGTTCGAAACCCGCAACTACGTACAATGTTGTTTTTTTTTTTCCAATAGGGTTTCAGACTCTCTTATTAATTAATTTTTTTACTATTTAGATTACTATTTTGGTCCAAAATGTTTGGAAAACTTATAAAAGTACAAATCTAAAGTGGGCCGTAAAACACGGCAGTGGTATTTTTTTTTTTTTTTTTTTTTTTTTTTTTTTTTTTTTTTTTTTTTTTTTAGGCAGAGGAAACTGAAGTAAACGTTTCTGCCATGAACTGTCAAACGTTGCTGTCAAACGTTGCCGATTCAAGACGTCAGGCGAAATGTAATGGACATTACTGTAAGTAAAAATAAATAAATAAATACAAACCGTTTTCGATCTACTAAAACAAATCAAAAATGTTCCAATGTTTGTAGAGCACATGGGACTTATCTGCGGGGTCATCAGTCCCTAAACTTACAAACTACTTATGAACTAACTAATGCTAAGGACGGCACAAATATCCATGCCCGAGGGGGGATTCGAACCCCCGACCGTAGTGGCCGTGCAGACCGTGACTGGAGCGTCTCAGTCCCCTCGGCCACAGCGGCCGGCAAAACAAATCAGATTGTAGATAGTTTTCATTTCAGACCACTGAAGATATTTTATTTTCAGTGATACGAAACGCTTCTGGTGAAAAACGACCACACTTAATGCACTCTTAGTTGAGTAGACGGACGAATAATACCTTCATATGCGTACACTTTATTTGGACAGATTGAGCAGTTAGGCAACAGAATGGAAGGCAGTACATCATGCCAAATACAAGAAAAGTCATCGAAAATTTAAGACATTATTTTAAATATCTTCTTGGCCTTTTGTTCCATAAATTATAATTTTTGCTGTCAGTAAAGGTATTGTGCTACGTTTCTACAGCCTCGTCTACGCTTTAAACGAAGGGATTCAAATAAAACGTGCTGTTATAATTTTTTGTTAGAATACATTAACCACGATTTTTTAAATCCACGTGCAATGAACAATTTACATTTACCCTTGGCTTCACAAAATCTTATTTCTGAAATCTTTCTCCATATAGTTTTGTTCGCAGTTGCAACAATTGATTGAAGATGGGGATGGCATTGTTCATCGCTTAATTTTTAGCCACGAAGCCACTTCACACTAATGGGAAAGTGAACAGGCATAATCGTCGAATCTGCGGTACAAAGCGCTCAAACGAATGCTTTGAATTTGAGCGTCATTTCACAGAGGTCATTTTTTTCTTTTTCTTTTATGGCTTGTCACCTCCAAAACAATACGTCCCATTCTTCTTCGCCGAGACACTGGACATTCTGTAGTCTCTTGAGTGTGTTTCCCGGTACACCAGTGTGCCATGAGCGTTGCCTGTCGACAAAAGCCGCTCCATGACAGTGTATCACCTGAACTCGCCATGTTTGCCACTAGCGCCGACTATCGGCAAATTAACAAACTACTCTGTGGCGGAATACATGAAAAAATAAAATAATAGTAAAAATAAATAAATCTGGGTTTCTCTTTAAAGTGACACATGTATGATATCAGTACAGTATTTCGTTCATTTGCAATAAATAACTAAATAATACTTTATGTACACCCTGTGTTATAAGTGAATATGCCACTGTTTTGTAAACGTGCTGCTGCTGTGTTTGACAGCTTTATAATATTATTATTGTTTATTTCCATTTCATTTCTTTACAAGAATGAGTTAATAGAATGTGTACTTCTTTCGTGTGCTGCACGTATACGTTCTGTTCAGGAACCATGTTACTTTTTGATTGAGCGTAGTTTTAGGCCTACCGCTCGTGCTTCATTCGAGGCAGCCAGTAGCAGAACACGTCAACAGTCTGCAGCGCCCTCAGTTAAATCGACAATTTCAAAATGAATGGGTAATATAGAGACACAGCTGTTACATAATAACAGTTGTATCTCTGTACTCAATAAAAATTAGGCCCAATTCCATATGGCATTTTTATAATAATTCGTCTATACTACCATCTCCTAAAATATTCACTATTTCTCCTGAAACACCTTGTACATACAGCAGCAACTTTTCAATTTCTGAGGTAACTCTTAAGCGACAAAGACGTAGTATTCATGACTAATGACGTATGCCGTTACCAACAAATGTTCATGTTTTACACCTATATTTTCTCCGCTGGAATAACTAGAGCGGTAAGTTTAATCGCAACGTCTTGAAATTTATCATTCTAGCATGAAACAACTAAACAGAAAATGACGAAATTGCGCCTGTAAATAGGATAAGTTTTTGTGTTCAAGCTGTGCAAATCGTATTATCCCGTTACTACTACTTGACTACTGCAGCACCTCACTGTTGAGAATGGCCCAAAAATAATCTGTGACACTCTGTTTCTCAAGAGTATTAGCGCGTATGTCGACCCTCTTTCAGGTAAAATGTATTATTCATACACCAAATAAAAATAGACATTATCACAAACCGATTTTAGTCATGCCTTATAAGAAGAATATGAGCTCAAAAGTCGTGGGTGACTCACTCGCGAAACGGAGAAAAAACAATGGAAGTCATAATGGCGACATTGTGAATAAATTTTCAAAAGTACTGATATATGGCTCAGGTAGATTAAGCGATGAAGTTAGCATTAGTTAAGTCCCATAACCTATACAAACATTTGAAACTCTCTCTCTCTCTCTCTCTCTCTCTCTCTCTCTGTGTGTGTGTGTGTGCGTGTCCTCTCCCACTCCTTCGTGTCTGCCTCTTTCTGTTGCCCCCCTCCCCCTTTTCCCTTCCAACCACCGATTCATGTATCTGAATGTGTCATTATCTGTCCAGATCTCCGTAAATCTTTCCCCTTTCTCTATTAATGACCTCTCTCTCCATGTATGAAAAACTACATATAACTCTCATGTTTTGCAGTTATAGGTCAAATGGTGTCGACGCAAGGTACCTTCTCCTATTAGTAACATTGGAAACATTATGTATAAAGTGATCTTCCTCTTGTATTCAAGGTGAGGTAGTCAAAATTTCATCGAGAGCAGAATAAACCTTTAGATCGATATAGACGCCTGTTACAAAGAACCCACAGCCATGCACCGAACTATTATTACTAAACAATCCTGCCCTCCTAGTTTTGAAGGTATTTTCATCTGTTCCTTCGGATTTTCCTTTTTTGTTCTTCGCAACCATCCCTGCATTAACAGGATCAAAATAAAAGAAATACTTTCAAATCGGTCAAGCAATTTCTGAATTTTTTACGAATGGCTCACACCAATTCATTTTTTATACGTACAGATGTAGATGTTTCTCATCTCAGATCACCAAAAGTTCTTCCATCGTTTCAATAGAATGCGAACTTGGTTTTTGTCATATTATTCTTTTTTTATGTATCATACAAGGTGCCTGATGCGACAATTTTACGGCATCTACAGGAAACTGTTCTGAGTGGAAATACTTATTTTCGTTTCATCATTTTGTGGAAGGGGGGGGTCGGTTGCAAATCACTTCATAAACGTTCGAAATTACATGCAAACTTTGTTGCAGGTCCATAAAGACTCCCATTTTCTAATAATAGACCCATAAATCCGGGTATTCTCACGCGGTGACCTCTCATTTATAACGTCATATCTCCTGAGCTGTGTGTGATGCTCTTTTATTTTTGGGTCAGGAACCTTCGTGGGCGTACGGTGAACACTTTACCAAAGTTTCATTGCAATCGAATGAATGGTTTATGAACACATATAGGACATAGAGACAAACATTCACTTTTATATGTAGAGATAAGTCTATAGATCAGATGGTCATGAGTCCCTAGACTTACCAACTACTTTAACTAAGTTAAACTAAATTAAGGGCAAAACGCACTCCCATGTCCCAGGAAGGGCGAGCATACGGCGAGCAGAGCGCGATGGATTGTGAGGCGCCTCAGAAAACTTTGCTACTCCACCGCCGCCCTTACCACTCACTCTCTTTCTTAGAATCCCTCCTGCAATAAAGACGGCAGCGAGGACAAAATTGAGAGACCTCGACTGCGGACTTTGATGTCGGGAGATCAATATGAAGAGTGTTATCACTTTACCTCTGTTGTTGGAGTACAAAACAAAGAACTATGTTCCTGATTCAAAGACTGCGACAGGAGAGTGTGGAACGGCTACCGCAGTACAAAGGCGGCCTTTCTCGCAAAAATTTTGGCAATCGGACATAGTCACGCGATTTTAAGACTGTCATCGTAGTAAAGTTTTAAAACACAGCACCAACCTTTCCCTGTCACTGTCGACATACTCGTACCGTTATGTCTCTTTCCCTTTTCCCCACTGACGTTTTCTCCTATTAGTCTCTAGCGCTGCCACTTTGCTCATCGTGTGATGGTTCTGGTTTTTGCAGACCCTGTTTTAGTTTTCCGTTAGGCGCAGTTGAGCTCGAAAATTCTCGCGGTTTCTCATGACGTCAGCAGTGGTTTGAGAATGCTAACGGTGCGGAATAGGTTTCATCAGGTCTCTTTCGTGGGAAAATGCACCACATTACTAACAGACGGGATCTGATTGGTTGCTGCCAAGATGGGCGCCACTCTGCATTCTTCTTAATAGTTTACAAATTATAATTTATTTCCAGATAGTTTTGGCATAAGAAAAGCCTCTCAATAACAGCGTACTGTCCGCCATTTTCTGAACATTTCTTAAGTATTAATTTCTATCAATAAAACGATGACTAAATGAGTGAGCGCGAATCGAAAACATTCTTTCTCAACAAAAGTACCCACATAAGCCTTTCGCTTCTGGTAAGTTAGTTCACTCCTGTTTCGGCTACCCCAACGGTAGGATCGTACCGTAGCATGGGATATGAATTTTCTCGATCAGAATGATCTGTTGACCCAAGATCAACACGAATTTACAAAATATCGTTCATGCGAAACACAACTAGCTCTTTACTCACGAGAAGTGATGACTGCTATCGACAAGGGATCTCAAATTGGTTCCCTATCTCTTGATTTCCAGAAGGCTTTTGACACCGTACTTCATAAACGGCTTTTAATCATATCGCGTGGTTACGCTATGTAGCCCCAAATTTGCGAATGGATACGAGATTTTGCGTCAGAGAGGACACAGTTTGTAGTAATCGATAGTAAGGCATCGACTAAAACAGAGGTAATATCCGGAATTACACAGGGTAGTGTTGTTGGTCCGCTGCTATTCCTTGTTTACATAAACGATTCGTGAGAAAATCTAAGCAGCTTTCTTAGGTTGTCTGCAGATGACGCCGTCATTTATCGTCTAGTAAAATCATCTGAAAATCAAAACCAACTGCAGAACGATATCACTAAGATATCACTATGGTGTAAAAATTGGCAATTGAGTAAATAATAAAAAATGTGAAGTCGTCCACATGAGTTCGAAAACAATTCCGTTGAACTTTGTTTACAATGTAAATCAATCAAATATTAAGGCCGTAAACTCCACTAAATACCTAGGAATTATTATTACATCAGACTTAAACTAGAAAGAACACGTAGATAATATCGTAGGAAAGGCGAACCAGAGACTGCGTTTTATTGGCAGAACACTTAAAAGATGCAACAGAACTACAAAAGAGACTGCATAAACTACGCGTGTCCGTTCTTTTATGGAGTAATGCTGCTCATCGTGGGATGCTTATTAAGTCGGTTTGACGGAAGCCATCGAAAGAGGCCGCCCGTTTTGTATTGTCACGATACAGGGGAGACAGCGTTACGAAAATGATACAGGATCTGGGATGGGACAACAACAGCGCTTATCGGTCTGGCGTGGGATACTTAAGAAACTCCAATCGCCAACATTCTCAAATGTTCAAATATTTGTAGAGCTTATGAGACTTAACTATGGGGTCATCAGTCCCTAAACTTACAAACTACTTATGAACTAGCTAATACTAAGGACGGCACAAATATCCATGCCCGAGGGGGGATTCGAACCCCCGACCGTAGAGGCCGTGCAGATCGTGGCTGGCGCGCCGCAGAGCGCTCGTCCACGGCGAGAAAATATATTGTTTACTCCCACTTACATAGGTAGAAATGATCATAAGAATAAAATACGAGGAATCAGAGCTCAAACAGAGAGATTCAGGTGTTCTTTCATCCCGCGCGCTATTCGAGAATGGAATGAGAGGTAAATAGTTTAACGGTGGTTCTGTGAACCCTCTTCCAGGCACTTTAATGTGATTTACATAGTATCCCATTTCGATGTAGATGCAGAATATGTTTTACGCATTTAGCCGCTCTATCAACATCTTAAGGGGAGTTTATTTCATTATAAAATTTGCAACACTTGCACCGCAAATATTGCGGAAACGGAAAGTGCGATTGATGTGCGGTTTTCAAAGAATGCATTGGTAGTCAAGGACTCGTA
This sequence comes from Locusta migratoria, assembly GCA_026315105.1. NCBI lineage: Eukaryota > Metazoa > Arthropoda > Insecta > Orthoptera > Acrididae > Locusta > Locusta migratoria. The sequence continues at coordinate 352,522,631 of CM048750.1, forward strand.
TTGGTAGCCAATAAACAGATTGTAAAAATTCCTAGGAAGTGTATTTTTTGTGCAAACATACAATTTTTCAAATGGAACAATGGTTGTTTCTAACAAGCACTGGAATTTTTGACGCTATCTACATACAAAGAATTTTGAATGACATTTTTATCACGTTTAGTTTGGCAGTTATCAATCATTCAAAGTTATGGTGGCGGAGTCTAAGACAGCGTATCTGACTGGCTGGTGGTCATGAGACAGTGGGCCGTGCCCCAGGTGCTAGCCACTCGGCCAGTCAGCAACGCTATCGCAGCCTCCGCCCCCGAAACTTTGAACGGTTGTAGCTGCCACACTAAACGTGATAAAAAGTCATTCAAAATTGTTTGTACACAGGTGGTTTCAAAAATACCAGTGCATGATAGAAACAACCCTTGTTCCATTTAAAAAAAAACTGTATGTTTGCGTAAAAAATACACTTTCTAAGTAATATTGCAATCTGTTTGCTGGCTAAAATTACGAACTCCTGGCCGACAATCCATTCTGTGATAACCGCACACCAATCGCACTTTCCGTTTCCGAAATATCTGCGCTGCAAGTCTTAAGTGATTCACTGTATACTCACATAGTGCTTAATTATATATATACTACACCGGTTGAAAATGTTAATATTTACGTGTATTACTTCAAGATCTCATAAGATCGGTGTTTTTTTATGTAAAAGGGTTGCTTTGATATAAAGGTTAAATTACGTGTTTGTATTGGTTTCACTGTCAATAACAATATCATATCCTTTCATAGTATAAACATGCAATTTGTGTGGAAGTGCTAACGTTTTTCCGAGGGTAAGTGACGAATACATTGGTAAACCTCTCAAAAAGTAAAGTGTGACGCCAGAACGAAGTGTTTTAAAGAAACGTTGATTTAATAGTAACAGATTTTCGAATATAGGGAAACCAGTACACAACCTTTGCCCTCCTGTACCTAACTCATGATGCAATTACCACAATGCCAAGTATTCAAACAGTTCATACAGACACATACATTCCATCCCAGCAGTGGTCATGCATATCATAAGACCTATTTAATGGACACTTGCAAATCCTGAATTACTGAAGATGTGTCTGCATAGTCTTATATGGAATCGCTTAACAAAAAAGGTTTTTGTTGGAATAAAGACACTAAAGTGAGGCACAGTGAAGCTGTTATTGCTTTTAATGATGGCAATATTGGTAGCGTGCAAATGCTGCAGCGTATGGGAATTAATCCTGGAGTAGACTGAATCAGAGAAAATGAACGCGTGGACAAGGTTCGCGTTGATAAAGCAGAGTATGCAGCACAGTTGGCCACTAAGGAGTCCAGAAAGAAGAGAAAACTTGGAAAAAGATCAAAAGGATGATATACAGTATGATACAGGATGCTTCTGAGTGACCAAAAATTAAAAAAAAAAATTGAGCATATATTAACCCTTTATTTGACACACGCATAAATAACGAAAAGAAAAAGTCTTGTGTTACTTAAATGTGTAGGGCCATGTGAACTGATTTATACGATTTTTTTTTTTCAAAATATAATTTCTGGTTTGTAAGTATCGTTCCCTTAAAACTTCGCATGGTGGCACAGTATCAGTATTACAGTGTTGTTCTTATGACTGTAGAAAGTATTGTAATTTGGACTATTCCATGTGAAATGTGTGAAAACAAGTCTTTTTTGTCGCAAAACTCGTAACAATTCCATGATTTCCACAATTTACAGTCAAGTAACCCTGAAGACAAAACTTACAAATTCCTTTTCGCCCCTAATATACCAAGTCACAATATATTGCCCTACCGTCCATCATTGACTGGTACAGGACACGCTGTTTCGTTGTTCTTTTCGACTTGTGGCTCATTTTGTAGTGGTCTACTAGGTCTCCACTTCCCAATAAATATAAGTCAATTTTCTGTCTCTCATATGCGAACTCGTCAACAATTTTTCATAATAAATGAAATTCAAGGCTTCCTCTTTCCCTTTTATAATCAGTTTTCCATTTATCACGGAAATATCGTCACCAAATTGAAACAAACATGTACCTCAGTTACGTATGCTTGCAGTGTCTGCTAAGGATTCTGTTTATTGCTAAACTTTTCCTAGAAGACAACGAAACATTACTTTATTGAAGGGCTTAAATGTTAGTTTCAAGCACTGTTGCCCATTTAAGGATCAATCTTCAAACATGTTTCAGAAAACCACGCACAATTTTGATGTTGCTTGAGAGCAACATTGCCAAATAAACGGTTAAGTGGGATTACAGCCTTTTGAAACTTTAGGAGCCGTTGCTGAAAATTTAAATGTTCTGTTACTAAAAGAAACCACTTGGAGTAGAGTATTCAAAGTTTCAGTGAGACTCTACAGAACTAAAAGTACAACATAAAGTTACTGTATTTATTTCAGAAAACAGCGTCTAGTCCAAAGCACGATGTATATAATAGCTCTTCTGCGTTATGATAACCATCACACCCTGTACGAAATACAAAAGCAAATATCACTTTTATCCCGGTGACGTTGCGGGAAACGAAAAACCTGATTATTGAAGTCCCCCAGTGTGGGGGCATCCAGCTCCCCACGGCTTATGTACGGTCTCCACTCACCTGTCTTCTTCGCCCGCTCTCTTTTCCTCGCATTGCTGCTGTCTCCACCTATTTCTCTTTTGTTCTGCAGGTGTCTCGATTTCACAGTGACGATCTGCTCTCCCTTTTCCTCCCACTTGCACTGTGTGTTTCACCGCCTATGTTTGCTAATCTCGTCCTCCACAAAACAGCGTAAATAAGTTCGCAGGCCAAAATTATTCCTGACGAAGGAGCAATGAAGGCTGAGGAAAAAAAACTGATTCCTCACTTTTCTGTCTCAGCTTTTTAAACAGGAAGCTCTTTGTGCACTGACAAGACCATTTTCTGCTGGTTCCCTTATAACTGTTTGCAGGAATGTAAAATTTATTCTGCCAAAAAATAAATAATAATAAAAAAAACTATTTTATTCCATCCGCAGTGGTCATGTCAGAGTTAAAGATAATCCAATTTACCCTTTTTTATGCACTACGTTGTCATTTTTCCAATGTATGATCATAATCTTGTACAAATACTGACTAAATATGATCCTGATTTATTATGAATCAGAGTTGGCGACGAACTGATCAGCTGCAATGGAATGGCCTAGCGCTCTAAGGTGCCTTGCTGCGGAGCGCACTGTTGCTCCCAGTCGGAGGTTCGAGTCCTTCCTCGGGCAAAGACGTGTATGCTGTTCTTAGGTTAGGTCAAGTTACTTTAAGTAGTTTGCAAGCTTAGGAACTGATTACCACAGTAATTAACTCCCACAGATTTATAAGCGTTTCAATAACTAATCAACTGGTCAGCTGTGATATGAGTATACAGGGTGTACATGCAATCGGCAACGCTTCCTATTATTTATTGCCCAAGAATCACACATTTTAATGATATCATAAATATGCCAGTTTACAGACAAATCCTTTTTTGTGTATAGACCCACAGTGTAGTTTGGCAATTTGCCGATTCAGCGCTATACCTGGCGTCATATAAGAAGACGCTTCCGCGCATAGAGGTGGAGCGATAGGGGAAGCGAGGAGGGGAAGAGCTACGGCCGAGCGCCAACAGTTTCGCCTGCTTGAGAAACGTTGCGTTAACTTACAGCCAGCCATGCGCCTACAAAATGAACATAATTGGCTATAATTGCGGTAACAGAGGGGGATGTGCACAACGGCTGAAAACTGGGCCGCCTTCGTTGGTGACGCCGACTATAGTCGCAAACATAGCGAGTTCAGGTGCGGAGCGAGCGTTCTGTGTATTGGAGTTCGACAAAAACAACTTTGCTAGAGCTGTTCAGCGGATGTTTACAACCATGTACGGCAAGAAAGGACCAACAAGGAAGGCAGCTCTAGCGCACTTGTTTTTGTCGAACTCCAACACACAGAAAGCTCGCTCCACACCTGAAGTCGCCATGTTTGCGACCAGCGCTGACTACCTGCAAATTACAAAACTACGCTGTGGTGGTATACATGGGGGGAAAAAGCTTTCAGGGTTTTTCATCAAAATAACATATGTACAATGTTTGGTTCTTGTGCGATAATTGAAAGTGTTCCCGGCCTTGATGTACATCCTGCAGTCTCGTCAATCAGATCCTGGTAAAAAATAGGGTTCCGAATCCTGCAGACTTCGTCGTATTTCCTCTGCTGAAACTCACTTAGAAAGGAGATGTGACGATATTCCTGACATTCAACGAAACGGGACAAGGCATTTGCACCCTGTCAAAGGAAGACTTCGCGCAAAGTTCCCAGGACATGTATCGCAGGGCTCAGCGGTGCATATTTACGAGACGTGACTATTTCGAAGTACAGTAAGGGAACTGTAGTTCATAGTTCATCATCGTTTTTGTTACAGGTCTATTAACGGAACTTAATTGTCAGAGGTTTTACATTTGAAAAGGACGACCTAGTGCGTCAAAACTTTACGTGAAAAAGAGTAAATTAGATTATTGTTGACTGTGGCATGACCACCAAGTATGGTGTCAAATAGAAGTAAATTCAAAGTATATTTACTTGCTCATTAGAATTTTGTATGCACGAATGAATAAAGGTAGCAACATAAATATAGCATACGACGATTGCTATATCCGCATGATTCCCGACGTGCAGGTACGAAGGTGGGAGCGTCGAGCGCTACAGTCAGGCACAGGTATCAACCAGTATCTGGAGAAGACACTGGCATATCGTTCTGCTCTCAACTTTCAATGAAAACTCTGAATTTTGTCTACATTCAATAGTAAGCAACCTATGAGCTGTAATGGTCCAATGCGAAAAGTGTACGCAGTGTGTTTTTACCACTGTGCACTCTTTAAAAATTGGTGTTATGTTTGACTAAATTGATGCTGCACGGTAACTGCCAATATAAACGAAAGTAAATACATGTATCGAGCGCAAATAGCAAACTGTAGCCGCGGCGAAGTGGCCAAGCGCATTGAGGTGCTGTGCTCCGATGCGCGAGGCCTTTCTTCGTCGGGAGTTCGAATGCCCCCTCGGACATGGAAGTTTGTGTCGCCATTAGTATAAGGTAGTTCATAAGTAGTTTACGGACATGACCCCGCAGTTAAGTCCCTTAAGCTTCACAAACATGTGAACATTTAAACCGGTTGATGCCGTATTACGCTCTGTAGTTGTTAGAGGGCGTATTATGCTCGTGAGTTGTAGGCAACTGCGATCCACCAGTGCAGCAGTGCGTTGTATCTGTTTACTAATGGAGCTTAACACCTGGAGTGAGTACACTGATATGTTTAGTGCATTCTACACACCTAAAATTGAAATAAGAACACAATGACGCCGGTGTGTAAGACCCACCATACTTGCTCCGGACACTACGAGAGGGCTGTACAAGCAATGATCAAACACACGGCACAGCGGACTAGGAACCGCGGTGTTTGCCGTCGAATGGCGCTAGTTGCGCAGCGGTTGGGCACCACCGCAGTCAGTGTCAGATAGTTTGCCGTGGCTTATGGAGCTCCATCTCAGTCCTTAAGACTGGCAGCATGCCGCGACAGCACGTACGTGAATCGTATGTGCAGTTGACGGACTATGAGCGAGGGCGTATAGTGGGCATGCGGGAGGCCGGGTGGACGTACCGCCGAATTGCTTAACACGTGGGGCGCGAGGTCTCCACAGTACATCGATGTCGTCGCCAGTGGTCAGCGGAAGGTGCACGTGCCCGTCGACCTGGGTCCGGACAGCAGCGACGCACGTATGCACGCCGAGACCGTTGCATCCTACGCAGTGCCGCAGGGGACCGCACCGCTACTTCCCAGCAAATTAAGGACACTGTTGCTCCTGGGGTATTGGCGAGGACCATTTGCAACCGTCTCCACGAAGCTGGGCTACGGTCTCGCGCACCGTCAGGTCTTCCGCTCACGTCCTAACATCGTGCAGCCCGCCTCCAGTGGTGTCGCGACAGGTGTGTATGGAGGGCTTCTGACTCGGTGCCAGTGATGGTCGTATGTGTGTTTGGCGCTGTGTAGGTAAGCGCCACAATCGGGGCTGTATACGACCGAGGCACACAGGGACAACACCCGGCATCACGGTGTGGGGAGCATCTCCTACACTGGCCGTACACCTCTAGTGAGCGTCGAGGGGACACTGAACACTGCACGGTACATTCAAACCGTCATCGAACCCATCTTTCTACCATTCTTAGGCCGGCAAGGGAACATGCTGTTCCAACAGGACAATGCACGTCCACACGTATCCCGTGCCACCTGACGTGCTCTAGAAGGTGTAAGTCAACTACCCTGGCCAGCAAGATCTCTGGATCTGTCCCCCATTGAGCACGTTTGGGACTGGATGAAACGTCGTCTCACGCGGTCTGCACGTCCAGCACGAACGCTGGTCCAGGTGAGGCGCCAGGTAGAAATGGCATGGCATGCCGTTCCACAGGACTACATCCGGCACCTCTACGATCGTCTCCGTGGGAGAATTGCATCCTGCATTGCTGCGAAAGGAGGATATACACGGTACTAGTGCCGACATTGTGCATGCTCTGTTGCCTGTGTCTATGTGTCCATGGTTCTGTCTGTGTAATAATATGTTGAATCTGGCCCCAGGAATGTGTCAATAAAGTCTTCCATTTCTGGGACAATGAATTCACGGTGTTGTTATTTCAATTTCCAGGAGTGTACATAGCGCACCACAACGGACGAGCTTCACAGCGGGTTTATCAACAACAATATTGTAATCGCCGTATTCCGCATCGTACGACCTTTGCTGCTATGTACCAACGTCTGCGTGAAACTGGGCCATTTAGCATATTACCTGTACAGGGCGCCGTCGCACAGTAAGAACGAACGCTGCAATTTGAGGAGGCTGTCTTGCAGTATGTGGAGCGGGATCCTTCAGTCTGCACTCGTGCAATTGCACGTAACATGGGGACGAATCAGACGAATGTAAGAACAGTCCTTAGAGAGCAATTCTTTCGTCCATTTCACTTACAGCGTGTCCACAACCTGGAATCAGTGGATTATCCACACAGAGCTCAGTTTTGGCAGTGATACCTGGAACGGTGTGAAATGCATCCTGCACTTTCATCCTCTGTGTTGTTTACCGATGCGTGATGGGCGTGATGGAGTCTTTAACATGCACAATTCGCATCTTTGGAGTGAGGATAACCCTCGTGCCACAGTTACTAGCACACATCAAGTGCGGTTCTTCGTTAATGTGTGGGTCGGTGTTGGGGACTGTTTAACTGGGCCGTATCTGCTACCTAGGCCATAAAATGGCAGGCATTATTGCAATTTTTTCGCCAGAGCATTGCCAGAATTGCTGAAAGACATGGCATGTGGTTCCAACTTGGCGGGACGCCAGCACATTTCATATGTCGTGTGCATCGATTCCTGGACCGAAGGTTCCCAGAAACGTGGATTGGCGCATATGGTCCTGTACCATGGCCTGCTCGATCCACAGTTATGTCCCCTCAGGACTTTTTTGTGTGGGGAGAGATGCGCAACCTTGTTTACGCAATTCCTGTTGCATCAGAAGAGGATCTGGTTTCCCGGATAGTAGCAGCAGTAGGAACAATTCAGGATACTAAATGTTTGTATAGCGTATGGGACTTAACTACAGGAACGAGCTTCACAGCGGGTTTATCAACAACAATATTGTAATCGCCGTATTCCGCATCGTACGACCTTTGCTGCTATGTACCAACGTCTGCGTGAAACTGGGCCATTTAGCATATTACCTGTACAGGGCGCCGTCGCACAGTAAGAACGAACGCTGCAATTTGAGGAGGCTGTCTTGCAGTATGTGGAGCGGGATCCTTCAGTCTGCACTCGTGCAATTGCACGTAACATGGGGGCGAATCAGACGAATGTAAGAACAGTCCTTAGAGAGCAATTCTTTCGTCCATTTCACTTACAGCGTGTCCACAACCTGGAATCAGTGGATTATCCACACAGAGCTCAGTTTTGGCAGTGATACCTGGAACGGTGTGAAATGCATCCTGCACTTTCATCCTCTGTGTTGTTTACCGATGCGTGATGGGCGTGATGGAGTCTTTAACATGCACAATTCGCATCTTTGGAGTGAGGATAACCCTCGTGCCACAGTTACTAGCACACATCAAGTGCGGTTCTTCGTTAATGTGTGGGTCGGTGTTGGGGACTGTTTAACTGGGCCGTATCTGCTACCTAGGCCATTAAATGGCAGGCATTATTGCAATTTTTTCGCCAGAGCATTGCCAGAATTGCTGAAAGACATGGCATGTGGTTCCAACATGGCGGGACGCCAGCACATTTCATATGTCGTGTGCATCGATTCCTGGACCGAAGGTTCCCAGAAACGTGGATTGGCGCATATGGTCCTGTACCATGGCCTGCTCGATCCACAGATATGTCCACTCAGGACTTTTTTGTGTGGGGAGAGATGCGCAACCTTGTTTACGCAATTCCTGTTGCATCAGAAGAGGATCTGGTTTCCCGGATAGTAGCAGCAGTAGGAACAATTCAGGATACTAAATGTTTGTATAGCGTATGGGACTTAACTACAGGGTAATCAGTCATGAGTCCCTAAACTTATGAACTACCTAACACTAAGGACGGCACAAATATCCATGCCCGAGGGGGGATTCCAACCCCCGACCGTAGTGGCCGTACAGACCGTGACTGGCGCGCCGCAATCCCCTCGGCCACAGCGGCCGGCTTCAGGATACTCCTTGGGTTTTTGACCGTGTCAGGCAGAACATTATCCGACGGTGTAACCTTTGTTTACGTATCAATGGAGGCAAATTTGAAACTCTACTGTAATTGGAATTAGTTTGTGTTAATGTGTTATTTCTTGGTGATAAAGAAAATGGAAGTGTTTATTGGTTTAATTAATTTGCCGCCAGGGAAATCATCCTCTACCGGTTTAAATACTCCTCTTACGAAAAAATGACATTAAAGAAAAATATTTGTTTTGATAGTCTCTACAAGCTCCCAGAGTTTGTCGGTTTAAATACTTTTCACTTATATATTAAAAGAATCTATGAAAATTATAGGCGGCCAGACCAAACTACCTGGTCGATTTCCTTCATTTTTGTTTTAAACGAAAGGTATTCATTCACAGATTTCTCATCATCAGAATTTGCGTAACTCGCGCTTGCCTTTTTCTATACTCAAATGCGATTTCCTTCTGTATATATCTTATGGGATTGCTGTAAAGTCAGTCGGTCAGGCCGTTCTATCCGACCGATATCCTTCATCTTTGCTGTAAACGAAAGGTATTAATTCTCAGATTTGTCATCAACTATCAGAATTAACTTCTACATCCTTTATGTTTATTCAAACGCATTATCCTTCTGTCCTTGCACTGAATATTTTAATATGTTTGTTTTACGTTATCTTCGGTTCTAATTAACGTACGCAGTTCTTTTTGACCTAACAACACTCATCGGATCAAGGTTTTTCCTTTGTGCTTGCATTGTTTGATTCTGAAGAAAGTTATGCGTGAACATTCCACTTTGCTTCCATTTTTTCCCAGCGTTTTTGGCATTCCACTAACGGTGCAAAGTATTCGCACGAGTCCTCTTTTATAATTGTGAATTGAATCGCTGATGGCAATGAATGTGGTGACGTGGTTTGATGGTGATGCCCATGGTATATAGAGATGATGGGTGTCATGAATGTGGAATTCATGAGTGTAGCTATTGTGGCGCATAGAACCGAACGTAGCGATTAAAACTCACCAAGATGAAAGGTATGGGAAGGAAATGTAGAAGTAATATTCTTCAAAAATTATACGTCAAGTTCGCGAAATACTCAATTATATAATAACGACCGTTTTCGGAGGACTGTGCCACCATCATCTTGTCATATTACATTTTATAAGCTGGTCATCTTATTTAAAAAACGGAAATTAATGACTGCAACATAGCACTTACTGTACATATAAAAAGACATAAATTCATCGCAGCCTGCAGGACAGATTGCGATCTTGGCGTTTAACGTTTGAAGGATATTACATTATCAGATCGCCTCCTAAACCTGCAGTGCCTGGTAATGTCGAGATAAAGAGGAGTGAAACAATATGGAGCACTATGACTAGGATCTGAAAAGAAGGATGTATAACAGCTCTGCCAATGCAGCGATCTCTTATACAGTACTGATTAAATGATTGGAACGCCATATCACTGTAAGGTTGTATTATTTTTTATGACAACCCATGATTTCGGCTTTTAGGCCATTATCAAGTGTACAAATAGTCCATTTGGTATATGTAGATGACCAAAATATCAATTTTTCGTTATAGGTTTGCCTATATGTTAAGATGCAAGCTGTCATTAAGTGAAATGTTAAAGTACAGAACTTATACACATTGAAGCAAAATGTGTAAGTCCTGTTACTTTGACTGTTTACTTAATGATAATTTGCATCTTAACATATATGCAAATCAATGTCGAAAAAATGACATTTTGGTCATCCACCTTTACCGAGTAAATGGACTATTTGTGCACTTGGTAATGGCCTAAAAGTCAAAATCCGGATTGTGATAATAAATAATATAACCTTAGAGTCAAATGGCGGTCCAATCATTTAATCAGTACTGTATGACTCTGGCTCAACATAACAAGATATATCTTATACGGTAGGTTGGTTGTTTAGGATAGTGGGACCAAACTGCTAAGGTTATCGGTCCCACGGTGGGTTCAAATGTTCAAATGTTTGTAAAGCTTACGGGACTTAACTGCGGGATCATCACTCCCTGAAGTAACTTATACTGAAGACAACACAAACATCCATGCTCGAGGGGGGGGGGGGTTCGAACCTCCGACGCAGGAGGCCGCGCGATCCACAACGTGGCGCTCCAGACCGCTCGGTTACTCCCGCGCGGCCCCCCGGTGGGAAGGGGCAAAGCCACCTAGATACAAGGCCTGTGCGCTGCCTGCCAAGAGTAGTCACAACACAAGCAAACTATTTGTCTCATGTAGCGTTGTGCTGAGTTTGGGAATACATACACGTTGCACATTGTGTTTTAGAATGTCTTAATATTATTTATGTGATTCACAGACAAATTGAACTATTAGTTAGATATCTTACCGATAATGGAATCTGACGATATTCATATTAGGCATTTTGTCTCATACCAACAAAAATCTGCACAGATAAGCACATAAATGAAATTAAGACATTCTGAAACACAGTGTGAAATGTACACGTATTCTTAAACTCATCACAACACTATGTACGACAAATAGTTTGCTCGTGTTATGACTACTATTGGCAAGCAGCGCGCAGGCCTTGTATCTAGGTGGCGTTGGAATGGAAAGCAGCCGCGGTGGAGTAGCCGAGCGGTCTAGAGCACTTCGCTGCGGAGAGCGCGGTTGCTCGCCGTGGAGGTTCGAGTCCTCCCTGGGGCATGGGTGTGTGTGTTGTCCTTAGGTTAGTTTGCCTAGGTTTAAGTAGTTTGTAAGCTACGGACTGATGGCCACGCAGTTTGCTCCTATAGATTTACAAACATTTTTTAACAAGGGAAAGGAGGGGAAGGGAAAGGAGGGGAAGGGAAACGGAAAGCAGGCCAGAGATGAAAGAAGGCCGCGGCGAAACAAGCGAGCGCATTGAGGCGCTACGCTGCGATGCGCGAGGCCGTTCGAATCCTCCGTCGGGCAGGAACGTTTGTGCCGTCTTTAGTATAAGCTACTTCGTAAGTCCCTTAAGCTCTAAAAACATTGAACATTTTGAGGAAAGAAGGAAGAAGGGCCCCGTGCTCGCCATGCACGTACTCACGAAAGAACCATGAGCCCCCTTTGGGGGAATTCTTATTCCTTGTGCTTATAGCTATGGCGCGACAGTTACCTCAATGTACAACAGAATCGGGCGACTGAAGAGTGCTTCTGTAGAACAGCGCCGGCGTTGCTGGTGTCGGTTCCTGTGCTGTGGCTGGTGAGACCATGGTCCCCACATGGGTGGGGCTGGTTGGAACCATAGGTCCAGGGCCCGGTGCTGAAGGGGGCCCGAGCCCAGTCCTAAGTGACTCAATTTTTTAGTAACTAAAATTAAAAACAAACTAGAAAAAATGTGTTAAATATTTTTCATCCAGCGAAATTTTTTGAGAGGATTCTACAGGACATTGTAGCAGTTATTGATGATAAACCGCTTATCTTAAACGATTACTTTGATTGATGCTCTTAGCTATTGCCATTGGGTGGTATTGTATGTGCGTTTTAATTAAGGTTCCTGCGAACACGAGATTTTCATGGGTGTACAGCAATTCCGCCTTATCTTCTGCCAGAAGTACGAACGAGTGTTCTATTAAGCTTAACTACGGCTTACTATGGCCCAGGGCCGTATCCGGAGGAGGGGGAGAGGTTGAAGGGGATCAATACCCCCTCCCCGAAATGCCTCACTATTCACTTAATTCCGGAAAAAGTAATTCAAAAGTATACTAAAGTTGCTCCTTCGAGATTTGTATTGAATAAAATTTAATATTGTCTGTTTTGAATTACATCTGCGACATTAGTTCAAGCTTCACAAGTTAGAATTATGATTCCACTCCCCCCCCCCCCCCCCCCCGCGTATATTATAAATGAATTTTGCCGTATCAAATTTATTGCTTGTTATACCAAGTAAAAGTACGATTACGATATAAATTTGCAATCATAAACTACTGCACACAACAGTGGAAAAAAGACGAGGTGGTGGAGAGCCCGTCTCTGATTCTGGGTCCAGGCCCCGCAATCGAATGTGGGGGCCATGGGTGAGACAGTGGACGGCAGAGAGAAGAGGGCCGCTGACGCACGCCCGCCCGCTCGCCTGGCGGCTGTTTGTTGCCTCGCGAGATGGTGTGTTCAGCGGCCGATCGCCGGCCAACAGGTAAACACGCGTGGCAGCTGCTGTCGGCGCTGGGCCGCTCATCTCGCGCCGGCGTTTGTCCGACCGTCTTTTATGAGGCTACAGACCGGCGTATCACTCAGGGCTGCCAACTGGATCGAATATACAGGGTGTTACAAAAAGGTGCGGCCAAACCTTCAGGAAACATTCCTCACAAACAAAGGAAGAAAATATGTTGTGTGGACATGTGTTTGGAAACACTTAATTTCCATGTTAGAGCTCATTTTATTAGTTCTCTTAAAATCACATCAATCATGGTATGGAAACACACAGCAACAGAACGTACCAGCGTGACTTCAAACACTTTGTTACAGGAAATGTGCAAAATGTCCTCTGTTGGTGAGGATACATACATCCACCCTCCGTCGCACGGAATCCCTGATGCGCTGATGCAGCCCTGGAGAATGGCGTATTGTATTACAGCCGTCCACAATACGAGCACGAAGACTTTCTGCATTTGGTACCGGGGTTGCGTAGACAATAGCTTTCAAATGCCCCCATAAATGAAAGTCAAGATGGTTGAGGGCAGGAGAGCGTGGAGGCCGTGGAATTTGTTCGCCTCCACCAATCCATCGGTCACCGAATCTGTTGTTGAGAAGCGTACAAACACGTCGACTGAAATGTGCAGGAGCTCCATCGTACATGAACCACATGTTGTGTCGGACTTGTAAAGACACATCTTCTAGCAACACAGGTAGAGTATCCCGTATGAAATCATGATAACGTGCTCCAGTGAGCGTAGGTAGAAGAACATTAGGCCCAATCAAGACATTACCAACAATTCCTGACCAAACGTTCACAGAAAATCTGTGTTGATGACGTGATTGTATAATTGCGTGCGGATTCTCGTCAGTCCAAACATGTTGATTGTGAAAATTTACAATTTGATCACGTTGGAATGAAGCCTCATCCGTAAATAGAACATGTAAAGAGGAATACTAAAATTACCTCTAACATGAAAATTAAGCTTTTCCGGACACATGTCCACATAACATATTTTCTTTCTTTGTATGTGAGGAATGTTTCCTGAAAGTTTAATCGTACATTTTTGTAACACCCTTTATATGATAATTTAAGATGGTGTACGAGCGTACGATGCAACCTTTGGATCGTAAGTGTATTCTACGATTTTATGAAACGCTATTATTAATATTTTTATTTATTTATTTTGATGGTTCAGTTAATTTTTTAAAATTGCTTTTACAAATATGATTTTGGCCAACTTGCTTGGCAGTCTATAGAGCTGTGGGATTCAATAACTCCGTTTACATGAGCTCCCATAACCGGATTTCGCAAATCTATTTCCCAAATCCGCCTTTCGTTGGTCATATAAACACTCCAAAATCGATTCTGGAAATCCAATTTCGTAAAGCGGATTTCCAGTTCCACAATCGATTTTCGTGCCCATGTAAACGCAACCGATTTTGAAGCGTTCTTGGCTTATCAGATTGTGATTTTTTAAAATGTGTTTATTTCCGTCAACAGTTGCAGTATAATTGTTTAATTTCATGTTTCGATCACTTGCATCATCTTCAGATCTTATAGTTGCGCCTGCAAATCGTCTGGCTGAGTATTAATTAGTACCAGTTTCGATCACTTAGTTCATCTTAAGATCTTATAGTTGCGTCTGCAACTCGTCTGGCTGAGTACTAATTGGTACCAGTTTCGATCACTTGGATTATCTTCAAATCTTATAGTTGCATCTGCAACTCGTCTGGCTGAGTACTAATTGCTACCAATAACAAAGTGCAGTTGCGGACACTCTCTAGTCGATCATGTCGACTATAAAAAAAGATTGTGATTTCTTGTTAAGAATTTTCGGCACATATGGACAGAGTGATAATATCTAATTGTGAAATAAAATTATAAATATTAAAGTGAGTATGAATCTGTGTATTTAAGTAAAGAAAAATAGCGATTGTGCTGACTAAATCAGGAACTATTAACTGGGTTAGGAAATCCGATGTAAACACGACAACGAAAAACGCTTTACGAAACTCGGTTTTCGTCTTCCGGAAGATGTGTTGCATGTAAACGTAGTGAATAACTCACGGTATTAGTTGCATTGTACAATCGGCAGTATTAATACGTTAACGTGTTGACTGGTGGATGAAGATACGTCCGCAGCACACCTTAACACTAGAAGTACCGAACTTTCCCATACCTAGTACTACCGTAAGGATCATTTATGATCCACAGGAGGAAACTAGCATTGTTTGTTATTCGGGAGAAGTTTTGGGTTTCGCCATGTTGATAGTATATTCAAGAAGTATGAAGTGCCAGAAAAATATTTTCTTTTTCTCTAAAATGAATATTACACTCTCAGAAATATATTTTAGCGAATACATATTATTTTAATTTTTACATGACAAATGTCATAATCTATCATCAAACAACGTTAAAATAACGAAGAAAAATAATTATTCTGAGTTTACCTTTATGGAAATATTAAAACAGAATGAAAATATACAGTTCACGCGACTAGTAATTGTATTTTTATTACTAGCCGACATTGTCGGTATGGAGAGCGATCCCAAATTATTTTTTTAAATGAGATTACTTTAATAAGAAGACAAAGCCAGGATCGCATGTATAAATTACTCATTTACTGTATGTCAACGCTATGTTGCCGTTATGAAATGATTAAACGTTCCTTCATCAAATTAATAAAATAGTTACTACAAAATGAAAAATATGTGACATCTAATGCTTGCACATTCAAAGTAAGAAATGATATGTACAGTGCTATATCAATTCTAATTTTAAATGTGCAAGCATCAGATGTGAAAGATATTGTGTTCATTGCGTACCAAACAACATGTGATATGTAAAGCCCTGCATCAGTATTTCATTAATGTCTTGCATTTTGTTTAGTTTGATGAATTAACGTTTGATCATTTGATAATGGCAACATAGCTTGCCGAAAGTATTAATGACATATTTTTACTTTCACAGATAGGGGAAGTATCAAGTATTTGTGAAACATTCTAAAATGCAATATGTTTTGTTGATACTGCAATCATGGGACGAAAAAATAAATAAAACAATTTCAGTCTCTAATCGTAAGTTTTTGGAAATATTTAGTAACCAATAGTTGACAGTATTGTCTAAGCTTCGGTGGTTCACAGTTCAGATATTGCACAAGAGGTTCGGATTGTCATCTTGCAGAAGTACCTATTGCACTTGAAACATAAACTTGATGTTTCATCCCCCTTTTGTTGTTTGTACGAAAACTGAATTTAATAACACACCCTATTTTCCGGTGCCGAGTGCTTGAAAAGGGATATTGGCTCCTTCCCTCCGTTTGTATGGCCCTGCAAGTTTGAGAATCAGGTCTCACCATAAAATCATCGTCAGATGTTTCAGATTCTGCTTGCCGTTGATGCGTTTGAATCACATGAGTCGCCGGTTTTAACAGGAACAGTATCGTCGTCCTCCTCTGTGCTTGTCTCAGTACACAATTCGTTATTCGATCGCGTCGTGAAACATTCTGCTAATAGTTGAGAATCTGAGCATCCGTAAGTCCGTGTCGTGTTGCCATGGTAACTGCGATGACGCGAACTCGTGAAAATAAACCATAAGCTCACGTCGCCACCACTATGAATGCCTCATCCTACTCAGCTTGTCCAAAGACAGAAGTAGATAGGAAATTTCTGTACGAGTCACGTACCTATCTGATATAGTGCCATAGAACTTGAAACACGTCCACTGAATGTGTGCTCGTGTTCCATTTTGAGTTATTCATTACTCTTAAGTGTTTCTCCGCCATTAATATAATCTATTTGTCAATTATTTTATTTTTAATTAATGATCTATGCCCCATGTTCATACAAGTTTCCACCCGTGTGATTGAACTTGTGTGTTCATGTGAATGTGGGAAGTTGCTCTTAATATTGACTGACTGCCGCGCAACGGATTACAGTCGCCGCCTCGCGCTTTAGGTTTCGTTTACTTTAGTTAAGAACGCATGACTTCGTAAGTCGTCTGCACTGGCGTCTGCTGGGTGGTCAGAGACAAGCTTACTTGGCAAGATGGTGGCCTGTTCTTAGTGTAGTACCAACATAATCACGGACGAAAGAGGTTACAAAAGAGACCTCTCTGGAGCTCTAGTAAAGGGTATCAGCAAGGTTGTTCAGGTAACAATATGCTCTGAACGCGCTCTACATCCGGTGTGTGGTGGGGAAGGCTTCTGGCGTGACCTTAGGTTTCACTCTTCCTGCGACCGTTGAAGTAAGTACATCGTCGAATCATGCAGCGGGGATGGCATGCTGTTAGAATTTTGCTTTCTTTGTGATCAGGCAGTCTTGGTTTATCAGTGATAGTTGTATTGAGTATTTTTTTCGCCATGTGAGGCGAAGTGTTTCTTCATTTACAGAACTCGAGTAATTCGGTTTAAATTTAGTTTTTGCATTCTGATTCTGATGATTTTGTGTTCGGTTTTTCTCAATTTAGAATAAACATGCGTGGCCTTTAGCCTTTGTGTAAACTTATTACGTTTGAATTTCCTTCCTTTGCAACTAACGTTTTCACGTCGTGTCTGTATCCGCGAGTATGATAAATATTTCTCAGATTTTCTGGTTTAATTCCGTCTTTCCTGTGTTGGTATGACTGATTGCACCACGTGCTTTTATGATGATCTTTACTTCGGCCTTCAGCCATGCTTTCACTAATACTAGCTTTCTTCTAAATGAATTCTCGCGTGTGCTTTACCTGCTTATTCTAATTTCTTTTTGTAAATTCTATGTAATTCATCGTGGTCACACAACGTATGGTACTCAGGGATAGTATGCCGCTGCTTTTGGTACATAGTGTGTTTTTAATTAGTGCTTCAAGACTCTCATCAAGACGTCGCCGACACTTCGTTTCACCGCTGCTATTAAATGTTGCCGCATGAGTAATGTGTCGCAAGCATTATGCTTGTGTCTGTGAGTGAATGAATGTGCTTTCTTTATTCACTATGTATTTGCAAATTTTCTCAAATGTTCAAATGTTTGTAAATCTATCGGACCAAACTGCGTGGTCATCAGTCCGTAGCTTACAAACTACTTAAACCTAGGTAAACTAACCTAAGGACAAGACACACACACCGATGCCCCAGGGAGGACTCGAACCTCTTCGGCGACCAACCGCGCACTCCGCAGCGAGACGCTTTAGACCGCTCGGCTACTCCACCCCGGCACAAATTTTCTCCCACATTACCTCCATATTCATAAAGGGCAGAAACAATTTCATTAAGGGCAGTAACTTCATGTTTTTTATTCACTGTTGTACAAGGTGTGTGCTTTATTGTGCTCAATTTGCTCTCCCCACATTTATTTGCTTGTTCAGTTTATTGAATAGATGATGATTTAAAGTATCAAACCTCTGCTTTATAATTTCATGATCCCCATCTCATGTTTAATTATCTAATCCTTTTTTTTTAAACATTAATTTTGTGTTTTTTTTTTAAACGTTGGCTTCTCCCTTCTCTACTGCCCGAGATCTTACTTAGGAAACTTAACAAGCTACTTTCAAACTATTAACAGTGCTTCAAACATAGGTGTGGCTAATCTGTAACTTTCCAGTGTCATTTCATATGTCTGCATATCACCTTTCTACAGGAACCCGATAGTCGCACCGATATAAGACGTCGGCAAACCTCCAATTACTTTGTATTTCACGTTCTTTTCTTCCTAAAGTATCGTAAAATTCTCCAACAATCGTGAATAATGTCCAGAAATTACATAGTTTCTAAAAATTGGTGTTAGAGATATCGAAATGTGGTACAATGTGTGTGGATAAAAAACGACTAGCATAGTAGGCATCTACTGGCATGAAGGATAAAATTTTTATACTTCTAAGTGACAGAGGGGGATGAAATTGTGGTGAGTTTTACAACTCCATAAATGATTAAAAGTTAGAAGAGGGTTATGTCCTACAATGAATATCGTATACTCTCGTTGGTGCTAAACGAGTATCAGAGCTGGCAGCCAAACCTATTCCAGATCTCCTGGATTAAATATGAACGCGAAACTAATTCAATACGGTTCTTTTTCAGAACAAATCAATCAGACCCTTGAGTGGTAACATCCGAATTTTACAGCTTAACGTTGAAGGGCTCAGACGATCGAAATCACGACATCTTTCCCGTATGCAACGCGAAAATCATGTAGATATGGCATGCGAAGAAACTCATATAAAATTAAAATTCAAAAGTACAGCTCATCGGTCGCTTTTTAATCCTGAGGCATGTAATTTTACATCTGTAACTTGAGCTCTTCCTCAATAACCATTGCCCATTTCATATGACTAAAAAAATTTTTACTTCTTATGAAGGTTTCCTTAGTTGAAGTCGAAACCATGGTTAAGTAATCAACCTCTAGCTTTGCAACCGATGAGATGTATTTTTGAATGTTAATCTTTCACGAACGGTTGCTGTCATGTTAAAAAAAACTCATTTAATTTAGATAATGAGCAAAGCCTGTATTATGTCCTGGGAGCTACATACTACCATAGCTACGGCTGTGCTACCCATATATGAAGTAATATTGAAAATGCGCATCTGATATCTGGAAATTCCATGCAAAATAATGAGACTCTCACAGTTAAAGTTGAAGATGTTACGTAACAAAAATCTACAGCCTCCAGCTACTATCTCACAAGCTCATATTCTTCCAGTTTTCTCGCAACAAATTGTATACACTGGCGACTTCAACAGCCATCACAGCAAATGGAAATACAGCGACACTGACGAAAATAGCGAGCACCTTTCAAACTGGGTTAAACAAAATAGCCTACTTTTTTACTCAAACGACAAAGGAACATTTAAATCTGAAGCTTGCAACATTGAATCTAAACCTGACCAGTGGTTTATGACACAGGACTCACAGAGACAACCTCTATATATAGCGAGGACAGACCTTGGAGGTTTCGCAAAAAGCGAACACCGGCCAGAAATTCTAGCTGTAGGAATTCCGACTCCTGTAATCATATCAATACCTAGGCCAAGATAGAACTTCACAGAGGAATACTGAACAAAATTGTCTAAAGAAATTGATAAAGTCGTCAGATGGCTCCCCATTGAGCAAAAGCTGTGAAAGAATTGTCGGAGTAGTTTTAACAACGGAAATATATATATATATATATATATATATATATATATATATATATATATATATATATATATATATATAAATTTTTAAAAAAATGCATGCCTAGAGGATTCCAAACAGAATATATCCCAGGCTGGAGTAATTGTGAAGAACTGTATCAGCCATATTTAACTATGAATTACGGCGGAACCGCTACGAAGCTTCAAAAAAACACCTCGATGAAGTTCGTAAAGGATGCTGGGAGCAACAAACAGATAGTCTGGATTTTAAGAGGTCAAGCAGAGAGTCGTGGATCCTCTTGAGGAAACTGGGAGGAAGTCGACCGCCCACCCGAAAAATATCCTGCAGTAACATCAGAGCAGATTGCAAGTAGGATAATATCTCTCTCCAAAGCTGTATGGTAACTCACGGAGCGAAAGAGCTACGGTACTGCGAAGAGATGCCTTAGGGATGGTGTATTGTGACCCAGGGTGTCGTAACAGCCAATATGTGAGAAAAATTGACGTAGAGCTAAATGCAGCAATGAGGACGATAACAGGTCACATCAAATCTACCCGTCTATACAAGCCAACAAATCTAAGCAACATTGCGCCACCAGACACCCGATTACAGAACGCCCTCCTCAAGGAACACTAAAAATTACTGGAAATCCATGAGCCACCTATGCAATCTCTTGTTCCTGCACTCCGAATGAACCGACTAAAATCTAGGAAGCCATCTGTCCTATTGGCAGAACAATTAACAGAACCTGAAGAGGTCAAGGCTGCTGTGCTGAAAACCTCTACCGATGGGGAAGGGATTCAGTGTGACTGTGGAAATGAAAACCTGATGATCCATCATGCTATCACAAGCTGTAGCAGAAGACCGTATCATGCGAACTTGGAAGACTTTTTTCAAAGTGACAAAGGCAATCCTTGACAAATTGGATATTGATAGATAAAGTTTTAAATTATAAATCATGAAATTACTATATTTTTCTAAAATTTATGTAATCCGTAATTAACGGGCTTGCTGCAAAAACCAGATATGTCTATTCTGTTCAAAAATGACATATTATCAGGATGAGATATAACATCGGAAAGTGCAACTTTTGATGCAAGAACCAGACTTTTGCGGACGTATCTGAATGAGATATGCATGGCTGCCAACAGACACCACACATGAGCTTTTCAAAATTTCACAGTACAAACTATTCCAGTACAGTTATGCTCACAAATATATATTTAAATCCAGCTAGAATCAACACATGACTGTTATGTCAGAGTTTTCACCACTAAAGAAGGCAATAAAAGGTGACATTACCTTCCCAGAGAAATCACTGCATGGTCGTCCTTTACCTCTTAAAAAGCAAAAAAAAAAAAAAAAAAAAAAAAAATATGATGATGCCTAAAATTGGTCAGAAACTACATTCCTACTGCAGGTATGGGTTTCTATGAAAAACTGTTACCCTCTGCAGGTAATGATGATGGTGAACACAGTCCAAATGAAATATAGTAGGAATATTTTAAAATGATCATGAAGTACTTTAACTGTAAATCAAGTAGGCCAACAAAATGTTCTGAGACTGTAGATTTTATATTCAGTTAATGATAATATCCTTAAAAATTTAACATCGGGACAGTATAGTTTACGTAATAAGGCATGCAAAACTATGAATAATTTTTCTGACAAAAGATACTGTAAAATGTCTGGTAATCAATAAAAAGTAAATGATGATTCATAATTTGTTGTTATTTTGTTTTCATGTTATTTATCTCCGATTTTGCACGCATTATTTCAGATTTTAAAGTCTTTGGTGCAAAAACGAGGTAAGTCCAAATATTTATAATTGCGATTTTGATTTATTTATGTGTATATTTTTCATTTCAAAATTTTATTAATTGTACATAAAATACAAAGCTATAAGTCAGTAACATTGTCTTATATAATTTCTCGAAAATACACACCTTCTGTAGATGTCAAACTTTGTTTTTCAGTTTTCTCAGAATGTGTATTCTGTGACTTGCTTGGTGTTTGCAAAAGAACCTTCAATTGTTAGATGCTGTTCATATGCAATGCCGTCCCCTAAATAAATAAATGTGTTGATTTCGCTAATGACAGAGTGACAGAGGTGACATGTTAATAGGGTGTTAAGTTGTGAAAAATGGAAACAGAAGGTAGTGATAGCGCTCCTGGTACTCTTATGAAATATACAGCAAGCGTGTTTAAATGTAAGAAGCGAAAACAAAAAATTAGAACTTTCTGGGAAGCTAATCCTGGATATAAGGGTTAGTTGCGTGCCCTAAGCACGCATTCAGAAAGCATTCTAAAACTGAAAATCGTGCAAAATAAATATATAATTAAATATGTATATGCCAGTTCTTAGCTTTATTCCATGGTAATCGAATGACGAAGTAAATCTTTTATAAACTATCTCCTAGACTATTTTTGAAACGTCAGTAACATTAGAATGTGTAAGTTTATCGGAAAAGCCACGAAGTTTTTTTCCGCTTCCTTGTCCCTCTAGAACAATAAACTAACTATGACGCTAGGTGCATGTACTATGTTCTAACGAAATGTACGATAATATGGATACCATTGTGCGATCCAGTAACGCTGAATGGTTGGCAACGTTGCGATGTATCAGTCATTAGGGCGGCGCAGTAGTTGGCACAACGAACTCGCATCCGGAAGGTCGGTGGTTCACAAGCAGATTTACATTTTCCGCAAGTTCCCGAAACTGCTTCAGGCAAGTTTCGGAATAGATCCTGTCAAAGGCCACAGCCTATTTCCTTCCTCATACTTAACAAAAACAATTTGGGGTTATGCTCTAGCTCCAGTGAACAGTTTGTCGAAGAGATTTCAGTGTTCCATCCTTTTTCGCTTAAGCGTAAAAAGTCACGAAATTGCGAATCGATGGAATAATTATATTCTTTAATGCAACACCTTACGATCATGTAATCGATACAAACTGTATATACTTTTTTTATGGATGTCTTTGATGAGCCGCGCGGAATGGCCGTTCCCGCCGAAGGTTCGAGTCCTCCCTTCGGGCATGGGTGCAGTTTAGTGCAATACCTTTACAAACATTTGGATATTTTGAGGAATCAAACTCCCATACATGAAACAGCTCCAATAACTGAAACATATAAGTATTTTCTCTTTCTTCTCCTTGTTCTTTTCCACATCCTTTCTCCTGCAAGCACATGGCCATCGTTGTTAACACGGATTTGGCATGGTTACTTAAAGGGGTGGTCGTATGCTCTTCCTGTCGCACAGTGGGTCAAAATCACAAAAAGCTGTTCGTAATACAAGGAATTGTTGATTTTGCACGAAACTTAGTATGTAAGGGTTAACGAAGTTTCTAATTAAGAATATGGTATCAAAAAGTGAAAAGAAAAAATTGGCGGATAAAAATGGCGGGCTCTATGTACACCACTGACAGTTTATTCTTATAAAAGTAATATTTGGGGAATTATGTAGGTTGCTCATGGAGAATGAGTTCAAAAAGTGAAAAAAAAAATGGACGATCGAAAGTGGCGGTCAATAATTGATAAATCTTTTCATTTAATTATATTTTCTATTTACGTTCATTTATAGGTTCAAATGTACAAACGTTTGTAAAGCTTATTGGACTTTACTACGGGGTCATCAGTCCCTCATTTATATATTTATGTAAGTCAGTATTTAGGTTGTTTTTGCAGATAATTGTTAAAATGTATACCAAAAAAGTGGAAAGTTCGAAGATGATAGCAGATGGTGTAAAATATTGCATACAATTATTTCATTTCAAATACAATTATTTATTTTGTACATTTTACAAAAAATCTTTCCTTGAAAATATATATATCTGTGTTACAATGTAAGTAATTTATTTTTCCAATTGCCAGACGCTGTGGCCGAGTGGTCTGCGGCGTGAAAGTCACGTTCTGCACGGCCGCTGAGGTCGGGGGTTCGAATCCCCCATCGGATATGGATGTATGTGCCGCCTTTAGTATAAGCTAGTTCATAAGTAGTTTGTAAGTTTAGGGTCTGATGACCCCGTAGTTAAGTCCCATAAGCTCTACAAACATTTGGCATTTGAATTTTTTCCAATAATTTTATTTACTACAATGTTTTTCGCGTCGATTATGATTTAAATCCTATAAATGCAACTCATAATTAATTAATTCTATTGTTATTTCTGAAGATGTCTCAACAGTGACAGTTTGCTGTTTATTCGTGGCTCAAAGCCGGAGTAGCAAGTAGCAGGATTTGAAGCAAAAGTGCAAAAGAAAGCGGACTGTCATGGAATTCGTAAGTTACCTCTACTTTTAAGCGTATTTTACAATTTCTTGTCCTTTTTCCTGTAGTATGAAAAATATACCTGGACAATTGATGATTTAATAGTGATATAATTGTTTTCTCTTTTCTTTTTTTTTTTTTTTCATCAGTACATATCTCCTGGAATACCTTCCATATTGAAAGTATTGGCTTCACTACCATAAAATAAAAATAACCGTCTTCAACATCAAGATTCTTTTTGTAGCCAGGCCCGCTGCACGCACGCTATGAACTGCCGCATTTGACCCAAGATGTAACCGAACAAGTGAACATCTGGTCGTCCGAAGAGCCGGCGTTCGGTAGTTCCAACATTGCTGCAGCCAACCTCATATTTCAAGATTCCCATCTAAACTTTTTTCTCCCTTTTGGCCACGTTTTGAAGATTTTGGCCCACTGTGTGTCACTATGACGTTTAGCACTTTTTTCTTCATGACGTCACATCTCAATTATGGGACGTCCAATTTTGCGGCTGCACTCAGTGGTATATACTTCCAAAAGATATTACTAATAAATTCAGAAATAAAAATCCTCAGAGAGATCATCTTGTGGGGCAGCCGCATCTGTACCATTTGGTAAACTGAATAAGCCTCTCAACAGTTGCTTAATACGCATTGTTTAATTGTATACACGGCCGGTTTCGGAATCTAAAATTCCATCATCTGGCGTAAAATGGTTTCCAGGAAGAGGTCCTGGTGGAATTGGAGTTTACCTGGGGTTGGGCACAGACCCGCACGGGCAACTGTTCCTGAAACCCATCCAACGCCAGATGATGGAATTCTAGATTGCGAAACCTGTCTTGAGTGCATTTAAACATTCCCTATTCAGCAACTACTGTTCGGTTTATTAAACTTACGTAATATCCTTTAAAAGTTTCTAAGAACCACACAAAAACGTTCATTTAGTCACAAGAAAGTCACTTTCTTTTTTAATTCACTCGTACAGCAGAACATTTTATTCTAATATAATTTTGTACTGTCAAAGAAGAATTTTTATTTCTTTTTGTAAAAGTCAAAATTTGATTATCAGAATATTCGTTAGTTAGAACAGTACATTTAAATAATAGCTTTTTTTCCTAAGCACTAAGCGGTAATGAATGCACAAAGTAACATGTCTGGATTACTGATAACATTAATTACATTTACGATCATATACTCTAATGCGCTTGAAGCAAACTGCGTCATCATAGCTAAACACTAAAATACCGCAGAAAACATTGATTATATAGTGTTACTTCCTAAAACGTACAATACAACGTGTTAACAAATTAAACAACCTGGCAGCCGTAATACACGGCCGGTAGATCGGCAATCCCAAATGTTTAAATATTGGCAACGATACATACATATAATAACAACCATATGCGCAAAGACTTGAAAGTGAAAAAATGGAACCAAATAATAAAATATGAGGGAAAGTGTTAGCCGGCCGCGGTGGCCGAGGAGACTGAGGCGCGCCAGTCACGGTCTGCACGGCCACTACGGTCGGGGGTTCGAATCCCCCCTCGGGCATGGATATTTGTGCCCTCCTTAGTGTAAGCTAGTTCATAAGTAGTTTGTAAGTTTAGGGACTGATGACCCCGTAGTTAAGTCCCATAAGCTATACAAACATTTGGACATTTTTAAAAGTGTTACAAAATAGATTATAAATAAAAATGTCTTGAAATAAAGTAATTGAATACAAATAATTTTCAAAATAATTTAAATGAAGATTTGCAACTGAAGCAAAACAATCTTGTACACATCAGAAAGACACTTTACTCCGAAACGAGAACACACCAGGGTTTTCGGTCCCAACGTTGTGACACATGGGAGCCACACTCATGGCACAGTATACATCAGGATGTCTAATGTCCAACCCGCGATCAGCGTATCTCATGCGGGCTGTAGCAAGTACCTACGATGCTCAAGCATCTATCACAAATCCAAAAATTGAAATAGGTTTATGTAAAGGAAGGATGGACAGGCTATTTCCACTGTACGGTGCTATTTCCTCTTGGGTCTACTTTCTGAACATTGTTGCCTTTGATTTACCTGTAACCTGTAACCCGTCACATGCATTGGGGGGCTTACCTTACAGCCACTTCAGGTACAAATTGCGAAACGAAAGCTGTAGACACTCCGTGTTATTTCTGTTCAGGTATGATAAAAAACCTTTCTCACATAAACCAAAAGGTGTAATGAAATACTCGTCCCTACTTTTTGTTTTTATCCAAGAATTTCAAATTATATTTCAGAATTTTCGAAAAACTAATCTTAACTTTATATTTATCTGATACCTTTTAACAACTATACTCATATACGGGTGATCAAAAAGTCAGTATAAATTTGAAAACTTAATAAATCACGGAATAATGTAGATAGAGAGGTAAAAATTGACACACATGCTTGGAATGACATGGAGTTTTATTAGAACCACATCAACCGTTATCAGGTCTTTTTTCTTCGAGGAACTGCGTGATTCTGGTTTTGTAACTGCTGCCGTGACGGGTGAGAGGTACGCCGATATGTTACAGAATCGCATCATCCACAGCCTGGCTGGTAAACACCTGCTGGAACGTACAATTTTTATGCAGGATGGCGCTCCACCCCATTTTGCTAGAAGCGTGAAAGATCTCTTGCGGGCGTCGTTTGGTGATGATCGTGTGCTCAGCCGCCACTTTCGTCATGTTTGGCCTCCCAGGTCTCCAGACCTCAGTCCGTGCGATTATTGGCTTTGGGGTTACCTGAAGTCACAAGTGTATAGCGATCGACCGATACCTCTAGGGATGCTGAAAGACAACATCCGACGCCAATGTCTCACCATAACTCTGGACATGCTTTACAGTGCTATTCACAACATTATTCCTCGAATACAGCTATTGTTGAGGAATGATGGTGAACACATTGAGTATTTCACATAAACATCATCTTTGCTTTGTCTTAATTTGTTACGCTAATTATTGTTTTTCTGATCATATGAAGCGTTATCTGTCGGACATTTTTTGACGATTCCGTGATTTATTAAGTTTACAAATTTATACTGACTTGCCGGCCGCGGTGGCCGAGGGGACTGAGGCGCTCCAGTCACGGTCTGCACGGCCACTACGGTCGGGGGTTCGAATCCCCCCTCGGGCATGGATATTTGTGCCGTCCTTAGTATAAGGTAGTTGATAAGTAGTTTGTAAGTTTAGGGACTGATGACCCCGTAGTTAAGTCCCATAAGCTTAACAAACAATTGAACATTTTTATACTGACTTTTTGATCACCCGTTATATCAGTGAATGTACCTGAAAAACTATACATCTCATAATTCAGGACATGTGATGACATGAGCACTGAAATACTTAACGTCGGATAGTAAATACTGTAACTCAATCAGAGGTTGGAGCTTTTCCATACATGGTAGACCGATACCTCAAATAACAGTAAGTGAGGACGTCCCGAACGAAAAAAAAAAAGAGTGAAAAACCTATGAGCAGTCACTATCGACTATATGACTGTGAGGTGTTGAATAGTTCGCGGACACGGTTCACACTTTGTTCGCTTCTGTTTGTTGGCGGTCTTCCAGGGCGAGGGTCATCGTTTTCACGCCTTCCTGGCCGCCCTTAAACTTCTTCGCCCACCTCGTAACTCACACGTAACTCGTCGCAGACTCCCCAAAGACTCGCTTTAACATCCCGTGAGTCTCGGAGGACTTTCTATGTAGCGCTGTGCCAAGCTTCATCGACCACAGTTGTTAGACTCAAACACTGCGAGTAGTGACACGGTCGCGAAACGGAGCTGCACTAATTCAACGATGCTGATGCTGCTGTAAGGGAAGGTAAGAGGAGTTGGTGTTCAGGTCATTGAAATTAATTTTAAATTAAATAAGTAAACGTGTATTACGTGTAATGATTGTTGTGTAACGTAACTGACCTGATCTTAAACTCGTCGTTAGCTACGTTTAAAGTCGTAAATAAAATGTCAAGTGAATTTAATTAAATTTTATAGTTTTCAAGATGTCAAGATGTCAAGATCGCACATTAATAATATATTCAATGACGACCGGTTTCGGTGAACTGTGTCACCATCATCTGGTCACAAACATATTACAAGCAGATCATCTTGTTACAAAAATAATAATAATAAAAATATCTAAAAATTTAAAAATAAATATTGGATATAAAATAACAAGTGCAACATTGCACTAAGTCACTATATATAAAGTACACAAGTTAAAAAAATGACATCTTATAAAATTTATTTTATTTTATAAGCTGTCGTGTTTTTAACTTGTGTACTTTTTATATACTGATTATGTGCAAATTTATTTTATTTTATAAGCTATCATGTTTTTAACTTGTGTACTTTATATATAGTAATTAAATGTAATGTTGCACTTCTCATTTTATGACTTTTTTTTTTAACAAGTTGACCAGCTTGTAACGTGTATGTGACCTGATGATGGTGACACAGTACACCGAAACCGGTCGTCATTGAATAAATTGTTAATGTGTGATCTTCGCATTTCATTTTGAAAACTATAAAACGATCAGATCGCCTCCAAACCCGACTATGTCAGGTGATCTTAATTAAATTTCGATTAATTTTCAAACCAGTTAGTATAATTAACAAAGCTATGGTCCGATCTGACAACTTTACAAAAGGTTTCACTCACCTTTCCCTTCCTTACAATCTACTTTCGGAGACGTGCACACACCAGATAGCTGAAAATAAATCTAGCGCGTTTGTGTGATGCGTATTTTGTAATTTACACGCATATGATAGCAACAATCTTGAATAATGACCTTTTTTTATTATAATGAAGGCGTCGTGGTTGGTTGGTGGGTGCAAACCAACCACTAATCTTAATGTTTTATAAATAGCACTTATTTTGGTAAAATTGCTAATTTTACATATGTTTAGCTTTGAAAATTCGTTAATTAAAAAAATGATTGGTTCTGGTAAGATAGATTTTGGTGGTGGTAAGAATTGTTGAACTCAGTTTTTAGTGGGCGTCCAAATATAAAGTCATCAAATTACTAAATTTGAATTATTATTATTTTGAATTAGTGTTTGGTCAGTATTAATGATTATCAAAGTCTTATCAGAGTTCATTTACTGATAAGCAGTAGGTATCGTAAT
Source organism: Locusta migratoria (assembly GCA_026315105.1). Lineage (NCBI taxonomy): Eukaryota > Metazoa > Arthropoda > Insecta > Orthoptera > Acrididae > Locusta > Locusta migratoria. The sequence goes on from CM048750.1 coordinate 352,551,999, forward strand.
AATGGCGTCTGCCATTCTAAGTTGAAGTGCAGTTAAGTTAATCAAGTTTCACAGTCAAGATATCATCCATTACTGAACCTGCATTCAAGTTATCTCTCTCTTACTCTTTTTGTAAGGAAAGGAAATGTTCAAATGTTTGTTAAGCTTAAGGGACCTAACTGCTGGGTCATCATCCCATAAACTTAAAAACTACTTATGAACTATCTTACGCTAAAGACGACACAAATATTCATGCCCCCGACCGTAGCTGCCGTGCAGACTGTGACTGGCGCGCCGCAGACCGTTCGGCCACCGCGGCCGGATAAGGAAAGGAAGATAGTGCTACTATCGTCAATGTATTTTAGGTCAAGAAAAGGGTTACTACTCATTACAAAAAAGGAGAAGTTACATAACTTTAACTTTATATTTGAAAATATTCAATTCAGCAAGCAAAGTTACAGTTACAGGAATTATAATTAGTTTACATGCATATGCAGTTGCTACTTAACTCAATTAGTTGTTCAGTGATGTCCATTACAATCACATTGACAATGTTTCTGCCGCAGCGGAGCGGCGGAGCGCATTGAGGCGCTATGCTACGATGCGCGAGGCCGTTCCCCGCCGGGGGTTCGAATGCCTCCTCGGGCATGGATGTTTGTACCGTCTTTAGTATAAGCTAGTTCATAAGTAGTTTGTAGGTTTAGGGGCTGATGACCCCGCAGTTAAGTCTCATAAGCTTAACACTAAAATCTCGAGTGTGCGCGACAGAGGCACATGTTTGTTTAAATGTTTGAATAGTCTATGGGACTTAACTACGGGGTTATCAGTCCCTAAACTTACAAACTACTTATGAACTAGCTAAGGACAGCACAAATATCCATGCCCGAGGGGGGACCGTAGTGGCCGTGCAGACCGTGACTGAAGCGCCTCAGTCCCCTCGGCCACCGCGGCCGGCAGAGGCGCATGGGGCCGACACCCAGCATCATGGTACGGAGAGTCATATCTACACTGGGCGCAATTCTCTGGTGGTTGTCGAAGGAACATTACACTGTGCACGGTACATTGTAACCAGCATACAACCCGAATTGCTACCGTTCATGGGCCAACAAGGCGATATGTTTTTCCCACAGAACAATGCACGTCCGCTTGTATCCCTTAAAACCCAACACGGTCTTTAAGGTGTACAGTAGGGGATTTCCTGGCAGAGAGGACACAGGTCGTAGGAATCGATGGTAAGGCATCGACTAAAACAGAGGTGATATCGGGCGTTCCACAGGGTAGTGTTAGTGGTCCTCTGCTGATACTTATTTACATAAACGATTTAGGGGAAAATCTAAGTAGCTCTCTTAGGTTGTTTGCAGATGACGCCGTCATTTACCGTCTAGTAAAATCATCTGAAGATCAAAACCAACTGCAGAACGATCTGAATAAGGTATCACTATGGTGCAGAAATTGGCAATTGACTCTAAATAATGAGAAGTGTTGAAGTCGTCCACATAAGTACGAAAAGAAATCCGTTAAACATTCTTTATAAGATAAATGAATCAAAAGTGAAGACCATAAACTCCAGAAAATACCAAGGAATTACTATTACTTCAGACTTAAACTGGAAAGAACACGTAGATAATGTCGTGGGAAAGGGGAACCAGAAACTGCGTTTTATTGGTAGAACCCTTAAAAGATGCAACAGAACTACGCTTGTCCGTCCATTTTTGGAGTATTGCAGACCAGTGTGGGATCCTTATTAGTTGGTTTTAACGGAGGATATCGAAAGAGTCCAAAGAAGGGCAGCTCGTTTTGTATTGTAACGATACAGGGGATACAGCGTTAAAAAATGATACAGGATCTGGGATGGGAAACATACAACAACGGCGCTTATCGCTTCGGCGTGGGCTACATACGAAACTCCATTCGCCAACATTCTCCTCCGAATGCGAAAATATATTGTTGACTCCCACTTACATAGGTAGAAATAATCATCAGAATAAAATACGAAAAATCAGAGCTCGAACGGAATGATTTAGGTGTTGTTTTTTTCCCGCGAGCTATTCGAGAATGGAATGGGAGATAAATAGTATTTACGGTGGTTCGATGATCCCTCTGCCAGGCACTTAAATGTGCTTTGCAGAGTATCCCATGTAGATATAGATGTGTAGATAACTACTCTCGCCATCAGGAGCCGCACATCCGCCCCCCATTGATAATGTTTGGAACAGCATGAAACGTCATCTTCTGCAGTCTGCATGATGGGTCTGTAATCTGGCCCAACTGAGGTACCATGTGGAAAGTCCATGGCAGGCAATTCCGTAAGGAATTATACATTTTTGACGACGTTACAGCGTTTATTTTTAATGAAATAAACCGCGAATGAAAATTTGTTCCCGGCTGGGATTCGAACCCGGGATCCTGCTTACTAGGCAGACGCGTTGACCACTCCGCCACAGAGGACATAGTAACCAACCCGACTGCTGAGGACTCTTCCCTGCACGTCTCCCGCCACATCGAAATCAAAAATGTTCAAATGTTTGTTAAGCTTATGGGACTTAACTACGGGGTCATCAGTCCCTTAACTTACAAACTACTTATGAACTATCTTATTCAAGGACGGCACAAATATCCATGCCCGAGGGGGGATTCGAACCCCCGACAGTAGTGGCCGTGCAGACAGTGACTGGAGCGCCTCAGTCCCCTCGGTCACCCCGGCCGGCCACACGCAAATCTCCATTCGCCACACTGTCTCTTTCCTGTTACCTGTAATGCTCGCAGCAACAATTCTGTATTCCCGCATCAGGGGGAACAGATCGTGGTAATAGGAAAGAGACATGGGGGGGGAGGGGGGGGGGGAGATTTGGGTGTGGCGGGAGACATGCAGGGAAGAGTCCTCTGCAGTCGGGTTGGTCACTGTGTTCTCTGTGGCGGAGTGTTCAACGCGTCTGCATAATAAGCAGGAGATCCCGGGTTCGAATCCCGGCCGGGCACAATTTTTCATTTGCCGCACATTGGTATTAAATCTAAACCTAGTACAGTGAAGCCATAAGTGATCGCAAATAGCGATTTATTTCATTAATTTCGTAAGGCTATTTGGCATCTCTATGATCGTTTTCATGGGAGAAGTTGTATTGCTGCAAAAGGAAAGTATATCCCGTTCTTGAGTCGACACCGTGCTTGCTCCTTTGACTGTACTCACGTGCATATGGCTCTGTCTATATGTATATAAATTAATAAATGAAGGAGGTGATCCCCAGTCTTCCTTTCTTCTTTCCTTCCCGGACTGCATTTCCTATCCCCCTCCCCTCATCCTCGCCCCATACCGTCCCCACCGCGGGACTGATAACCTCAGTAGTTTAGTCCCCCTTTCCCAACCAAACAACGCAACCCAACTATCCTCTGCTGTGTCGAAGAATTCATGCTGTTCTTTTTTCATTTTCCAGAAGTGTATGTTGTAAAAAGCAACGGTCCTACACACTCCAGTGGGGCACCCCTGACATCAACTTTAACGACGCAGAGGCCGCCCAGGACACACGGTGCCACGAGATCTCGCCGCCGCGGTGTCTGGTGTCTGGTGGCTGGTGGCGGTGGTGATCAGCCCCGCCCCCGCGTGACGTGACGGATGGGCGCGCTGTCCGCGCGGCACAATGCTCCCCCTCCCCCGCCCCTCCCCTTCCCATTATCGGGCGTGTCGGCGTCGCGACCCCTGCACCACCCCGCCCCCCTTCCACTTGCTGTATGGACCCGCGGCAGTGATCGGTGCAGGCAGCGTCTGACGGGCCGTGCTCCACTCTGTACAAAGCTCCCCCCGCCACGCACCGCTGACTGACGTGCCCGACCACGTCACTCCCAGCACTGACAGCCAACAGCTCGCGTCGATTCCGCGGGCCAACGGCCACCGCACCTTGTCCAAGACGGCGAACGAATTCCCTCCAAGTTCGACATCGACAATCTTGAGCTCGCGTTATAGCGTCTAATGCAACAGCCTAGTCTTGTGTAGTTCGCGAACGAACTAGTTCGGAAGAGCGCTCCCACAGACGAACTACGCGAACAAGTTCGCAGATCCCTCGCCTCTTAGTTCGTCCGCTCCTTTTCCGAAGACTGACGGGGAATAGCGAGAGGACGCGAGAGGACGCGAGAGCGCGCAAAATCGCGTGATTCCCTTCTGCCAGTTACCGTCATTTCGAGCTGAAATGCAGCTCATCTGTAGTTTCATAGTTCACTGTCACAAATTATCTTTTCTAAGGTATTTAGCAGTCTCTAAATAATATTTACTACGAGTACTCTGCATGCAAATTAGTTCAATACCACTGTATCTCCCATTCGTGTAAATAACTGGTTTATTTGCTTAAGTATTTGATGTCTAATTGCCCAAAAATACGGGTAATAGCACACGCTGATCATTATATAAAAAAACTGCCATAACAAAAGAAAGAGCTCTTTTAGCAGCGGTAGCAAAAGCCAAAAAGAACAGACGAACTAAAAAGAGCGACCTACTTCGCGGCCGAGCTGGGAACTGAAAGGAGAGCTACAGGTCGCGAACTAAAATATGCGCGATCGGTCGCAAACTAAAATATGTGCAATCGGTCGCGAACTAAAATATGTGCAATCGGTCGCGAACTAAAATATGTGCAATCGGTCGCGAACTGCAACATGAGTTACCGGTAGCGAACTATTATGACAAACTTATCTCGCTTCTTAGTTAATTGGATTCTTTTCCGAAGACCGACGGGCAATAGCGAGAGAGTGCGCAGCAGAATTAAAAATCACGTATTTGCCTTCTGCTGATGAGAGATATTTCGATGTGAGCGTCTGCCTGCTAGATTACATAATTCGGTGCTACAAAATTTCTGTTTTTAAGTTTTCTGCTCGGTGCAATATCTGACTAATTAATTCCATAATGCCAATATGTAGAGATAACTCTAAACTTAAACCGTTTCTTTTGGTTTGCGTGATATCGTTAGCTGCTCAAGCATCAAGCGCATGAAGCAGTTAGGTGGGGGGACCTCTCCCTCCACCTGCATGCGCAGACCACGCCGCTCAGCCGTCACTGGGAGCGGACGAACTAAAAGAACGAACTAGTTCGTGCCAGAGCCGCGAACTAAAGTGAGCTCTACCGATATTGAACTATTATCCGCAAGACTACAACAGCTCCATACCTAGGCATACAGGACCGTTCGCTCAGTCAGAGATACGCAGATCACTCCACCATTTCAAGAAAGGCAAAAGTAGTGACCCGCAAAATTACAAGTCTGTATAACATTGACGTCGCAGGCAGATACAGATGGACTATCAATGAGATCCTCTATGTCAGGAACACTGGCAAATATCTTCATCAACCACATAGAAAGTATAATATTTAACACAGTCATTACAGAGAAAAAATACAAAATTGTCTACTGGTACAGATTTGTAGATGACATAATCTGTATGGTAGATTATTCTGCAGAGAGAATACAACAGCTCCACACAGACATAAACAGTATACACAGCAACATTCAATTCGCAATGAGGAAAGGAACAGACAGATACAATTCTTGGACATAACAACAAAGAAAAACAATGATAAGCACACATTTAACATCTTCAGAAAACCAACAGCAACATAAACAATCACACATGCCACTTCCAAACACCCCCATAATCAAAAACTAGCAGCTCTAAGACACATGTTACATACACTGAACAATGTCCCACTAAGCAAAGAAAACTATGGGAAAGAATTGAAAACAATAGAACATAAAGCTAAAAACAATGGCTATAACACCCAAACAGTAGAAAGACTCAAACAAAAAATCAAAACACAACTAATGAAAAATTCCAAGAAGCACATAGTACAAACACCCAAAACTCTCACAAACACAGATAAGGCAAGACACACAGACACACAAGACACCAACACTCACGACACAATCAGCAAAAATAAATGGTACACCCTTACATACAAACACAAATCAACACACAATATAGCAAACATACCAAAGAAGCAAGGTTTACAAATTGCCTATAGAACAAGAAACACACTTCTGTCACAGTTGCAAACAACAGATAAACCAGACAAATATGAAGGGGCAGGTATAAACCAGCTAGAATGCCAAGAATGTAAATCAGTATATATAGGAATAACAGGCAGAAACTTCAAAACCAGATATAAAGAACATATATGAAGCTGGAAGTATGAAAATAGCCACTCCACCTTTGCAGAACACCTGATAGAACACGGACATGAACCATCCACCATGGAACAACATATGAAAATTATCAGAACCAATAATCGAGACAGAAAAATCCTGACACATAAAACTTTCATATACAGAGAGCCTTGGCAATGAATAAGAAAGTGATCAATGATCAGATCAACATAAGTAACAACTCACTGATCAAGCTGGCCACAAAAACAGTGAAAATCAGTAATGCAACATGAAATGCCCTACCCCTTCTCCCTCTCCCTTCCCTCCCCACTCTCCCTACTCCCATATTCATAAAAAACTAACACAAATAACAACACACACACACACACACACACACACACACACACACACACGAGTCTACAAAGACACCAACACAAACAAAAAACAGCTGATACACTCAGAGATACAAGGAACACAGAGACAGACGAAAAACGACAGTTGGCACCACTAAGCATTGTAAGCAAAAGTTCAAAAACGAGTACACAGTGAAGTGTTGATGCAATGGTTTTCATCAAGACCTAAAATACCATATCCAACTGAAGACCTCACAAACATCTCCATGAAGACACACATGGAATAACACAGAAAACCGTAAGTAGGGCCAAAAACTGGATAATTAAATTAACTTTGCAAAAGCTAGTGCTACAGAAGTTGTTTCTAACCTAGTAGATCCGAACTTTAGAAATTGTAACAAGACTGTTAACTGTCAAACTGTGAAAAATAGCTATAATATTATGACTGTACTACAACATTATACAAAAATAACATGTATTACAGGCCACTGATGATGATTCATAAATAAAGAAGCGAAACGCGTATGGCACACGAAAAAAAACGCCTTTCATTTAGTTGTTAATGACGGTAATACATCGCCACCAAAAAAATATATGTGTTTCTTTTTCTTTCCTTTTTAATACGTTTAACATACTCCGACGATAATACATACATATGTATAGGTATATTGTTACATGAATATTTACTGCTGAGCTTCTACGTTTTTTAACCAATTTACATAGGCCGTAGAACTAAAATGTAGGGATACGTTCAGATAAAGGATATGAGTAAAAAGTGCAACACCGACCATTATTTCATCCTTGTTGTCTTACCAAATTGAAAAACTTACATAGAACTGTACTCGAGTTATCCTGTAGGACGGTTTCGATCTCAGAGACATCATCTTCAGGTCTGTTCCTTCATGATGTTGAAACTGCCATGGCGTTGCGTGAGGAAACTTCTTCACGCGCTACCAATAATGGGCTGACCTCATGTTCGTTCCACCATTATCAAGGAACAAAGATGAAGATGATCTCATTTTATACATAAAATAAATCTCATGCAATCAAGACCCTTTTTCTCGAAAAAGTTTAAAGAAAACTTCAATAGGGTGTGTAACTCTTAATACTTTTCGTTTCACTTTGATATCTTCTACGTCTTCCTCAAACATTTTTACTCATCGAGGTCGTTCGCTGATCGACAACAAACCTTCGGTTTACTGTCACTGTTTAGCACACAGTCTTCTTCGGTTGAAATTATCCTTCACTTACTCTCTCCCTCTTGTTCGTGGTCTTATAGGTGATCTCAGTCCTGATACTGCCCATTATAGAGTTCCTCTTGTACGTCTCTCTTGCCTAATTCTTTTAACATTTCTGAACTGTTTCACTTACTTCTTTTCGTAGTTTCTCTTTGGGGACAGATGTACTCTGCAAATCACATCTAAGTGTCTGGCAGAAGATTAATCGAATCAGTATCATACTGTTTATCTACCAGTGTCTTATTTATTATTTCTGAGGGACATAACTGCTGCGGTTATCAGTCCACAGGGTTACAAACTACTTAAACAAACTTATTCTAAGGGCAACACACACACACATTCATCCCGAGGGAGGATTCGAACCTCCGAATCTCCGCGCGCCCTGCAGCAAGGCGCCTTAGAGCGCTCGGCCATCTACCATTCTATTCAAGAATAGCGCCCAGGAAGAAAGAACACCTAAGTCTGGCCGTTATTTCTCGTAGTTTATTTATTTATTTCATTTTCTTCATGTGGATCATTCGCCTGTTTCAAGTCTTTCAATTGAACGCCACTTCGGCCACTTGCGTGTCCATGGCCTATCCCAGTTATCCAACTGGAAAAACGGGACCTACAGCTTAACGTCAAATTCGAACCACGTCTCGATTCTGGTGACTCCTCACATCGTTGAGAGGTGAAGGCTCGAGTAAAACGCAGACAAAAAAAAAAAAAATAAATAAAAAAAAAAAAAATAAACGAGGTCCGACCGGGTTTCGAACATGTTATGATGATCGTTTCTTTATATGTAATGAGTCAACGACATAGTTTCGCTTCCGGAGGAGAAACTCGTCAATCGAAATTTCACAAACAAATCTCCCCAACGATATACAAAGTTTTAATGATTCCCACTTTAACTCCCACGTCATTTCCGTGACACTCTCTCAATTATATCCACCAAGTTATCGGCCAATCCCATCTGAAAAGGGCAGCAAAAATGCAAAAAATGAACGGATAGGCATAATGTATGTAGTCTCCTTAGTAGTTCCGTTGCATCGCCTGTTATACCAATAAAAATCAGTCTTTGGTCCGCCTTTCCTACGACGTTATCTGTGCGTTCTTACCAAATTAATTCGAGCATAATAATGTAATTCGTAGTTGAATTAATGGCCTTCAAATACGATTAAATAACAAACAATGTTTAGCAGACTCCTTTTAGTACTCACGTAGAAGTGTTCGCACTTATGATTCTTTAATGTTAATTACCAATTGTTGCACCACACACACACACACACACACACACACGTCTTTCTGCCGTTACTTTTAATCTCCTGATGTCTTTACCGGACGAAGAATGACAGCATCATCTGCAAGCAACTAAGAAGATTGCTCATATTTTGTCCCAGATAGTTTATTTACGTAAGAAACACCATTGGACCAATAGTGCACGTTTATAAAGGATAGAAACATACTATGTTACATAAGAAATATGCGTGCATCAAGTTGTCTGCTGATGATGCAAATACATTTCCTAGTTTATTCATACGTAATGTGTCATGCTTTTATAATAAGGAGCCATTAAAAATTCACTTAATAAATTTAAAATGTAACTGAAATATATTAGTAACTCCCTTAACGCATCCTAGAGAAACAGTTACTACGAAAAGGATCTCCTCAATCCTATCACAAATCTCAGAGAGTATTCCATAAGTACTCAATTTGATTAAAGGCCGTTTGTGAGTCACAGTGTCAGAAACCTTCTGAAAATCTAGAAATACGGTATCGAGGTCCTTTGTCAAAAGCACTCATCACTTCATGTGAGTAAAGAGCTAGTACTGTTTCAGAAGAACGTTATTTTCTAAATCTGTCTTCACCTTGGATCAACAGATCTTTCCGATCCAGGTAATTCATAATGTTTGAGTGGAGGACATGATCGTTGATCCTACTGTAGGTTGACGTCAGTGATGTAAGTCCTGTAATTTTGCGGATCTACATCTACATCCATACTCCGCAAGCCACTCGATGGTGTGAAGGGTACCTTTAGTACCACTATCGGTTCTCCCTCCTATTCCACTCACGTATTGTTCGCGGAAAGAAAGATTGTCGGTATGCCTCTGTGTGGGCTCTAATCTCTCTGATTTTACCTTCAAGATCTCTTCGCGAGATATACGTAGGATGGAGCAATATACTGCTAGACTCCTCGGTAAAGGTATGTTCTCGAAACTTCAACAAAAGCCCGTACCGAGCGACAGAGCGTCTCTTCTGCAGAGTCTTCCACTGGAGTTTAGCGATCATCTCCATAACGCTTTCTCGATTACTAAATGATCCTGTAACGAAGCGCGCTGCTCTCCGTTGGGTCTTCTCGACTTCCTCTATCAATCCCACCTGGTACGGATCCCACACCGGTGAGCAGTATTCAAGCTGTTGGCGAACAAGTGTACTGTAACTTACTCCCTTTGTTTTCGGACTGCATTTCCTTAGGATTCTTGCAATGAATCTAAGTCTGGAATCTGCTTTACCGACGATTGATTTTATACTGACGTTCCATTTTAAATCACTTCTAATGCCTACTCCCAGATAATATATGGAATTAACTTCTTCCAGTTGCTGACCTGATATAGTGTAGCTAAATGATACAGGATCTTTCTTTCTATGTATTCGCAGCACATTACAACCTACATTGAGATTCAATTGACATTTCCTGCACCATGCGTCAATTTGATGCTGATCTCCCTGCATTTCAACACAATTTTCCATTTTTCAACCTTTCTATATACTGCAGCATCATCCACATAAAGCCTCAGTGAACTTCCGATGTTATCCCCGAGGTCATTTATAGATATTGTCTTTCTTGAATATCGGTGGGGCCTCTGCAAATTTCCAGTCTTTGGATACAAATTCTTTGTTGAGCGAGCTGTTGTACAGCACTGTTAAGTTTGGAGCTATCAGCATACTTTGATCGGTATACAGTACGAACCAGAAGACTTATTTTTGTTATACCATGTAAGCTGACTTCTCTACTCCAACGTTATATAAATATAAATATGTACTCGTGTTGACAGATGGTCTTAATTTTTCCTCTTTGGCGAACGAATTTCTGAAAGCTGTGTTCAGTAAGTCTGCTTTAGCAGCAGTGTCATTGGGGCGTCGCAGGATCTTCGACCCTCAACCTGCCTCTACGGTGCGTTGGAGCGCTGCCCGCGGCACACGGTTGAGCTTCTATAACTTAAAATAATGCGCGTTTGTACCACTGTTTCTGAAGCTGTGCGTCGGTCCGCCGTCACAAGATGCAATACTAGTACCATGAAATAACTAGGGCTTCATTAATACAAAAACGTATGCCTACGTCATATTTATTTGAAATTAAAATTACGGAATTCTTTGTGTAGTGTTGATTATGAATTAAATAGATCATAAATTGTCTTATAATACTTGACTTCACGCAGAATAAGAACAAAGCCTGAAAACTGTATTGAGGAACCAATCGATAGGTAAAAGAACATGTAGGGGAAGGTCGAGGTGTGGTAAAACGGGGAAGGTTACGAACTACAGTTAGAGTGCTGTCAGCTGTGGATTGCTATATATATATGGGGAGCGTCCGTTTGCTCCTACTATTTGTCCAATCGTTATGTACTTACGTGTACGTCGAATACAATTTTAAATATAATGGTATTCCTCATTGCAACTTTTCCCAACTTATTACAAATTATGCCTTAGTTATAATTGTTTAACTGAAACTCCTTATACGATTGAACTAAGAAATTAAAAGAACCCCCAAAATATCTGTATCTACACGAAAACTCTTCTCAGGTAGTTTAATGAACCAAGATTACAAAATATAAATAAATAAATAAATTAAATAAAAAATAAAAAAGACAAGAAAATAATAAATAAATAAATAAATAAAAATAAAAAATAAAAGAAAAATATTAAATTTCTTTCTTTTGAGATAAAGTTTTATTACGGTCCAGGGAGAGAGGGGGGGGGGAGGGTTGCCAGAATATTTTTATTACGGAGGGGTTGACCAGAATATTTGGAACGGGGTCGCATATTCGGAACGGTTGAGAAACAGTGCGCTACAAAATAAATATGCGTCCATGAAGTTGTCTGCTGATGATGGAAATACATCTGCAAATATATTCATACGTAAATTTTGTACTGTTGGAAAACAGATGGAGGCAATTACCAGTAAAAGTTACGAGTAAGGGCCAAATAGCAGGACCTACCTGAAAAGAAAGAAGAAGACTGTTAGTATACATCGACGTTTAAATACTCAGTACATTATAAATTTCTAGCTTACTAATTTTAATGGGGTGTGGAATCAGTTTCGTCACGACTCACAACTGAGACGTTTTATCTTCCGACCGTTTCCGGCCTGTGCCCTCCTTCAGCGTTGGATGTTGTGAATATCTGCTGTACCTATCGTGAAAATGTGGATATGTAAGTTTTAAATGATACTACAGTGACAGGTACATAATTTGTAGAGTATGATGAGATATTCGTTCACATTTATCTGATCAGGGAGGGTACTGACAGAAACTGTTGAATACCACGGTTGTTGTAAACAGTAATCTCCGTTACAGAGGCATCGAAAGACCGAACAGGTACCCATTGAACGCCGTCTCAACCTTCACCCAAATGCGTGAACGGATGCGGTTTGGAGAGGGACGTGGTCAGCGCTCCATACTTCCTGCCGTTGTGTCGGTTTCCGTGACCGGAGCCGCTACTTCTCAGTTCCTGGTCATCCGCACAGTGGCTGAGTGCATCCCGCTCGCTGACAGCGCTCGGTAGACCCGGAAGATAAGCCAAGCCAGTGGTAACGAAGCCCGTCAGTGCTTTACATCAGTAATGGCGGCAAACGGTGTATCCAATGCGGCTCGGCCGTTGTTGAATGTCACGCTATATCAAATGTTCAAGTGTTTGTAGAACTTATGGGACTTAACTACGGGGTCATCAGTCCCTAAGCTTACAAACTACTTATGAACTACCTAAGACTAAGGACGGCACAAATATCCATGCCCGAGGGGGGACTCGAGCCTCCGACCGTAGTGGCCCTGCAGACCGTGACTGGAGCGCCTCAGACCCCTCGGCCACCGCGGCCGCGGCCACGATATACCGGGAGATCAAAATGACAGTATAAATTTGAAAACTTAATAAATCACGGAATAATGTAGATAGAGAGGTAAAAATTAACACACATGCTTGTAAAGACCTGGGGTTTTATTACAACAAGAACAACAACAACAAATCAAATTATGTCCGACAGATGGCGCTGGTCAGCAAAACGTCAGTGACTGCTACCGTGGCTGGTGAGAGGTACGCCGATATGTTACCCGATCGCATCATCTCCAATCTGGCTGATAAACACCTGCTGGAACGTACGATTTTTATGCAGGATGGCACTCCACCCCATATTGCTAGACGCGTGAAACATCTGTTGTGCCTCACCATAACTCCGGACATGCTTTACAGTGCTGTTCACAACATTATTCCTCGACTACAGCTATTGTTGAGGAATGCTGGAGAAGATATTGAGCATTTCCTGTAAATAAAATCGTCTTTGCTTTGTCTTAATTTGTTATGCTCTTTATTGGTTTTCTGATCATATGAAGCGCCATCTACTGCACTAGCAACTGTAAGAGCTACATTACCAAGCACTGAGTTGCAGCGAAGATGCATTGTCGGTGGCTGTCTCTCACATTGTACGGTGACAACTGTAAATCGCGACCATGAAATAAACTTGGCTTCGTCTTTGAGAACCGACAAGCAAATGTCGCTTTTGCCGTTGTAGTTTTAAGACTCAGGGCCAATTCGTTCTTAAGAATGGTTTATCATTTTAGCTTCGGGTTTCGTCCACAGTCCCTCCTCGCCGATTATGTTTGTTCTGTCATTACCGAAGATATTTTTGGAACTGAAACATTAAAGAGTAGAGCTATTTCGAAGCACATGCTCCCACTAACTTTGCACCACGTAGTTGACTTCATTGTAAATCTGAGAGGCGAAGTATTTTACGGATAATATGTGTCAACCGCCATTACAAAACGTGTACTGCAAGATAACCGCCAGAACTTCGTACGTCAATATTGTACCGAGGTCGAGTCTCAGTATTGGCTCTGTATTGGCCTCTTACTTAGCTCGCATTTATCGCGAATCCTTAGTTCAGCACAAAGTTCCTATTGATTGTAAAAAAGCGCAGGTGACTCCCGTTTATAAGAATAGTAAAAGAAATCACCCACATAATTACAGGCCAATATCGTTGACATCAGTTTCCTATAGCATTTTGGAGAATATTCTCAGTTCGAATATTGTAAATCTGCTTGAAGCGGAATAGCTTCTTTCCGTGAATCAGCACGGGCTTAGGAAACATCGTTCGTGTGAAACCCAGATTGCCGTTTTTTTCACATGACGTCTTGCGAGCCATGGATAAAGGGCAACAGGCAGATCGTGTTCTCTCGATTTCAAAAAGGCATCTCACGCGGTGGCACATTGGAGACTGCTAACGAAGATACGAGCTTATGGAATAGGTATCGTCAGGCGTGCCTCAGGGGAGTGTGATAGGACCACTATTATTTTCTATCTATATGAATGATCTGATAGACAGTGTAACTTATAATTTGCGGCTGTTTACTGATGATGGTGTTGTGTATGGGAGAATGTCGTCTTTAACTGACTGTAATAGCATACAGGATGACTTGGACAAAATTTCTAGTTTGTCCGAAGAGTGGCAGCTAACTCTAAATGTAGAAAAATGTAAGGTAGGAAAAACAATCTCATGATGTTCGAATACAGCATTAGTAGTGAGCTTCTTGGTGCAGACTCGTTGGAGAGCGATATGAAATGGAACGAACATGTAAGGACAGTTGTGAGCAAGGCGGCAGCCGACATCGGTTTATTGGGAGAATTTTGGGAAGACGTACTTCATCTGTTAAGGAGAGCGCGTATCAAACGCTTGTACGACAACGTCTTGAGTATTGCTCAAGTGTTTGGGACCCGCCGCAGATCAATTTAAAGGAAGACATAGAAGCAGTTCAGAGACGAGCAGCTAAGTTTGTTACTGGTAGGTTCCACCAAAGCGCGAGTGTCGAGGAAATGCTCCGGCAACTCAATTGGGGATCGTTGCAGGAAAGACGACGTTATTTTCGTGAATTTCTGTTGAGTAAATTTAGAGGGCCGGAATTTGAAGCTGACTGTAGAACGATTTTGCTGCCGCCTACTTACATTTCGCGTAAGTATGCCAAAGACAAGATAAATTAGACTCGTAAAGAGGCATATAGGCATTGTTTTCTCCCTCGTTCTACTTGGTAGTGGAATAAGAAAGGAAATGTTTAGTATTGGAACATTGTGCCCTCCACCACGCAGTTTACGGTGGATTGTGGAGTATATACCAGGTAATCAGTAAGTCAGTATAAATTTGAAAACTTAATAAATGACGGAATAATATAGATAGAATGGTAAAAATTAACACACATGCTTTGAATGACATGGGATTTTATTAGAACCGATAAAATGTCCGACAGATGGCGCTGCATATGATCAGAAAAGCAATAATTAGCATAACAAATTATGACAAAGCAAAGATCATGTTCTTTATAGGAAATGCCCAATATGTTCAGCATCATTCCTCAACAGTAGCTGTAGTCGAAGAATAATGTTGTGAAGAGCACTGTAAAGCATGCCCGGCGTTATGGTGAGGCATTAATTAGTTCCCATCGGAAGATTCACTTGGCTGCCAGTCTTGTTTAAACAACTGAAATACAGCACCGGAGCATACATTGTTACCGAAATATTCAACACCAGAGGTAATCGAGGGTAAAGCCTCTGACCTAGAAGGATTTTAGTAGTGAGAGCTTGTCATCTGCTGCGACTGTCATTAATGTTTTCACTTGGTCATTTTTAAACTTTTTTTGTTCTAATAAAACCCCATATAATTCCAAGCATGTGTGTCAATTTTTACTATTCTAGCTACATTATTCCGTGATTTATTAAGTTTTCAAATTTATACTGACTTTTTGATCACCCGGTATGTAGTAGATGTTCAACTGTTTGTAGTTCTCCAGCCACGGTCTGCACGCCACTACGGTCGGGGATTCGAATCCCCCCTCGGGCATGGATATTTGTGCCGTCCTTAGTATTAGTTAGTTCATAAGTTGTTTGTTAGTTTAGGGACTGATGACCCCGTAGTTAAGTCCCATAAGCTATACAAACACTTGAATTTTTTATTTTTTTTAGTTCTATGGGACCAAATTACGTTGGTTATCAGCCCCTAGACTAACAAACTACTTAAACTAAGTTAAACTAACCTAAGGACAACACACACATCCATGCCCGAGGGAGGATTCGAGCCCCCGACGCTCCAGACCGCTCGACTACTCCCGCGCGACCTTTAGTAGATGTATTAAGAACACGCAGTGGTGCCAACTTGCAGCCAGATGTCGTGTCGGTGTCGGCGTTATTTCGTCCATCCTATGTGAGCTCTGTATGTTGCGCGCCCTGTTCCCTCCTGGCAGGTCTCGGCGTTATCTTCCCTGTCCGGCTCAGTGCGGCCCTAAGCTCCGGCTTCGCGGCTGTCAGCGCCAGCACCTCGCGCCACACGCTGCCCTTCCGGCCTTTACTGCATGATTAATGAAGTCCCTGCGGCTACTCGCCCGTCAAGGGTGAGCAGGGACAGCGTTCTACTGAGTGACACAGATACCGTCAGTACGTCACACACTACTACCCTAGCAAAGTGGCTCCCAGACGCTGGTTCGCGTACCACTGGTGGTACGCAAGGACATTCGAGAATGGTACGCGCTCATATAAACAATACAATTACTAATGTAGGTGCAATTATTCTCTCGCATTGCTGTATACACTCCTGGCCATTAAAATTGCTACACCACGAAGATCACGTGCTACAGACGCGAAATTTAACCAACACGAAGAAGACGCTCTGATTTGCAAATGATTAGCTTTTCAGAGCATTCAGACAAGGTTGGCGCCGGTGACGACACCTACAACGTGCTGACACGAGGAATGTATCCAGCCGATTTCTCATATACATACAGCAGTTGACCGGCGTTGCCTGGTGAAACGTTGTTACGATGCTACGTGTATGGAGGAGAAATGCGTACCATATCGTTTCCGACATTGATAAGGTCGAATTGTAGCCTATCGCGATTGCGGTTTATCGTAACAATAATAATACTGCACTTCTAATCATCGAGTGAGAAATGTTGCTGAAACATTTAAACGAACTTTACGTTGGTAGTTCGTAATCCACACTTTCTGCAGTTGAATGTCATTGCCAGCCGCGGTGGCCGAGCGTTCTGCGGTGCGCCAGTTACAGTCTGCACGGCCACTCAGTCGGGGTTGGAATCCCGCCTCGGGCATGGATATTTGTGCCGTCCTTAGTATTAGCTAGTTCATAAGTAGTTTGTAAGTTTAGGGACTGATGACCCCGTAGTTAAGTCCTCTAAGTTCTACAAAGGTTTGAAGATCTGAATGTCATTTGGTAACAAATGATAGATTACAACCATACTTTTTGCTTTTTGACAGATTTCTCATTACAACAGCCTGGTATTTTAAGATGATACTTTACACCGCAAAAACACCAGAAACTACAAAACAAAAACATGACAACACTACTCTGTTGCACGACTCAATAGGCAACGAAAGCTCATTTTCCAAACTGACAAATTTGACCATCATAAGTATCGAATAAGTAGTAGATTTCAAAACAGAAGATGTCATAAATAAAGTTTTCCAATTTAAAAGCCAGTAAAATTGAATTTATTGTATGAAAATATTTCTGTATTTTTATGTAAGTGTTAAATAATTGCCTGGAGTGATTTAGGGATATCACGGAAAACCTAAATCTGAATGGCCGGAGGTGGATTTGAACCACCATTCTCCCGAATACGAGTCCAGTGCGTTACCACTGCGCCACCTCGCTCGGTCCGTTTTCACAGGAAATTTGAACTAAGATTGGGGCAACATAGAGGCATGATTTCATCCAAATAAGATCACGGAAAAAAGATACATCGCAATCTTAAGTGTTTTCACTAACTGTCTCCTCATTTATTAGAAATGCATGGATATTTTCCATGTAAAGCGTTTTCGTTGTACAGTGTTGCTCATCGTTCACATACTCATCATGACATAGAAGATATTTAGTTGCATTATCAGTTGCACTTTTAGTTTCGTTTTCATTTAAAAAAAAAAAGATTAGCTAAAGGCTAAAATAAAACAAGAAATTTATTACTGTTAGGTATATTGCATTTTATATTATATGCAGCAAAAGTAAAATTAAAAAAATAAGTGATCAGCGCGGTAGATTGCCACGCAGGGGGCCCCGGACTCGATTCCCAGACGGGTTGGAGATTTTCCCCACTCGTGGACTGGGTGTTGTGTCGTCCTTATTATCATCTCATCATCAACGACGCGCAAGTCGCCCACGTGGCGTCACCTAAAGACTTGCACCAGACAGACACAACACGATCCCAGATGAGGTCCAACGGCCAAAAATGACATGATGATTTCGCATCATCATCTGTTCTTCTTTTCTGAGATTCTTTAAGGTGTTGTGAGCTGATGTTGAGATGGTTAACCCTCCGTCGGGCGCACCTCCAGATGAAACAAAATCAGGCGCACCCGGCCTGAGATGCCACCCACAAATTTTGTAGAGTAGCTCCGCATGTTAAATCAAATTCAAAATGCGTGTTGGCTAGTCTTGAAGAGGATCTAAAGGAAGGAATTACAGCAAACTTAACGCATAATAATGGATTTATTGAACCCAATACACCTTAAACTAAAGTGACCAAAATTACCAATTTCCCACAAAGAGCATTAAAAATTGGTCGAACAGACATCCATAAAAGTAATGAAGTTATTTGTAAAGGACATTAGGCAGTCTACTCTGACATGGAATCATCTATTCTTGCCACATTTTCAGCTAAAAACCGATGCTATAACTCCCACATCAACAGCTGAAACACAGGTATGGCACAGAACGTATACGTCGCTCAAGCAGATTGGTTGATGACAAGCTGAACATTCGTGATTCTTCATCCTCCTAACTCTTGTTTCAGCTACGCATGGTCGACGTTTTAGCCGTTTAGGTAATGTGGAAGTACTTTCGCATTTCTTGTGGGGTAAAATTTTTTTCAGTCGAGTTTGCAGCCGAATCGACATTCCACATATATTCATAGCATACACTGGCTAAATTGTCCAGTTAGAAGTTGATGACACAAGGTTTTGCAGTTGGTGGCGTTAATTGTAGCAATATCTTTTACACTGGATGTTGTGTAATAATGATGTGACTCTTCACACTATGAATAGTAGAAGGTATCTACTTAGACTACTTCGTCGTCTTATCGTTTCCAAAATCAAAACTCCTCACATATTTTCTTTCTTCTTCATATTTCCGAGCTGTTTCCTAAACTTCCTGTTCAGTTGCTGAGTCTTCCTTGCCTTCTCCTACCTCATCCTGAGAGTGGGTGTCTCTCTCATCGACTAAATCTTCGAGCGCGGCTGGATCTTCAGCAGTTTCGTCCTCGAGGAGGCGCATTATTTCCACAAGATCATTGGCTTAGAGGCATAATATACTTTTCTGAACATTTCAGCAGAAAATATGGATGTTATAACGTAGGAAAAGAAAGGAAAACTGAAATTAGAACTCGATCAGGCGCAGTCAGTCTGAAGGGCCAGGGTCGTCCAAGTCTTCTTTTTTTCCGAAGGTAACGGTAAAAATCACGGAGGACAGACTTATCTAGATTGAAACGAAGTAATAAAATAAAAATATCTTGAAAAATCTCACCTTAAAAGCTATAACGCCTGTGAGGCCCAAGGAGTTCCCCGTGATCCACGTGGAAATCGATGGCAGCCTGCGGATCGGCACTGTGTGAGGTTCCCAAAGTTACGCGAGTATACGGAGAGGCGGGCCGTTGGGCCACCACTGTTAAGCACGGGAATCAAAAGAGTGTTTTGCTGGCCTGTGAAGCCGACTGCGCCCGACGGAGGGTTAAGCATGCTTGGGGATAAAATGGTGATTCGATCTATACTTACTTGCTGTGTAAATAAGAAGAAACTACGGCTGGGGTTTCGAATCCCCCCTCGAGCATGGATGTTTGTCGCGTCCTTAGTATTAGCTACTTCATAAGTAGTTTGTAAGTTAAGGGACTGATGACCCCGTGGTTAAGTCCCATAAGCTATACAAACATTTGAACATTTGAAATAAGAAGAAAAACAAAATATCCTCACCTGATTAGTTACATTGTGGAGGTGTGACTACAGAGATAGTAAAACATTTTTCTTGACCTCGAGAAATCTTAATAGAATTTTGAAGATGGATGACAGCATTATTCCTTGCAAAGACAAACTGCTGTCTCATGATTATTTTGTGTTCGATTCACATTTCGTTTTGGACTTATTACGAAAGCAGACTTGGTTATCGTTGACGCTAATGATGTCGAAGGGTCTCTAAAGCCAGTATAGGTTCCTCATTTATTTTCCACTTTATCGAAATATCTATCGAAAGCTTTACGAAAAAGAAAATGGCCAGTAAATCATTCATAATAGAGAAAGTGTGACATAAAAGTTACGACGTCTGCCAGTGTTTCTTCTTTCGCGGAAAATATACGGGAGTAACTGGTACCGGACGTGGCAGTAATATCATTACAGAGGACATTAAGGTGTAAAAAACTGGACTCCTAGGTCCCCGTAAACTCGGTAACAAAACGACAGTCCTAGACGACACCGAGGTAAAGAATTCGAATTTTAAAAAAGAAAAAAAAATGGGAATGCGGTATGATGATGAGTTTCTTCTGCACAGCGTGTTCTTGCAGATTAAATCGTCCGAAGGATACAGACACTGTTTGAAGCATGAACTTTCGACCATTCCTTCCGTAAAAATACTCCTATATTAAGTAAAGACCTAGTTGCAGAGCGCGCGGTTACTCACCGTCGGAGGTACGAGTCCTCCTTCGAACAGAATGGTGTGTGTTTATTCTTAGGTTCATTACAGTTTAAGTAGTTTGTAAGTCTAGGAACTGATAACCAGAGTAGTTAAGTCCCATAGGTTTACAAACACTGAAACATAAGGGTCTCAAATGCCCATATGGAACACGATGTGAAAGCAATAAAAACTTAGGGACGAACAAGAGAAATCAAAAGGATTCGGTCTGCTAGTATTTTTATGAAGTTCAAGAAGAACTCTATTTCAACAACACTATTGAAAGTTCATTGTTTCGTCAATTTAGGGGAATATAATCCAGACGATTGTAACTATAAACTTGGAAATCATGGTCTGCTCCATTTATTAATAGGGAAGTGCCTATGCAGGTGGAAACCTCCGTGTCGGCGGATAATAGGACTACATTTTGTATGACTGTGTAAACAAATCGCCGGCCGTGGTGGCCGCGGGGACTGAGGCGCTCCAGTCACGGTCTGCACGGCCACAACGGTAGGGGATTCGAATCCCCCCTCGAGCATGGATATTTGTGCCGTCCTAGTTCGTAAGTTGTTCATAAGTAGTTTGTAAGTTTAGGGACTGATGACCCCGTAGTTAAGTCCCATAAGCTTAACAAACATTTTTTTTTTTTTTTTTTTTTTTTTTTTTTTGTTAACAACTCAGATCACATTAGTACTGAGATTACCTGAAATGTCGGTCTTTCACGGGCATTATACAAATTCGGATATAGCTGAAGTCTCTAAAAACTTTGATGACTGCCCAGAAACTAGCAGACACGTAATTTTCATTTCATTATATGCTTTTAAAGGCTTTATGAATTTTTGAGCTGAGTTTGACCTATAGTAACGTATACTTCTGTGGGTCACAATAGGGCTTTAGTTCACAAGCGAAACCATTGATATCTTCACAACCAGTGAACTATAGGAACATGCACTCTTTCTATTCTACTTGGTATGCATAGTGAAATGTGCTTCACCTTTGGTTACTTTGGGATGTCGTGCAATTGAACTGTACGATACCAGGGCCGGTTCTAGACGGATAGTGGGAATGGGAGTGGGGGAGGGAGGGAGGACAAAACATGCCATCGCCCAGAGCGGCAGATTTTTATGTAGTTCCGAAAGATTAAATTAAACAAACGTTCCGTTGGATATTTTTCATTCGCTTAGTCGTTAGTATCGATATTGACAGTAGCAACAGCAGATTATATGGAATATAAATATTTATCTTTCGATATCCCGGCACTAGTTCAGAGCTCACTGAACAGGTGTACTTTTGTAAACGAAGGCTTCCGCCTACGTTGTAACTGTCAATAGAATTCTTCTGGGTATTGGACCGCAACGTCAATATATCAGATTCGACCGATGTTTCGGCCACTATTGCAAGCGGACTTTTTCTGGGTGTTTCGAATCGTCAGTGAAATTTGATATATGGACGATGCGTTCCAACAACCAGAAGAATTTTATTGAGAGGCTTGCTTTTGTTCCTTTGAATTAATTTGTGCTGCCACGAAAATGTGCAGTACGTGGAGGTAAACAAATTGTTTCCACGGAACCTGTGATCTACGCATGAATTAATTGTCAAGACGCTCCAACTCTGGTCAAAGAATTATAAAAACTAAACAGATTTTAGTTTTACGCTCTGCCGCTGACATGAATTATTCTTGGTTAACATTAATTTTGGAGTTATGGCTTAAATGTATTGTACAGCAAACGTTACGGTGATGCTGACTGCTTTGATCTTAAGGACAATTTCACAACGAAGGCACCCATGGGTGTTACGTGAAAATCAGACGTTTTATATGACCTACATTGTGAGAAAAATGCAGCAGGTAGCGCATGAAATTTTCCCGCAGGGCGAAACTGTGGGAAAAAAAGTACAGTTGTGTGCCCTTTTTAGTATGGTCTCAGATCACGTAAAATCTGTCGTATGCCACGGCAGACCAAAGAGCCAATAGATAGTACTCTTTCCTTTTTTTTTACCTTAAAGTAAATAGGGTAAACCTTGGTAAATTCGTGGCATTGTTTAGTTCGTGATACTTACTGGATTCCTATTCACGGATTTGCCAACAAAGCTGGAAGGACAGTCGCTGACCCACTGATGCAGCACATATCCCCTACCTGCATCAGCATTTCACATGGCGCTACCAGCGGCCTTGGGTGCACAGTGAGTTGTTTTGTTCCGTTGGGGGTAGTTGTCTGTCGATTTCGCGCTGCAGAATTCCACGTGTTTTCAAAGTGCTAATTACTCCTCATTTAACAAGGTAATTTTTTTTATTTTACACAGTTGTTTTTTGTGATATAATTTTTTTTTTCAGATTAAGGTTCGTGTTTTGCGTTCTTTAGTTTAGACGTAACAGCCTTAGTATCGCTAGTAAAAATGTTAACTGCCATCTAGCGCCACCATAGACAATCTTCTCAAATACTGGCATTATGAATTCAGTGTAGGTTTTGTTTCATGTGGTACCATTCGAAGTGTCAACATACTTTTGAAAAGAGTGAGGACGTTATTATGTGCAACAAGTGTAAAAACCTCTCTGACGCTTTGATTTAGTCAGTAAATTCAGTTCATTGTTTTTGCTCATTACTTCGTCAATACTTCATCATTATTATCATAAGTCTCAATGTCGTAAAATGTCAAAATAAAATCTTTTATAGATTAATGCACTATCACGGAATTACCCAAGTAATGTCACGAACATACCAAGGGTATCACGAAATAACCTACAAAATCCTTACTTGCTGAAATCATAATGGACAGAATGTAGAATAAAGTAAACCCAACATTGTGCATGTTGAGTAATGCATTTAAGTACAGGCTAACATATGTAATTCAGCAGCCTTTCAAAATATTTTTATGTACTTTAAATTAATACCGAAATCCTCACGAAATTACCAAGGTCTACCCTAATGTAACAGTAGGAAATATAGTATACATTTACGGGTGGCGGCAAGATTAATGTAAAGAAAAGTAACATTTTGTTTCATTTGTACTCTTTATTTTTAGAGGATAGTTTGCGCTGATGCCACTTTTACTATGATGATGATCTACAATAACAAATAGAATTTCACTTATGTTACATATATTATTTTAAAAGTAAATTAGTTCTTTCGTCGCCTACGTTTCTTTCCTAGTTTCAGAATAAACAAAACACTAACATATCCTCGAAACGTCCCGCATTGGGATTTGAAAAATTGATCGACGTAGCTAATGATAGTACCATAACTGATCCAAGGTAGAAGTTAAGGCACACACACAAACTATCAAGTACAACAATTATGACTTGTACGTACTTTAACACACTCTAAAATATTTATTTACTGGGTTTGACACTGATGTACCTTTTCATATAAATGATTTCATACAGCATCGTTGTTTTGATTAATTACATATTTAATAACAAAAGCTTGGTAATAATAGCTGAATGAATGTCTCTAAATTTTTATATGAAGTGACATGCTTTTGGATCTTGTACCTTATGTCCCACCTGTTGTAAACGACATCTTGATGTTTACCAATTTTGTCACCAAAGAGTGGAGAATGATTATATCTGTAAAATAGTGCTGTAACTTAAGAGTTCTTTGCCAAACATTAATCTACTGCTGAAATGTTACCGTATATTGTTTAAATTTTATTATGACCCACGGAGTAGTTATGTGCCACTGACTGAGCATGTACCAATGCTGTCAATTGTAAATGAACTTCATGTTATGAACAGCAGCTACATCATATGTACGATGAACAACATATTCCAACGACTAGTCACAGTTTCGGTTTTAATTTCGATTTTGCCGTATGTGACAGAAATGAGTTTTTCTAGTTACAGTTTTGTTTTAATGCCAGTAAATCCTGGATTGAGAAAAAAGGGGTAACGTTGCATACAGTCAGTTCAAATGGGGTTTTTAACATCAAATTTTGATCAAGGAGAGATCACATACAAGTTCATGACATCCGGCCAGAATAAGAAACTAACAGTTTTAGTGAAAAGTTTGGAGAATACCAGGAGGCATCGAGACAGCAGTTTAAACAATGGATGGCGAGAGAATTGCAGTCCTGGTTAGCCAGTATAAGCCCTAGGGAAGAAATGTTGGATGACAGAGAAAGAAATGGAGCCAACCATGTGAAGTCGGAAAAATGAAGAAGAAAGGAAGCTTGGAGTTTAACGTACCGTCGACAGCGTGGTCATTAGAGACGCAGCTTACGCTCGGAGTCTTTGGGTAAGGATGGGGAAAGGAAATCGGCCTTGCCCTTTCAAAGAAACCATCGCAAAATTTGCCTGGAATGATTTAAGAAAGTAAATGGAAATCTAAATCTGTATGACCGGAGGTGGATTTGAACCACCGTACTTCCGAATACACTGCGCCACCTCGCACCATGTGGAGTCGGAACAGGCATATTTCTTAATCCTTGAAGTAAAGATGAAGCTTATTACTCACTTGTCTCGTATGTTTCATTTAATATGAAGAACCGTATGAACAGTCAGTTTCTTTCATGCCACGTAATAAAATTCGATTACTTTCACTCTCCTACATATCAAATACAAACTTCGTAAAAGAAAAAGCGTGACTCATCTGATCTAACATCACTTAGTCTTCAGTTTAATAATATTCTTTTACGCCTAAAAATCGAATACCCTAACAAACACTTCACTACTTTTAAAATTTTGATATTTTTATACGATCTTTCCTAGTTGATAACAAACAAGTAGGAACAGTGAAGTACTGCAGAAGACAAGCGGAGCTTGTTGTTGTGGTCTTCAGTCCGGAGACTGGTTTGATGCAGCTCTCCACAATACACTACCCTGGGCAAGCGTCTTCCACTCCACATAAGAACGGCGACCTACAGCTGTCTGAATCTGCTTACTGTATCCATCTCTTTTCTTCTGCGGTTTTTACCCCACACACTTCCGTCCAACGCTAAATTCACAGTTCCTTGATGTCTAAGAATGTGTCCTACCCATCGATCCCTCCTTTTGGTCAAGGTATGCCAGAAATTCCTTTTCTCCCCAATTATGTTCAGTACCTCCTCATTTGTTACGCGATCCACCCACCTAATCTTCAGCATTCTTCTGTAGCACCACATTTCAAAAGCCTCTATCCTCTTCCTGTCCGCACTGTTTATCGCCCATGTTTCACTCCCACACAAGGCAACACTCCACACAAATGCCTTCAGAAAGGACTTCCTTAGGCTTAAATCAATATTCGATGTTAACAAATTTCTCTTTTTCAAGAATGCTTTTGTACCCATTGCCATTCTGCATTATATATCCTCTGTACTGCGACCATCATTTGTTATTTTACTGCCCAAGTAACAAAACTCATCTACCTCCTTTATTGTTTTTTCGTTACCTAATTTAATTCCTTCAGCAGCACCTGAGTTTTTTCTTAGACTGCACTCCATTATCCCAGTTATGCTCTTCTTATATGCACCTTTCAGCACACTGTATACGATACCTGCTATGGGAAGGTATACATTTCATATTCAAATGAACCGCGAATTTGAGACCAGTGTCAAGCTAGTCAGGCATGGGTCATTTATCTTTGGTTGGAAGCTTATTTTTCGATGGCAGTACTATCGATATTGGAGACGGGACCGTGACTATGTGCAGTTGTCTGCCGACCGCGGTGGCCGAGGGGACTAAGGCGCTTCAGTCACGGTCTGCACGGCCACTAAGGTCGGGGGTTCGAATCCCCCCTCAGGCATGGATATTTGTGCCGTCCTAGTTCGTAAGTAGTTCATAAGTAGTTTGTAAGTTTAGGGACTGATGACCCCGTAGTTAAGTCCCATAAGATTTACAAACATTTTTGTTTTTGCAGTTGTCGTTCCGGCGGCATAGCCAAGGAGATGAGATTTTAAGACTTGAATGGTGAGCCAAGCTGTTTGTTTAAGATATAGAGACGAAAGGTATAGATGACGTTGGAGAAACGATCTTTGGATGTTTTTATAAGGTAAAGTTTTTCATGAAATATTTGGTATGTTTCTATGGCACTACTTGGCATTGTTAGGCTGAATTGATGGCAACAGTAACGGTCGGGAAAGATATTGCTGTTAGCTTGTGGTCTCACGATTAATGCTAGGGACCACTTTCTGTGTTAGGAAAAGTATTTATTGTAATAGTTTAGTTTTGAAATTGCGTTTTTTATGAAATAGGAATTTCATGTGTAGTGTTCTTAAAATATGGTATTGTTGAAACATTGTTTGTGTAAATCGAGTTAAATTTATTGACAGTAAAGAAATTTTTATCTTTGTTTAAAAATAATTTTGTAGGTAGATAAAATATCTGAGTTATATTTTTCTCTGAAAGATTTTAAAATTATAAACAGGACATTGTTAGTAATTTTCATGAAGTTACAGCAGTTAGAAAATAAACCAGATATTTCATTGTTAATAATTAGTTCGAGTTTCTTAAACAGATTACCAGTTTATCGCTCCTCACATTTTTATTAAAAGTGACATAGATGTTTTCTGTATTTTGTTTTCCAGTAGTTAGTACAGCAGGAAGCAGTTTGGTGTTGCGCAAATGTATGAAGTAAGTGAAGGTGAGAAAGAATCAGTTTTTGTCAAGCTTAAAGTTCAGTGGGATTTACAGATTTCAGGGTAGGACAATTCATACAGTGTTCAGGTTAACAAGTGTTTGCACTGAGTCAGATTGCATTGATAAATATTGTGTTCGTTACATTAGGGTAAAGATTGTTAGTTTGTAGGGCCAGAATTATTAACACAGTGATTTTTATTATCAATAATTCTTAGACAGTTAACTTTGTTACATTTTCATACAGAAACAACTAGCAGTTTGTGTCTCATTATTGTAAACATTACGCAGTCAGATAGGTTTTGTAATACCTTTACATTCACATAAAATACAGTTAAAAATACGCAGTCCGAGTAACATAACGTTGTATAAAGGCATTCAGCTATAACAAGTTCAAACACACAGCAGACGGATATTTTGTAAGAGAGAAGGAGAAGCGAGAAACTTTCAACTGTCCATTCAGTTCAACTGCTGTTCCAGACCCTTTTTTGTCTCTGACAGAGTTACTATGTTGTCGGCAAAACGCAATGTTGTTCATTCTTCACCCTTAACTGTAATTCCTTGTCCAAATTTCTCCTTGCTTCCACAGAAAGGGGATTGGCGCCTATCATGCTGATGACAAAGGAATAGTGGCGAGGCACTTGCTCGTCAGCTGTCTGTTCCTAGCGACCGCGCCTATCGCCGCTCGCCCGGACACTACATTTTTTCGCAATCTTTTGAGCTGGCGAAACTGCGTCAGGAATGTAGGAAGTGTGGTGACCACAGTGAGCAGCGAAACCTGTGTGGCGCTGGCAGAAGGCCAGATGCTAGCGCCGGCAGCCGAACTTGTGGAGGACGGCGGCGGGCTCTGTCTCACTGGCCGGCAATTCAGTTATCATACCAAGTTCATCCCTCGCTGGTCAAACTCAGCAGAGAAACTGAGTTCCGCCCTACACGAGGTAACAAATCAACCACGGGAAACATCGTCCTCCAACGGTAGGAACTGAAGGAACAGTCAATACAGTTTTGGACCATTATCGCACGTCTATTCAATCTAAAACTGTTGTAATGAAAACAGACATTAAAGGATTTTCTTCTCGATTATTATAGTCGCTTATAGCGAGCGCAATGTATGAACATCAAGAGTTCACAAGGAGAGGGTCTGACATAGGGGTCAGCGATTTCGATTAAATTTTGCATGTACGTTCTGTATTGAATATAAACAGCGACGTGTTTCGGCTTTTCAATGGACACTCTGTAGTTTTTGAAAAGGAAAAAATAAGGTCAAAGTTGATGACGGAAAATCACGCTTTCAATGCTATACGTCGAAACATTGAAGACTACCAGTTTTTGCTAATACATATGTTGTTGTTGTGGTCTTCAGTCTGGAGACTGGTTTGATGTAGCTCTCCATCCTACTCTATCCTGAGCAAGCATCGTCAGCTCTCAACACAACAGCAACCAACATCCATCTAAATTTTCTTACTATATTCGTTTCTTGGGTTTCCCTCTGCGACTCCCCCCCCTCCCCCCCCCCCCCCCACACACATCCATTCAATGCTAAAACTACTATTCTTTCTTGTCCTGCCAATCTATCCCTTCTTTATTCAAGGTATGCCAAAAATTCATTTTCCCCTCAATTCTCTTCAATACCTCCTAATTACGCGATTACCCATCTAATATTCAGCAGTCTTCTAAAGGACATTTCAAAGGCCCCTATCCTTTTTCCGTCTATCCCGACCGTTAAATTCCTATACCACGAAAATTACGATGCTACAGAGGCGAAAATTTACCGACAGGAAGAAGATGATGTGATATGCAGATGATTACCTTTTCATAGCAATCACACAAGTGTGGCGCCGGTGGCGACACCTGCAACGTGCTGGCATGAGGAAAGTTTCCAACCGATTTCTCATACACAAACAGCAGTTGACCGGCGTTGCCTTGTTAAACGTTGTTTTGACGCCTCGTGTAAGGAGGAGAAATGCGTACCATCACGTTTCAGACTTTGATAAAGGTCGGATTGTAGCATATCGCGATTACGGTTCATCGTATCGCGACATTGCTGCTCGCGTCGGTCGCGATCCAATGACTGTTAGCAGAATATGGAATCGCTGGGTTCACGAAGGCAATAAGAACGCCGTGCTGGATCCTAACGGCCTCGTTTCACTAGCAGTCGAGATGACAGGCATCTTATCCGCGTGGCTGTAACGGATCGTGCAGCCACGCCTCGATCCCTGATTCAACGTATGGGGACGTTTGGAAGACAACCATCTACACGAACAGTTAGACGATGTTTGCAGCAGCGTGGACTATCAGCTCGGAGACCATGACTGCGGTTACCCTTGACGCTGCATCACAGACAGGAGCGCCTGTGATGGTGTATGCAATGAGGAACCTGTATGCACCATTGGCTAAACATCATTTTTGCGGATGAATCCAGGTTCTACTTACAGTATCATGATGGTCACATCCGTATTTGGCGACATCGCGGTGAACGCACATTGGAAGCGTGTATTCGTTCTCTTCATACTGGCGTATCAGTCGGCGTAATGTTGTTCGCATCGACGGCACTTTGAAGAGTGGCTCACATTTCAAATGTGTTAAGACCCATGGCTCTACCCTTCATTCGATCCCTGCGAAACCCTACATTTCAGCAAGATAATGCACGACCGCATGTTGCAGGTCCTGTACGGGCCTTTGTGGATACGGAAAAATGTTCGACTGCTGCCCTGGCCAGCACATTCTCCAGATCTCTCACCAACTTAAAACGTCAGGTCAATGGTGGCTGATTAACTGGCTCGTCAAAATACGCCAGTCACTACTCTTGATGAGTGGTATCTGTACCTGTAGACGCCTTCCAAGCTTTGTTTGACTCAATGCCCAGGCGTATCAAGGCCGTTTTTACGGCCAAAGGTGGTTGTTCTGTGTGCTGATTTCTCAGGATATATTCATCCAAATTGCCCGAAAATGTAATCACATGTCAGTTCTAGTAAAATATATTTGTCTAATGTATATCCGTTAATCATCTGCATTTCGTTACTTCTTGGTGTAGCAATTTTAATGGCCAGTAGTGTATATTCTTTCAAATTCTCAAATAAGCGGGGATAAAAAGGTATATGTTACTTGTACAGATGCAAAGAGCAGTTATAAGAGTTGAATTACATGTTATTTAAACTGTATTAGTTGTTAATGCAATCCAGCAGAAATTTTGAATGGGAATTAATCTTCAGAGAAAGGAAATCAAAACTTCGGGGTTTGCCGACGACATAGTAATCTCTCGGAGACAGCAAGGGATCTGGAAGCCTCAACTGAACGGAATGGACAGTTTCCTAAAAGAAGGATATAACATAGACAACAATAAAACAAGAGTAATGCAACTTAATCGAATTGAATCAAGCGGATGTAAGGGAATTAAATTAGGAGTCAATAAACTCAATAGATCAGTTTTGCCGGCCGCGGTGGACGAGGGGACTGAGGCGCTTCAGTCACGGTCTGCACGGCCACTACGGTCGTGGGTTCGAATCACCCCTCGGGCATGGATATTTGTGCCGTCCTTAGTATAAGGTAGTTGATAAGTAGTTTGTAAGTTTAGGGGCTGATGACCCCGTAGTTAAGTCCCATAAGCTTAACAAACATTTGAACATTTTGAGATCAGTTTTGTTATTTGGGCAGTAAAATGTGATGGAGAGTTGAAAAGAAAGGTCCCCCTGTCGACTGTGTGCAGAGTTCTGTGAGGAAGGAAAAAAATAGAATGAGGCATTAAACATAAGACATACCTTCATTTTTCTTCATAATTTCGACGTACATTGGGACATTTGTCATACCGCATTATAAGATTTTTCCCAGGAAAAACTTCAGAGCGTTGCCTACTGATGAACCATTGCGTCCCAGAAACGGTTAATAGCACTTTACCTGCAGACGGACTGATTTTGAACTTCTTTCGGACATGTGATGACGGATGTTTCCACTCCAGGGATGTGTGTAACGGTGGACCCACGTTTCATCCCCTGTCACAATGCGAAATAGAAAGTCATGGCCATATTCATAATCGATCTCTATGCAATGGTGCTTTAGTGCCAAGCAAGCCCTTATTGACAGACAGCGAACAACTGTACACAGTAAATGCAACAACAGGCCTGTTCGCTGTCTGTCAATAAGGGCTTGCTTCGTACTAAAGCAGGGGTGTGTCACCGTTTTATTTTTTATAACACACATTATTGTGTGTCTTTCAGTTAACATCAAGAGAACCACCACTGAATATGTAATAACAGCTGATTTGAAGTTGCCAGCAGGAATTCTACGACATTTCAAACAGTTGTCTCACCCCCCCTCCCCTTTGCTATTGGTCAGCCATTTGGTAAACCACGAATTCGAGGTCTTTTCCTGCACATGTGCACTGTAGTTTTTAATGTAGGCCTGTCACTTGATGATGGCAACAAGTATTGCCGAAACTAGTAGTGAAACAAAGTAATTTTGCTTTAAATGTGATCTAGGCTACTCTTCTTTAATAAGTGTTTCATTCTAGCTTAGAAAGTGGTTTGACAAATGTCTCATTGTACTTGAAAATTATGTAAAAAATAAAGATATGTCTTATCTTTAATGCCTCATTCTCTTTTCTTTTTCCTTTCTTACACACCTCTGCCCACACTCGACAGGGGAAACGTATTTTCCAACTCCCCCTTGTAACTTCTGATGGCGAATTAGTGATAATATAAATAAATTCAAAATGGCAATGGCAAGAAAATCACAGTTGAAGAAGAGAAATATCTAACAGTTCAATATTAATTTTAATAATGGGAAGTATATTCTGAAGGCATTTGTCTTAGTACAATATGGAGTGAAATGTGGACAATAAACTTGAGACATTAGGACAGATACATTTAAAATTTGGTGGTAGAGAAGATGGGTAGATAGCCTACGTAATGAGTAGTTACTGACCACAAATAGGGAGAAAGGAAAGAATAGATTATAAGATACATTCTAAGACAACAAAGAATCGTAAGTTTACTGTTGGAGGGAAGTGCGAACGGGGTCATCATGCTGCGAACTGAACTCCCGCTTCCGCTATCAGTTCGAGTTCGCCCTCGGGCATGATCGTCCTTAGTGTAAGTTACTTTAAGTAAAGAAACTTCCTGGCAAATTAAAAATGTGTGACGGAACCGGGACTCGAACGTGGGACCTTTGCCTTTCGCGGGCAAGCGCCCTACCGACTGTGCTATGCCGACACGACTCACGATGCCGACTCACGATGCCCCGGTTCCGGCACACAATTTTAATTTGCCATGAAGTTTCATATCAGCGCACACTCCGCTGCAGAGTGATAGTTTCGTTCTTACTTTAAGTAGTTTGTAAGAGTGGGGACTGATGACCATAGAAGTTCCATTAGGTTTACTAACATTTGAACAGTTTGGGGATACAAATCTGAGACAGAGGGACGAATAAAGCAGGTTGAAATAGATGTGGGTTGACGAATTTATTCAGAGATGGAAAGGCATTCATAAGACAGGGTAGCACGGAGAGCTACATTAAACCAGTCACAACCACGTAGGGCCTTAGTCAAGCACTTAACACATTTGGGAGGGTGACACTATCTGTCAGAGAAAGTAACAAAATTGAACTTATAATTCCTATCACTGATTCGAGCTCCAAATTAAATACGGAGTGAACTTATACCAAACTCAGAACGATAGATTAATCAGTTACAAATGCGTCTAATTTGTTACTATATTCATGTATTAAATTAAATTTCACAACTCACTACAGAGGTATTATCTAAAGAGAGGGTCGTAAGTTGGAAGTGGCAGGGTACTATTTGCGCCCTTCGTTTAGTGCACAAAAAGCTCTAAAGATGGTGAAATGACGCTTGTTTTCTGGACATTGTTTCAAATCGTCGTTGAAACAAAGAGTTGCCGAGGGAAGTCAGGTTTTGTACGTGTATTAGTTGCTTGAGATCATCGCACGTGAGGCCCGTAATTCTTTGCCTGTAAGCAGTGGGAATACTCGGTCACTCCTTCCACCAAGTTAGGCTGACTGCAAGAAGCTCTTCCTGCTCCGCGCAAGTTCGCTGCAGTCCATGTGTCTAGTCTTTAAATAACCGGGAGAGCTGCTCTCCAGCCCATTCCGTTGCAGTCGCAAGGGGTACCGACAAAGAGGAATTTAGCGCCGGTTAGTGGCTGGTGCTTCCCATTAGCTTTGGACCAGCCTTGTCTTATCCGAAACCAAACGTTACGTTTAGAGATACGAATCACTCCGATATTGCGTCGGTTGCTATGTGCTACTGCTGCAATTGCACCACAAGATTATGGAGCTATAAACCGTCATGTGGGAGCTACCATTGTCTGAACCGTGTTACTGTGATCGTACGTACAACCCGTGGCTAGTTTCTTCTGCTGTAGAGACAAGTGCTATTTCATATTTCATTCCTATGCGCTCTCCGGGCATTGGTCTGTGTTCTGAGGACGCTACTGATGCGTGATCGCTTCTACTTTCGATGTGTCCTACAGAAAGTCAATTTCTTGTACAGCGGCTGTATTCAGTGAGCAATATTTCATGGAATTTTTTGTCAAGCCTACCTCTCATATTTAATCTTCTTGTAAGTTGACTCCATAATGGAAAATATGCCAGCCCACCACAATGTTGCAAATAAAATAAGAAATTTTGCGCTTGGTGCGATATGAAATATTTATTTCAGAAAATTACATATCGATTCCTTTCCCATGATGGAACATCATCAGTGCAGATTTCGAGAAATGAAAACTCATGTACTGCGCATTCAACTTTTAATAGTCAGTCCCGTAAAACAATAAAAAGGTCTTTCTACTACATTCTACAAGTTCAGTTATTTTGAACTTGTAACATGTTTAGTCATTTCAAACTTGTACTAGAAAGACCTTCTTATTGTTTTGTGGATCTGAAAATGTTTTATGCGGAGAACATGAGTTCTCCCCACTCGAAATCTGCGCTGATGATGTTCCATCATGGGAACGAAACAGAAATGTGATTTTTAAAAATAAATATTTAATATCGCACCACCAAGCTGAAAATTTCTTATTTTAATTGTCATATTCAATCGTCTGTAGTTTCGCCGCTGTCCTTTCTGCAAATCATTTCTCTACAACGCAACGAACCACCTGGTATGAGAAACTGAGACGGAATATATGCAGGTGAGTGATTTGTAATATACAATGTTAATCGTTGCTTATTTGAAGACTAATTCTTCCAATAATCAGTGTTAAAGCAATTTATTTCATCACATTCACTGACTATTCCATCGGTGCTTGTCAGCATATTTTATCCATTATGAATTAAACATACAAAATAATCGTGAGAAATTCTGCAAAGTTATTAGTTTACGAACCGGTTTTCGGCTGTTACGCCATCATCAGATAAACATTACAATTTTCAAAGGTCATAAGTTGGTAGATACATAACTTTCAAGGTTTAAAACTAACCTGAGGGAAATTACTAAATTCCTGTTGTGGAGTTAATTCCTGAGACAGAGATTTCATTTACTAAGTGCGCCTCGGTGCCGTGGCGCAGCGCGTCCGGTCTGGGGGCTTGACGCCCTCTGTAATAAAAAAAGCTGAGGCAACCATTCAACGAACAAACACGAACAAACTGAACGAACGACCACGAACCATAGATCTACCAGCTGCAAAAAATGGTTGCACAATGGTAGAGTGCCAGGCTACAAATCCAAAGGTCGCGGGTTCGCTTCCCGGCAGGTTCTAGGATTTTTATCTGTCACTTTCCACTTCTTTCACCTCTGGCAGTATTACTCCTGTGAAAAATACCGAGTAGCACCGTGGTTCGGAACCCACGTTAAACTGTAGGTCCCCCTATAACTGGCTGGGTAAGTCAGTTCGAAGGTCGGAGGAAGGCAACGGCATACCACCTCCAAACAGGGCCATGCCTAGTAAAGCACTGTGGTGTTCAAACCAATCTTCGGATTGTTGGTTGCTTTACCTTTTTTACCCATCAGATGAACTCATGTTTGATGTTTGTACAGCTTATGGGACTTAACTACGAGGTCATCAGTTCCTAAACTTACAAACTACTTATCAACTTGCTTATCCTAAGGACGGCAAAAATATCCGTGCCCGAGGTGGGGTTCGAACCCCCGACCGTAGGAGCTGTGCACACCATGACTGGAGCGCCTCAGTCCCCTCGGCCACCGCGGCCGGCTCAGATAAACTCACCAACAAGTGTCGCTGTCGAGGGTGAAGTAGGAATGAAACATGTCACCGTACTGGATTGCCACAATATTAAAACTAGAAATGGATCCATTCTTTTCACAGATTGCCTTGGCGTTTCGCAACAGCGTATCGAAGGCCTATCATATGTGAAGAGACACGGCAACTACCGTGGAACTTGTATGTATTGGTAATCGTGGAAGAAAAGCTCGAGCTGGGATTCGTAAGGGTGTTGGTTTTGGGACCAATATTCGTTCATACACCGTAGATTTAACGTAGTACTTAAAGATAAAATCAAAATCTTACAACTGACCCAGTGGAATTCCACATTTATGCTTTTATTTTCTATGGGCCTTTATAAATTGATTTTTGTTTCGTATGGCCAGCCCAAAGCATGATACGGTGAACAGCGGTTTATGCAGGCACGGGCTGGAACGTTGCCATGGTGACAGATGGTCGGCTACACAGTGGGAAAACAAAAGGCTGCCCCTCACTGCGCCGCGTAAGCAGAGCGGAATTTCACTTTCTTCCTGTATGGCGGGGCCGCCACAGTACATTTGCAAGTTTTAACCATTTACGAATCTATGTAATAATTTCAGCATTACTATAGAACATCACCATCGTTTCAGAAGTCGAATACAAAAGACATTCTTCTTGGACACTGATTTTCAGGTAATGGCGTGCTGTCTTCTAAAATTATCCGTGATGCCGTTACAGTGAGATATATACCAATCACTAGATGGCTTCTGTGAAGGGGCCACGCAACTCGGTCCTGTTGCTCGCTTTGTGATGATAAGTGGTGAGCCGCAGTAGCTATGTTTAATTGTATGTTTATCGTGTGGAAATTTTCCGCTAATCATGGTAAATTGTGGTAGCTATAGTTAATTGGCGGTTGGCCGAGAATTTCCGACTGGACAAATTTGAGACAGAACTTGATTCTGTCAGTATGTTTCGATACGTAGAAACGGTGTTCAGCGAAGGGCATTATTTGATATCGCGATATAAATGTATCATACACTACTGGTCATTAAAGTTGCTACACTAAGAAGAAATGCAGATAATAAACGGGTATTCATTGGACGAATATACTAGAACTGACATGTGATTACATTTTCACACAATTTGGGTGCATAGATCCTGAGAAATCAGTACACAGAACAACCACCTTTGGCCATAATAGCGGCCTTACTATGCCTGTACCTTACAGGTTCAGATGCCCATGCAGCAACAAGACGATACCACAGTTCATCAAGAGTAGTGACTGGCGTATTGTGACGAGCCAGTTAATCGTCCACCATTGATCAGACGTTTTCAGTTGGTGAGAGATCTGTAGAATGTGCTGGCCAGAGCAGCAGTCTAACACTTTTCGTATCCATAAAGGCCCGTACAGGACCTGCAACAAGCGGTCGTGCATTATCCTGCTGAAATGTAGGGTTTCGCAGGAATCAAATGAAGAATAGAACCACGGGTCGTAACACATCTGAAATGTAACGGCCACTGTTCAATGTGCCGTCGATGCGAACAAGAGGTGACCGAGACGTTAACCACCCCATACCATCACGGCGGGTGATACGCCAATATAGCGATGACGAATACACGCTTCCAATGTGCGTTCAAATGCTTTTAGATCTTATGGGACTTAACTACGGGATCATCAGTCCCTAAACTTACCAACTACTTATGAACTAGATATTACTAAGGACGGCACAAATATCCATGCCCGAGGGGCGATTCGAACCCCCGAAAGTAGTGCAGACCGCGACTGACGCGCCTCAGATCGCTTGGCCACCGCGGCCGGCCAATATGCGTTCACCGCGACGTTGCCAAAGTCAGATGCGACCATCATGATGCTGTAAACATGACCTAAATTCATCCGAAAATATGACGTTTTGCAATTCGTGCACCCAGGTTCGTCGTTGCGTACACCATCGCAGGCGCTCCTGTCTGTGATGCAGCATCGAGAGTGAACGTGGCCATGCCTTCGACCTGCTAGTCAATGCTGCTGCATACGTCGTCGAACCGTTCGTGCAGATGGTTGTTGTCTTGCAAACGTCCCCATCTGTTGACTCAGCGATCGAGACATGGGTGCACGATCCGTTACAGCCATGCGGATAAGATGCCTGTCATCTCGACTGCTAGTGATACGAGGCCGTTGAGATCCAGCTCGGCGTTCCGTATTGCCCTCCTGAACCCACCGATTCCATATTTCCCAAACGCAAGCAGCAATGTCGCGATGCGATAAACCGCAACCGCGATAGGCTAAAATCCGACCTTTATCTAAGTCGGAAATGTGATGGTACGCAATTCCCCTTCTTACAAGAGGCATCACAACAACGTTTCACCAGACAACTGCTGTTTGTGTATGAGAAATCTGTTGGAAACTTTCCTCATATCAGTACGTTGTAGGTTTCGCCACCGGCGCCGACCTTGTATGAATGCTCTGAAAAGCTAATCATTTGCATATCACAGCATTTTCTTCCTGTCGGTTAAATTTCGCGTTCGTATCACGTCATTTTCGTGTAGTAATTTTAATGTGTATATGTGTAATATGTATATTGACGTGGCCTCATATTCAACTGCTTCACTGATAAAAACAAAAAAGAGTATTAGTAAAAAGACTTTTATTCCAAGTTAGTAGAACTATTTCCTCATTGTGCCATATTCTAGCGACAAGCACTGTGAGCTGCACATCGATAAACATACAAGGAAGGATACAAGTCAGGAGAGTTCTCATTAACGTTCTTTTATGGGGCACTATACCGTTATTGGTAATCCTTGGCAACACTGATACGTATTTATATAAGGTAATATGCGGGGAAGTGCAGTTGTGTTGTAGAGGGGTACGTGTTTAAGACGGTCAGTGCAGTCACTCTTCCCTTAAGTCACGGTGGCTTAGTGGATGGTACGAATAATGACGTACTTGGCAAGGATTTTTCCGATGCCAAGAGCGACTGCGGACAGAATCCAAGCATCCTTTGGACATCACGTGAACCAAGGACATCTTTTCAAAGTCAGCTACCCAGCGATCTCACTCCCGGTGTTGCGCGTTGGACTGGGACCCACCAATGTGTATGTTAAGGCTATGGCTTTGTTTACAAGACGATGGAAACGGGACCCCAGCAGTCTGATCGCTTTTCTCTCACGGAAATTGCACCACCCAATCTGCACCCACAGATAGATCTCCACCGTATCGTCGTGGCAACGTTCCACTGCGATACTGAAATACAATTATCTCAGTCGGATACTACGGTCGGGGGTTCGAATCCCCCCCTCGGGCATGGATATTTGTGCCGTCCTTAGTATTAGCTAGTTCATAAGTAGTTTGTAAGTTTAGGGACTGATGACCCCGTAGTTAAGTCCCATAGACTATACAAACATTTTAAGTTGAAATCAACGTAGATGAACTACTTTCTTCTTTCGCTGGCAGCGGTGGCCGAGTGTTCTGCAGCGCGTCAGTCACAGTCTGCACGGCCACTACGGTCGGGGGTTCGAATCCCTCCTCGGATATGGATATTTGTGCCGTCCTTAGTATTAGCTAGTTCATAAGTAGTTTGTAAGTTTAGGGACTGATGACCCCCGTAGTTAAGTCCCATATGCTCTACAAACATTTGAACATTTTCAGACGGATACTACGCATAGATAACCTACCTGCGGTCCGTAAGGTGTACGGAACCCTCTTGATGAAACAGCGATGGAACATTGTCGAAAGCAAACAACCAATGGTTGACTGGAATGCAGTCTGGTGTAACGTACACTCGCCTAACTGTACGACTGGGACACGGACTACATGGTACTACTACGTGAACGGAAAATACCCCACACAGTGACGTATGCACAACATTCACACGATTCGTAATCATTTCATTATACTTTTCACTTTCACACATATAAAACTATACGCAGACGTCTGAGGTTCACATTTCCTTCTGGGGAGGCATGGGGCGGCGTCAGGAAGGGCATCCGGCCTCCCCGTAAATATTAACAAGCTAACCTGGATTTAACTTATGTGGGCCCTGCATGTGCGGAAATATGGCTGAAGAGAAATCACTGACGTCCGTTTGCAACAGGATTTTAGAACACATACAATTGACCCTTAATAGTGATAAGTGTAAAGTCATCGATTTCATTTATACGATGAGTTAAATGTACATGCTGTAAATTCAACTAAATACCTAGGAGCAACAATTAAAAACATCTTCATTTGGAAAAAAACACACAAAAATTGTGGGGAACGCGAACAAATGGGTACAGGTGCAACAGTTCTACTAAAGAAACTGCCTAAACTACACTTGTGCTTCTTATTCTGTAATATTTCTGCACATTGTGGGATCCACACCAGGTGGGACACACGCACAATGTAGAGAAAGTTCAGAGAAGGGTAGCTCGTTTTGTATCATCCCGATATAGAGGAGAGAATGTCACTGAAATGATGGACGAGCTAGGGTAGAACTCAGTAAAAGAAAAGATTCGTTGCGACGAGATCTATTTGAGAAATTTCTTCCGGATACGAACATATTAGCACCCACTACATAGGGAGACGTGATCTTCATAATAAAATAAGAGAAGTCTGATCGAAAGTGGATTTAGGTGTTCGTTTTTCCCGCGAGCTTTTAGAAAATGGAACTGTAGAGAAAGATCATGAAAGCGGTTTGTGGACACTCTGCCATGCACGTCAATGTGACTTGCGGAGTACTTACGTAGATGTAGAACCGAAGACGAAAAAGGTCGTCAACAGCTGTGCTATTTATTCATTAAAAGAAATGACATGACAACACTATTTTGGAATAAAAAAGTAGCTAACCTATGAATCTGAACCCTACTTACTTTCCTTTTAGTTCTGTACAGCCACGAGTTACTCATTAATTCACTGTTATTTATTTATTAATGAATAGTTCTTATTTTACTTTGAAAGGAAGCGAAGCACTATAGAACGATACGACCCATTGATACGGAGTTGCTAACCTAACAATAACAGACCGTCACTATTTACACAGGTCGAAAGCACTGCAGTCGTCTATACTGTTTTACATTGAGTTCACTGGTTAACATGTAGGCAGTGCTACCAACTTGCACCTAAATTTATTAAACTACAAGTTGTTCGCATTACTTTCTGCAGCCCTTTAATTAGTTGTATTTGTGTCTTGCATTTTAGTTCTCTTCTAGTTGAGTGTATGATAAGTTGCCAACAACGAGTCCGTCTTCAATCATCTCTCTTTTTTATTTAACGGCCCGGGCAGCTTATATCGTAAACACGCAGGTATTTTTGTGCTGCCAGAATTAAGAGCTCGCTGTCCACATAATCCATGTCGCGTATCAGCAGTGAAATATTCCCCGCGGAGCGCGCGACGAGCTTAACGCCAGCGTGAAAAATTGCCCGCCCGGCCCCTCAGGCGTCTGGAATTCCCGCCGGAAAATAGACCGGGGCTCAGCGTTCTCGCGAGAGGCCTTGGAGACCAGGCCCACTCATAACAACAGAGGCGCGCGTTCCACCCATTGATCTCAATACAAACTGGATGTATAACTCCGGTATCTGAGCATAGAACTACAGCGTGCCTGCACATTCAGATGTTTTCCACGCGTTTTCGCGTTGTCCGCCATGTTTAAATTTGGCATAAGAATTTCCGTCAGCTATTACGTGACGAAGAATTGCTTGATTACCTCTTGATATGAAATTTATCTCAATATGCGATGTAACGGGCTAATATGGAAGCGTGATCGAAACATATTTTCCTCTCGTTTTCTTGTAATACTTCGTAGCAGGCATATTTGAATTTGGCAAGAAACTAAATATGAACATCTATTGCTGGCACGCTCAGACAACTGAAGTTCAACATCCACGTAGTATAGAGATCACTGGTTGCACCGCTGTGTGGGAACTTGAAAGGTGGGGAACGGTCCGGGTATGTCTGTATGAAACTGCGAGAAAGGCAAAATACCAACAATTGAAGACCTAACATTCTAAATATGCTAAGTACCATTTTTTTTTCGCTCTAAAGGTGCTAGATCAATGTGAGTATATTATATTAAAAGCGCTTTGTCATATGACAAATGTAAGAGGTTCTTACAGTCATCAACAGATAGTATTGGCGTTAATTCCACAGCCTTCTTCGTACTAAATGTGCTCGATAATCAACTGCTGTGTTCATGTTCACGACAACAGTAAAGCAATAATGTGTTTATGGCATGAGGGTGAAGGGTCCCGAGAAACTGACAGCATAGCATCATGTCTGTTCCGTGTCTTGATTTGTATTAAAAGTAGCATACTGTCATTGTAACTGGTAACAAAAGGAAACTTGTGATCTGCAGTAATAACTGCAGCGGACAAAATAAAAACCGTGTACTCATATATATGTACATGTTCGCAGTGGCTTGTGGTCTATTTGAGTGTATAGTACATAAGTATCTGGTATCTGTTTTCAGGCCACGGTTTCCTATCTTGTAACGGATATTTTGCCTTAATAGAAAAGAGCAAGAAGGTAGTTAAATGTTACGTACCTCATGATTTACAAGAAGTAATTACTTCAGCACGCCCTTCTCTCCCATTCACAACACTCAGAATGGAAGAAAAGAACTTTACTGACTTCCCGGATGCTGCTGATAAAGTTATCAACACAACGAAGCCAGACATCACTTCTGCTGCACAAATTAAAATCACGTCACCTGGAATCGTGTACATCAAAAGGACATTCAGTGAAATTGAACAGTGGGGAAAGTGTAAACATCCCAAATAAAGCCAAAACTGTGGATGATTTCATTCATACACGGCTATCAGTGTTGCCACGTGTTCCACAATTGTCAGCTGGGAAAAAAAAATGGACTTGCTTGCTACGGTACCCTTTATACGTCATCGTCATCGTATGTTTGTTACTGATTTGTGTAAAGATGCTGCAAACTGTAGATATTTGTTTCACATTATTTCATTTCATATTTTTAGATACGTTTTGTCAAGAGGTACAGCTTCGTACCACTGTTGAATTTAGCTCATTTAGTCTGAATAACGCAATGTATAAGACACCTTCTACTTTTACGTTTTTAATTTTCTTCATCTCGCCAATTCTATGCAATTTTCGCTTGACTTACTGTATATTTTGTATTAACTGGATGTTAATAAACGGTATATTACTATAAAATGTGCGTATCAATTTCATACCATAAACAATACTGTTTTTGCTTTACCTCAGCACTTAATTTTTGGTCAGCACATTTAGAATGTTAGGTCTTCAATTAACGGTCCTAGTGCTAGACATGCAACAGATCAGCAGAACCGTGGCGACGTGGTTTCGTGGTTCAAAACCGTCACCCAAATTCATATCGAAAGTCAGTGTCAGTTGCCGAATTATTTTTATTTTAATGACGCGTTTCGCCTTCTTGAGGCATCATCAGATAATGGAAACGATATATGGTGAGCTATCTGTCATCATTGTTAAATACAAATTTTGGCCTTACACGACTATGACGATAGGTTTCCTTCCTGGATGGTTTATATTACAATGATGACAGATAGCTCATCATATATCGTTTACATTATCTGATGTTGCCTCAAAAGGGCTAAACGCGTTAATTAAATAAAGAAAATTCTGCAACTGAGACTGTATTTGGGGATAAATTCATAACCTGTCGCTGTACCAGCCACCGGTATGGAATGGAACCAACACCATTTTCATCTTCTCAGTGACCAAAGTCAGAGGCTCCCACTTTTTAAATTAAAAAAAAAGTTCAATTAATTAAATAATTTTTTTTCTTGATTACGCTGATGCACTTCTTCAGTGAGTGACGACCATGAGCTTTGGGGACGTGTTCTTTCGGATATGTGACAATTGCACCCAGTGACATTTGCACCCAACCACAAATATGTGACATTTGCACCCAGTCTGACTGGAAACTACTTGCTTACTGCGTCACGACCTACCTGCAGCCCGTACCCTCGCTAAGCCGCTCCTGAGGACGCGTTAATTACACGCCGCCCTCACCCCCGGGAGTCCTCGCTCACATGAAACGATCTCTCGACACAGTCTGCCTGCAGTCCCAAGGTCCTTGGTCATCTCAGCAGATGAGTGCTAACTGTCAGTACGATTCTGACTATCGTAGTGCAGCTTTTGTGATTGTGAGTTTATAGGTTCGATATGGAGATACCAACGACCAACAAGGGTAAGCCATGTGGCCACTATGAAGGCCACTCTTACATCATAAAAAGAAGCAAAGCAGACAGAACAGTGATTTGGCGCTGTTCAAAACACAGAACAACGCACTGTCCAGGAAGCCTTAAGACAGAGGACTGTGTGGTGCTTAGTGCAAACGAGCATCAGTGTGGAGCACCTGATGATGCTCGCTTAGAAGTACAAAAGACTATTAGTCAGGCGAGGAAGAGATCACGACAAGAACAGACTCTGATTGCAAAAATATACATCAAAGAGTTACGTGACTTGCACAATATATATATATCAGAGTTGGAAGGTAAACGAAAGAAAACAAACTGTATGAAGCTAGATGAAAGGATGGAAAAAATTCTATCAAAGTACGAAGAAGGTCTTGTCTGAAAGCACTCTCCTACCTCCAAAAACTTGAGAACTTTATAGATGTCTCGTTAGACAAAAGAGCCTGGAAAAATTTTAATAAATGTAAAATTAAATTAAAAAAAAACACTTTAAACAAGAATAGAAATAAACGAAAAGGTATATAAAAATTAAAAAAAAAACTGATTTCAAACACGCCTAAATAGCAATTTACTTCTTCCATTTATCCAATCCAAAGCGTGG
Source organism: Locusta migratoria (assembly GCA_026315105.1). Lineage (NCBI taxonomy): Eukaryota > Metazoa > Arthropoda > Insecta > Orthoptera > Acrididae > Locusta > Locusta migratoria. Next base: position 352,596,066 of record CM048750.1, read on the forward strand.
ATAAAAGTGTGATGGTAGTCGGTTTATTACGTATAATCGGTAGACAGAACATGGTGTCTCTGATTCAGTCACGAATTTTTATTTAGGATCAGTTTCAGGACAAGCCAATCATCTGGAAAACAAATAAAACCTTCTTTTTGAGTCGTCAATAGGGATGCAACATCGCTCCGAAAAACATCATGTTCAGACAGAAAAACATCGATGTTAAAAAAACATCGCAGAGAAAACAAAGATGTTTGAAAATATCACTATTTTTTCGGTGTTTTCATACTTTCTAGAAATATTACGGAAAGCATACTGAAACGATTTTATTTTTCGGTATCATAATAACTGAAAGCAAGGTCAGAGACATTTTGAAACACAAATGAACTGGAAATAATTACCTGTGTCTATACAAATCCCGACTTAGATATGACGTTAGCGGTGGGTTGCTTGTAATTTGGTATTAAAATGTGAGGTATCTGCCTCAATATGTTCTTTGTATAGACTACGAATTCACAGCGAAATGGCAGATTTGAATGAAAACGAAGTTGAATTGGGATTTAAATCGATGTGTTGATTACGTGTGAAATAACTTGCGTTTCGTTTTCGTACTGCATTTCTTAGTTGTCGATGTGGAGAAGAATTAAACAAACATTATGTATCTATCATTTATTTTTTAATCATGTACGTATTTTTAAAACAAATAGGTCTATTCCTCGATGACGTTTATAAAATCATGTACGTAGTAGAAATGGAGATATGTTATCTGTGTTATACGTACTTTAAATTTGTTGTCTTCTGTCTCGAATTTTTCGGTCGATATTTATTTGATTTTTAACTGAAGTTTCGACAACACGATATCAGAGTCTGATTATGGTAACACTATCGAAGTTTTGATTCCAACGCTGTTGGAGGATGAAATTTCGGCAATTCCAGCCGACCGTTTGGGCGAAACATCTGGTTTATTATCGAACGTCGACATAAAAAAAAGGAGACAGACGCCAGCAGGCAGTAAGTCAAATAATATCCACAAGTTCTTTCTTCCAGATCAGGATTTGGGATATGTTTTTGAAATATCTGCATTCTCCAGTGTCGTAAAGGTCCAATAAGTTCTACGGTCATGTGCACCATTTCATTCAATGTTTTAATTAAGTGCTATTTTTTTAGCCGACCAAACACAGCATATAAAATCCTCTTATGAACACACTACTTACACAAAAATCGATTAGGATGGAAAAATATTTGTTTACTAAAGATTTCGTCTATGGATAATGTCTATTTTCATGTCTTAAATACAGACATACTTATCCGTGTGAATGTACTTGGTTCACTGACTCTATCCATTTGAGAAGATAATTAGTGGTTCGTTTTAAGGACAGTAATTTATTAATAACTGTTATTTATTTTGGAAGCTAACCACACATTCGAAAATTGTCACTTATTCGGAAATAAACAGCCTAATATTTGTTTCTACCTTATTTTTCTAATCAGGCGGAAATGTAAATAACATACAATATTGTAGAACATCCCTTTAATATACAGTAAAAAGGCTTAGAACCAGGGTTTAACGGTGTCGATAGTTTTCGACTTCTTTCGCCGATACATCGGCGTTACATCGGCGATGTATCGGCGATACGTCAGTAATAAATCAGCAATACATCGGCGATATATCGCTGTTCATAACATCGATGTTAACATCATAGATGTTTTCAAGACATAGATGTATCGTTTGCATTCCTAGTCATCAGTCGTCTGCCTGGTTTGATGCGACCTGCCACCAACTCCTCTCCTTAGCCAATCGTTTCATTTCAGAGTAGCATTACAACCAACATCCCCAATTACTTACTGGATGTAATTCAATCTTTGTTTCCCCTAGTGATGTAAAATGCCTCGACATTTATAAGTTGGGGCAAATTCCCAGAATAAATGCCTGGGCAAATGCCCAAACTTTCGTAAGTACCCAGGCATTTATAGATTTAAAAGATAATCTTACGAGCAGTACCTAAAATAAAAATTAACGTGATAATTTGTACTACTCTCTCAATTCTCTTCTGTTCTCATTTCCCAGCTGTCCAAGTTTCGCAAACATATAATGTTGTGTTGCAAATTTCTGAGTAATTTTTGCCTCAATTCCAGGGCGATGTTTGACAGCAGTAGATTTCTCTTTCCCATGAATGCTCACTTTTCTTGTGCTAGTCTACTTTTTATGTCCCCCTTGGTTCTTCCGTCGTGGGTTAGTTTACTGCAAAGGTAGCAGAATTCCTTATCTTCGTGTATATTGCGATCACCGATTTGGATGTTATTTTCTCGCTACTTTTATTTACGATAATGCTCATGTCTTTCGTCTTTCTTTAGTTTAACTACAATCCATGATCTGTGCTCATTAGTCTTTTCATGCTATCCAACAGATCCTGTAATTTTCCTTCACTTCGACAGACGATAGCGATGATATCAGTAAATTTTATCATTAATATCCTTTTATCACAGCCTCTTCCTTATTTCTGACATTACGTCTTCATTGCGCAAGTGAACAGTGATGACGACAGTTAACAACCTTTTCTCACCCCCATTTTTATCTGAGCACTTTGTTCTTGACTTTCGACGGTTATTGTATGCACTTGGTTCTTATACAAGCTATGTATTACCCGTCTTTCCCTACAGCTTAGTTTTCACAGAATTACGAACATCATGCAGCACCTTGCATTATTGAAGGCGTTTTATAGGTCACAAATCTTATGAATATATTTAGGTTCTTCTTTAAGTTCGCTTCTGTTATAAATTTCAGTATTGCCATCGCGGCCACGCATTGCTGTAATGCACGGCCTATGTTAGTGCGACCTCACAGCCCTCGGCTCTTCTACCTGCCAGCCAGAGATCGGACGGGGAGATTAGTGGACCGCCCCTCGACCAGAACTGGGTGCTAATGTCACTGGGTGCAAATGTCACTTGATGCATTTGTCAGGACACCGTTCTTTCAATGCTTAACAGATATCTGCATCTACATCTACAATGGGATACTCTGCAAATCACATTTAAGTGCCTTTCAGAGTGTTCATCGAACCACCTTTATACTATTTATCTCCCATTCCATACTCCAATAGCGCGCTGGAAGAAATAACACCTGAATCATTCCGTTAGAGCTCTGATTTCTCGTATATAAATGTGATGATCATTTCTACCTATGGGAGTCAAAAATATATTTTCGCATTCGGAGGAGAATGTTGTACGATCACATAACATTGCAATCTTCTCTAAATCATTTTCTGTATCGGGAACACGTATATGGAACAATCTTCCTCAAAAGTTAAGAGAGATAAAATCAATTCAAAACTTTAAATGACAGCTAAGAGTTCACCTTCTGTCACAATAGCCATCTTTTTCTCCACTTACCAGTCTGTAGCCCACTGTTGTCAATTCCTCCTCCCCCCATAAATGTTTCCCTTTCCTTTCGTCAGCAGAGATCTCTATTCATATATATCTCCACTTCCTCACATCCATTGGTATTGTCATTTTTCAATCTTCTCCTCTTTCACTAATCATTTTCCCCCTTCTGTTCATATGAAACTTAATTCAAATGTGTTAAACATCTATCTCCGTGTAAATATCTCTTGTTATTATAGGTTTACTTAAATTTTTGTGTTCATTATTATTATATAATTACTATTATTAGCATTATCATATATTGTTATTATTAATGTTATTAATACCGTGTTTTTTGTAATTAAATCCTTTGTTTATGTCGTTCCTGATCAGATGTAATAGAGGGCCCTATGTCCCTAATTTGGTGAGGTTAAATAAATAAATAAATAAATGTTGGTGATTGCAGTTTCGTAAGTAGACCACGCCACAGCGATAAACACCGTTGTTGTAATGTTTCCCATCACAGATCCTATATCATTTCAGTGACGCTGTCTCCCCTGTATCGCGACAATACACAACGAGCTGCTCTTCTTTGGACTCTTTCGATAACTTCCGCCAAACCCACTTGATAAGGATCCCACACTGGGCAACAATACTCCAAATCAGGACGGACAAGCGTAGTGTATGCGACCTCTTTAGCAGTTCTGTTGCATGTTTTAAGCGTTCTGCCAGTAACCCACAGTCTCTGTTTCGCCTTTTCTACATTATCTACTCGTCCTTTCCAGTTTACATCTGATGTAATAGTAATTCCTAGCTATTTAGTGGAGTTCAAGGCCTTCAGATTTGATTGATTTATCTAGTAAACGAAGTTTAACGGATTTTTTTTTTTTTCGTACTCATATGGACGACTTCACACTTCTCATTATTTAGAGTCAATTGCGAAATTTAACACCATAGTGATTTCTTGTTTAGATCGTTCTGCAGTTGGTTTTGATCTTCAGATGACTTTACTAGACGATAAATGACGGCGTCATCTGCAAACAACATAAGAGAGCTGCTCAGATTTTCTTCCAAATCGTTTATGTAGATAAGGAACAGCAGAGGACCAATAACACAACCCTGTGGAACGCCAGATATCACCTCTGTTTTAGTCGATGCCTTACCATCGATTACTAAAAACTGTGTCCTCTCTGACAGGAAATCTTCTGTCGAGTCGCAAATAGTACCTTACTGTTCTTCGAAATGGTCACCTCCCATAACTATGCACCGCTGAGTTCCGTGATACAGGTGCTGGAACCTATGCAACAAGTCTTCCTTTGTGGTGGTGTTGAAAAACCTTGTCACGTTTCGTTGGATGCGAGGAATATCGTGAAATTTCTTTTCTGTCGAAGGACGTTTTGGTCGTGGTAACAGGAAGAAGTCACGAGGACCGTTGTCGTGGAACTTGAAGATCCACCATAATCGCGATGTCAATTCTCCCGAACTACCCATTTCGTCGACACAAACTCGCTTTGAAAGGAAAGTGTTTTGGCGATATACTTATCCACCGAAACGTGAAAAAGCTTTTCACCACCATCCCAAAGGAAGACTTCATATAACGTTTCCAGGACATTTATGGCAGAGCTCAGTGGTGCATAGTTATGGGAGCTGACTATTTCTAAGGACAATAAGGTAACTATAATTTATAATTCATCCACGTTAAAGTTACAGGATTATTCATCAAACTTCATTGTGAGTGGTTGTATACTATATCAATAGAACCTCCTGTTCGAAAACACAGTGAGCTAAAGGTAATAGCAATACTGTCAATCAAGAAGGTAAATAATGTGTATGCAGATGATTTAGGCGTGATAATAAGGAGTGACGACGACATTCAAAATTTTGGAAACGAGACATACCCTTGAAATAATTTATTGTCTGATTATCAGTCAACAGGTGAAACTGGATTTTTACAATAACATGTTTCGATTCTTCAGGTTCACCTTCAGAATCTTTGTAGTTGCGTTTGCAACACGTCTCGTCATACTTGTCATAACGTAGACGAGACTTGTTGCTGTCGCAACTACAAAGATTCTGAAGGATCGAAACATGTTCATGTTAAAAAGGCCAGCTGCAACTGTTGACTGATAATCAGACAATAAATTACTTCAAACATTATAGCAGTTGCTGACTCTCGCAAGTCGATTATGCCGACTATAGTAGAAACATACCTTTATTCGAGTGCCTCCGGCGTCCAAGTGAATAAAACAAAAAGTTCACAGTCAGTCCTATGAACGACCTGATTTGGACTGGGCTAGCTCCACATACCATCATAAATTATTAGGTGTTACGTTTTATAAATGTCCACTCCAGACGACCTCTGTCAGCTGGAAGGAAAACTTACATCATCTGAGGTCTAATTGAAGATCAAACAGACCTCAATTTCATGCAGAAGGTACAAATGACTAACATCACTTTTCAATTAAAGGCAAAGTACCTTGGGCAAGTTTTGTCTGTCCTATTGGTCATAGCAAATGTATTATTCTTATAAATATAAAACAGTCTAGAGTGCATATGAATTTTTATTGTCCGTTAGTTTAGACCAAAAGTTAGGTTATCTTCAGGATGTTGTTTCGACATGGAGCGGAGCAACATCTTGCAGATGTCCCTACATTTAGTCGACACTAGCTGATGATAAAAAGTAAATTTTATATTAAATATTATCGAAATGCCATTTTTTTCCCAAAGGAAATAAAATGTTTCGAAAATTGCTAAAGAATATTACAAGTGCCGAATGTCAATTGAGCTGGCAGTACATTCAGAGTGGCAGCTGGTACCATCAATTTACGTTATGAAGACTACAGCCTCGGACTTACGGACATCCGGCGAAAGACTATGGCGTTATTTATTAAGAGAACTCAAAAACGTCTCCATAACTACCCAGACAGTGTCACTGTGCTACTCTTCAAAATTATGCAACCAAAGAGTTTAGATGGCCCAGTGAATGAGGCATCCATCACTATCAAGCTGTACTACTTAAGACTATTTTACTTAGAGCAGCAACAAGGGGAGTTTGCACACACAGACTGGCAGTGCAACCAGACCATCCTCCATTTGTACACAACAGGTAAGTGTCTCATAGAATAAAGTGAAAGACTTCCTACCAAGGACTGGCGCACAATATGGAACAACATCAGTAATCAAGTTCTAACGTCGGAGGTACGGTCGAGTTGATATCGCGTCTATAATAGCGTCACAGCATAGACCGAGATGTTGAATACCATAGGCTTCGCTGAATCACACTTATGCCGCAGCTGTGGAAATTTTGATAGAATAGCTCATACGTTTACTTGCTTGAACTACTGCAGCATATGGCAAATGCTAAAGGGACAGGTTGCGTTTCTGAAGAGAAATGACCGAAGATTCATAATTACAGAAGAACTAAAAGCACCAGATAAATCAGTCTCCGCAAGAACAAAACATCACCATGACGTGGTTATACGGAAATCTCGTTACTTTTATCGTCTATCAGAGAACTCCTGACAGAATTGAGGACTATCAAAGCTAGATTGGAACGGAATACCACAATGAACTAATGGAAAAGTACACTAAAACAAATTTCCGTAATATGTTACAAATTTTATTTCGTAAAGAAAGTATTGGATATGGAGCGTGTTGAGACAGTAAAAGAAACAGATTCTACTGAAGACATACAGACAGTGACGCCACGACCAAGGTTATGTCATTCTCTCTTAAGCCCGCATTAGACTGTTTACCTGGCTCTGAAATCACGTAAGGCAATGAGAAATGTAAAAAAAAAAAAAAAAAAAAAAAAAACTATGGAGGTATGGTATGAGAGGAAGATTTACAATTTAAAATTTACATTGATGTGAGGATGAGGAGCCTATTGACTTATCAGAACGATCTATTGGTTGTTGCTTGATCTTTAGGTTTAGTCTTATTATACGAGGTTACACCTGTAATTTTGACTACACTTGGGTAGTAATTTTTTATAATATTAGTTTATATATCATACATTATATTTTAAAAACAATAAGTACACAAATATTTATTTTTGTTATGACAGAAATGTTTTTGGTCTTATAAAACTTTGAAGTAACAAGGTGTTGACACCAGTATCTAGTCAACATGAGCTCCATTTTTCAGTGCTCAGGTAATTATTTTCACTTCTTCGCTATAATATGTTCGCAATAATTTTAATTTATTTACTATAGTAATTGAATCTTGCGGATTAATTTCCATTTCGACTACAACTGATCTTATTCCTCTATTTTATTTTTAAGACTCCTATAACCCTTTCACTTAATATTTCTAAATATTTCCTTTCCACTGATTCAGTATCCATATAAACTTCACTACAGAATAGTTCCTACAACATGAGCAGTTTATAAGACTGGAGTGAACAGACAAAGATATTAGGTTTTACCCAGGGACTATGCAATCCACGCAGGTTGCTCAATAACATCTACTTCCAGCAGCTACAACAACATTATGTGCAATAATGTTCACAATCCTCAGTAATTTCGTCCATCGCAATAACTGTTTATTCCTTTGCTTTCAATATCAGTGACAAGATACAATTAAACTGTGTATTATTGCCGGGTTTTCAGCACTTACTATCCTTCCTGAGACGTATATTGGCACCCTTATATGTTGAAACAAAACGTACAAGGGTGCCCAATATATGTCCCAAGAAGAGTAGTAAGTGCCCAAAACCTTACAATATACACAGTTTAAGTCCAACTGATTACCGATATTTTAAAAACCAACGACATTCAACATTACCTACAGATGGTCAATCATACTCCAGAGTATGCAGTAATGCACTATACTGACAGTCTAGAGGCCATTATAAAGCGTATGCACTTGTGTCTGTGATGTCAGTGATCCACGTGTTGTGCCACGTGTGATGTTTCCAGTTTCCAAAATTTGCTGTACAACTAACACAATCAACAGTGAATAGGAGGATTAAGAAGCAAAATGCATGCAGCGGAATGAAGAAAACGTATACGAACAAGCGAATCGCACGAAACATTCATAAATGAAAAATAATGAAAAAAACGACAAACAGGCCAGAAGCTCAACACACACACCAAAAACACATTATAGACTACGATGACGATTTACTTGAAAGTAACATTGAGATGAACATAGTAGCGCAAAATTATGATTTTAGTACTGCGACTTGTAACAGGACTGATACCCGACGAAGGCGAGAGAATATCATTCCCCACGACAGAGCAAAGTGATCGTTGGGAACTACGGATATAAAATGTGCCCACAGATTACAAAAAAACTAATGAGTCTGCAAAGGGAAACATGTGAACGTAGAGGAGAGGAACTCAATATGGTGAATGTCCACTGTTCCAAACAATTAGGGGAACAGGTGAGAGATCATAACAACATACATATGGTAAAGTATTTTACTGCGATATTGGTTACATTTGCAATTTCTGTGTGATACATACCATATTTTGCTGTCTCAACTCTTAACTTGAGGTTTTCACGGCGTTTACTTAGAGCGAGGCATCATGGGGCTACCATAATAGTGAAAACGTCATTCTCGTTGTCCTCTAAAATGGTGTGTGATCGCCTTGGACGGCGAGTACAGTAGTACACCTGCGTATAGTGGACACTATGAGGTTATCAATCAGCTCTTGAGGGATATTTGGCCATTCTTCTCTGAATGCTATATACAGCTCTCCAACCGTCGTGCGAGGTGCTGGTCTGGCTGCAATGCGTCTGCCAAGTGCATCCCAGTCCGGTGAACATGCGGGCCAATCATTCAATTCCCTCAGCTTCAAGCATGTTGTCTACCAGTGCAGCTCTGTGGGGACGAGCGTTATCGTCCACCAGAAGGAACCCATCTCCCATGGCACCAGCGTAGAACACAACAAAAGGTCGAAGGATGTCGTCTCTATAATCTGAGCAGTCTAAGCGCTATTGTGAACGACATAGAGGTCCGGACGTCCATCAAATTGACTTCTGCCCACACCATACGTCTAACACCGTAATATGGTGATGTTTCCTGCACATAAGCAGGATTGTTCCGAGTTCCACGTTCTCTCTAGATGAGGGAGCGACGATTGTCCGGCTGAACAAAAAATCTTATCTGTGAACAGAACCCGGCGCCATTCGTTACGACTGCTATCCTGATGTTTCTCCGTCCAATTTCCGCGCGTTTAATGTGTTTTTAATGAGACACACACCACAGGCCTTCATACGTAGATGCCACATGTCCGAAGGTGATTTTGGACTGTGTTGATACTGCGCGTCTTGTTGCTACTTAGAGGGTGCGTTGCATTCATCGTTCTGTCTCGACGGGCTGTTAACCAGAGATAATGGTCATCTTTTGCTGATGTTACTCGTGGACGACCTTGGCTTTGCCTTCTTTTATCTGTTCCTGTTGTCTGAAATCGCGTCAGGGTCTTGGAAATTACACTTTTGCGACATTCCAATGGTGCAGCCAACTCCCTCTGTCCCGTTTCCAACTTTCCTATGGCTTTCCATGCCATAGCTTCAAATAGGTCATGTTGCATTGCACTTCCTGCTGACTACTACTATCTAAACCCTACTGCTTGTCTGATTCGTTTGGTAGAGTAAACAAAAACCAACACCACCCACCTCTGCAGCAACTTCCTCTTATTACTAGTATCTCGGTAGCCGTAATGTTGTGTCAAGTCCATAGAACTGACAAACATATCGAAATATTTTAGTTCATTCTGCCTGAATGTTTTGCTTTCACTAAATATCGCCGGAATACAAGCTCTCAAAGAAAGGAAGAACAAATTTTCAGAAGTTCAGGGAGAAGAAACATAAAGTCGCGGTTTGCCGATGATAGCAAAGCACGTGTAAGAGCAATAGAATAGAATAAATTATGTATTGAAAGGAGGGTGCAATATGAACATTAACGAGAGCAGAACAAGAGTAATAGAATGACGTATAAGAAATTCAGGTGATGCTGCGTATATGGAACTGTACAGGAACGATTTGCCGAACACGAAGACCCACCTTCTGCAACATCACAATGTGCACTAATAAAAGACTGTTCTTCCATGGGACACGCCATAAAATATAACAGGACAAAAATTTTAACTCCAGTTTCCAGGTTTTGGGTTTCTGTTACTAAACAGTCAGTAGAAATACATCTTGCCGACGGCTTTCAGCTGGGTAATAGTATTATTCAGCCACAGCGGAATCGACACCTTCAATCGCTAATCAATTATCACAAGACTGTTTCTCTTCCAACAACTCGGCTCTATCGCTCACGTCACCACTTGACGCATTCGCAAACCGACGCCAGCACATTTGGCATGCTCAAGAACTAGCGTACATACCGTAACTGTACATGAGCTCTTGAGCAAGTGTACCCCATCTTGCCCTCCCACTAGGTACCCCGTCTTGCCCCACATGACATAACATGAGCTGCAACCATGTTGACTGTCATAAACGTTTTCAAAAAACAGGAATTTGCCCTTTTGAACCAAACATCTTCCCTGATTTAGTGTTTGAAGCTTCTGTCACTACAGAAACGCCTTTAACTACAAGTGAGGTCGCTAACGTTTCTGTCAATAATGACCAAGGAGAGGCTCCAGTTGGCTCACATAAGCAGTTTATGTCAGAGACAAGCGATGGTCTTGTCAACCAAGCCGGTACTAAAGAGAAAGATGCGCTTGCTGTAGGCCTAAGCCCAGGGTGCTCATTTTGTAATGAACCATACTACAAACAAGAAGGCTTCTGAGAACAACACCAATAAATTAAGGTCATTTGCTGTTTCACCTGAATAGATTGTCCCGATCCCTCATGTCGGAAAAAAAGACATCCGAAAAACAGTCTTCAAAAAAGGAAAAACTGTTATTGTTACTAGCTCCCCTTGCAGAAGAGAATTCATGGAGAGTGCAAGTAAAGTTAAGCCTGGAAAAAAGAAGGACCAAGAAGGAAAGATTCACGTGAGATGACTGTTAAAAATTCCCTCTTTGTTTGTAAAGGCAAAAGTAGGGAGAATAAAAAAGCAATGACGAACTTGGCAAATAAGATAAAAAAAATTGAAGAAGAAAGCACATCAGAAGAAGATGACACTACGTGCATGTATTACGGCTATTTCTACTCTCAGTCAACAGAAGGATGGGTGTCATGCGTCTCTTGCAAAAAAATGGTAGAAGAGGACGAGGATGAAGAGGTACATCATGTGTGTGAATTTTGCTTACAAAACGGCGATAACTGAATAACAGTAAACTAAACTTTAACATCACACAATGTTTACTTCATGCATTTTCATTAGGTATTAGAATAATTCATTCATTTATTTGTAAACCTGTGTTCACTGAATAATTTAATTACCTTTGTCTGATACAGTATTGAGGTAACACATCTTGCCCCACCTGCGTACCCCATCTTGCCCTCACTGTAGGGCAAATGGGGTACTTGGTAAACCCTGGGAAAATATATTTTTTTAATAGTAAATACTAATAATTTTGATCCTATTTTTTTATAAACTCAAGAAATACTGAAATAGGACGTCAGTCTTATCTGAGTTTGGTGGAATATCTGGTATTTTACTAGAGCATTTTGCAAGCCTATAAAAAATTGTTAAGTGCTTACGTACCCGGTCTTGTCCCGCTCTCCCCTACACCCGTTTCGTCACTTGGCGGCGCTAGCTCCGATTTACGCGCTATCTCCCATGCAGTGAAGTTGCAGTTTGTCAATCGTACCTTCTAGTTTGCGTGTTAAAATGTCGTTCTCAAGTATGTATTACGAACAAACTCAGTGTAGATTATTTAAGACCAAACTCAACACTGAGCATCACTTTTTAATTGTTGTTCTGGCATGGAAACTGGAGAATACGATGAAAGGTGACATTTTGTTATCGCTGCTGGTCATAGAGGTAGGTTGCTGCGGACTGTCAGAGAACAGTAGTCAGGATCTGTTGTGCTGTGAGCAGTTAGCAGTTGCTGGAGCCGTTATCAGCTAGTGTGAAGCGAGTAATGGTACGGAGCTGTTAGGTCTGGTTTTTGTTTGTCGAAGAAAGCTGTGGAACACATTTTGGAGATTACGGAATTCTTTTGTATAACGTATTTATTCTAAATAATGACTGTGAAAAAGGAATCTCTTACATGTAAGGTAACTTCCTTCTTTAGTTTATCCTTCTAATGGTGATTGTCAATGAATCAGTTAAAATAATAGTAATAATTTGCAATTTATATCTTTTTATTTCTGTCCGTGAAGATCATTTATTTTTAGTCGATATTTTAGGCGATAATTTCATTTCCTTTTTGAATTGAAAGTAATTTTTTTATAATTATTGCACTCAGAGGACAGTGTCAGTAAAAGATTTTTACATATTCAGCATGTTTCTAAGTTCTGTAGATTCTTTTATGATATCCTTGAACGGCATAATTAATCTTTCCAGCATTAGTTGCGGGCAATCTCATACTGGGCATTTTAACACTCAAGGCAAGGTAGATACAAATTTTGACTTTACTGAGTATAATTCATGAGTACATTCGATATCTAGTTTTTTAATGTAGTAATTTAAGCATGGCTGCTGTGAACAGAAAAAGTAAGTGCAATTTAAATTTATTATGATTGTCATTCCGAGTAGGGAGAAGATTGTTGTAAATCTGGTATTGTTTTTTTTTTTTTTTTTTTTTTTTTTTTTTTTTTTTTTTTTTTTTTTTTTTTGCCCGTACTTAGTTTTCAGGTTTTCAATCAACTATGTTTGGTTGTGTGGCCATCTTCCGCAGCAGATGTGTTAAAATTGATTATAAGAGGTAACCCGTCTTACGCTGACTGCAATAAAGAGATTTATTTTACACCAGACCCGTTTCGCTTTTTATTTTAAGAGCTTCTTCTGTGGTCTGTAAATGATACAAAGGTTTGTACAATTTGTTTTCGATACATAGATTAGAAACAGTTATTAAAAAACTTTGTACACATTAGGCCTATGTGTTTTTAACTCGATATTTGGTCTATTCACGATGTTGTTCTCTTCTTTACATCTCACTGCTGATTCTCCGTCTTGTTGGATTGAGTTGATTTGTTTATGGCGTGTGTTTTTCGGCTGTGTACAGCACTTTTCGTCTATTTTTGTGTAGTTTCTTCCGTTTCAACACAGCACATCACACATTTCACTTCACTTATGTGGACTGCTTACAGATTGCATGTCATTTGGAGAGAAGTGTGTGGGCTAAAAATCGCAGTGGTAGACCAAGAGATGGATACAGAAACAGGCTCAAATGAATGTACCTTGCTGTTCTCATTATCACAATAACAACATTCCAATTTCTGGTTTTCCGCATTCTCCATTATCCCGTCTTATTCACGGCTCTAGATTCTTAATATTTTCCTATCGCATCTTTTCGAGAATTCTTCTTCTGCTACAGTTATTGTCCATGTTTCTGAGTCATACAATACTACTGGTCTTATGACTGATCTATAGCCAGCCACCCTCCATATTCTGCACAAGATTCGTGACTGAAGGATCTCGATCATGGCCCAGTAAGCTCTATTTCCCGCAGCAATTCTTGATTATATTTCTAGTTTTATACTGCTATCCTTCGTAACCAGCACTCCCAGGTATTGAATCGTCTCACGACAATCATAATTGCCTCTATCTATTTCTGTTTAACAGCAGCACTTTCCCTGGAAGCAAAGAGAAACGGTTTTCTGGTGTTGTTCACTCTAAAACTTAACTGCTCTGCCTCCTTTTCTAATCTGTCAAATCCTTCTTGCAATTCCTTCGATCTCATAGACAGCATATAGACATCATCGTAATATGCTAGATTTTGGTTTATACGGTTGAACAGAGTGCAACCTGGGTTATCAATCTCCGCTCTTCGTATCACTAACGGAGAATACATCACCCTGTCTTAACGCTAGGTTGACGTAACATTCTTTAGAGTGTTTTCCTTCTATTTCTACTTGGTATTTTGTGCTAGTCAGGGTCATTTGTATCAGCCCGATTAGTTTATTTGGGAAGGTCTGATACAGCTTTTTAACACTATCAAATTCCTGCTTGAAGTCTACAAAAAGCTGGTGTACATCCACATTACATTCATAACACTATTCCATTATTTGCCTTATAATGTAACTTTGGTCTGTTGTCGATCTGCCCTGCCGAAAGCCGCACTGATAGATTAATTGTTCTGTAATTGGTGTAAATCTCATAGCGATGTCTTTGGCTAATACTTTGTGCGCCGCACTGACTGATGTAATGCCACGATACTTTTCACAATGTTACACTGGTGGCATCTTTTCTTTTTCCCATATTTCCATCTCCCCCTTTTATTATCTCACCTGTATTGTTAATTATGCCTGAAGCCTTATTATTCTTTAGGCTTTTAGTTGGCTTCCTAACTTTCTGTGTTGTTGGTATAGATATAGGTTTTTCATACCACCATTTTGCCACTGTTGGTTATCATCTGTTACACTTTCTTCCAGAACTCCTAATTCTGTAATAACATACAGCAGCTCCCATAAATGCAACATGTTTTCTTTATTTTTATTTATTTATTTATTTTTAGAAAAAAAGGGATGGCCGGCCGCGGTGGCCGAGGGTACTGAGGCGCTCCAGTCACGGTCTAAACGGCCACTGCAGTCGGGGGTTCGAATCCCCCCTCGGGTATGGATAATTGTGACGTCCTTAGTATTAAGTAGTTCATAGGTAGTTTGTAAGTTTAGGGACTGATGGCCCCGTAGTCGAGTCCCATAAGCTGTACAAACATTTGAACATTTCAAAAGGGATGGACAGAGAAAGAGGGGAAAGGAGAAAAGGAGAAGTACTAACTCACCGCTAGAATAAATAAAAATAATAAATACCCGGGTAACGCTGTGTTTTCAGCTAGTAACACAATAAACACGTTTTACCGATTATGGGTTCCATGTATAACCGTTTGTGAACCTCTGCCACCTGTTTGAACGTGACCCAAAAGCTGTGAGACGCCGTGTGGCAACCCACCGCCGCGTTGGCGGATTTACCAGTAGGCTGAGTAAGCTAGTGTCCAGGACGGCAAATTTAAGGAGCGGCAAATTTGTAGTGAAAATGTTTTAACTGTAAGTGTAATAAAAGTTATCTAATTACGTTTATCGAATTGTGTAAGAAGTGTGAAGGTATACCTTATCCCACAATGTTAGTAGTATATGAGTATGTTTTTATTATCTCAGAAACATACCCAAAAACTATTTCTTGTGCAATATTAACCAAATCGTTGGGTTGTAAAAATAATCTAGGAAGTGACACTTCGAGTCCCTAATTCACAGTCATACAAATCACGGAAAATATAATAGAATTGGGACGATAGTGCACAAAACATATGGCTAGAAATTTTGTTGTGTTCATGAGCTACAAAATGTTCAGATGTTTGTAAATCTATCGGAGTCAACTTCGTGCTCATTAGCCCGTAGCTTACAAAAGGGTAAAATAATCTAAAGACAACACAAACACCCAGGCCCGAGTGGGAATTCGAACCCCCGACGGCGAACTACCTCGCGCATCGCAGCATAGCGCCCCAACGCGCACGGCTAATCCGCCGCGGCCATGAGCTACAGTCATGTAATATTTGTTAAATGATTTAACTGCCATTTGACTGCATTATGTTATTATGTTTCGTCACAATTCGGAATTCGGCTGTATAGCCATTTTGAAGTGCACACTGTAAACTTTACAAGAAATTATTACGTTATGTGCGCCTCGGTTGCACAGTGGTAGAGTGCCAAATCCAAAGGTCGCGGGTTCGATCCCCGCCAGGTCCTAGGATTTTTATCTGTCACTTTCCACTTCTTTCACCTCTGGCAGTATTGCTCATGTGAAAAATACCGAGTAGCACCGTGGTTCGGAACCCACGTTAAACTGTAGGTCCCCCTATAACTGGCTGGGTAAGTCAGTTCGAAGGTCGGATGAAGGCAACGACATACCACCTCCAAACAGGACCATGCCTAGTAAAGCACTGTGGTGTTCAAACCAATCTTCGGATTGTTCACTGCTTTACCTTTTAAAGGTGTGAAATTAAATAAAATACTATTTACTTACGTTACAGGGTATATCAATTGATTGGTATAAGTAGGAAACCAAATCGTCATTCTTGGGAGTAACACTTTACATATGCACAGTCATCGTCAATAAGTAAAAAGGCCATGTTCCGATGCATCTTGAACATATTAATGTCCGATGCAATTTGGAGAGCATTCAGGTACCATTCCATCATACACGGAGCACCAACTTCATTTCACACTTAGGGTAAGGTGGTACAATTTCGATCATTTCGGAAAAATGTTCTTATAACTGGAAATAAATTGAGAAAAGAAATAATTTTAACTATGTCACTTGTTCTTGGATGTTTAATGAATATGTAACACAAATATTATACAATTACAAATGTTGGTATAAACACAAAAAAAGGTTACAGAATTGAGAAAAATCGATCGAAAATGTACCACACTAGGTACAATTGTGATCACTTCCTTGTACAATTTTGATTACGGGCATCTTCCACATAAAAAGCACTTTTTCTGTCACGCACCAACGCATACGCAAACATTGCATTTTTGGCAGCGAATCCAGTCACCCTTAACTAGATGATTTATAAGAGCGCGTTAGACTAAGTAGCTTCACTTACCTCTTTGAAGGGAAAAAATTTATATCTCTCTACCGCAAAGCGGTGTATTCTTGGAAAAGACAGGAGGAGCTGCAGAAACCTGCTACTCTACAACGTGACACAACGAGACACTACGAGACAGAAAAATGGCGCGAAAACTTACGTTAATCGGAATTGTACCTATATCGAAATTGTAGCACCTTACCCTATAATATATTAATTAGTTGACAATTTTACAGTGTACACTTGAAAGTAGGTATATGGCCGAAATCCAGATTGTGAGGAAACATAATCAGACATTAATGTCAAATGGCGGTTAAATGATTTAAGAAATAAAGCTATAAGTTAATTGAGAAATATTAGAATTAGCATGGTTGTGAAACAGATCATCACATTGTAGAGATGGGTAGGATAACGGCCGTGCCACAGTGGATGCACCGGTTGCCGTTAGCTCACCGAAGTTAAGCACGGTTGGGCTTGGGTACCACTCGGATGGGATACCGTCCGGGTCTGCCTAGTGCTGTTGGCAAGCGGGGTGGCCAACTGAGGAGCTACTTGATTCAGAAGTAGCGGCTCCGGTCACGAAGACTGATATAACGACCTACAGCGCCGGACGCTGACCACGTTCACCTCGATACTGCATCCGTTGACGCCTTCGGGCATGGGATGAAACGGCGGCCGGTCAGTACCCATTGGGCCCCCACGGATGGAGTTTACAGTTTATAGAGGCCGTTAAAGATAAAACAGTCAACAATCCGAAGATTGGTTTGAACACCACAGTGCTTTGCTAGGCATTGTCCTGTTTCGAGGTGGTATGCCGTTGCCTTCCTCCGACCTTCGAACTGACTTACCCAGCCAGTTATAGGGGGACCTACAGTTTAACGTGGGTTCCGAACCACGGAGCAACTCGGTATTTTTCTCATGAGCAATACTGCCAGAGGTGAAAGAAGTGGAAGGTGACAAAAATCCTAGGACCTGACGGGGATCTAACCCGTGACCTTTGGAAATGTAGTCTGGCACTCTACCACTGTGCAACCGAGACGCGTTAGGGGCGGCAAAATTTGAATAGCCTGGTCGTGACAAATGTGAAAATCCGCCAGTGCGCCGCCACTCACAAAGTGAAGTGTGTGTCCGGCCAGTACGCGTGCACTTGCTGATCGGCGGACAGCGGCGGTGGCCGGTGTGACGCCACAGCGCTTGGCAGCCTCCACCTGGCCGCGGCCGCTATCATCTCCGCTGCCAAATTCCTCTCCCCCCCCCTTCTCCTCTGCCCCCCCCTGACCAGCAGGTCAGGCGACAGGCCACCTGTCAGAGCGCTGCGCGGCGTCAGCCTCTGACGAAACGCGGCCGCCCCGCTACCAGCAGACCCCTGCCTCTGCCACTGCCTCTGCCCTGCCTGTGAAACTGGCGCCAGCCGCGATCACGGCTGGCGGCCGGCCAGCTCGCCAGCGGCAGTTACTGGCGCCAGGCCCGGCCGTGGCGGTGGCAGCGGCGCCAGCAACGCGCTAGCCCGCCCTCCGGCCTTTTGTCCTCGCACGCCACCACCGATCGCCGCAATAAAGCGAGCGCTCGCCCAGTCGGTTACTCACTAGTGCACGGGTATAGATGCTGCTTTACAACTGCTACACAGCACAAACTTCCAATCAATTAAAATTACGGGTATTCAGCCGTAACCGTTTGTTTCCTTTTACTAATATTTCGGCTTATGTCGTTCAGTCATCAACAGCCCAGCAATATGGCGTAAAAATTGGCAATTGACTCTAAATAATGAGAAGTATGAAGTCGTCCACATGAGTACGAAAAGAAATCCGTTAAAAAAAAAAAAAAAAAAAAAAAAAAAATTAAAAAAAGGTCATTAAACTTTGTTTTGCCGTCCGCGGTGGCAGAGGAGACTGAGACGCTCCAGTCATGGTCTGCACGGCCACTACGGTCGGGGGTTCGAATCCCCCCTCGTAAGTAGTTCATAAGTAGTTTGTAAGTTTAGGGACTGATGACCTCGTAGTTAAGTCCCATAGACTATACAAACATTTGAACATTAAACATTTAAGCTTTGTTTACAAGATAAATCAATCAAAACTGAAGGCCGTAAACTCCACAAAATACCTAGGAATTATTGATTGATTGATCGATTTTCTCAAGGAAACCAAAACAGTTTTGGTCCAACCCGCCACTGCCCGGTGCGGTATCGCTTTCTGTATATCTAGCAAAGCCAACCAATGCCCTGGAACAATGCATGGAGTCTCTTTACCAGTTCTTTACTGGACACATTTTCTTCGGGTCTGGTTGTCCCAAATGTTCTGTGCCTTTTACTCTCCAACGCAATGCATTCGAAGATTAGATGTGATGAGTTTCATCACTCATCACAGATCCTACATTTAGGGTCCTCTTCTGTTATTCCCATTGTATGTAGGTGTAGGAATTACGATTACTTCAGACTTAAACTGGAAAGAACACGTAGATAATGTCGTGGGAAAGGCGAACCAGAGACTGCGTTTTATTGGCAGAACTACAAAAGAAACTGCATACACTACGCTTGTCCGTCTATTTTTCGACTATTTCTGCCCAGTGTGGGATACTTATATGGTGGGTTTCATGGGAGACATCTAAAGAGTCCAAAGAAGGGCAGTTCGTTTTGTATTATCACGATACAGGGGAGGCAGCGTTACGGAAATGATACAGGATCTGGGATGGGAATCATTACGACTACGACACTTATCGCTGCGGCGTGGGCTACTTGCGAAACTCCAATCGCCAACATTCTCCTACGAATGCGAAAATATATTTTTGACTCCTACTTACATAGTTACAAATGACCATCAGAATAAAATACGAGAAATCAGAGCTCGAACGGAGAGATTCGTGTGTTTCTTCTTCCCGTGCGATATTCGAGAATGGAATGGGAGATAAATAGTATAATGGCTGTTCGTTGAACCCTCTGCCAGGTTTGTAGAGTATCCCATGTAGAAGTAAATGTAGAATACTGCTCACCGGTGTGTGATCCGCACCTGGTGGGATTGATAGAGGAGGTAGAGTAGATCCAATGGAGAGCAGCGCGCTTCGTTAGTAATCGTGAAAGCGTTACGAAGATGATCGATAAGATGATCCATTGGAAGACTACAAGAGAGAGACGCTCTGTAGCTCGGTACGGGCTTTTGTCGAAGTTTCGAGAACATACATTTTCCGAGTCTCTCCTATGTATATCACGCGAAGAGATCATGAGGATAAAATCAGAGAGGTTAGAGCCCAGACAGAGGCATACAGGCAATCTTCCTTTCCCCTAACAGTACGAGACTGGAATGGGAGGGAGAACCGGTAATAATGCATAAGCTACCTTCCGCCATACACCGCCAGGTGGCTTCCGGATTATGGCTGTAGATCTAGAACAGGAACGTACTTAAGTACCACGTTAAGGTAACATTCGTGTAAAATATTAGGACAACGGAACTGATACAGTTGATTTGTTGGAATAGTTGCTTGCTCGATGTTTGATGACCACAAAAACAGTTTTAGTAAAGAACAGTAATTAGTAGTCGGTATGGAATATGGCCAAAAAAAAGGGGGGGGGGCAGTCTATTGCGGTCCAGATGAAATTTTTAAAAGTATCTGCTGCAGAGCGTGTTTAAGAGCGCTGCAATTATAATTTCCAGTTTTTTCGGCTCTTATATGTCCGATCTTAACCCTTTCAGTCCTTCATTAGATTTGGAAAAACTAAAATTCGGTGTTTTATGTATTAATACAGTGCAGTAAACGTCAAAACATATGATTTAAAATTTTTGGTCAAACTATTCATTTGTTATGTCATTTATTTCATGCACAACACAGATGTTTGTATCGAGTTATTTTATTACAAGGACGTTATTTTATTCATAGTTAACACTGCCAGATCAACAATGCTAGCATAATATTCGCCATAGCACCAAAGACGAGACAATTCACAGCTGGAATAAAATGAAAGGAACCACACTCACGCTCACACTTTTGTCACGTACAGACGGCAACGGACAGATTAATTGCCTCACAAGTGGTTATACGCCGTACCAAGCGGCAAAATGTCGCACTAGAAGCATGTTGTTCATCAACAACAAAAATGCAACTTAAGGATTCATGCACAAAATACGGTATAAATCAATTTCTAAAGATAAAAGTGAAGCATTGAATTACAATTTGTGATGCGGCCGGGAATCGAGCCCGGATCCTCTTGCTATTTAGGCAGACGTGTTAACAGTGGACCACTGCACCAGTAGCGATTAAGGCGCCTGGGAATAGTTCAAGTACGACTTCCCTCCTCGTCACAAACCTTAACGCAGCTTCTGTGTTCCATGAAATATTGCTTCTACTGCCAAAGCTCTCAATGCCTTTAACCTTGGGCTAAGGTGATATAAATATAATTGTAAATAGAAATTTATAAACCCTGAGATTATTTTTCGTCTCGAAGATGTCAAAGACATTAAAGATAAACATAAAGCATTGAATTAAAATTTATGATGCCTAGTAAGCATGGAGGTCCAGGTTCGATTCCCGGTCGCACCAAAAATTTTAATTCGATGCTTCACCTTTATCTTTAATGTCTTTGGCATGTTCGAGACGAAAAATAGTCTGAGGGTTTATAAATTTCTATTTATAAATAAATTTTTAATGCGTTGTTATCCAGGAACAACACTGGGGATGAAAGAGTTAAAGAGGTAAGAACGAAACCGGTGTCCTTCGATATTTCATGTATATTCCATTTGAACCTCACCACAAATACCTCTAGCTATATTGAATTTTCTGAAAATGGGCTATTTCGGCGACCCATCAACTGTTTAGCTTCAGCGACAACGAGAAATCACGCAACGAAGATGAAACAAGAGCCGCCATACTGGATATATATTCACACGATGGCTTCATGCGTCACGTACGCACAAGGTCCACGCCATACGTCTTTGAGTGCAGAAACCGTAAACAGTGGAAGGGAATAGAAATGACCTGAATCAATATGTGCAGCAGTCATTAAGGTACTAACATACGTAAATAGAGATTTCTAAAACCTTAATTTTTCCCGGCGTAATGGATGTTCAAAGAACTGAGGGTATGCTGCCGGGTGACAACGTCATTATTAAAGAATCTGTTGCAATAAAACTAGCAAGCGACCTTATAAAGAGAGATGGTGGTTTTGTTTAAATTCTGCTTGGAATCCGGCAGTCTCTCTCGTCAAAAACCACTATCGATACTTTTGATGTTTGGTCATCTTTGACTGTGTTGACTCAGCAGTGACATGTTCCGTGTGTGTTCTCTTCCTTGTTTACCCTTTGCAAACCGAGGTATTAAATTCGCTCGCAAATTGCTTCCTTGAGTGCAGTTGTGCGTTGAGAATGGCAGGGCGTGCTCCTGTCGAAATATCGACGGTTGTCGACGACGTCACCCGGCATCATACCCGTTAAGTTGCTAAAGGTTTCTATTCCACACATAATGAAACAAATTATTGTACAAAAAATTCTCGCAGGCAAAATATTTTAAATTTATTACAAATGTATAATGATAACATGATCAGTAGGGTTTGTGAATTTCCAAATAATTATTGATAAATTAATGACGAAAAGCACTTAAAATACGTGATAAATTTGTTACTATTACTTTCGTGAAGTCATGAAATTAATCTAGACAGAATCGAGTGCTATTGGTTTATGGGTTTAGTTTCTTTTCAGAATGTATAAATCATATTCAAAGTAATGCATAAAAACTTTGGAAGTGATTGGTTTCACTATCACGCCACTTGTTTGCAGTATTCCCCATCTTTCTGAAACATTCAAATGAATGTATTAGAATTTTAATCTGATGAATCATTGTTATTACAACAACATTTAGGATTAAATATTAATTTCATTCCATTCCATGATGGTGGTGACTGCTGGTGCAGCACCAGTGCTGAATAATTAAATAATTCAATATTCTTTATTACTCCAATAACGTGCTTCGCGCTGTTAGCGCATCATCACACTGGAAAGAGGCAAATGTTTTATTACACTCCGTGTAACTGGCTGGCAGCCTATTAGATTCGCTGCCCGCCAGGTACACGGACTGTAATAAAACATTTGTCTGTTTCCAGTATGACGATGCGCTAACAGCGCGAAACGCGTTATTGGATACAATAAAGATTATTTCAACAGAGACTGCGAATTATTTAACAAAATATTAACATATAAATGTCGCAAAAATTAAAGTGTGTTAATATGAATTTTGTGAAGGCAAGTTTTCCCTCCGGAATAAAGATAAAAACAGCATAACTGTTAGTAAAATAAAAAATAAAAGTAAAGTGAACAGTTAACCTCCGATAATAAAGTTCGGTGAATAGTCGTATATCATTAACGTAGATTAACTACAATTACCTTATAGCCTTTTTGAAATGGACACATCCCTGAAGAATGTACCGCTGAGCTCTGGAAACTTTCAGTAAGTCTTCCTTTGGCATGGTGTTGAAAAGCCTCGTCACTGTTCGTTGGATGTCAGGAATATCGTCAAATCTCTTTCTTTCAAATCGAGTTTGGGTCGAGGGAATAGTAAGAAGTCTGAAGGATTGAGATGCGGCGGGTATGGTGGATCATCAAGTAGAACTACCCACTTTTTCGCCAGGAACTATTTGACGATATTGGCTGTATGAGCAAGCGTTGTAGTGCAACTTTTATGGGTGTTGACTATATCGAAGGACAGTAAGGTTAATGTAACAGGACTATTCACCGAAATTTATTGTCAGATATTATAATACCGATAACTTTTTCTGAGATGAGGATGTGATGTTACGAGGTGCATTCAAGTCATAAGAAAATTCAGAGAAAGGCAATTCGTTTTGTATTATGTGATATAGACAGATTGTGTAACGGAAATGATGCACGATTGCAGAACGACATATTGACCCTAGCTGTTTATTTTTTCTCAATGCTACCGATTTCGGTCAATTTACCATTATCAAGCGTTAGCAGAGATTAGCTAATAGCTTAACATGTAACACAAAAATTCAAAATTGTAACATAAGCGTGTGTTCTCATTGCTCTAATCATCGCTATTAACACAGTGGCTGACTGCTACAGACTAGCATTGAGAAAAAATAAACAGCTATGGTAATATGTCGTCCTGCAACTATGTCAAAGCTGTTATGCCTCACCTGTTCACCTTTCTAAATGATGCACAATCATTAAAGGCGTTATTCGTTGCGACGTGATCATTTTCGAAATTTATTTCAAAATGTTCTATTGTTTGTAAAGCTTATAGTACTTAATTGCGGGGTCATCAGTCCTTGAACTTACAAACTACTTATGAATTAACTTATAGTAAAGACAGCATAAACATTCATTCCCGAGGGGGTGATTCGAACCCCCGACGGGAACGGCATCGCGCATCGTAGCATAGCGTCTCAATGTGCTCGGCCGCTCCGGCGCGGCGAAATATATTTCATCAACTTTCTCTTCCGAATGCGAACAAACCTTATGAAAACTAAAATACACAATTCTGTGTTTCTGTGTTTATTTTCTTAATCGTGACTTACTACGTGACTATAAAGGTAAAGCAGTCAACAATCCGAAGATTGGTTTGAACACCACAGTGCTTTACTAGGCATGGTCCTGTTTGGAGGCGGTAGCCGTTGCCTTCATCCGACCTTCGAACTGACTGACCCAGCCAAGTATAGGGGGAACTACAAACTAACGTGGGTTCCGAATCACGGTGCTACTCGGTATTTTTCATATCAGCAACACTGCCAAAGGTGAAAGAAGTGGAAAAATGACCCATAAAAATCCTAGGACCTGGCGGGAATCGAGCCCACGACCTTTGGACTTACAACATGACTACATCGAATAAAAATAAAATCAAACAAGAATCTAATGTTTTAAGGATTGTTGAGAACACAAGGTGACACAAATACCAGAAATATTAGAAACCTTGCACAATATTGTAACTAAATAAACAAATAGACAAAAATATAGGGGTTGGATAGGTTGATATAGGTGGGGTTCATTGGAGAATTGTGAAGCTTAAATTTGGTACAGCCACTGTCTAGTTTCTGTGTTAATAACACCAAATTTAATTTGGTACAGCCACTGTTTGTCTACTTTCTGTGTTAATACCAATATAGCTTTCCAATGTATAGCAACAGCTTTGTATCTTTTTTTGTTAGTACTAATATTCCAAATTATTCTGTCCTTACAGTAATTCTTTATTTAATTGTGAACATTATAATTGAATATGTTTATTTTCACCGTTTTTCAGTTAGAGTGCATAACTCTGATTTGTTAAGCTTCACAATTTTGCAATGCATCCCACATATACCATCTTATCCCACACCTATATTTTTGTCTATTTGTTTATTTGGTTATAACAGTGTGCCAGGTTTCTAATATTTCTAATACTTGTGTCGCCTTGTGTTTTGAACAACCCTTAACATATTAGATTCTTGTTTAATTTTATTTTAATTACTATAGTCATGTTGTAAGAATTAATGTTTGCCCTGTTCCTCCATGTATAGTATTTATATGTCCTTTTTTCAGTACTATTTATTTACAGATTTCATTGAAATATTAATTTACTCTATAAATGCTCCATCAAAGAAGTTAATTTACTTTTCTGTATGTGACATCTCTTCTGCTTTATTGACAACACAATTTCTTTGACTGAAATTCAGTAAATATCTGATGATGGCCTAATAAATCGAAAATCGATTAACAAAATAAACAAACACAAAATTGTGTATTTTACATTTTACTTTTCGTAATGAATTCAGCCTACCAAGAAACGACGGAAGAATCAGTTAACACTAATAAACTTTGTTATCACCCATCTACATAGGGAGACATGATCATAATAGAATAAGAGAAATCGGATAAAAAAAATGAAATATTTTGGCGTTCGTTTTTCCCGCGACCTGTTAGAGACTGAACTGTAGAGAAACATCATAAAAGTGGTTCCATGAAACATCTGTCGTGTGGGATTAGCCGTAGAATATCAGTCAGGACCGCTTTTCCTGACCCCAACCAACATGTTGCCTCCACCAGCGAACTTTTTCTCGGGGATTGGGAAGGTGAGTTCCGTTTAACAAGCTTCTTAGCGTGCAAACCAGTCTGCTCATGCAGCGCTAAATGATTCTGTCGTAGATACGTGCAATACTGCAATAGCTGCTGCAATCGCCTTACAAGTCAAGTGCACAACGATAACAGGAATTGTAGTATTAGTTGTAATATAAATATTTATTCACAAATGTGGCCTATAGATTTCGATCAATAATTGACCATCTCCAGTGCAGTATTCAAGTCCCTAGAACTCGTGCACACTTCACAAATTAATGACAACTGATCAGACTCAAAGTACACATGCAAATGTAAAGAAAATCGCTTGTATAAAAATGTTTGTTATTTCAGGCCACTGAAGATGACTTGAATATAATAAAGGCGAAACGCGTATGGCAGAGAGCTGAACGTGTACTTTAATCAGTCGTTATTTATGTACGATTACTTTTAATATTTTCTACAGTGTAGGTGAATGAATACTTCACTGAAGATGCTCAGCATTATTGATTGATGTTGATATGCAAAATTTGTGAATAAATATCTCTATCTAAACGACCAATAGTGTAATTTCTATTATAATTGTCGTGGAGTGGTGGTGTGGTGCACGCCTAATGGAGTCTTCATTTTGCTACAAATATGATACTTTCACCAATACGCCTTGCTTCTGTTCGTGTAAAACCACCAGCATGCTTTCACGTAGCATTACCGTGACTTACTTAAGTCAGGAGATGACAGTTTTGTGAAGACTTCTTGCTATGCCCACAGTGCTAACACACTTATCGGCTTAAAGCACTATCGTAAGCACTAAAATTATGTCTTTACGCACACGATACCGTACGACAAGCAACATCACGTCAATCGGTTCCAAACCTCCTTCGTCAAACATTGATTTAATTCAGTGGCAACCGGCAGTTAATTCGTATGTTCCTTTGTGTCGTGTAAAACTTGAGATTGTATTCGGCCATTTCTCTCATCAATACAGGTGTTTAAAGTTAAGCGGTACAGGGTTCCGCCAAGTATGACGTATGTGTTGTAGTATGATTTCTGTGGCTGAAACAAAATCAGCAGCAATTCGTCGTAAGGTTACTGAACTGTTGTTTACCTATCATCCTATTTATCTAAGCATACGTTGACGAGTTATACATCTGAATTTAAATTTTCGTACATCTACATGGGATACTCTGCAAATCACATTTAAGTGCCTGGCAGAGGGTTATCGAACCACCTTTATACTATTTACCTCCCATTCCATTCTCGAATAGCAGGCGGGAATAAAGAACATCTTAATCTCTGCGTTGGAGCTCTGATTTCTCGTATTCTGATGATCATTTGTACTTATGTAAGTGAGAGTGAATAATATATTTTCGCATTCGGAGGAGAATGTTGGCAATTGGAGTTTCTTAAGCGGCCCACGCCGCAGTGATAAGCGCCGTTGTTGTAATGATTCCCATCCCAGATCCTGTATCATTTCCGTAACGCTGTCTCCACTGTATCGTGACAATACAAGACGAGCTGCCCTTCTTTGGAATCTTCCGATGTACTCCGTCAAACCCACTTGATAAGGATCCCACAATGGGCAGCAATACTCCAAATAAGGACTGGCAAGCGTTGTGTATGCAGTCTCTTTAGTAATTCTGTTGCATCTTTTAAGGGTTCTGACAATAAAACGTAGTCTCTGGTTCGCCTTTCCCACGACATTATCTACGTCTTCTTTCCAGTACATGAGGTACTCCTCCGCGTTACTGACAGGGGAGAGACTGAGTCAATAATGACATCACTAAAGACTGAAGGGTATCTAGCCTCTGTTAGACCAGTACATAGCCATTTTGGTAATTTTTCATTTCGGAATGGTCAGTCGCCTCACAGAATAAAGTTATCAGCAGTGAAAGCACTTTATTTCAAAAAAAGAGCAAATGTACAGTCTGATTTTATAATTGATTTACCAGCTGAGAATGCGATATTCTCTTTTGTCTGTGAGGCTCTGTATGAATTAAGTAAATATCAAGGAACACTATACATCTTGTTTAATTTAATAAAAGTGTTTGATTTTGTTGATCAGAAAATATAGTTGCATTGAGGAATAAGGAGAGTAGATAACAGTTGGTTCACATCTTATAACGGACAGAGGAAGGAAACACTTTGCAGTGTTGAAAACGGCTGTCATATTTACCCATAATGGGTACATTTAAGTTGAGGGAGAGGGGCGAGGGTGCCCCAGAGGCTTGCTACGAGGCCGCTGTTCTTTGTTGTCGATATAAATAATATGCTTTCTAGTATATCAGGAAAATCTGAGATATTTACGTTTCCTGATGACACTAGTTTGGTGTTGTCTGCGATATCGAGACAGTTAATGTAGTTGAAGAAATAATTTCATGGTATGTAGAAAATAAATTTGTGCTAAACAGAGGCTTAGGTACGGGAGGGGGAGGGGATGAGGGGTTTGAAATCCCTCCCCGTCTCAGAACCCTTTTTTTGGTCACTAGTGCTAAAATTGTTGTTGTTGTTGTGGTCTTCAGTCCAGAGACTGGTTTGATGCAGCTCTCCACCCTACTCTATCCTGAGCAAGCCTTTTCATCTCCTCATAAGAACGACAACCCACATCCACTTGAATCTGCTTACTATACGCGTCTCTTGGTCTCCCTCTGCGATTTTTACCCCACACACTTCCCTCCAACGCTAAATTCACAATTCCTTTATGTCTAAGAATGTGTCCTACCAATCTATCCCTTCTTTTAGTCAAGGTATGCCAGAAATTCCTTTTCTCCCCAATTCGGTTCAGTACCTCCTCATTAGTTACGCGATCCACCCACCTAATCTTCAGCATTCTTCTGTAGCACCACATTTCAAAAGCCTCTATCCTCTTTCTGTCCACACTGCTTATCGTCCATGTTTCACTCCCATACAAGGCAACACTCCATACAAATGCCTTCAGAAAGGACTTCCTTAGGCTTAAATCAATATTCGATGTTAACAAATATCTCTTTTTCAAAAACGCCTTTCTACCCATTGCCATTCTGCATTTTATATCATCTGTACTGCGACCATCATTTGTTATTTTACTGCCCAAGTAACAAAACTCATCTACCTCCTGTATTGTTTCGTTACCTAATCTAATTCCTTCAGCATCACCTGATTTTCTTACACTGCACTCCATTACCCTAGTTTTACTCTTGTTAATGTTCATCTTATATGCACCTTTCAGCACACTGTCCATTCCGTTCAATTGCTCTTCCAGGTCCTTTGCTGTATCTGCTAAAATTAAAAAATGAAAATAATTTGTGTAATGAATATGAGTGTTAGACTGAAAAATTTGCCGACAAAGAGAGGTACCAGGGTGTCTGTAAGTTGTAATCGATGCATAGTTGAGCTTTGTCTTGTTACTTGCTGTCGGGACACTTTGCCTCGAATGTTTTATGGGTGGCCTACGCGATGCTTAGGCAATAATTGCTCAGGTAACCACCACCTAAGCATCAGTAACAATGAACAATATTGTTGAATTCCAGTCAGAAACACGCTCCACAGTCTGTTTAAATACTGCACGTAGCATGCCTAGCGTGTAACGAAGGCCACCGTGTCTTATGTTTACTACTGGTTCCAACTACAGTGATCTAACTTTATTACTGCAGTAGGGCGGCGAAGGTGTACGTGACATACACAAATATACTGTTTAACGAGTGTATCAAATGAGAAAAAAATGTATGAAATTACAACCTTATTACTTCCGCATGCCTAAAGTGGCAGCATTGTATAGCAGAAATATTAAATTCACCCTCTTACGTCCCTCCTCGGCGTGGCGCATTAGTTCTCTTTCCCACCGAATATCACACTCCACAGCGGTCGAAGCTTAATTTACCACCTACAGCGTATATCGACATCTATCGCTAATTGAAGATATGATCCATTACTCTGATATTAGTAAAACATGAAATAAAAGAAACCTGGCTTAAACAAATAGTAATTACCAGAATCCTGAAGGCTTTTAATGTCTTGGATTGCCTCAGAGTTTCATTTGCAGTGATGTAACAATATTATATGGTGTACATGATTTGGACCTATTTCCAAGGGCATAACAATACCCAGTGGCGGTGTGAAGGAGTTTACTCATCCCTTACCGAGTGTGCGTTTCTTTACACGAGCTTGTGAAATTTTTCAGGCTTTTCGTCACACACTAAGAAACTGGAATACTCAGCGTCGAGATTATGTTGTTTGTCAATATCACCTGAAGCGGTATTTCACGGTAAGGTTTTTATTTATTTATATTTTCGAAGAATGAAGAGCTACTAAATCATTGCCGGCCGCGGTGGCCGAGGTGACTGAAGCGCTCCAGTCACGGTCTGCACGGCCACTACGGTCGGGGGTTCGAATCCCCCCTCGGGCATGGATATTTGTGCCGTCCTAGTTCGTAAGTAATTCATAAGTAATTTGTAAGTTTAGGGACTGATGACCCCGTAGTTAAGTCCCATAAGCTTAACAAACATTTGAAAATTTTTGAACTAAATCATTCTAACCACCTTCCATGACAGTAATTGTACCTTTGTATCACCCATACAATATTAAGATTAGAGGCTTTATCATTGACACAAATCATAAATGATCTGGTTCTAGTATCTTGTAAATGTATTAGAAATTATTGTGATACTCCAGAAGATAGACTTGCTGTGGTAAAAACATTTGAAGGGTGGGAATGTTACTTTGTATGTACTGTAATGTATAGAATAATATTTTAATAATATAACTTAACTAGATAAATGGGTGAAGAATGTTATAATAAAGTAGCTGGCGAAGCTGTAATATTATTCTGTACGAAAAAAGACACACTTTTAATACAGTAAAAGAAATTTTGTTTCCCTTAAGGTGGCGCCATGCCCCTGGTGACCCCTGTATGTTACTTGGCTGAAGGTTTACGATTTTTTACGATTGCTGACAACTGATGACTTGAGCCGGATGTGGTAGTGCGGAAGGTATTTTTAATTTACTAATCACTATAGCGATTACTTTTGCTCTGAAAATTGGGCTTATTCTGTATGTTATGTTAATATAATTTAAGTGAATATAGTTGAGGAACTTATTCGACAACAGCCAGTATTTCGGCAGGTGAACGCTCGTCATTTTCAAGGTATACCACAAAAGACTACTCTTCATGTCTACAATCTTTTACAATAACGCTTCATTCTTTTATTAACTATTCTCAAAATTTTCCAAAATCACAAAAAAAATCGCAAGTTTGCCTTATGGGGGTGGGGGGGGGGGGCGGTGTCACAACTTTGGCACCTGTCTGTCAATTGTGCGAGGGGCACCTCAATACAGCTCTGGCTCTGAACTGCCACACCCCCGGAAAAAAAAAATTACGCCCCTGTGGCTACATCATAGTAACATTCAGTGTTCGATGTTTCAAACACACAATTAAATAATAAATGCTGCTGTTTCTACCATTACAACAGTATCTGAAATAACAGACGAAAAGTAATCTGTTTTGTTTTCATTCGCTAAATGACGCATAGAGTTATCTTTGTGGTAACTCTTCTCAATCAAAAAAGGATTTATTGTGCAGAACAAGCTGGCGTACTACTTGTCGACCTTCGTGCAGTAAGTAGTCTGGGAATTCTGACATTGGCTTCTCAGTTAATGTTTTGTACAATGTCGTTTGTGTTTAGCTACATGAGTTTAATCCCAGTTAATACTAGGCAGAAATCAAATATGCCTTTACATCACACCTCCTTGACTCTTGTGCAGAAAGGCGGGCAGCGTTCTGCGGCATCCATTTTCAGTAAGCTGTCACAATAATCCAAAAATGTTAGTAGTAATCCAAGTAAATCCAAATACAGTCCAACCTAGACAGATGCGAAACTCATCTTTTTCTTCTCTATTCTTACTTTCCTTCCTGTAAAATGTCCAGCAGAAAACTCTCGTTGCCCCACTTGGAGCAAATACACCAACAAGAGACACTTGCCGATCAAAAAGCGTGGGCCAACAAAACCCAGGCCTCAGACGAGCATCTAGCATCCCCCCCCCCCCCCCAAGGGCTAGAGCTTCTCATCAGTTTGTTTCCTGAGACAACGGTGAAATTATTGAACTTGTGACGTATGTTGAGATCGTCACTTTTAGCGTGCTTATATTTCATGTTGTACATATGATGGCCTTTTTAATATTTTGTCATCTAATTGAGAACTGAACAAAATTAAACACTTTACATACATAATATTACTCAATTATATGCTACGCTCGTTGTTACTTATGTTAAGATCAACTTTAGTGTGCATTAAAAACGTTTTTGTGTGTACATTACTTATTGGACAACTTTGATACAATTTACTTATTTAAATTACATAACGTATGATAATTTCTTAAAGTTAATGTTTGGTAATGCAGTCTATAAGGTGAACAAGGTAATAAAGGAACAGTTACAGTCATGTGTAGGAATGTGAAAGTTTGAGTGGTTTACGACAGACGTCTCCTTGACTACATTATATGAAGCTTAATAATGGGGATGTGTTGAGCTGTAATTGGTCATTTAGAACTACACTGGGATTTTAGGCTAAATGTTTGTTTATTTCCAGTGCTTCGAGCAGACTTAGTTCGCTACCTTTGTTAGCTATATGTAGCACTTCTGTGTGGGCATGATAGATGTGTCCTTTCAATACATGATCTGCAATGGTGGAGTCTGACCTCTGTAATTTCTATCTGCGTTCGTGTTCAATAGGCCTGGTTTCTATGGTCCTGACTGTTTGACATACAGACAGCTAGCTGCAGTCATAACAAGCGATTTGGTAAACCACACTATTACTGAATACATCTCTTGTATCTTTGTTGATGAAGAAGATGTGAGCTGCAGTGCCTCTTACATCAAAAGAAGTTTCATGTTTGCAGGATTCTGAAGTTTTGCCTAATTTGGTGGATATTTTTCCTAAATATGTTGGTTTTACTTACAACTATTTCTGTATCGTGGGCATACAGCGTTAAGCGGTATGACAAATGTTTCAACGTCTATGGAAACAATCTTGAAAATTCGTGCTGTTTAATGAAATAGAATAAAAGTCCGCACAATACATTGTATTCTGCAGAAAAAAAAAAAAAAAAAAAAAAAAAAAAAAAAAAAAAAAAAAAAAAAAAAAACAGAACTTACTTCCCAAATCGCCCTCGCATAACTACCACGTCAAGATAATATTTGAGGAAAAAAAAATTTGACAACGGAACTGACACAGTTTATGTATAATAACGCGAGGAAGTAATAAGTGCTTTTAAATTTCCTGACAGATTAAAATTGTGTGCCGGAACCGGGACTCGAACATGGGACCTTTGCCTATCGCGGGCAAGAGCACTACCGACTGTGCTGTCCCGACACGACTCACGATGCCGCCTCACAACGCTATTTCCGCCAGTACCTCGCCTCCTACGTTCCAAACTTCACAGAAGCTCTCCTGCGAAACTTGCAAGACTAGCACTCCTGGATGAAAGGATGGGGTGGAGACATGGCTTAGCCACAGCCTAAGGCATGTTTCCAGAATGAATCTTTCACTCTGGAGCGGAGTGTGCGCTGATATGAAACTTCCTGGCAGATTAAAATTGTGTGCCGGAACCGGGACTCGAACCTGGGACCTTTGCCTATCGCGGGCAAGAGCACTACCGACTGTGCTATCCCGACACGACTCACGATGCCGCCTCACAACGCTACTTCCGCCAGTACCTCGCCTCCTACTTTCCAAACTTCACAGAAGCTCTCCTGCGAAACTTGCAAGACTAGCACTCCTGGAAGAAAGGATGGGGTGGAGACATGGCTTAGCCACAGCCTAAGGGATGTTTCCAGAATGAAACTTTTACTCTGCAGCAGATATGAAACTTCCTGGCAGATTAAAATTGTGTGCCGGAACCGGGACTCGAACCTGGGACCTTTGCCTATCGCGGGCAAGAGCACTACCGACTGTGCTATCCCGACACGACTCACGATGCCGCCCCCCCAACTTTACTTCCGCCAGTACGTCTTGCATGGTTCGCAGGAGAGCTTCTGTGAAGTTTGGAAAGTAGGAGGCGAGGTACTGGCGGAAGTAAGGTTGTGGGGCGGCATCAAGAATCGTGTCGGGATAGCACAGTCGGTAGTGCGCTTGCCCGCGAAAGGCAAAGGTCCCAGGTTCGAGTCCCGGTTCCGGCACACAATTTTAATCTGCGAGGAAGTTTCATATCAGCGCTCAATCCACTGCAGAGTGAAAGTTTCATTCCAGTAAGTGCTTTGTTGGAATAGTTGGTTGCTGGATGTTTGATAACCACAAAAACAGTTGTAGTACAGAACAATAATTAGTTGCCGGTGTGGAAAGTTACAAAGAAAAAGGTCTTTCGCAGTCCAGTTGAAATATTAAAAAGTATCTGGTACGGAGGGCGTTTAAGAGCGCTGCACTTATTTAAGGGAAATAAGTTCATGTTTTTTGGGTTCTTGTGCGTCCGAACTTAAAGAGATTGTATGAACGAAACCGGTATCAATCGGAATTTCCTGTGCCTCCAATTTGAACATCACCACATAATTCTCTGCCTATACTGAATTTTCTGAAAGTGCGCTATTTCGTCGATCCATCAGCCGTTTAGCGAGGAAACAAGAGCCGAAATACTAGATAATATATTCGCACGATGGCTTCATGGGCAACGTGGAACCGCGGCGGAACGGCCGAGCGCATTAAGGCGCTAAGCTACGATGCGTGACGTCGTTCCCCGTCGGGGGCTCTAATCCCCCCTCGGGCATGGATGTTTGTGCCGTCTTTAGTATAAGCTGATGACCCCGCAGTTAAGCTTCACAAACATTTGAACATTTAGTAACGTGGTACGCACAAGGTCCTTTCCATACATCTTTGACTGCAAAAACCGTAAACAGTAGAAGGGCACAGAAATGACCTGAACCACTATTCGAAGTGCAGCAGCTATTAAAGTACTAACATACGTAATTTATAGGCTTTTATTCCATACACAATTAAACAAAATCAGATTGTCTTCCATAAAGGAGGTTTTTTGCGTCCACGAATGTATTTAAGGTGTACGAATGGATGTTTTGTAGCAATCAGTCATTATTTTTGTAAGAAACTGCATTTTAAACCTCCTTTATGACAGGCAATCTAATGAAACTTCTGCCTATCTGGGCGAGCGCTATATTCTACAAACAGAAGAAGCTGGAGATATACGGACGGTGAATTCTTGTCACTTTAGCATTGATACTGGCACGCCAGTTGCCGAAGGTTAGATCTGCAAACTGAAACAGTTTCTTACAAAAATAACGACTGATTGCTGCATAACACCTATTTGAATGTAAAACAAAACATTTTAAAACACATTCTCGCAGGTAAAAATTCTTGACGTCATTATAAATAGATAATAATCACTAACTATGTGCGGATTATGCATTTATCATTGTTTTCTGGCTCGTTTTTATGTCAGGTTGCAAAGTTGATATTAATAAGTTGATGGGGGATAATTACTGCACAGAGTAAAATGTATGATCGACCTTCAAATTATTGATTTCACAGTCACGCTACTAGTTCTTTTTCCAATATTTCCCATCGTTCTGAAATACCATAACATCCAAATGAATCATTACTATTAAAAGACAACATTTAAGATAAAATATCAGAATGAAAATGTCACAAAAATTAAAGTGTGTTAATACAAAAATGTTCAAATGTTTGTATAGCTTATGGGACTTGACTACGGGGTCAACAGTCCCTAAATTTAAGAACTAATTACTACTAAGGACGGCACAAATATCCATGCCCGAGGGGGGATTCGAAACCCCGACCGTAGTGGCCGTGCAGACCGTGACTGGAGCGCCTCAGTCCCCTCGGCCACCGCGGCCCGCCGTGTTAATACATTTCGGGCCATTGTCCTATTAGGCTGCAACATTAACTTCGTAGTAATTTTGAATACTGTGAGACTGATAAGCTGACAGGGATAAATACTCAAAGAGTAAAGCGCTATACTTTATGGGTTACGTTTTCCTTTTCACAATCACGCTATTAGTTTTCGCAATATTTCCCACCCTTCTGAAACAACATCCAAATGAATCATTAGTATTAAGACAATATTTAAGATAAAATATCAAAATGAAAATGTCAAAAATTGAAGTGTGTTAATATAAGTTTTTTGAAAGCAAGTTTTCCCTCCTGAATAAAGATAAAGAGCAGCGTAACAATTAGTACAAGAATAGTTAAAAAAAATGAAAATAAAAACTCAAGACGATAAGGATCAATGAATAGTCGTGTAACATTAACGTAGATGAACTGGAACTATAGTTACCCTACTGTCTTTAGAAACAGTCACCCCCAGTAACTAAGTACCGCTCAGGACTGCGATACATGTCCTGCGAACACTAAGAATAACAAGCTCATCTAAAAAAATGTTCAAATTTGATTTTATCCATTAGAAAATTGGTTTTTACTAAAAGTCTGCGACTGTGAGATAGATGGATTTGTTTTTATTCAACAATACTGCTACCACTCACGACTTTTTAATTATTTATCACGACGCGTTTCGAGCAATAATTCCCACCTTCAAGTGCGTTTTTCGTGCTGTTTTATATTATTTATGATGTACTGAGTGTGTGAGATCCTGCTTCATTCTGCTGTCATTAGTGTAATATATAAATACGTGATGTACTCATGTGCAAAAATATTATAGGGATATTTGACATGTGTGAGAGCTACCACAGATGGACCAGACGAGAACTCTAATTAAAAAGCTTTTCAAAATATCCGCTATTAAGGGAAAATCGATAGTGGTATTCAAGGTACCCTCCGCCACACACCGTCGGGTGGCTTGCGGAGTATGGTTGTAGACGTTGTAGATGCAGATAAAGATAACCTTAAAGTAAAATCGCGCGAATTTACGTTACTGGCCATTAAAATTGCTACACCAAGAAGAAATGAAAAGCAGACGATAAACAGGT
Organism: Locusta migratoria; assembly: GCA_026315105.1. NCBI lineage: Eukaryota > Metazoa > Arthropoda > Insecta > Orthoptera > Acrididae > Locusta > Locusta migratoria. Next base: position 352,632,950 of record CM048750.1, read on the forward strand.
ATTCATAGGACAAATATAGTATACTAGAACTGACATGTGATTACTTTTTCACGCAATTTGGGTGCATAGATCCTGAGAAATCATTGCTCAGAACAACCACCTCTGGCAGTAAAAACGGGCTTGATACGCCTGGGAATTGTCAAACAGAGCTTGGATGGCGTGTACAAGTACAGATGACCATGCAGCTTCTACACAATACCACAGTTCATGAACAATAGTGACTGGCGTATTGTGATGAGCGAGTTGCTCGGCCACCATTGATAAGACGTTTTCAATTGGTGAGAAATCTGGAGAATGTGCTGGTCAGGGCAGCAGTCGAACGTTTTCCGTATCCGGAAAGGCCTGTACAGGACCTGCAACACGCGGTCGTGCATTATCCTGCTGAAATGTTTGTTTTCGCTGGGATCGAATGAAGGGTAGAGTGGCGGCTCGTGACACATCTGAAATATAATGTCCACTATCAATAATTGTGAGCATCTGATTGGCAAAGGCAACCCTTTGCGCAGCTCGTACGGGTATGGCCTGGTGCGTTTGAATTTTGAATGGAAACATTTGTAGGCTCTTTCACAGTATTTTCTGCGTGTTGGAACGCTTCAAACCAGTCTCAGATACAATTCTACGGACGTATGAAATTGGATTTCGCTGAATAATTCCAGAAACTGTGACGATTTTTTCAGAAGTAACTGCAGTTAGCTTGCGGCCAACAGGCCTCACTAGATCATCAGTTACGCTGCCTGTTCGTTGAAATGTTGCGAAGAGCGTATGAATGGTATTCGCATCGGGTCCTTTTGGAACATTAAATAGTGCATGAAAACTTCGCCTTATTGCCGTGGGACTGATGTTTATTCACGAACTAGTTTTCGGCTTATTAGGCCATCTTCGGGTAAAAATTTGACATACGTGGACAACAAAGCTGGTACTTATGCTGCAAACATGTTAAACAAAGACACAACACACTAAAACTTTGGTTGCTTGCTAATGACAATTTCGTTAAATTGATCTCTCGCCATGTATGTTTGTGCTGTGTGATAAATTCATTCTAATTTAGAACTGTAAACTGTGAAACACGTTACATACTTCATATTATATAATGCTAAGCTACGGTGAAATTATTGAACTTGTGACGTATAATGAGATCGTCACTTTTAGCGTGCTTATATTTCATGTTGTACATGTGATATAGATGGCCTTTTTAATATTTTGTCACCTAATTTAGAATTGAACAAATTGAAACACCTTATATACAAAATATTACTCAATTATATGCTACGGTGGTTGTTACTTATGGTAAGATTAACTTTAGTGTGCATTAAAAAGGTTTTTGTGTGTACATTACTTATTGGACAACTTTGATACATTTTACTTATTTAAATTACATAACGTATGATAATTTCTTATAGATAATGTTTGGTAATGCAGTCTATAAGGTGAACAAGGTAATAAAGGAACAGTTACAGTCATGTGTAGGAATGTGAAAGTTTGAGTGGTTTGCGACAGACGTCTCGTTGACTACATTATATGAAGCTTAATAATGGGGATGTGTTGAGCTGTAATTGGTCATTTAGAACTACACTGGGATTTTTGGCTAAATGTTTGTTTATTTCCAGTGCTTCGAGCAGACTTAGTTCGCTACCTTTGTTAGCTATATGTAGCACTTCTGTGTGGGCATGGTAGCTGTGTCCTTTCAATACATGATCTGCAAATGTGGAGTCTGACCTCTGTAATTTCTATCTGCGTTCGTGTTCAATAGGACTGGTTTATATAGTCCTGACTGTTTGACATACATACAGCTAGCTGCAGTCATAACAAGCGATTTGGTAAACCGCACTATTACTGAATACATCTCTTGTATCTTTGTTGATGAAGAAGATGTGAGCTGCAGTGCCTCTTACATCAAAAGAAGTTTCATGTTTGCAGGATTCTGAAGTTTTGCCTAATTTGGTGGATATTTTTCCTAAATATGTATAGTACACTAGCTGGTTTTCCTTACGACTATTTCTGTATCGTGGGCATACAGATGGGGTGTTAAGCGGTATGATAAATGTTTCAACGTCTGTGGAAACAATCTTGAAAATCTGTGCTGTTCAATGAAATACTATAAAAGTCCCCACAATACATTCTGTGCTGTTCAATGAAATACAATAAAAGTCCGCACAATACATTCTGTAGAAAAAAAAATAAATAAAATAAAATAAAATAAAAAATAAAATAAAAAAAACTGAACTTACTTCCCAAATCGCCCTCGCATAAATACCACGACAAGATAATATTTGAGAAAAAAAATTGGACAACGGAACTAATACAGATGGAAGTAACTGCTTTGTTGGAATAGTTGCGTCCTGGATGTTTGATAACCACAAAAACAGTTGTAATACAGAACAATAATTAGTTGCCGGTATGGAAAGTTGCAAAAAAACGTCTTTTGCAGTGCAGTTGAAATATTAAAAAGTATCTGGTACAGAGGGTGCTTAAGAGGCTGCAATTATTTGAAGGAAATAAGTTCAAGTTTTTTCGGTTCTTGTGTGTCAGAACTTAAAGAGATTGTATGAACGAAGCCGGTATCAATCGGTATTTCCTGTGCATCCAATTTGAACATCACCACACAATTCTCTGCCTATACTGAATTTTCTGAAAGTGCGCTATTTCGTCGATCCATCAGCCGTTTAGCGAGGAAACAAGAGCAGCCATTCTAGATAATATATTCACACGATGGCTTCATGGTTAACGTGGAACCGCGGCCGAACGGCCGAGCGCATTAAGGCGCTAAGCTACGATGCGTGACGTCGTTCCCCGTCTGGGGTTCTAATCCCCCGTCGGGGGTTCTAATCCCCCCCCTGGATGTTTGTGCCGTCTTTAGTATAAGCACAGAGTAATATTTGTCTGTGGTATAAGCTGATGACCCCGCAGATAAGCTTCACAAACATTTGAACATTTGGTAACGTGGTACGCACATGGTCCTTACCATACATCGTTGACTGCAAAAACCGTAAACAGTAGAAGGGCACAGAAATGACCTGAACCACTATTCAAAGTGCAGCAGTTATTAACGTACTGTTGTTGTTGTTGTTGTGGTCTTCAGTCCGGAGACTGGTTTGATGCAGCTCTCCACAATACCCTATCCTGAGCAAGCCTCTTCATCTCCACATAAGAACGGCAACCTACATCTGTCTGAATCTGCTTACTGTAGCCATCTCTTGGTCTTCCTCTGCGATTTTTACCCCATACACTTCCCTCCAACGCTAAATTCACAATTCCTTGATGTCTAAGAATGTGTCCTACCAATCTATCCCTTCTTTTAGTCAAGGTATGCCAGAAATTTCTTTTCTCCCCAATTCTGTTCAGTACCTCATAATTAGTTACGAGATCCACCCACCTAATCTTCAGCATTCTTCTGTAGCACCATATTTCAAAAGCCTCAATCCTCTTCCTGTCCGCACTGTTTATCGTCCATGTCTCACTCCCATACAAGGCAACACTCCAAACAAATGCCTTCAGAAAGGACTTCCTTAGGCTTAAATCAATATTCGATGTTAAAAAATTTCTCCTTTTCAAGAACGCTTTTCTACCCATTGCCATTTTGCATTTTATATCCTCTGTACTGCGACCATCATTTGTCATTTCACTGCCCAAGTAACAAAACTCATCTACCTCCTTTATTGATTCGTTTCCCAATCTAATTCCTTCAGCATCACCTGATTTTCTTACACTGCACTCCATTACCCTAGGTTTGATCCTGTTAATGTTCATCTTATATGCACCTTTCAGCACACTGTCCATTCCGTTCAATTGCTCTTCCAGGCCCTTTGCTGTATCTGACAGAATTACAATGTCGTCGGCAAAACGCAATGTTTTTAATTCTTCACCCTGAACATTAATTCCTTCTCCAAATTTCTCCTTGCTTCCCTTTATAGTTTGCTCAATGTACAAATGGAGAAAGACTACAACCCTGTCTTAATCCCATTCCAACCACTGCATCCCTTTCATGCCCTTCAACTCTGACAACCGCTGTCTGGTTTTTGTACAAGTTGTAAATAACCTTACACTCAATATACTTTACTCCTGCTTGCTTCAGAACTTGAAAGAGTTTATTCCAATCAACATTGTCAAAAGCCTTCTCCAAATCGACAAAAGCTAGAAATGTAGGTTTGCCTTTTCTTAATCTATCTTCTAGGATAAGCCGTAAAGTGAGTATTGCCTCCTGTGTTCCTACATTTCTCCTGAACCCAAACTGATCTTCCCCGAGGTCGGCTTCTACCAGCTTTTCCATCCTTTTGTATATAATTCGTTTTAATATTTTGCAACCATGACTTATTAAACTGATGGTTCTGTAGTTTTCACACCTGTCTGCACCTGCTTTCTTGGGAGTGGAGTCTGAGGGTTCTTCGCCTGTCTCATACATCTTGCACACCAGGTGAAACAGGTTTGTCATGGCTGGTTCTCCCAGAGACTTCAGTTGCTATGAGGGAATATCCTCTACTCCAGGGGCCTTGTTTCAACTTAGGTCTTTCAGTGCTCTGTCAAATTCTTCTCTCAGTACAGTATCTCCTATTTCATCTTCATCTACATCCTCTTCCCTTCCTACAATATAGTAATTAAGGTACTAACATACGTAATTTATAGGCTTTTATTCCATACACAATTAAACAAAATCAGATTGTCTTCCATAAAGGAGGTTTTTTTGCGTCCACGACTGTATTTAAGATGTACGAATGGATGTTTTGTAGCAATCAGTCATTATTTTTGTAAGAAACTGCATTTTAAACCTCCTTTATGGAAGGCAATCTGATGAAACTTCTGCCTCTCTGGTCCAGCGCTATATTCTACAAACAGAAGAAGCTGGAGATATACGGACGGTGAATTCTTGTCACTTTAGCATTGATACTGGCACGCCAGTTGCCGAAGGTTAGATCTCCAAACTGAAGCAGTTTCTTACAGAAATAACGACTGATTGCTGCAAAACACCTATTTTAATATGAAACAAAACATTTTACAACAAACACTCGCAGGTAAAAATTGTTAACATCATTATAAATAGATAATAACCAATTATGTGCGGGTTAAGCACTCATCAATGTTTTCTGGCTCGTATTCATGTCAGGTTGCAAAATGATCTTTGAAATTAATTTGAATACCGTGAGATTGATAAGCTGATGGAGGTAATTACAGCACAGAGTGAAATGTATAAACGACCTTCAAATTACTGTTTTCACAGTCACGCTACTAGTTCTTTTTCCAATATTTCCCGTCGTTCTGAAATACGATAGCATCCAAATGAATCATTACTATTAAAAGACATCATTTAAGATAAAACATCAGAATGAAAGTGTCACAAAAATTAAAGTGTGTTAATACATTTCGGGCCATTGTCCTATCAGGCTGCAAAATTAACTTCGTAGTAATTTCGAATACTGTGAGACTGATAAGCTGGCAGGGATAATCACTGCAAAGAGTCAAGCGCTATTCTATATGGGTTTCGTTTTCCTTTTCACAATCACGCTAATAGTTTTCGCAATATTTCCCACCCGTCTGAAACAACATCCAAATGAATCATTAGTATTAAGACAATATTTAAGATAAAATATCAAAATGAAAATGTGAAAAATTAACGTGTGTTGATATAAGTTTTTTGAAAGCACGTTTTCCCTCCTGAATAAAGTTAAATAATACCAAAAAGGAACAACTTCCTGATGTTCTGCAAAACTTTTTATTGGTCACAAACCGGCTTTCGGCTTCTTGTCACCTGATGATGGCCTAAGAAGCCGAAAGCCGGTTTGTGACCAATAAAAAAGTTTTGCAGAACATCAGGAAGTTGTTCCTTTTTGGTATTATTATCATGTTCTGTCAAGTACCGACGGAGAAATCAATTAAAGTTAATTAACAGCATAACAATTAGTACAAGAAAAGTTTAAAAAAAATGAACATACAAACTCAGCCGATAAGGTTCAATCAATAGTCGTGTAACATTAACGTAGATGAACTGGAACTATAGTTACCCTACTGTCTTTAGAAACAGTCACCCCCAGTAACTAAGTACCGCTCAGCACTGCGATACATGTCCTGGGAACACTAAGAAGAACAAGCTCATCTCAAAAAAAGTTCAAATTTGATTTTATCCATTAGAAAATTGTTTTTTACTAAAAGCCTCCGACTGTGAGATAGATGGATTTGTTTTTAAATAACAATACTACTACCACTCACGACTTTTTAATTATTTAGCACGACGCGTTTCGAGAAATAATACCCACCTTCAAGTGCGTTTTTCGTGCTGTTTCATATTATTTATGATGTTTTGAGTGTGTGAGTTCCTGCTTCATTTTGCTGTCATTACTGTAATATATAAATACGTTATGTACTCATGTGCAAAAATATTATAGGGATGTTTGACATGTGTGAGAGCTACCATAGATGGACCAGACGAGAACTCTAATTAAAAAGCTTTTCAAAATATCCGCCATTAAGTCTATATAAAGATAACCATAAAGTAAAATTGCGCGTATTTACGTTACTGGCCATTAAAATTGCTACACCAAGAAGAAATGAAATGCAGACGATAAACAGGTATTCATAGGACAAATATAATATACTAGAACTGACATGTGATTACTTTTTCACGCCATTTGGGTGCATAGATCCTGAGAAATCAGTGCCCAGAACAACCACCTCTGGCCGTAAAAACGACCTTGATACGCCTGGGCATTGTCAAACAGAGCTTTGATGGCATGTATAGGTACAGATGACCATGCAGCTTCAACACAATACCACAGTTCATGAACAATAGTGACTGGCGTATTGTGACGAGCGAGTTGGCACCATTGATCAGACGTTTTCAATTGGTGCTGGCCAGGGCAGCAGTCGAACATTTTCCGTATTCGGAAAGGCCTGTACAGGACCTGCAACACGCGGTCGTGCGTTATCCTGCTGAAACGTAGGCTTTCGCAGGGATCGAATGAAGGGTAGAGCGACGGCTCGTAACACATCTGAAATGTAACGGTCACTATCAATCATTGTGAGCATCTGATTAGCAAAGGCAACCCTTTGTTGCGCAGCTCTTACGGGTATGGCCTGGTAAGTTTGAGTTTCGAATGGAAACATGTGTAGGCTCTTTCTCAGTATTTTCTGCGTGCTGGAACGCTTCAAACCAGTCTCAGATACAATTCTACGGTTGGATGACATTGGATTTCGCTGAATAATTCCAGAAACTGTGGCGATATTTTCAGGCGTAACTGCAGTTTGCTTGCGGCCAACAGGCCCCACTAGATCATCAGTTACGCTGACTATTCGTTGAAATGTTGCGAATAGCGTACGAATGGTTTCCGCATCGGGTCCTTTTGGAACATTAAATCGTGCTTGAAAACTTCGCCTTGTTGCCGTAGGACTCTCTTCTAACCTGTGGTACTCTAGCACCAGAAAATCGCGTTGTTCAATGGAGAACATGGTTTTAATCTCTTCCTTCGGTACGCTAAACTCCTTTCACTTTTCAGTAGTGGAACTGATGGCTCTGGACTTCGGATCACTATTTATACTAGGCATTACGTATGGCGATTACAGCGCCATCTGTTAGCAGCTTTTGTAACTATTATTTCCAACTGCTGTCTGAACTTCTTACAGCTTTCACAATGAACATACCGTTTACTGCATTCCTCTACCGATCTTTGTTTTCGAGATATTTAAAAAAAATCATATGTTTGTATAGTCTATGGGACTTAAGTACTGGGTCATCAGTCCCTAAACTTACAAACTACTTATGAACTAACTATGACTAAGGACGGCACAAATATCCATGTCCGAGGGGGGATTCGAATCCCCGACCGTAATGGCGAGATATTTAATTTTGAAATCAGGGAGTCTTTTTCTGGAGACCCTTGTAACTATGGCCATGACTTTCCAAAAACAGCGTCGTAGCTCTTCTCAAATGGAACAATCAAAGACAAGCGTCGTCAACCAATTGTGAAGTCAGTGCCATTAAAATGTAACTTAAGTTTTGTGATTGAAACGATAATTATTAACAACCTTTTATATAATATAAAAAATCACGAATAAACAAAAAATACGTGCATTTTTTCTTAAAAATAAACATTAGATATTAAGATTGTATAAGTACTTGAACACAACGAAAATAATCTGTGACGTAGTTTGTGCATGATAGTTCTTGGATCTCCGTTGAGTGTTTGTCTCAGATGTTTTATTACAGAGGGCGTTCAGCCCTTCGATCGGTCGCGCTGAGCAACGGCGCCCGGCATACCTAAGCTATGACAACAGAGGCTGCAACTGATTTACTTATTCGTACTTCCGTGTACTTGCATAACAGTGTGAAAACGGCTCTTCGGACATTGTATTGGTCTAAGACAAAGTCTTGGAGGTAACCGTTTCGCAGCCGAGCTCTACAACTTGGTGGCTCGCGACCCGACACAGTCAGAATACAGTTCCTAGGTACCTCCTTCAAATGCAGTGTCGTCTTCCGAGGAAGAACGTACTGTCGTTCCTTAGCGATGAGGCTACATCTCGAAGATACATATGTTAAAAATGGAAGAATCAGCTTTGGTCTCATTGAAATCTTAATTTTTTTATATAATACAGTACTGCAAAAAAGTCAAAAGAACACAAAATCAGCTTCTATAAGTCACAATAAAAATTAAGAAACGTAATTGACAATATTCGGACGTATAGGCTATCACAATATGAAGAGAAGAAATACAAGACAGTGTCATACCTAGAATCCAAGCCCTGTGGGCCCACGCACTTTGCATATTAACATCAAGTAGGCAGTACATAAGTAGAATGTTTTTCTTCTCTTCATATTGTCATAGACTAAACGTCCGAATATTGTCAATTAAGTTTTTTAATTTTTGTTGTGACTTCTAGAAGCCGATTTTGTGTTCTTTTAACTTTTTTGCAGCACTGAGGGTGGTCATACACTGACCGAAAAATATATATATAAAGATTTCAATGCGGCCAAAGCTGATTCTTCCAATTTTAATAATTTTAATGTGGTCGGTCGCTCTGCACCAGACTCCGGATGCAGTCGCCTACGTCTACATATGTATTCTGCAGTGCACAGTATGGCTACGATCCACTGTACGTTATCACGATTTTCCCGTTTCATTAACGTACAGAAAGAAGGGAGAATGTTTGTTTGAACACGAGTTCAGTAATTATTAATGTGATCATGTTTTCAATATCCGTATGGGAATGAACCTAAGGAGGTTGCCGGGCATTTATTTATTTATTCAAGCCTTCAGTTAATACTTCACCTGTCCCTTCTCTCTCGCTGTCCAGCTCCTATTTCCTAAAATGTATTTATCAGAGAATACATAAGAAGTAAGGCTGTCTTGCATAACGTACAAAATTTGAACTACAGTATCAAAAATAAATAAATAAATAAATAAATAAAAAATTAAAAAAAAAGTCAAAATACAAATGATATGTAACATTCATACATTTATTTGATTCACAACTTTACTATAAACAACACCGATCGAGGTGACGCAGTGGTAACACACTGGACTGTCATTCGGGAGGACGGCGGTTCAGACCAGCATCCGGCAATCCACATTTATGTTTTCCGTTTTCCCCCTAAATCTGTCCAGGCAGATGCCGGGTGATTCCTTTGAAAGGGCACGGCCGATTTCCTTCCCAATCCTTACCCAAAGAAAATGAGCGTCAGCTCCGCCTCTAATGACTACACTGTCGACGGGGAGTTAAACACTAATTTTCCTTCCGTACTTCCTTCCTCCTGACTTTTACAGGGTCTAATAAGAATATTTTCTGTGGTGAGCCCGTCTGCCGCGGTGAAGTCTAAGGCGCCTCGCTGCGGAGCGCGCGGTTGCTGGCCGTCGGATGTTAGAGTCCTCCCTTAGGTTTAGTTTCCTTCTTTCTTTCCCTTTAGCCGTTTTCCCACAAATTGCAGGGTCGGCTTCTTTACGTGGATTGGCATGTTCGTAATTACGGGGTGGCCGGATGCCATTCCTGCCGCCACCCCATGCCCTCCCGGGAGGAGATGTGTACCCCAAATGTCTGCATATAGTGTTATACGTGTGAAAATATAAAGTTGTACGAAATGTTTGAGAATCGTGTAACTGAGGGGGGACTTGGGTACCAGTCCGGTATTCTCCTAGGGGGATGTGGAAAACCGCCTAAAAACCACATCCGGGCTGGCCGGCACTCCGATCCCCTTCGTTAATCCGACGGGCGGATTCGAACCGGGGCCGGTACGCCTCCCCGCCTCGTCGGAAAGCGATGCGTTAGACCACACGGCTAACCGAGCAGGTTGTCCTTAGGTTATTTTACCTAGGTTTCAGTAGTTTGTAAGCTACGGACTGATGACCACGCAGTTTGGTCCGATAGAATTACAAACATTTGAACATTTTGAGCCCATCTCTGAGCAAGCGAAATAAAACTGTCCGTGTAAGAAACATGGAAATTTCAAGTACAGTCCACACTATTGAGTAGATTGCCCTGTGATTTATTCATCATAATAGAAAATGCAAGTCTCGCTGCCAACTGCAGTCTTTTAAACTAAAAAGCCAGAGCTGTCGGAAATAACGGGTATTCGTCGGATGTACACTGTTGCATTCTCTTCCTTTCCTTGTAGCTCAATAGAAGTCTAATGATTCTGCCTGCAGCGGTATGCGCTTCGCACTTCAAAGTTGCTTCAAAGTTCTCACCAGCATTGTCTTCTTTCAGGAATATCCTTAAGCTCACTGGAATACAGAAGTGTCTTAGCAGTCAAAAAAAAAAAAAAAAAAAAAAAAAAAAAAAAAAAAAAAAAAAAAAATGTAATAAAACGTCGTGCCTGATGTGAAATTTTTTTACCCATCGCAGTATATATGGTCTCATATTTATTAAGTTATATGTTGTACAATTGTATAATTTTTCTGGTATATATTCATTTGTATAAGTGCTGTATGTCTGTAAAACCTGTTCCGAATACAATTAGTAGTAAAGAAGTAATAGATTAAAACTTGGTGCGTGATGTGGCGGTTTTCCATTAATGCTACTGTTAATGTGCTCATATCTCATGAACTAAATGTCGTATTGTGATAAAATTCCGAAGGTACATTCAGCTGTATGTGTGTATACTGTCTGTAAAATTTCGTGCGGGTACAATATGTAATGTTGATATTATAAATTGCAACGTTATATGTACCGAATGCCGTAGTTTTACTCCGTGAACAGCGGAAACGTAGTAAGCGAGAAACGTTTCCCCTTTCATCATTTTGCTATGTTTGTCAGGAAGAAAAAGTTTCCTAAAGGTTTGAAATTATGTTTGAAGTTGGTTTCAAGTCTGTAAGTGCTCTCCTTCTCAAGTAGGGGACTGGTACAGTCACTCTATCACCTGCCGCAAGTCGCTGAAGTTGTCATTGTTTATGACGATATCTGCTAAACTATCGACCCTATCACAAGATCCTTTCTTAGCTGACGTCTTCTTCCTATAAGCTACATTCCTGCCAAATTTAAGCTTCATAGTTGAAGTAGTTATCGAGATTTCGTATTTAGTCAGTGAGTGAGTGAATGAGTTCCCTTTCGCTTTTATATAGACAGAGATTACTATATATCAACACGTGCATACCGTTCTCTAGTATCATATAAATACCGTTCATCCAACTGCCATAAAACGTTTCCAACTTAAGGTTGCACATGCTCGAAATCTGAACAAGTAGCAAAGTTAACTACGTCATACATAAAAGTTCGTACCGTGCATGCTTGAAGGTGCTTTATAGCAGGCTGAAACTCCAGTCTACAGTTTCCCTCCGATATTGACCTGCACAACAGGAGAAAACCAATGTCTGCCTAAGATTTCGTGCACTGCATGGCGGTGGTGTGTTACAAGAGACTTCGACACAAATCATTAGTTTTATTATTGACCACTTGCACACTTGACCTTCAACAAAAGATGAACATGTCTATCCATCCATATTTATGTTGGATAACTAACAGCTATAGCTTGTTTTAGAGCAGATCTCTTTGGATATTACCGAAATTGTCGCATTGTTGCACTAATGTTTTCTATAGTTCAAATGCTGCGTAGAATTCCTGTTTTTAATTTCTTTTTCACTGTCACCACTTTAAGGGGAGTTGGAATGTCGCAAAATGGTGAAAATCATAATTTCATTGTTTAAGCTTATAACGTAATTTGAAGTTGTCTTCATAAAATGGTGTAAAATTTGTTAAGAAATTTTACTATAAAGAATTTTTATTTCATTTTTCAAAATTATATGTGCACCCAGTAAAATTACCCTACTTGCGATGTTTACACATTTAAATCCTAACATTTCCGAAAATATTAGATATAGGAGGATATCGCTCTCCAGTTGTAGAATCTTTGATCTCTCCGTTGCTGCCATTGTCTTTGCAACTAGCTGTGTTTATAGTTCAGTTTTTGATATGCGTGTTTTGAGCCATGCTATGGTATTGTAATAAGAAACAATGCAAATAATTTGCAGGAAATGAGACATGCTGTATGGAAACATATTTACGTCGATCATCGAATAATCATAATCCTGAACATTTTCCTTTTCAAGATGGTCCTCAGTCATGGCGCAAATACATAAAAGTCTAATCTACTGGGGATACCTACCACCATAAAAATTACATCCCATTGGCTGTGATGGAAGCAATTAAACCAATATTTAGAGACATGGGGCATTCTGATATACTCAGAAAGTGTCTTCATCGTTGTACCCAGAATCAAAATCAATAGTTTAACAACCTCATATGGATTCGTGTGTTAAGAATGAATTTGTTGGCATAAAAACTTTTAAACGGGGAGACAGTGTTTCTGTTATTTCATTTAAATATGGTAATGTGAGTAGGCTAAACATATAGGAAAGCCTTGGCATTGCTCCTGGTTCAACACAGTCAGAGGACTTCGGCTTCTGCAAAAGGCCCAATGAGCAGTTGTATTTAATACAAAAACTACAAGGGCTGCATGAAGAAGAAAGCTTCTGGGTGAAGAAGAAGAATTAGAATATGACCCTGATTACTCTGCTGGTCACTTTTGATAATAGTATGAGAGGTATTTGTAAATTTTCATAATAAATTACTTTAATCGCATTTTCTGGCATTTGACATTTTTAGTGTTACTTGTACCTACATATATCTCACAAACTACTAAACATTCGAATTATCTGAAATGCTGTATTACAGTTAAAAGAGGCTACTGAACTAGAATAAAGACAAATTCTGGCTTACTCGCTGAACCAGGGAAACTGGTGCTAATTTTCTTCCAATAAAAACAGGTTAACGGTAAAAAATTCATAAATATTATATCAACAAAAAGAAAACATTGATTCTAGTTCAGTGATCTAAGAATATGTGCTGAAAATAGCAGCCAAAATTTCAAAGTTATATCTAAAACAGAAAAGCGTACATAAAGTTAGCAAATTTAACATTGGTGAGATAGGACCTTCCGACTCCCCTCAAGCAAACCTTCGCACTCTATAGATGTCATGTTACTATAGTTTTGACACATCTGCTTTTATCTGTACTTTAGGAAGGATCTCTGTCCGGCCACAGTAGGTAGAGAGTACGGCGAGTTATTGAGTTTTCTAGGAACGCATTAAATCTCTTCAGGGAAGCGGGCTGTAGGCTTCCAGCTGTGTGGCTTCGAGTAAGTGAATACGTAGCCATTGTGTGCGAGAAATACAAACAACGACGATGGAGGCGTCAGCTCGCAAACAACTGTGATATTCAGGTAAACATCCTCCCATTTCATTCTCTGCGTGTTTCTCCGTACATAGAATCGTGTGGGACCATCGACAGCGGTGGAAAGAAGTTCTTCTCTGTAACACCACTGCTTCAGAAAGGCAGCATGGGAAAAATAGTTTCTGAAGTGAAAGCGACAGAGGCACTTGATAGTATTTAAGTAACCCAGAGTACGAGAAGGTTATCAACGGCGTTTCATCATCAGAGGGATCAAATGTGAAGAGATAATTAGGTGGAACAATCTAGAAGATTTACCATCAAGCCCTCATTTTAAGAAATAGAAATTTCTTACTTTGTGGCTGTTCTGAGGCTTTGAAATACTTATACATTCAGGGCCGACAGAAAAAAAGTTGTGCGTGACCGGGACTCGAAACCGACTCTTTTTTAATTAGCACTAGCTGAAAAATTAGAACTGGCCATTAATTATAACACATTCATCTATCTTCTCTCTCTCTTTTTTTTTCTCTCTCTCTCTCCCATTTGATCTCCTCTTCCCCCTCTCCCAGCCCCTTTCTTCACCCTCCCTCTCTCCATCTCCTGTCTCTGCCTCCTCAGTTGTAATCATCCTCCCCTCTTCTTTTTCTCCCACATTTTCCGCTTGTGCAGTGTCGGCGCCTTTGACAGTGAAATTGGTACGGTTAGTTTAAACGGATGGTGTATCTATCAACTTTCGTAGTAAACAGTGAATACTGTAAAATGTATTACTATATACCCCTGCCATGTACGAGTAGCATACGGTAGGTTACTCAAGATCAAGAGTACAAAATTTCATCAATATCCAAATAAAATGTAAATTTTTTGCAGAGTCCGTAAGTAAGTCTTTTCTGACACAAAATCATGAATCGAAACGCACAACTGTGGCGACATTCAATAATTTCCCGATATGATTAGAAGACGCTTGTGACGTACAGTCTTAAAAGCCTACTGGAAAGCAAAGCATATTGAATCAATTTTATAGCCCTTGTAAACTCATTACTTTATGTAAATAAAGAGATAGCTGTGTTTCACGGGAATGATCTACTTTCGATCTTAATGAAATTTTGCAAACTTAACTTTCAAAGGAAGAAGAAAGCCTCTGTATATACGTTACAGTCAAAACTCATTTTTAGTTAGAATGTGTTTTTACTAGTTAAAACTAGTTTATACTGAGCCACTTCGTCAAAACGTGTTTTGCCTAGTTAAAACTAGTTTCAACTAACTTTCGCTTTTGACCAGCAGTAAATTCTAGTTGTATCTAAGGCTATCAGTATCATCTAGTTTCAAGTAGTAAGAACGCGTTCTAACTAAACTAGACAGAACTAGTTTTCACTAAATTTATTTAGGGGCAAATATTAAACTTAAGAGCATCTACGTGTTGATTCAAATAAAAAAAACAGCATTATTGTATTGTGCAATGCAATATTTATTGGAATATTGATCATACATCAAACACATTCCAGGTAGGGAAAAGAAGAAGGCGCCGACACGAAAATGGCGAGTGTTGCTGCAAACTGGATGACAACGGGATAAAACCCGTATGTATTGTGAAGAGTGCGAAGTTGGATTGTGTGCAACACCATGCTTTGAGATATACCATACAACGCGTCATTTCTAATAAATATTCTTCAAGAAACTATGTTTCCTTTAGATTAAACCCCTTCCTTATTATATAAAAATTAATAGTAAATAATTTTTAACTCTGCAACAGCGTTACTACTGTAAAAGCTTTCGAATTGTCAGCTATTTAGTTGTAATATATTGTAATTACATTGTAATATATTTTATAATATGTATTAAGTACCTAATTAAGGAACAAGAATGGCAGGATGTTTATAGTGCTGATAATGCAGATGATAAATATAATGCTTTTCTGAACACATTTATTATGCTGTTTGAAAGTTGCTTTCCGCTAGAACGCTCAAAACAGGGTACTTTCAGTAACAGACAGCCAGGGTGGCTGACAAAGGGGATAAGAGTATCATGTAGAACTAAGCGGGAGTTGTATCAAAATGTTAGAAGCAGTCAGAATGAAGATGCAGTAGCTCATTACAGACAGTACTGTAAGGTTCTGAAAAAAGTCATTAAGAATGCAAAAAGTATGTGGTATGCAAAAAGAATAGCAAACTCTCGGGATAAAATTAAAACTATCTGGTCAGTCGTGAAGGAAGTGTCTGGTCAGGAGCAGCAGGTAGAAGATATAACGTCAGTGCGTAGTAGGAATGTTTCTGTTACTGACAAGTTAGATATATGTGCAATATTCAATAATCACTTTCTGAATATAGTAGAGGAACTAAACAAAACTCTAGTTTCTACAGGTAATCATATAACGTTTTTAGAAAATGCGTTTCCGAGGCTGTTACCTGAAATGATCCTTCATGATACTTCCATAGGTGAGATTGAGTCAATAATTAAATCACTAAAGACTAAGGACTCTTGTGGATATGATGGGGTATCTAGCAGAATTCTAAAGTACTGTTCTCCATATGTTAGCCCAGTACTAAGCCATATTTGTAATTTTTCCTTTCAGAATGGTCAGTTTCCTAACAGATTAAAGTACTCAGTAGTGAAACCGCTTTATAAAAAAGGAGAAAGGGATAATGTAGACAACTATAGACCTATTTCTATGCCATCGGTTTTTTCCAAAGTTATTGAAATGGCTGTACATTCAAGATTAATTGATCATTTCAGTTCACATAATTTCCTGTCAAACGTACAGTTTGGTTTTAGAAGTGGTTTAACGACTGAAAACGCTATATTTTCGTTTCTCTGTGAGGCACTTGATGGGTTAAATAAGAGGCTACGGACATTAGGCGTCTTCTTTGATTTAACAAAAGCGTTTGATTGTGTTGATCACAAAATATTGTTGCAGAAGTTGGAACATTATGGAATACGGGAGTAGCCCACAACTGGTTCACCTCTTACTTTAATAATAGACAACAGAAGGTAATTCTCCGCAGTGTAGAAAATGGGTATGACGTGCAATCTCAATGGGGCACAATTAAGTATGGGGTGCCCTAGGACCATTGCTGTTTCTTATTTATATAAATGATATGCCTTCGAATGTAACAGGTGATTGTAAAATATTTTTGTTTGCTGATGATACCAGCTTGGTAGTGAAGGATGTTGCTCGTAATATGGACACAGTATCAAATAATGCAGTTCAAGAGATAAGTTCATGGCTAATAGAAAACAAGTTGATGTTAAATCACAGTAAAACTCAGTTTTTACAATTTCTAACCCATAATTTGACGAAATCTGACATTATGATTACACATAATGGGCATGTGATAAGTGAGACTGAACAGTTCAAATTTCTAGGTGTTCATATAGACAGTAAGCTGTCATGGAAAGCCCATGTTCAGGATCTTGTTCCAAAACTAAATTCTGCTATATTTTACCATTAGAACAATATCTGAGATAAGTGATTTTTCAACACGAAAAGTAGTCTATTTCGCTTACTTTCACTCACTTATGACGTACGGCATTGTTTTTTGGGGTAACTCGCCTGATGCAAAAAGGATATTTCTGGCTCAAAAACGGGCGGTTCGAGCAATATCTGGTGTAAGTTCGCGAACCCCTTTTCAGTAGTCTGGGAATTTTGACTCTGGCGTCACAATACGTTTTTTCTTTAATGTCTTTTGTTGTTAATAATATCAGCTTATTCCCACGAGTTAGTAGCTTTCACTCGGTGAATACTAGACAGATGTCTAATCTACATTTGCACCACACCACCTTAACACTTGTGCAGAAAGGGGTGCAGTATTCTGCGGCATCCATTTTCAATAAGCTGCCACAAGAACTAAAGAATCTTAGCACTAATCCACATGCTTTCAAATCTAAATAGGAGAGTTACCTCGTGGCTCACTCCTTTTATTCTGTCGAGGAGCTCCTAGAAAAGTTAAACAATTAAGCTAATTCATTTTTTCTTTATTGATTCTTTTCACTTTGTCTTAAGATTGTCGTGTGCAAAGGGCTACTTAAAATTTTTCTATTACCATTCTTGTGTAACAATGTATTGACTTGTTCCATGACCATGGAGTCTTACTCCTCAAGTGGGTCCTATGGATCAGAAAAAACAAATAAATAAATAAATAAATAAATAAATAAATAATATCCTTTCAAACAAGCTCATTAAAAGTTCCATATCCGAATTCGACGTGTCCAAAGAGAAATTCTTGCAGCTGGAAGTTGTGTCAGAGACAAAGGTATCACTAAGAACTGGCAGGCTTAGAATTACAAGGATATGCCAAATTTCATGGTTATCGCTAGAAGAAAATCGAACTCTGAAGTAAGATGACCTCCGCCATGCACCATACGGAAACTTATGTACACAATGATGTTTCTCTCTTTCTGTAGACCAAGTGCGCCAAATTTCATCAATTTTTCAATAAAACTGTAGATTGGTGTTGAAACTTGATCTAAAGTACCCTCCGCCATGCACCATACGAAATATTATGTAGACACTACCATTCTCATAGTCAAATACCCAAAATTTTATCGCACTTGGATGAATGATATGGAAGTGCAAAAAACCAGAATATAATCGAAAGTCGCCATACCCATATACTTTAAACATTTTTGGATTTTTTCTGTTATTCTTTTGGGGTTTTCCTCTTTCTGTCTTTTGTAATATGTCTTTAATATGTCTTCAGCCAGGAGACTGGTTTGATGCTCTCCACCTTACTCTATCATGAACACGCCTCTTCATTTCCTCATGAGAACGGCAACGCACATCCATTTGAATTTGCTCACTATATTCGTCTCTTGGTCTCTCTCTCCGAAGTTTCCCTCGCACACTTCCACTCAAATGTTGAATTTCTGATTCCTTCACGTCTGAGAATGTGCCTTCCCAGCTGATCCCTTCTCTCAGTCACAGTATGCAAAAAAACTGCTTTTCTCTCCAATTCTGTTCAGTACTTCTTCATTGGTTACACGTTCTACCCACCTAATCTCTACGTTTCAAAAGCCTCGATCTACCCACCTAATCTCTACGTTTCAAAAGCCTCCATCTTCTTCCTATATGAACTATTTACCGTCCAAGTTTCACAACTGTACAAGGCAACACTCTACACAAATGCCTTCAGAAAGGATTTCCTTACACTTAAATTAATATTCGATGTTAGCACTCTTTTTAAAAAACGTTTTTCTTCTCTATTTTTTTCTGAATTTTATATCCTGTATGCTGCGAACGTCGTATATTATTTTACTGCCCAAGTAAAAAAGTCATTCCACCTATATTAATCGTTGCGTAATCTAATTCCTTCAGCATCGCCTGATTTTCCATGTCTGCATTCCATTACCCTTGTTATCCTTTTGTTAATGTTCATCTTATACCCTCCTTTCAACACATTGACCATTCCGATTAATTTGCTCATATAGGTCCTTACCTGTCTCTGACAGAACTATAACTTCATTAGAAAAACGCCATGTTTTTATTTCTTCACTCCGAACTCTTAATTCCTTTACAAAATTTTCCTTGACTTTCCTTCACAGTTTGCTCTATGTACAAATTGAATGACAATGAAGAACGGCTACAACCGTATCTTAGTTCTTTTCCAACCACTGCTTTCCTTTCATGTCCCTCAATTCTAATAAGTGCTGTTTGGTTGATGTACAAGTTGTAAATAACCTTTCGTTTCCTATATTTTACTCCTGTTGACTTCAGAATTTGAAAGAGTGTATTCCAATCAACATTGCCGAAAGCTTTCTCAAAATCTACAAAAGCTAGATATGTAGATGTTTCTTTCCTTAATTTATTATGTAAGATAAGTCGTAAAGTGACTATTGCCTCCAGTGTTCCTACATTTCTCCTGAATCCGAACTGATCTTCCACAAGATCAACATCCATCAGCCTTTCCATCCTTCTGTAAATTATTCGGTTAACATTTTGTAACCCGGACTTATTAAACTGATTATTCCGTAATTTTCGCACCTGTCTATGCCTGCTGTCTTAGGAATGGTGATTATTACATTTTTCTTAATGTCCGAGGGTATGTCACCTGTCTCATACAACGTGATCCATGTGAAGTTTCGGATGAGATTATCTCTAAAACTGTTCATCGGGTAAAAATAATGGGTAAGACAAGTTCGTAAGCTCAAAGGAGGACATCAAATGGTATACGTCACCATCAGCCCCCACCCCTTTGGATAGGGCGAGGGCAATTTTTAAATCTGAATAGAAAACACCCATATCCATTTAAAAAAATCGAGATTTTTCTGAAAATTTTTTAAGCCAATGACAGATAGCGCTGAAATCAAGAAGAAAGTAAAATTGGGGAATATGATTTATTTAGAATTATCCGAGAAAGACGCATCAAATTGATAAAAAATGTGCACCAATTGTTTCGCTACGTCAAATTGAGCTATTATTGTACAAAATCTAATGTATCCTACTTTTAGAATTACCCAGTAATAACGACATGGACGATTCACAATCTGAAAGTGAAGTGAGGTCTGATTGCATTGCACCGACCTTTATACTGTGCCATAGTTCGCACCTTGGCCACGGTAGCGCGACAGTCGGGTGAGTAATGCAATTGTAAATCGTTCCCTAACGCATTTTTAACACCATTCCACCTCCCTCAATCAAAAACTCTACCTGGTTGGACACATTAAAATAATAATAAATAAATAAAGAATGATTGGTGCACATTTTGTATCTATTTCTTACGTCCTTCTTGGATCATTCTAAATGAATCTGAGTTCTTTCCCAATTTTAATTTTTCTCGATTTCAGCGCCAGTTTGTCAATGGTTAAAAAAATGTTTGAGACAAATCTTGATTACATTTTTTATGGAGAACCCAGATCTGCAATAAAATGAGTGTTTCCATTTGAGATTTAAAAGTTGCCACACCCAAAGGAGTGGTGGCTGGGGATCACATATAGCATCATTTGATGTCCTCCTTTGAGCTTACTAACTTACCCACTATCTTTATCCGATGTATAGTTTTTGATATAATCTCATCCGAAACTTCAAACGAACCACTCTGTATATGATCCCTATATTAAAGCGAAGATGTTTTTGTAGAGATTCCACAGCGGATTAACATAATCACTGTAAGTACCGGATGGGTAGGATAGTCGAATGATACTATAAGCCTCTGCATAGTCCGGGGTGGACTCGCAGCTAACGTGAGAGACATTTACGGACAGCAGAGGGATCTGGGACCTTAACCAGCCGGGCGCTACAGTCGGCTCTCCGCTGATTGCATCAGCGCCCTGCCGGCGCTCGGGACTCCCCCGGCCCGCCGGGAATCCCCGCCGGCCAGCGCGGGGATCCCCGCGCCCGCGCCGCCATTAGAGGGGCTTCCCCGCGACCGCAGCGCCCCGCCGCCATTAACGGCGCTGGCTCGCGGCGAGATTTAGTGGCTCCGCCAGCCGGAAGGCCGTTTGTCTCCGCTGGCTGCCAACTCGCTGGCCGCAGTTGCGAAGCCGCACTGCATTAGACGAGGCGAGAAGCCACGGCATAGCGTGCAGTCGACGAACGGTTTGCTGTGTGTGGGAGGGGGGATAGCGCCAAACGCAACCTGCGGTCAGCGGCAATTGTACGCGGCCCTATTGTCACTGACAGCCACTCGGACTGGCGGTTTCAGGTCGTAGTTGAACTCACCAGAGCAACACACTATGCGATACACCACATTAGTCAGCAACCTAATCCACCGTTAATTTCAACGACCGAGTGATCAAAAAGTCAGTACAAATTACAAAAGAAATCACAGAATAATATATATAGTGGTAAAAAATTTATACACATGCTTGGAACAACATGGGGTTATATTAGGAAAACAAAAAGTTAAAAAAATGTCAGATGGTGCTTCATCTGATCAGAAAAGCAATAATTAGCATAACAAATTAAGACAAAATTCAAATGTTTGTATAGTCTATGGGACTTAACTACGGGGTCATTAGTCCCTAATGACAAAATTGAAATGTTTGTATAGTCTATGGGACTTAACTACGGGGTCATTAGTCCCTAAACTTACAAACTACTTATGAACTACTTACGAACTAGGATGGCACAAATATCCATACCCGAGGGGGGATTCGAAACCCCGACCGTAGTGGCCGTGCAGACCGTGACTGGAGCGCCTCAGTCTCCTCGGCCACCGCGGCCGGCAATTAAGAAAAAGCAAAAATGATGTTCTTTACAGGAAAAGCTCAATATGTTCACCATCATTCCTCAACAATAGCTGTAGTCAAGGAATAATGTTGTGAATAGCACTGTAAAGTATGTCCGGAGTTATGGTGAGGCATTGGCGTCGGATGTTGCCTTTCAGCATCCCTAGAGATGTCGATCGATCACAAGACAGTAGCGATTTCAGGTAACCCCAAAATCAATAATCGCACGGACTGAGGTCTAGGGATCTGGGAGGCCAAGCATGACGAAAGTGGCGGCTGAGCACACGATCATCACCAAACAATGCGTCAAGAGATCTTTCACGCATCTAGCAATACTTTTTTTTTTATTTTCTCTTCATTAAAACTCAATATCATTCCAAGCATGTGTGTCATTTTTTACCTATCTACATTATTTAGTGATTTAAAAAGTTTTGAAATTATTCTGACTTTTTGATCACACAGTACAATTTAGTTTCCAGAGACATATATTGTCTCAATATTTCAAAGATAGGGAACAGAAGGAGAATCGTTGAATTAAAATTTGTGCCACAGCCGGGATTAGAACCTGGAACACCATGATTATTGGACAGTCACGTTATCGTTGCTGTTCAATCTTCCGTCGCAGAGATAACCCTTGTCATGTTTGACGAACACTTGAACAGTTGACCACGGCCCTTTTAGACAGCATTTATACCGCTCTCCAACGCCCGACTCATCAGTCGGTAAGACTCACCGCCATCAGTAGCACCTCTGAAGATATCCAGCGCAGCTCTGGACGAAACGTCAGGAGCAGAAATGTTTATTTGACCACGACCATACAAAATTCAACAGCAGCTATTTCAGCCGGTCGTGAAAGCTTTCACTGAATGAGTCACGTTATCCTCTCAACCACATTATTAATTTGAGAAATACATGCAACGTCCTAAAGCACTTTTGCTTCCACAACACAAACTTCAATTCTGCCTCTCAGTTCCCCTTTGTTCCCCTGGCATGTACCTGGGTTTGAATCCCAGCCATGGTAAAATTTTTAATTCAATGCTACTCATTCTTATCAATATCATTAATGTATTAGAACAAATATCTGTCTCTGGAAATTGACACCGAGCGAGGTGGCGTAGTGGTAACAAACTGGACTCGCATTCGGGATGGTTCCTTTCAAAGGGCACGACCGACTTCCCTTTCCATCCTTACCCAAACAATCCCAGCGTAAGCTGTCGACAGGGACGTTAAACAGTAATCTTTCCTCCTCCTGAAAATTGACAGGCCTGAAGTACAACCCAGGACTATTCCTATTGACGCTATTCTGCTCCCTTGGAGAGCCTCAGCAATATTCATACATGTTACATGCGGGTATACTGACGCAGAACTGAAGTTTGTGTTGTGGAGGTAGACTTGTCTTATGACATTCTATGGATTTGCATCATCTACAAGGTCACTGTGGCTAAGCAATATCCGTTACCGTAAAAAAAATGTTTTAGCGTGTTAATAAATGAAAACATAAGAGAAAGGTTTTAAAAACAAAATTGTGTAACAGGAAACAATAGAAGTCAATGGCAAAAGATAAAAGTAAAAAAAAAAAAGAAAAATTCAAAAACTGGATAAAGAAAGTGTCGCTACGTTAGTGAGTCTGACTCTAGATCAGTGTTCAAATCAGTCGGCGTGATGTTGAAACTTTAGTGCGCATAAAAGATTGGCGAAAATGTAAACAAAATCAGATATCAAACGAATATGCATAGCGGGCTATGACTTGCTGTTTAAACAAGGTTACAAACGTAATTTTCCCATTCTGGCAGCAATTGAAAGGCACCTCGTCACACATTCACCAGACGCAAAGCCCCAAGTACTTCATTGTTTACCTTTTTTTAGATTAAAATACTACTGACAGATACCGATAAATGTAATTTTTCGCTCAATTTAATGTCTTCAACCAGACTGAGAACTGATCTTCTACTTATAGATTCGCAAAAAGACAGCGGGCGCCGGGGTATGGCTCAGTCGTATATCATCAGTTTTCCAGAATGAAACTTTCATTCTGCAGCGGAGTGTGCGATGATTGAAACTTCCTGGCAGATTAAAATTTTGTGTCGGAACCGGGACTCGAACCTGGGACCTTTTCCTTTCGCGGGCAAGCGCTACCACTGAGCTGTCCCGAGACGACTCATGGTGCCACCCGACAACTTCAATTCTGGCAGTACCTTGCCTCCTACTTACCAAACTTCACAGAAGTTCTCCTGCGAATCTTGCAAGACTAGCACTCCTGGAGGAAAGGATATGGTGGAGATATGGCTTAGCCACAACCTAAGGGATGTTTTCCAGAATGAAACTTTCACTCTGCAGCGGAGAGTGCGCCGATATGAAACTTCATCAGTTTTGTTTTTTATGGAAGAAGATCATGATTTTTCTTCGTGGAAGAGATACATTAATTTTAACTGCAGAAGAAGAGACAGTCACTTTACAAAAGGCCGATGAAGGCGAATTTTGTGAGAGGAAAATAAGTAGCTGCCTTGTAAGCAGGAGGAAATGGGTTCAAAAACTGTTTTCTTCTTCTGTTCAATATCGTCGATATATTGAGACATATGTCTCTTGAAATTGATTTACTATTGATATGAATAACAAACAATCCAGAGATACAAGCCAGGATTATTCACACTAACGTTCAATGCTAAGGTGCTATTCTGCAATTGGAGAACCTCGTCAATATTCATACATGTTACATAGGGGTACATTGAGGCAGAATTGAAATTTATGTTGTGGAGGGAGACAGGCTTCAGCACATTCCATGCATGCGCTTTATCCACAACGTTGCAGTGGAGGAGAGGATAACACTACACAGCATAGTAAGATGGAGGTCAGAGATTGAAACCTGTTTGTTACACAAATTTTAATTCAATGTTTCTCCTTCTGTTGAATATCTTCGAATACACCACTTACTCGGTCAATAATCTATTGCTTCTAATTGGAAAGTCATTTAAGTCTACATATGTAACAGGACAAATGACAACATTTAAATAAATAATGCCTATGAAAACTTGGTGTACTTTCAGGCACTCTGTAACAGTGTTTTTGAACCTGCGGGTTGCAGCTCCCAGGGAGGGGAGGGGAAGGTCGCAAAGTTTTGCTGGGGGTGGGTGTATCCATCACAGGAGGAAGTACTTGTAAAACAACCAGCCCATTGCATCTCTGAATACAGGGGATTTCGTAATACAGAAACATTGGCTTAACTGGAAATAACGTAACGTTGAAATTACATAATATTTTGTTTAAGATTAATTCTGAATTGAACAGAACCTATAATGTTTTTTAACCCACTCAGACCAAATGTTGCTGTGGTGGAGTAGCCGAGCGGTCTAAAAGCACCTCGCTGCGGAGCGCGCGGTTGCTCGCCGTCGGAGGTTAGAGTCCACCCTCGAGCGTGGGTGTGTTTGTTGTCCTTAGGTTAGTTTACCTAGGTTTAAGTAGTTTGTCAGCTACGGACTGATGACCACGCTTGGTCCGATGGATTTAGAAACATTTGAACATTTGAGACCCAAGGTTGTAGGTGATGTTGCATTAATATAGATCGGTTCGTTTAAAACACTAAATACATACAGTAATTCCTTACAGAAAAAAGGTAAATCAGTCAACAATCCAATGATTGCTTTCTTGTTGTTCAACCACAGTGCTTTACTAGGCATGGTCCTGCTTGGAGGTGGTATGCCGTTGCCTTCCTCCGACCTTCAAACCGACTTACCCAGCCATTTATAGGGAGACCTACAGTTTAACGTGGGTTCCGAACCAGGGTGCTACTCGGTAGTTTTCACATCAGCAACACTGCCAGAGGTGAAAGAAAATGAAAGTGACACATAAAAATCCTAGGAGCTGGCGGGTATCGAACCCTCAGCCTTTGTAGTCTGGCACTACCACTCTGCTACAGAACCGCACTCCTTACAAAAAACGAAAATAAATTTATTTTGAAAAATTTTGTACCCACACATTTGTCTGTTTTGGGCATTTACACAATTTTTTTTATTATTTGCACTATCTTAAAGTAACATGCCTTTGAAAGAAATATAATTACATCACGGCATCACTCGAAATGAACTGGCTGTCAGGTACGATACCTTCACATGTCAAAACAGGATATCAACACCTTGTCAACAAGTCTGTCTTGCCACCATTGTAAATGTACCCGAAGCTTGCCGACTGCTGGTGCCACACAGTGGAACTAAAACACGATGCGCACGTTACCACATTTCATCCACTATTGTGTGATGCAGACAAGAACTTCATAGTGTGAATCACAAAGAAATAAAGGGAACACAATGATAAAAGCACAGTTGTGTGTTCAGGGCCTGAAAGAGATAAGGCAGTGTGTTAACGACGGACAAGTGCTAAGCCTGAATACTGTTTAAAGGAACCAAGTGATAGGTATATGAACAAGACGTAAATACTAATTCTGCAAAATTTGAGAAAATTATCTCCCTCTTTACTAATTATTTATACAGGCGGGGATTTTGTCATGAGCAAATTTCGCTTCTCAGTTCTGCGTGGAATGTGAAACACTCGTCATGCCAATAAATTTTTCTATCAGAAAACATGTAAAAGGATGTACTCCATTCTGTAAAATACCCAAAATAACTTCGTCAGAGGTTTTACAAGAATGCTAGATCAACTGCAAGAAAAATTCATTGAAGTAACAAACGTAGTTTTGTTAAGGTTCGATTGTAAGAGGGGGTGAGGGACAATATTTTTATTTGCAAGCAGGTAGCATAGTCTAAAAAGTTGAAAAATACTGTTCCAAAAAGTTTCACATATAGGTAACAAATTGGTATTTATACAAAATGAAAAACTGTAAATTTTAATGGCATTTTTACAAAACTGCTGACAAGCAAAATAAACTTCGAATTCGTTTATACAAGGGCTTGAAGTCTTATCTAATTTCAGCCCTCGTATTCAGTTAGACAGTAACTGCCTCGCAGACAGGTGCATGAACAACATACAAAGATATCAGTTTGTAAGAGAGGACGTGCAATTGGGCCCAGAGAGTCAGTTGTTGCCTTAATCGCAAAGTGCTCCACATTTGAATAGGAGCGATGCCGCTATTCGATGATATTGGCAGAAAGGGGTGACTCAAGGCCCAACACAAAGAAAGAAGCAGTCGACCTAGAAAGGCAGCAGACAGTGTGGACCGAGCAGTCGATATTCATAGCTAGAGATTCATCGTCATTATCTCTGCGCCGTGCAGCTATAGAGCTTCAGTGACCACAATGGCCAGTAATAGCTGGCACAGAGGAAGGTAATTACTTCCCGGCATCCCTCGTGCCGACCACTACCAGCCTCTGTGGATATACAAGACTGTTAGCAGTGGAGCCAGGCACTAATCCACCGTTTATATTAATAATTTCAAAACAGCCAAAATTGTATTTATTTATTAATTTATTTTTTTTTCAAAATGACATTTCTGACTTGCCTTAGCCCATTATCAAGTCAGCCAAGTCATTGTCAAAACCGACAATTTGCAACTTTGGCTGTTTTGAAATCTATATCTACAAATGGGAATGTCTGTTCTGTGTACGTTTAACACGTCTGAACCACAAGACATAAAGAGCTAAAAATTTGTACAGTTACTAATGTCTACCCGGGGAAGGATTTGGCACGGTTTATTGGCGATCGGATAGCTATTTATCTATATACTAGATTAAACCCGCGACTCCGCTCGCGTATTGGTTGATTATGATAGATAAGGTATGTTCAAATGTACAAATGTTTGTATAGCTTATGGGACTTAACTATGGGGTCATCATTCCCTAAGCTTACAAACTACTTATGAACTAGCTAACACTAAGGACGGCACAAATATCCATGCCCGAGGGGGAATTCGAAGCCCCGACCATATGGCCGTGCAGACCGTGACTGGAGCGCCTCAGTCCCCTCGGTCACAGAGATGAGGTATCTTTTAGTAGTGTGCTATGAGACTGGTTTTGAAGGGTGAAATGAAATACAATACCCGAAACAAACATTGTCAATCAACATTCAAATAAAAAAAAATATTTGAAGTGCTTAATGATTTACAGTAAATAATACATACATTATTCCTTATAGCATTTGTTGCAATATCTTAACACGTATGGTGAGAGAAATGTCCAAATTCATTTTAATTTCATTTTGGGCATTCTGGTAAACTACGTTAGTGTAGTAAATGTGAATGTAGAGATTTTTTGGGTTGCGCTGTAGCACGCATAGACCAAAGATATGGTCTGTGGCATCACGTTTCGCTGTATGTAACCTCCTAACTATAGAGTCTCAAACGTCATCGCTGGTCTTCAGACGGAATTTTTTTTTATAATTTGAGGACTTTCAACCATATCTTCCACCCCCTTATAGCAATCGGAATGGAACTGCTTTGGTGTACAACAGGAGACTTCGTACAACAATTAAACACAGACCATTCGTTTGCGTTCTGTAGTTTTCGCTGCAGAGCTAAATATTAAAACACACACACGTAGAATTTTTATATACACCGATAGCTTTCCATCTCAATATACTCCACCCCTTTATCAACCCTCAAGCAACAATGCAACCAACAAAACCATTTTCAAAGAGTAAATATAATTTTCAAAGAGTAATTATTGTTCCGCATTTCGCATTATATTCTTCAAATAAAATATCTATGAGATCGCTATAAAACCGTGCCTAAAACCTTCCTTAAGTATAAATTAGTAACTGTACAAATATTTAAGTCTCTGCGTCTTGTCTTTCGCACAGTTATAAGAGCATGTTCAGGTGGTTTGTTGTTA
Source organism: Locusta migratoria (assembly GCA_026315105.1). Lineage (NCBI taxonomy): Eukaryota > Metazoa > Arthropoda > Insecta > Orthoptera > Acrididae > Locusta > Locusta migratoria. The sequence goes on from CM048750.1 coordinate 352,661,527, forward strand.
TCTCTTGTGTCCATAAACTTCGGAGCCCCAACATTATATTTGTGATACCATTGCATGTGAACAGATTCGATAACCTCTTGGTGAGGGTCTTAAGATGTTCCGCAAGCTGTACGACCACAGATCATGAAACAATGCCTTGAATAAATAACAGATGTTGTGTCTCCAAAATGTGTGCCGTTATTACTCGGTTTCCTCATTCTCTTTCTCGTCCTACATGTTTCCCCTCATGAGGTATATCGTACATGGATTGTAGAAATCGTAAATATAACTCCTCAGTTCAGCTACCTCATCGTACATGGATTGTAGAAATCGTAAATATAACTCCTCAGTTCAGCTACAAGATTAGATGTGAATAGCGTTTAAGTTTTACATATGAAGCGCAAGAATAAGAAACGTACGTTTAGAAATTAATAGAGATAATATAATCACAATAGCGGTATAAGTTCAAAGAGGTAAGGTTTTAACGATGCGCTAGACAATACTCGTGTCATGTACCTTGGAAAGTAAGTTGATGACAGGCACGCCTCTCAAGTCATTCATTTGTAGACACAGATACAGAGTCAAACTTTAGTGGCGAAAGGTCAGCGCCACACACCAGACGGAAGAGAAAGATCGTAGCGAAGGCAGCGATCGACCGGAAGCCAATAGCAAGCAGGCGCCGCGCATCCTGGAGGGAGTAACCCAAGATGCGCGCCCTCTACAAGCGACTATATCTAGGCCGACATATGTCTGGACAGCCCGTCAGTTACTATTCGGGAATACGACAGTTACTAGTGAGCACTCGGCATTTACTATACAGAAATAGGACAGTACTGAGTAAGAGCTTAGCAATAACTGTGTCACAGCGCAGCTAGTCTCATATGGACGCCGCCGCAAGAAGAGAAAAGAAACAGACTTACGTTCTAAAGTCGAGTATTATCATTTTCAGTCAATAAAACTTGTATTATTAATGTGATAGTTGTTTCAGTAAACATCGATTCGTGCACCAGTCCCGTAAACTGACGAATCGACCGGGACGAGTAAACAACAAAATGGCGACGAAGTCATAACAAAAACAAATACATATTTTACTTTCATTGGTGTGGCTATTACTACCAGAAAACGTGTAAATTTTGGTGCTAAAAATTAAAACACTTTCTTTCTTTTTAATTTTTTTAAATTTAATTTAATTTTATTTTTTCTTCTGACATCTGACATTTAATTACGTTACAGACGTGTTACGCCTTTTATATTGAAAGCACATTTTTATGCATTTGATGCAGTTTTCTTTTTACGAGTAATACAGATTCTAACCACTCCAAATCCCAGTCTGTTACGAAAATGAAACTGTCACAACTACACCACCTGTTCCACGTGGAAATCGCAACTACAGTAAATTCAAGAAAAATGACACAAATACAAAATGCAAAATGCGTATACAACATTAATAAAAACTTAACTTCATGATGAAAAAAGACGTTTCTTGCGAAAGGAGACAGTATATTCCAATTAAAATTACTTGACAGTGGACGTTTGTCACTGTTGTGTTGCCTCATCGTCAGCCAGCTACCGTTCGTTTATTGGCGACACACTTCACAGATGCCGTTAATGTGTCACATGGAGCTATGCTGGGAATGCGACAGCTGAATTTAAGTGACCAATGATTCAGCTCTGACACGGGACGCGTTTTGTAGCTCTGAATTTAAACTCACTCCTAATTTTACCGCAACCTCGCGAAGAGTAATATACTCTAGAAACGCAGATTCTGTGGCAGAACTAACCCGCTTCGCCCGCTGCGGGTGAAACTAACCTCTACGAGAAAACTCAAGACAGAGTAGGCCTACATTCAGATTCAACGCTAAAAGCAAACCGTAATTTCCTGCTATCGTCGGTTACCTAAAAAATATAACCACACTAGCAAAGGCCAGACGAGCTGTTGCGTCACAAACCAATGAGCAGTACTTTCTGGCACTCAGTTACAGGTTACAGACAACACAGGCAGATTCCAGTAGATAAATTAATGATACTATGAAATAAAGAACAAATAAGTTAGTAAGTTCTTTAGAAAAACTTGGTAAAGTAGACACATCAAAAACACGTCAACAATAATACAGTTCCTGGAGACAAACATTCTCTCATTACACCAAAGGTATTGAATATAAGGAGAGGCGTTCAATTAAAAATTAATGCAGCGGCTGGGATACGAACTCGAAACCTATTGCTTCCGTAGCAAACACTTCAATCCGCTCAGCTAACACAGCGTTAAGCATGACGCCGCTACACGGACTGATTACAAGCACGTCTCCCTCCTCACCACATACTTTAATTCTGCCTCGATGTTCGCTGTGAAATACGAATCACATTGTCAAAGCTCTCCTATATTGTAATACCACCACAGCAAAGAACGTGATAGGGAACAATCCTGCCTTATTGCTAGGGCAGAGATGATATAAATATCATCAGCAATTCAGTTCAGTGAGACAAACATTGTCTTATTATACCAAAGGTATTGAATTGTATAGGGAGAGGCGTTGAATTAAAATTTGTGCTGTGGCGGGGTTCGGTGCCAATATAGGAGAGCTTTGTCAATTTTGTAAGCTTACCACCCTCCGCTTTCTTATCAGTTGCTACCCTGTTCCGAGTATAAATAGATGTTAAAGCAAATCTTAGTGCCCTGATTTAATAAATGACGCGCAACGGAATTCGCCTTACAGAAACTATGGCAACTAATTGGATAGCGGTGGCAGTAGCTTATCTCAATGGATGTCCCTAATATGATTTCCTGTCTGAATATTTTGCATACAGACAAGGACGGGGAATTAAAATAAAGAAAGCAGTTTCCCTTTTAACAAAATTTACATTTATTTGCTGATCTTGTCGTAACTCAATTAAACAAGAAATATGGGACATTTCAGTGAAAACGTTTAGAATATAATTAATAGCCGGCCGCGGTGGCCGAGGAGACTGAGGTGCTCCAGTCACGGTCTGCACGCCCGCTACGGTCGGGGGTTCGAATCCCCCCTCGGGCATGGGTATTTGTGCCGTCCTAGTTTGTAAGTAGTTCATAAGTAGTTTGTAAGTTTAGGGACTGATGACCCCGCAGTTAAGTCCATATATTATATTAAAAAATATATATAATTAATATTTCGTGGAGGGGTTAAGAAAGGGACCAAAAGCTTTCACACTCTGTCTACTGGCTGGATTCCACAATCGTAGTGCCATGATGTACTACCCACGTGGCGACACACACTTAAATTTGACGGGCCACAAAGAAAATCCCCACAAATCAAAATCTTCAAATGTTTGTAGAGTCTATGGGACTTAACTACCGGGTCATCAGTCCCTAAACTTACAAACTACTTATGAACTAGCTAAGACTAAGGACGGCACAAATATCCATGCCCGAGGGGGGATTTGAACCCCCGACCGTAGTGGCCGTGCAGACCATGACTGGAGCGCCTCAGTCCCCTCGGCTACCGCGGCCGGCGAAAATCCCCACAAAATAATTGATCACACAGAATCTTATATTGCGGATACCTACTTCTCACTAGCTAACTGTTGCAGTTACTTTAAATCCGATTAAGAGGGTTTTACGTCCACTTCTCTTTGTGTATCTTGACCCACCCTGTCGCATGGTCATCAGCACGTGAATCTAAGTGGACGACAAAACGATAAACGAAGCCACACGAGATTTCATTAATAAATTTCCTCCGCGCACACAGTAGAATCTCAGATCGACAAAGCGAACATTGTTACACTTCCCACCCTAACTATATTGAAATAAGCCAACATGGTACACAAGAGATACCCACATGAACTGAGCCTAATCCACAAAGAACAATTCCGTGAAAACGCTCCCAAAAATTTACGAAATGGACTTCTCCTAACATTGTGCATTTACTGAACCATTTTCCTGCTAATCTGTTCCAAAATTATCACAAATCACACACTTCCAAATACATTATCCTCGGAGACCAACATACTCACGTCCGTCTTCAGACAGCCCAGGAAACATTCTGCCGAAATCTGGCTGCCCTCTAGCCTAACCGCCCTTCCCGTTCAACTTGTTCAGAGCAGTCCTGCAATTGGCCAGTCACCTAACGGGACCATCCTGCCAACTTGCGAATCGTGGAGGAATCGCAAATCACAGACACCTGTCGATCACGTCCCCCCAGGAGACCTCTCTGTCCAATAAAAAAATAAAGTTGGTTAACCTTCTAACTATGAGCATCTCTGCCTTCCCAGCTGCAGCCTCACACACACACGCGAAGACGCACACACACACACACACACACACACACACACACACACTTGGTAGGATGGGGAGATGGGTGCTGTGGAGCAAAGCTCCTTATGTGAGCGAGGCTCACTTATTACGCCTGTAATTACAATAGCAATAACAATCATGCTTGTATACTTGTCTCCACTGCTCCTAGCACTAGCCCTGAAATGAAAGATTAAGATGGCACGAAAGGCCGCACATAAAAATAGAATGTGCACACAAAACTGTGGCTTGTATGAAACACGTATCAATTCAAGTAAGTCAAATGGAATGATACCACAGTGGCGTTTCAATTTGATAAGTAACATTCAGGAAACATATAGGCATAATTAAAGTATGTTGTGTGGAAGGAGACGTGCTTTAAGACAGTCCGTGTAGCCAAATTTCCTGTAACACTGGTTGACCGTTTTAAAGTGTCTGTCTCGTAAGCAGGAGGTCCCGAGTTCAAATCACGGCCACAAAAAAGGTTTTATTCAACGCCTCTCCTTCGTTTCAAGGTAAAAAAAAAAGTTGCATCAACTTGATTCTGAGGTGTCCTCAACACTGATGTTGAATATGTATATTGTATCAAGATGTAAAGAATCATGCATGAGCAGTGAAAATGCAATGGAGTCGGTAAGACAGTCGGTCAGATCCAGTCATAACGCCAGGAAGAAAGAACGCTGCTTGTGTTGACCGTAGTTCAGCCATGTACAGAAGGTAAGAAGGTCGCTCGTGTCCACATTGTTACTTTGTGTCTGGAGGGACTCTCACCGAGGGAAGTTTCCAGACGTCTCGTAATATACCAAATCAATATTATTCGGACATGGAGGAGATACAGCACCTGTCTATGACTTGCCTTCTCCAAGCTCAATGATGTTCATCGAGTTCCAGGGCGTAGTGCTTCTACTCAAACTGTAGTAATAGACGGTCTGACGTGCAACTTCAGTCCTAACGACCATGGGGAGGTCCAGTGTTGGCACCTATACACCATGCAGCGCAGTACAGATGAGCCCAACAGCATACTGAATAGATTCGTCACAATTGACATAATGTGCCATTCACAGGCGCGACTCGGATCTACCTTCAACCTCTTCAGCGTCTTAGACACACAGTCCAGCGAGTGCAACAAGGTGTCGGTTCCCCGATATTTAGGCGTGGTACAATGTGGAGCCAAAGTACCCCATGTGTACTCGTAAAAAGGCAATCAAACGGCTACACGATACAGGGATGAAGTCCTCCGACGGATTATCCAAACGTATCGTCGCATTTGGGTGAGGGATTCAAATGTTTGTATAGCTTATGGGACTTAACTACGGGGTCATCAGTCCCGAAACTTACAAACTACTTATGAACTAGCTACTCCTAAGGACGGCAGAATTTCCATGCCCGAGGGGGGATTCGAACACCCGACCGTAGTGGCCGTGCAGACCGTGACTGGAGCGCCTCCGTTTCCTCGGCCACCGCGGCCGGCGGTGAGGGATTCTCGCGCTCATTGTTCATATCTTGTGAATGCGTTCCTTCATGATAACGACATAATATTCGGTTGGCCAAAATTATCTCCATACATTAACCATATTGAACATGCCTGCGATACATTGAAAACAGCCGTTTCTGAACGAAACGACACACTAATTAATCTAAGGGATCAACGTCGTTAAGGAGTAAGACAATATCGACCAACAGTATCTTGATGATCTAGTGGACAAATGCCATGTCTAATACAGGCATGTATCAGCGAAAGAGGACGTGTTACTGGTTATTAATGGTACTGATACATGCTGCAATCTGCAACATTAATTCAGAATGTTTAGGTCATTGTCACACATATTGTAAATTTCTATTTTCATTAGCACTGAGAAATGAATGGTGGTCCTGTATATCTTTTTCTTTGTTCTGTAAAGGCTATTGAACCCCTAGTATCGTGGTGACGCAACACCTTTTTATGTGTGTATTAGAAACAGAACAAGCAATTAATCCTCCATTCAACTAAGTAAAAACAACAATCAACGTAATTTTGATTAGATTAAAAAAATATTGCCATCGATGAAATTCAAACCGACACAATGCTGCATACGGGACTATAATCATAGACCTTTTTTCCTTTTTGTTTATATCGGTCCTTTGTGTAACTGGGTCGTTTTAGTTGTATGTTGATCCAGGAGTTATTGGGCCATTGTTCTGCTATAGAGGGCACCGAGTCACTTTTCAGGTATAAGATTAGAGTAGGTTAGATTATTATGGGCAAAAAATTCGCTACAGTTGTAGCCAGGCCAAACTTTATACAATTGAGCGGAATTTTTTCTCACAATAACTCTGCCTCTCAGTTGTGGTTGTCCAGATAATCAAATCTTATATAAGGATTAGATTAGATTAAAACTTGTGCCATAGATCATGAATACGACATTTCGTAATAATGCGAGATGTACCACATTTATAAAAGAAACTGTACTTGGTATTGCAAGTTATAAATTTTTAACTTACTAATCTATATTCAAAAATTCATCTACTGAGTAGCATTTGCTAGTACATATACATGTAATGCTCGAACGGGAATTACTGACTTAAGGTCCAACATACGAATAATTTGAAATAATGTGTCAAAACGTACCGTTTGGTTGGACCTGAAAATGGGATGATTGGAATGCCGAAACTGCTGGCATCGTAAAAGTACATCTTGAACAAACGGTCATTAGGTATTTTTCTGCGATAATTCGACCAATCAAAGTCGACACCAGGATATGGTTTCTCATCATACTAACACAATTTTTCACTTTACTGTTCTAGGAATCTTATGATGTTTTTAACGCCTCCATGTACCTGTCAGAGCATCTCACTGTACACTGATGTGCACCTAAAAAAGCGGTACTCCCATGAGGACTTTGCTGTCAACCCAGCCAATTTACACTTCCCTTTCCCACTGAGATGAAAACCTTTGTAATGCTCCCACCTACTAACAGCATCAATAGTAACCAATCCCATGCCTGACAACCAGCCCTCCTGAGGAATTGACCGTCTTTGCAGAGCTATTTAACTGGGGCCAATCATACTGAATGCAGGTACCAGCCAAACTTTTTCACGGAGAAGCTATTTTTAGCAGTCACTCTCGCAGCCCTGATCCGTCCCTCTCCATCCACTATCGCGATGTGATCCAGGTTTATAACGCGTTGCCAATGATTCTGTGTTCTCTACAACATGACTAGACTTGAACTGGGCTTGCAGATGTTTCTGAATTGGTATCCGTCACCTAATTTTTCCTGGATAATATGGCCCAAACCTCTACTGTTACCTAGCAACACAACTACCCTCCCCTCTTTTACTTTTTTTTAAAATAGTTCGTTTCCTTGTGAAAGTCTGTAGGGTATTAACTACGCCTAACTTAAGACTGAAAGTGGTAGCCACCCCACATTATAGTGGTAGACTAATACAACACTCACAGAGCATACACTTGTAGTGCATTACATATGGATTTGTCTTTGCACAATTTCTGCTACACTCCTTTCTCCCTCCCTCCCCATTCCATACAATTATCAGCTATTCACCTTCTTCTATAAAACCCTCCCAAACTAATAACCATAAACGTTGCTCACACCCACACTCATATCTTACATACCTTATCTCCACAGTTACACCATCATATTCACCAATTACACAAACACTCACACACACACACACACACACACACACACACACACACACAACACTCTCCACCTGCTACCTGCTGTTTATTTTACATGTAAACTTAACATTTTCCCCCCTTCCTCTTTCCCCCCCTTCCTCTTCCCCCCCCCCCCCCCACATACTAATGTTCAGTCACTTCCACATTATTCTTCTTCCTCTATGCTACAACTACATTAAAATTATCTCAGATTCTAATGTTTGCAGTCCTACTCTTATTTCTTTATGTAACCCTACTCTGTTCTACTTTACTACACAATGTAGTTATATAGTATACCACCACTTCCCACCCCCACCCCCTTACATCTCACTCCCACTCCTGGCCTTACATTCTAATGTATGTGCATGGTTCCTCAAACTTTCCTTGGTTGCTTCCTCTTTGTGCAGGTTCCTTACCTCTATTGCCCCCCCCCCCCCCCACACACATCCAACCATCTCCTCAATCAGTCATCAACTACTTTCTATCACTCTAACGCCCTCCCACCCCATAAATATTTGGACACATACGCCAGTTGTAATTTCTGGTAACTATTCCCCCCTCTCCTCTCCCCCCTCCCTCTACATCTCATATTAAATATAGGTTATTTTATGCCTCCGCCTTGTTAAACTGCACTACGCAATAGTCCTTACCATTATGATAGTGACTTGTTTATTTTTAGTAAACCAACCACCACTTACTCTTATTGTGTCTTAGAGCACCATGATCTGCTCTACATGATTGTCCTCTTTGGTATATTTCTAGCAAGTTGACTGTTTAACTCTCTTCAGTTGTCTGACTAGATGTACCAATTGTAACACTAGGTTAATATTACTGTAACCATTCACATTTCTTTGCACATTAGTTCTCGTATTTTAAAACTTATAACCCACATCCTTAACTTATTTGTTGTATGAGAATCATTTATGAATCTATCCCCATTAATATTTGAAACCATGGACACAATGACAAATTCTCTATACTGACAGATGCCCTGACAGTGACATTCTAAGCACCCTACTACTGTGTCAGCTGCTAGTTCCGAAATATTCCGCCTATGGCGCCACTTATTGTACTTCTTATACTACTGAATATTAATCTGTTAAGCGACTCATTTATCAGACACCTGCTCTTCTCTTTACGCTTTTCTTCTCAACTATATCGAGTATTACAGTTTTTCCCAAAGCCTTTTTTTTTTCCTCATTTATTTTTACTCCTTCACTATAAGGCTAAGCCATACATACTTTGTTAGCAGATGATTGTTATTCATTGCATAATCTCTGCACTTAGCGTTCATTCTCCTGCTGGCATGTACATTCATTAGGCAACAATACTAAAATGTAAGTGTTAATTTTATCCCATTATATGAACATATATTTTATTACAATCTATTTGGTTCAAAACTGCTCCAAATTTCTGTAACCGACTTTTGTACATTTTATAGCTTTTACTGTATACCTACGCACTTGTTTGCCTGTATAAAGAACAGAAGAAGGGAACTCAAGCGCCCGAAACCGGTCGGCAAAAGAAAATAAATAATCACAAGCTACTGGTTGCTGCATTTAGTATTTTATTTTACAGTTACTTCTACTGGAATCCTTTCATTAATTGAGGTAGTAATGATGGAACTTTCAAACATTGTTCTCTTTCGATGGTCCCTGTTTCCCACTACCACTTCCCACTTCTCCACACCCTTCTCCCACTTAATCTCATTAGTCCCTTCCTGGCACCATCCAATTCAGCGTGAAGGGCTCTAATCCTTCCTTCCTGATCTGCTATTTTCCTGTCCCTTGGACAGAGTCTCGTTTATTTCAACAAAGCCCGCACCACTACATTCTCCCCAATGACATGACAGCTGCAGAGATGCATTTTAACTAACTTTACCACAGTAGCTCAAACATTTTGGACTCATGGTTGTTTACAAATTTTGATTACGAGAATTAATCCGTTCCGTAATAGCAGTGCGTGAATTGCCGTGCGGTCTAGGCGCCTTGCCACGGATTGTCGTCGAAGGTTCAAGTTCAAATGTTCAAATGTTTGTGTAGTCTATGGGACTTAACTACGGGGTCATCAGTTCCTAAAATTACAAACTACTTATAAACTAACTAAGACTAAGGACGGCACAAATATCCATGCCCGAGGGGGGATTCGAACCCCTGACCGTAGTGGCCGTGCTGACAGTCACTGGAGCGCCTCAGTCGCCTCGGCCACCGCGGCCGGCGAAGGTTCAAGTCATTCCTCGAGCATGTGACTGTGTGTGTGTGTGTGTCGTCCGTAGTGCAAGTTAAAGTAATTTGTAAGTCTAGGGACCGATGACTTGAACTGTATAAAAGGCGCTGTAGTACAGCTTGCGTGGAAGGATTCAGTTCGTTATCAGTGTTGTAGGTGTGTTGTTTTTGATGTGGCTAACAAGTGTGATGAAATGCGAACTAAAAGGGATAGGCCTATGAATCGGAATCAAAACACGTCAAGACAAGAAGCCGGGCAAGGAACTGGAAGTGAATTGGCCACCTGTGGCAGTTTGGCAACGGCGAGCGGTTCGGACGTGACGTTGATCGCTCTGATTGGAGGAATACAGTAGTCTTAATGGGAAGATAGTTAATTCAAGGCCAAAACGATCACTGATTTTGATCCAACTTGTCTTCGTCTAACATTCGTACTTTCCTTTCAGCAATACCTGAGAATATTTTACACACATCGCTAATTAAGGAGGTACCCCGGTAGTTGATGCTTGAAAATTGGTGTGATTACTGCTTTCGTCCAGTCAGGAGAAACCCTTCCCGACTCACACGTCATTTCAATTTTCATACGTAACCATTTGAAAGCTGTCATTCCACGGTATTTGATGAGTTCCGACTTAATTTCATGGAATTCGTCTAGATAAACTGAAGTATTGTGATACGAATGGGAGCAGTGTACAAATGTTTTAAACCATACCTAACAGGAAGAGTGCAGAAAGTTGACATAAGTAGGTCACATAATATGCAGAAAAACAAACTAACAAGTGGGGTACCACAAGGTTCGGTCTTGGGCCCTTTGATGTTCTTAATGTATATTAATAACTTGACATTCTATATTCATGAAGATGCAGAGCTACTTCTTTTTTGCTGATGATACAAGTGTATTTATCACAGCTGACAGACAAGAACTAACTGAAGAGATTGTATAGGACGTCTTTCAGAAAATCATTAAGTTGTTATCAGCAAATGGACTATCATTAAATTTTGATGAAACACGGTACATACAGTTTCATACAGTAAATGGAATGACACAATTAATAAATATAGACTTTGATCAGAGATCTGTAGCAAATGTAAAATATTCCAAATTTTACGAGTATGCATTGATGATGGGTTGAACTGGAAAAAACACAATGAAGATCTGCTGAAATGTTTCAGCTACTTGTGGTATTAGGATAATTGCCAATTTTGGTTATATACATCTCAGTAAATTAGCTTACTATGCCTACTTTCATTCTCTGCTTTCGTATGGCATCATTTTCTGGGGGTAATTCATCATTGAGTAAAAAGTATTCATTGCACAAACGCGTGTAATCCGAATAATTGCTGGAGCCCATCCAAGATAATCCTACCGACATTTAAAGAGGTAGGGGTCTTCACAGGAGCCTTACAGTTTATATAATCACTTATGAAATTTGTTATGGCAAATCCTAAAGAATTCAAAAGCAATAGCAGTGTACATAACTACAGCACTAGGAGAAAGAATGTTCTTCACCATTCTAGGTTATATCTAGCTTTGGCACAGAAAGGGGTGAGTTACGCTGACACAAAAGTCTTTGGTCACCTACCAAACAGCATCAACAGATAGTCAACTAGCATTTAAAAATAAATTAAAAAATTTCTGAATGGCAATTCCTTCTACACTATAGATGAATTTTTAGATATAAATTGGCAAATCTGGAAAAAATGAAAAGAAATTAATAAGAATAATAATAATAAAAAATAAAAATAATATTATAATAAATTTTGCTATGTTATATTTAGTAATAATTTGTAAAGACACCGTTCATTAACCTAACACGTTCCACATCATTACAAAGTGTCGTATTTATGATCTATTGAACAAGTTCTAAACTAATCTATCCCCCAATACTTTATTGCACTGCAATCTATTGACAATCGTTTTCACTTCCTCAAATTTGATCCTGTTTCCATCATCATTCCTATCGCATTGTCTCTCAAAATATGGCCATGTAGCTGATTCAGAAGAAGATGATGATGTTAATTTAGATGAAGTATTGCTTACAGACTGGTAATGGAGAACCTAGCGGAAGTAATGCAGCTGTTGTACACCCTGCTGAAAGTGCAGAAACCAGGACCCTCGCTGAAGTGCCTCATATTCATGGTGACGAGGTTTCACTCAAGTGTCGGAATAAGCAATGGACTCTTAGGGCAATACATGGCATGCATTTTGAAATATTTGATCAGATTAGAAGTTTCTTCTGCACTATCGTCCTTCGGTTTAAAGAACTTATTAGAGTTTGTGAACTTTCAGAGTGATGGTATTTCACTGACGTCGTTGTCCTCCGAGGAAAGAATGAAATTAATGAATTTAGTAGACGAATCAATAGCATGTCACAAACATATCCTGGGGAGATTATCATGTACAAACAAGATGGAGACCATATCCACGTTATCCATGACTGCATCTACTCAACGTTTTCGCACAGACTAGTTGTTTGCACAAGAATTAAGAAGTCGCAAAGAAAAACCCGCGCCATCGCAGTCATGCCCAACATTTACTGGCTCAATATTTTGTTATGTCTCTTCCTGCAAAAACGGCCAAGTCGGGGAGAAGATTGGCTACTTGGTACATCTGAAATTGTACAAGAGGAAAGTTTCCTCAAAGGATCCCTCAATGTATTGGAAGAGGAAAACGTTGGAACTATTGATCAGTGCGAAAAGGGGTCGACAGTCATGGAACGTAAATGGCCTCATTGCAAGCGCCGGCCTATCGTTACAGGACAAGGGTGCAACGCTGAAACCACAGCGAAAAAGGTTCTGTCCTTTTTTTGTGCTATAATTGTATCCCACCGGAGAACATCGTCAATGTTATACCACGTGCTCATCAATATTTTATTAATTTAATTTATCCAAAATATAAACGTTTCATTGATATGGCAATTGTATAAAAATAAATAAAAAACTATTAACGAGTTAGATTTAAAAGGTTTGGACAATTTACTTAGTTCGGGTTCAGAAGATAGTACAGGTCTTTGGGAATATTCCTATACTTTGCAAGATTTTTTATGCTGGTTAAATACTTTTACTTCAATGTAATAATGATACCGATGAAGCTACGAAATTTTGCTTTATTTCTGTGGCAAGATGTAAATAGTATAGAATGTTATGTTCCCAATAGAAAATAGGATACTTTATGTATTGTTGGACCACCAAATTCTGGTAATAATTGGTTTTTTTATTGTTTCATTTCACTTGTTTTAAATGTTGGTCACATTGGTATAAGCAATAACAAAACCAATCAATTTTCTCGTCAAGATGCTGTAAATAGACGTGTTATTGTTGGTAATGAAATTTCATTGGAAGAAGGTGCTATAGAAGATTTTTAAAAAGTTTGTGAAGGACTACCATGTGTTATTCTTGTAAATATAAAGGAGACGCCATTTTAAGACGTACTTCATTATTGTTAATAATTCTCAGTCCACTGTATGTTCTGATCCAGACTTTAATAATATTCGTGTAAGAACAGTACGTAGAAGAAAGTTTGATGAATTGAAAAATGCAGCCAAAAAGGTTTATCCTTCTTTTCATTGTTGCAAATGTATAATATTCCTTATTAAATAAAACAACAATTGTAGTCAATATCGTTTATTAAACATTCATTATTACAAAATACAAGTAATATTGTACAATACAAATGATTTTACAAAATATAGAAAAATAAAATATTATATGCTTGCTTAATTTCATATCGTCTGTTATACATTGATGATTCCTCATTCCTTTTCACATTTGACATATAAACCATATCAGTTACTTGAACATTTGTTCTAGGATAATGAGTTTCTAAACCATCTGAATATACAGAACATTCAGCAATACCTTCAAAAGCATTTGAGTGTCTGTATATTTTGTAACATCACTATTTAAACTTCTAGTACTTAAAGCATATGTGTCTCCTACATGGAGGCTTGGCTGAACATTTATATCATGAAGTCTAATATTGTAACCAGCCGATGGAATATCAGCCTTTTCTATTACATTATTATATCCAGATACATCTCCATTTGTTACAGGAGCAATAGCCCCTACCAACTGTTCCTGAACTTGTGCTGGTTCTAAAAGCGTTTTAGAAAAAATATCGCTTGTCATAAAAGAATTGCGGTGCTTAGAACCATTAATTGTGTACCATTGAGGTACACCCTGAGAGTTTGGTGTAACGAAAAAAAATGTTTGTTAAGCTTATGGGACTTAACTACGGGGTCATCAGTCCCTAAACTTACAAACTACTTATGAACTACTTACGAACTAGGACGGCACAAATATCCATGCCCGAGGGGGGATTCGAACCCCCGACCGTAGTGGCCGTGCTGACCGTGACTGGAGCGCCTCAGTCACCTCGGCCACCGCGGCCGGCTTGGTGTAACGGGAAAAATATCAACATTAGTTACTTTTGGAATTTTAAGTAAACGTAAAGTAGGTTTACAATCGTTGTTGACAATAACACTTCCGGTACGAGCATCTGCATCCACTTCAGAAACACACGATTGCAGACATTTCTTCCCCCAGTTATGTAGCTTATTATCTTTTGTACTAGATACACATACACATGCATAATAGTGTTTCAAATTAATAGGTTGGCCAAATTTATGTGCCGGTACTGTAGTTATAAAAGCATCTTCATTATTTTTATATCCGTACCAATCTTTCCAAATAAGAGAAAAATCACGCTTATGGTCTGTACGAGTTGTTTCCATAGGAGCTGAAGCACCAAATGCAGTAGGTTTTACATGAACACCTGGTATTTTTAAATTAATTCCTACATTAGTAATCATATTTTTATTTTTATTTAACGTAGCAAGTTCGGAATCACTGGAATTAATTGGAAAAGCAATAGTAGAATTGCGTGCAATTTCTTTTACAGAACAATGAACAATTCTATTACCATCTGGCAATAAATCAAATTCGCATGGTGTCATGTACAAAAATGGTGAATAAACGGAAATTTCAGCTAAAGGAGTGATCATAAATCCAGCATTTTCACGTGTGTTTATTTTATATGCCAAACCATATGTAAAAAAATTATGCACTTTTCTATACCTCGTAATGTTTCCAGTATCTAATAGAGATGGTGCAGGTAATGGTACATTACGAGTATTAACATAATCACCCATTTCATGAGCTGATGAGACTGCAGTGCCCGAAAGTGCCTTCTTAGATTTATTTCCACTTTTCCCTCTTGCGACGATGCTGCACGTTTACTTTACGCCCATTGCACTCAATTTGCGTCAGTCAGAATAAGGAACCAATGGTTGAACAAGGTTCTTATCGTCTGGTTCGTCTTCAGAAAGCTCGATGTCTTCTTCTGACGGGTTGTCTTCTTCCTCCGGTACAGTTTCTGCACTTGATGCTAATGTGCTGCCAGACGTTCATGGGCGATCGTGATCTATGGGCAAACCACGACGTACACGTGACATTAGCCATTGTTCATATGCTTAACGTTTCTGGCCTTCTTGCATTTGACTCTAGTTTGGACGTTCCCACGGAGGCCAATCGTACTTCTAAAGGCAAAATACGTTATTATTATCATCTGATTATAACACATAAAGTACGTATAATACATACATACATAAATATACATATCTTCTGGTTTGGCTTCAGGTTTTTTCGGATATAGTACTTTGTTAAGTTTCTGTTCAACAAATTGTAACGTTTCTGCTATGTTGCACACTCCTTACAAAATCAGTTTCCAACATCACAAACACGAAATATCGGACTCTTAACACACTATTAGTAAAATGCTTTTAAGAAACAGTACGTGATTTAAACATTGGCTGTCCTTTTTTACGTAAATTTCAATTTTTGTACTTTCGTAAATAATAACTACAAACAATAAAAATGCATTACACTTAGTTTTGGAAATTGCTGAACCTATAAAGATACTTATTTGTATAAAAACAACACTACTACATGTTATAACAATTGTACAAAATATTTACATATGTACCTTTTGTTTAAATAAATTCGTGCAGACCATGTTTTATATATCACTGGATCCTAAATTACATACTGATTATTTTTCACATACTAAAATTAATAATCCATTTGGTACTAAGAAACTATCTTCGAAATAGACGAAACCACTACAACTATACACAAATCCCTATTTATAAACAAGTAAACCGCAAACTGAAATACATTAAAATTCCATGTCTCAATAATAGTACACCTTCATAATATTGCCAAAACAGATAGGTGTGCACTTCAGAAACACAAATAATGTAAATAAATTGAGTTGTTTTAAACCAAATCAAAACACTACTTTTATTTTTTGTACCACATCAAAAACAAATTTCATAAAACACGTACATACGTTGAGGTAAATAGTTAAAGCCTACATGTAATATTTTAATTTGTGTATTTTGGCATATTTCAAGTATTGTTATATTATTTATTTGGTAACCGAAGAACATTGTCATCAATCTTATTACGCGGTTCCGATGAAAGATGTTTGAGAGAAAGCACGTTTTGTCACTCTGTTGGTAGTCACAAATATTTAAGCAGCTCTGTTGTCTTGCTGATGCAATTTTTTTTTGTCATTGTGCAACTATGTGATTGGTTTGAACTTCATTTAAATGGAAATAAAATCGTTTCCATATCAACTGACATGTTTATAATTTACGAAAATATCCTGAAACATCAAATCTTTTAGTGAATGCCGAAGACAGCTTACAACGCAGTGGACTTCAGCCAGCATATAAGTTCTTTTTATATCAACTTCACCTACAGTTGAATGACTTTGTTATAGAGACTGTGACCTAATACAACTTTCCGTGATTTAGGAAAATATTAGGGCTCAGTGTTAGTCATTCCCAAAAGGAGTGACTTTCGTTAGAAAATGTTTTCAGTTTCAATCCGTGCGTTCGAGCAAAGGAATGCCAATTTCTTGTATGAGTCCAGTAAATAGCAAAGTCTATTTAGCATCCAATTGTTGTACTCGTTGCGTAAATTCTTCTTCCGTAAAAACTCGTTCTTGAGCTTCCTTTAATAAGCGATTGTACTGGACGCCGTGTTATTTAGCAGTGGCATCTGCTCTACTTCGTGCGGCGTCTATATTTAAAGCGTTTCCAGGCGCAACATAATCGCTACCTGGTAACATTAATCCTTTGGTATTTATTCGGTCGACTACTTTTTTCACGCCGTAAGCAACAGCAAAATACTGAAATTCTCAAATCCACCAAAATTAAACTAAAACTATATTTTTCCCACAAAGCAGATAAAAAAATCGGTTAACGCTTTCCGAAGTGAGAATCTCCAGTCTTTCGAATCTGACTATGTGAGTGTAGATCAGTCGTGGTTTACTTTCAAAGAAATTATATCCACAGCTGTAGAGAGATTTGAACGAAATAAATTATCAAAAGAGCGAGTTGACCCACCATGGTACATATTGTTCGGCCCCATTCGAGCCACCTTCGGGTCATTAAAATACTATGGGTGTAAAAAGTACTTTTATATTATAACACCCTTAAATAGAAAAAAATGTTTACCACCTTCAACAACTGACTTAGACAGCATATGTACTGGGTGATCAAAAAGTCATTATAAATTTGAAAACTTAATAAATCACGGAATGTGAAAGATCTCTTTCGCGCTTGGTTTAGTGATTATCCTGTGCTCAGCCGCCACTGGTCTCCCAGGTCCGCAGTCCGTGCGATTATCGGCTTTGGGGTTACCTAAGTCGCAAGTGTATCGTGATCGACCGACATATTTAGGGATGCTGAAAGACAACATTCGACGCCTATGCCTCACCACAACTCCCGACAAGCTTTAAGCTTTACAGTACTGTTCACAACATTAATCCTCGACTACAACTATTGTTGAGGAAAGAAGGTGAATATATTGAGCATTTCCTGTAAAGAACATCATCTTTTCTTTGTATTAATTTTTTATACTAATTATAGATTTTCTGATCAGATGAAGCACCATCTGTCGCACATTTTTTGAACTTTTGTTGGGTTTTTGGTTCTAATGAAACCCAATGTCATCCCAAGCATGTGTGTAGATTTTTACCTCTGTATCTACATTATTCCGTGATTTATTAAGTTTTCAAATTTATGCTGACTTTTTGATCATCCAGAACTTTTGTTTTCATTTTAGTCACTTAACTTTCGTCCCATGGGCAGATGAGCTACAATTCATTTTTCCGGTAAATTGGTGTTATAATGTAAAAGTACTTTTTAAGTATGTACCAAATCACTGACGATTGCACCCAGACCAGTAAAATTTATTTAGTCAGCACAATGTCATGGGTAAATCAGTATTTAACCTCGGGACAACACGGTTCAATACAGTACGAAGGAGCAGCTTGGAATGGCGGAAAGGGGAAACACGTTTCAAATGTTCAAATGTCTGTCAAGCTTAAGGGACTTAACTAATGGGGTCACCAATCCCCAAACTTACAAACTACTTATGAACTACCTTATACTAAAGACGACACAAACATCCATACCCGAGGTGGGATTCGAACCCCCGACGGGGAACGGCCTCGCGTATCATAGGATAACGACTCAATGCGCTCGGACGCTCCGCCGCGGCGAAACACGTTTAATGTGAATTGGAGCAATAGTATACGGACCGTTGCTTGGCAAGATGCTGCGAATCAACTTACGTAAGGGGAAAATCCCGCATATGATGATTTAGAGGAGGAAGCCATTCCAAACACAAGAGGTCAATACTTAATATCGCCAGCGTCTCCCACATAGATATCATGAGCAAGGACTTAACCCCACGCGCGATAGCCCGTCGCGAACAATGCCCTTGCTAACAGGGACTGTTAACGCAAAATGCCGACGGGGTGGTTGGGCAGACAGCGATAACTACATCTACGTCTAATCTACATAGGATACTCTGCAAATCACATTTAATTGCCTGGCAGAGTGTTCATCGAACCACCGTTATGCTATTTATCTCCCATTCCATTCTCGAATAGCGCGCGGGAAGAAAGAACACCTGAATCTCACCGTTCAAGCTCTGATTTCTCGTATTTTATTCTGATGATAATTTCTACCTATGTCAGTGGGAGTCAACAATATATGTTCGCATTCGGAGGAGAATGTTGGCGACTGGAGTTTCGTAAGTAGCCCACGCCGTAGCCATAAACGCCGTTGTTGTAATGATTCCCATCCCAGATCCTGTATCATTTCTGAAACGTTGTCTCCCCTGTATCGTGACAACACGAAACGAGCTGTCCTTCTTTGGACTATTTCGATGTCCTCCGTCAAACCCACCTAATAAGGATCCCACACTGGGCAGCAATACTCCAAAAATGGACGGACAAATGTAGTGTATGCAGTTTCTTTTGTAGTTCTGTTGCATCTTTTAAGAGTTCTGCAAATAAAACGCAGTCTTTGGTTCGACTTCGTTCGACTTTCCCATGACGTGTTCTTTCCAGTTTAAGTCTGAAGTAATAGTAACTCCTACGTATTTTGTGGAGTTTACGGACTTCACTTTTGATTGATTTATCTTGTAAACAAAGTTTAACGGATTCCTTTTCATACTCATTTGAACGACTTCACACTTCTCATTATTTCGAGTCAATTGCCAATGTTTACACCGTACTGATATCTTATTCAGATCGTTCTGCAGTTTGTTTTCATATTCAGATGATTTTACTAGACGGTAAATGACGGCGTCATCTGCAAACAACCTAAGAGAGCTACTTAGAGTCTCCCATAAATCGTTTATGTAAATAAAGAACAGCAGAGGACCAATAACACTACCCTGTGGAACGCCCAATTTCACCTCTGTTTTAGTCGATGCCTTACCATCGATTACTACTAACCGTGTCCTCCCTGACAGGAAATCTCCTATCCAATCGCAAGTTTGGGGCAATATAACATAACCACGCAATTTGATTAAAAGCCCTATGTGAGGTACGGTGTCAAAAGCCTTCTGGAAATCAAGAAATACGGAATCGATTTGCGAACCCTTGTCGATAGCACCCATCACTTCGTCTGAATAAAGAGCTAGTTGAACGATATTTTCTAAATTCGTGTTGACCTTGGGTCAATAGATCATTTTGTTCCAGATAATTAATAATATTTGAATACATGATATGTTCTTATCCTTGTTCCTTGCTGCAAATTGACGTCAATGAAATAGGCCTATAGTTTAGTGGGTTACTCCTACTGCCTTTCTTGAATATAGGTGTGACCTGTGGAACTGTGCAACTGTGCAACTAGAGCCACAACAGCGGCAGTGTTGGAAAACGCCTCTCTCTTGCTCCGTCTTCTAACAGAAGGCATTTGAAACCCCCGAAGACCGCTCCACAACAGTCCGACTGCAGCCGGACCTATTGTTTACGCAGCTGGTAACAGGCTTCGACCATCCACCGCCGCCCTGCTAGATGCAGATCCTGTGTTACTGCTCCAAAGGCTGGTTGCCAAGTTGTTAAGTTTTATTTCGGAAACACTCGATCCAGCCACGTAAACTCTTCGTGCAATACACGAGGTCTGATCTCCGTGTACATACAGGATCACAGCGTCATGTGATGTCCGAAATTACACTCCTGGCCATTAGAATTGCTACACCACGAAGATGATGTGCTACCGACAGGAAGAAGACGCTATGATATGCAAATGATTAGCTTTTCAGAGCATTCACACAAGGCTGGCGCCGGTGGCGACTCCCAAAAGCGTGCTGACACGAGGAAAGTTTACTATCGATTTCTCATACACAAACAAAAGTTAACCGGATTTGCCTGGTGCAAAGTTGTTAAGATGCCTCGTGTAAGGAGGGGAAATGCGTACCATCACGTTTCCGACTTTGATAAAGGTCGGATTGTAGCCTATCGCGACTACGGTTTATCGTATCACGACATTGCTGATCGCGTTGGTCGCGATGCAATGACTGTTAGCAGAATATGGAATCGGTGGGTTCAGGAGGGCAATACGGAACGTAATGCTGGATCCCAACGGCCTCGTATCACTAGCAGTCGAGATGACAGGTATCTTATCCGCATGACTGAAACAGATCGTGCAACCACGTCTTGATCCCTGAGTCAACAGATGGGGACGTTTGCACGACGGCAACCATCTGCACGAACAGTTCGACGACGTTTGCAGCGGCATGGATTATCAGCTCGGAGACCATGACTGCAGTTACCCTTGACACTGCATCACAGGAGCGGCTGCGATGGTGTACGCAACGACTAACCTGGGTGCACGAATGGCAAAACGTCATTTCTTGGGATAAATCCAGGTTCTGTTTACAGCGACATCACGGTGGACACACATTGGAAGCGTGTATTCGTCATCGCCATACTGGCGTAACACCCGTTGTGATGCTATGGGGTGCCATTGGTTACACGTCTCGTTCACCTATTGTTCGCATCGACGGCACTTTGAACAGTGGCCGTTACATTTCAAATGTGTTACGACCCGTGGCTCTACTCTTTATTCGATTCCTGCGAAACTCTACATTTCAGCAGGATAATGCACGGCCTCACGTTGCAGGTCCTGTACGGGCCTTTCTGGATACGCAAAATGTTCGACTGCTGCCCTGACCAGCACATCTCCAGATCTCTCACCAACTGAAATAGTCTGGTCAATGGTGGCCGAGCAACTGACTCCTCACAATACGCCAGTCACTACTCCTGAGGAACTGTGGTATCGTGTTGAAGCTGCATGGGCATCTGTACTTATATACGCCATTCAAGCTCTGTTTGACTCAATGCCCAGGCGTATCAAGGCCGTTATTATGACCAGAGTTGGTTGTTCTGGGTACTGATTTCTCAGGATCTATGTACCCAAATTGCGTGAAAAAGTAATCACCTGTTAGTTCTAGTATAATACATTTGTCCAGTGAATACCCATTTATCATCTGCATTTCTTCTTGGTGTAGCAATTGTAATGGCCAGTTTGTTAATGAAGGTGACACTTCGTATCTCTCTCTTTGTTTAGAAAAGATCTTTCACTTTGGTCGTGCCGCATTTTAGGTACGAAGTAGTCATGTCACTAGGAAAGTATACAGCTTATCCTATTTCCTGCGGTGTCTTCTGCGTAGACACCTACATAGGACGCAATGGTAACGCGCTGGACTCGCATTCGGGAGGACAGGGGCTCAAACCTGCCTTTGGTCATTCTGATTTTGGTTTTCCGTGATTTACCTAGTCGCTCCAGGCAAATTCTGTACATAGGGCACGGAAGCATGTGGTCTCCAATGACCGCGATATCGACGAGTCGTGAGAACCAAATCACTCTTCTCGTTCCTCGTTGCCCCCATACGTCATTTCATGAAATTGCCATATAATCTTATCTCATAGGTTTACAAGCCTAAAAAATACGTTAGTAAGTAAGTAAGAGCTGAATACTGGTCGTTCTGAAACGATATACGTCGTCTAGAATTGGTACCAGGTAGGCATATGATTCTCCACTGCTGGTAAATAGCAATGGAGTGATATGTATTTCTGCCGCTCAGCCATATGCAGTCAACGTAGTAGGTTAGGTGGAACTTAATGTGACAGAATGGCAGAAACGAGTTATACTGAATGATACCTTTACTGTGCAGCGAAGTGTGCGCAGAGATGAAACTTCCTGGCAGATTAAAACTGCGTGCCGAAATCGGCATTCGAAACAGGCACTAATGCGTTTCGAAGGGAAAGCGTTCCTCCGGCTGAGCTATCCCGGCACGCTTCACAGTCCGTCCTTACAACTTTACCTCCGCCAGTACCTCGCCTCCTATTTTCCAAACTTCACTGTTGTTCTGCTGCGAACCCTTTCAGGACTAGAATGATATTTTCACTCTGCAGCAGAGTGTGCGCTGATATAAGACTTCCTGGAAGATTAAAATTGTTTACCAGAAGGCGGTGTTCGAACCTGGGACCTTTCCATTTCGCGGGCAAGAGCTTTACCCTCTGTGCTATTCCAGCACGCTCCACAGTCCGTTCTCACAACCTTACTTCTGCCATGGCGGAGACACGGCTTATTCACAGCCTCGAGGATGTTTCCAGAATATTTTCATTCTGCAGCGGAGCATGCGCTGATATGAAACTTGACTCAGTCTGGAAGAATGGCTTGATGACATATGGATTGGCCTCTGGGGACCAACAGAATGGTCTACTCGCAGCCCAAACACTATGTGACTTTTTGGATTGGGTCAAGGAACAAATGTAGAAATTCAAACTCTGTTTGTACATTCTCCAATTGAGATGTTAAGAAATGAAACACGTTAAAAATAAAACTACGAACAGTTATCTAATTTTTGAAGTATTCGTTCTCACAAATAGGTACTGACTTTACAAACATCTTGTATATATGCATACATGTAGGCTACTAAAACGTGACAAATATGTCGTAGGAGCCTCAATAACCAGTATGTCCCATTTACCTTGACCACCTATAGTATCCCTGGAACAATAGCAGCTATTGTAAAACGACTTTCTCCGGTATCAGTGTAAGGCAGGGCACATGAATGTAAATATTTGAAACATTCTAAAACGGAAGCATATGTGTTTTTAACAGATACACACATCATTTTAAATGGATACCCTATATTACTTCATCAGTAAATCACATTAACAATGGCGTTGTTTGCATCGCAATACGTCAATTACATCCCGAAATACTGCGAAACGAAGTTGACGCTTGAAATACGCGAAACGCGCGGCTGGCGCACGTCTTAGACGGGAACCCCATGCTGCTCACAACTTCCATGTTTCGACACTAGTAATGATCCACTACGGTCGGGGGTTCGAATCCCCCCTCGGGCATGGATATTTGTGTCGTCCTAGTTCGTACGTCGTTCGTAAGTAGTTTGTTAGTTTAGGGACTGATGACCCGGTAGTTAAGTCCCATAGACTATACAAACTTTTTTGAGTAATGATCCTGTCTAAGACGTTGTCCCATTCGTTACCATAGCGATCCAAATGCTTTTTGCAAATGTCCAAGCGCGTTTATTTATGCAACTATGTGAATGCTCGGAAAAGCTAATCATTTGCATATCACAGTATCTTCTTCCTGTCGGTTAAATTTTGCGTCTGTAGCACGTCATCTTCGTGGAGTAGCAATTTTAATGACCAGGAGTGTAAACTGCGTATAATAATTGACTTACCCTCGTGTCTACATGTTACCAAATGAAAGCAAGTGAATAAATGTGTTGAAAATTCAACAGAAAGTCCATTTAAATAATAATAAATGTATTTGAAATCAAACGAACTGCATCACGAGTCTGGGTCCAGGTGTAATTTATTCGTTTCATTCAATTACCTGATAGTTCGTTCTGCATTTTGTTTCCAGTTCTATCGCTCATACTTCCACAGCACTGTGAACGCAACACTGAAATATCCCGCAAGTCAGCAGGAATTACTACGATGAAACGAACAGAGGCAGTCGGGTAACAAATTCAATTACTGTCTGCGACAAATAGATCGCAAACGCCATTAACTTGATAAAATGCCCTAACAGACTTAACACAACGTGCCAATCGATGTGCACAATATTGTCCGCTGATCGAAACAAGAGAGTATATCCGTATCGGGCGCAAAAACACGCTGTTGATGGAATTCGGTAATTCATCCTGTCTCGCGTAATCTGCGCGGAGCAGCGGACCACGCGGCTGCGGTGCGCGAGAGAACACGGTGGCGAGCAAATAGCTGTAACGCTAGTCTGCGCGGCCGTCCTCTCCCAACGTCGAGTTTGCGCGTTGCGGTGCGCCGGGTACTTTTTAAAATGCGTTTACAAGCGCCACAGTTTACGGCAATGTGGAGTCATGAGTTTGTTACCGTCAACGTTGCCGCAGTGTGACTGGAATTCGCGGCAGTATTGCGGTATGACCCGGCAATTTTGCTGATGGTGTTGGATATTACAGGCATTTGTCGACGAATGGACTAGGTGTAGCCAGTGTTGTCCACTTACGGGCTCTGTTCAAAATATCTAGAACGTTTTCCACGAAATTTTCTACGGTTATCATATATATTATTTCTCATCGGTGTTTTTATTTGTTTATTTATTTTGTGGGTGCGCCATATCTCCCGTATTACTTATCCAAAAGTAGTTATCGATGTATCATTTTCAAGGTTTCGTTCTCCACTGATGACGAAAAATAAACTGGTAATTTAAAGTTATCGTTCTTAAAAAAATATATATAAATAAATAAACACTTTGTTTTGAAAAATATTTTACTGGTCGTATTTAATCCAAAAATTATTAAGAAGAAAACAAAAACTATGGTATAGAGAAAGGAAAATGGTGAAGTTAATATTAAGCTAGAAAATGATGATGTTCTAGAACACGTTGAGAACTTCTGTTATTTGGTCTGCACAATCACTGACGAAAATAAATGTGTGACAGATATAAAGAAAAGAATAGCCTTCGCAAAGCAAGCTTTAAAAAGAAAAAAATAATAAAAAATAAAGGAATTTACTAACAGACAATCATATAAGCCTAGAAAGTAGGAAAAAGTTTGCCAAAACTTTTGTTTTGAGTGTCTGAACATACTGATGTGAAGCGTGGACTCTGGGAAAGGCAGAGAAAAAGAGACGGGAAGCAATGCAAATGGAAGAATAACGAAAACAAGCTGGGTAGTGGTCTTAAGAGAAGTGAATGAGAACAGAACACTGCTAAATTATATAGGAAGGAGAAAATAAAAAATGATAGGACACGTAATGAGACACGACCAGTTCCTAAAGAATGTATTTGAAGGAAAAGTTTTAGGGAAAACACCAAGAGGCAGGCCAAGAGCAACGTATTTTAATAAAATCCAAGAAGATATGGGGATAAAGTCGTATGAAGAATTGAAGAGGATGACAATGGAGAGAGGGACATGGCTAAATCGACAACGCATAGTCTTTAGTTTATGATGATGGTTCGTAGAATCCAAGTTGATACCCGGCGAACAGTCGTAAATGGGACATGTATTTATGCTTGCTCCCATCAGCCACCGCGCGCAGTATGTTAATTAGAAATCTTAACGCTAATCACTGATTAATTAATGGTGAAAGATTAGTGGTGACACACTTAGGCGAGTACATCATCATTGCTAAATTCATTGACTGCGATAAAACTGTGCTAATACCTCGCATTAACCTCACACCTTCTGATCCAACCGTGCCTTTCCAAATGGTAAGAACACAATTCCCAATAAAAGTAGCCTTCGCTATGACCACAAATAAAGCACGAGGTCAGATGTTCCAAAGGGCAGGATTATTATTTACCACAACCTGTTTTCTCGTATGCACAGTCATACGTGGCTTTTTCACGAATTCGCTTATTCAGAGATATTTATGTTTGTGCCAAAGACATATTATAACTACTACAATTGTATTCAAATAAGTTTTGGAAAAATAAACAAGGTTTCGAAAAAAAAAAAAAGAAAAGAAAAAGAAACGCGAAAAATATCTAATTTTTTTTTTTGTGTTACACAATTAATCACATTGAATTTAATTACGTAAATTGTCTTAGAATGAAACTAATATTTATTACTACCATTCAGAGTTTATTATATATATACTTGCAGCTCCATTACTATTGGGAATTATTCGCACGGGTCAATTAGTCTTTTACTTATTGAGCATCGTCTCTTTCGAAATAGTGTCCTTCACATTTGATACAACGCCGTTTCCACTTCTGGAAGCATTCTGCATCTAAATCTACGTTTACATACTCACTCCGCAACCCACCCAAAGGTGCGTGGCGGAGGGTACTCACTACCACTACTGGTTACATGCCATTCTGTTCCACTCCCATACAGAGCGAGGGAAAAACGAATAATTGTATCTATCCGTACGGCCCAAATCTTTTCTTCGGGATCTTTATACGAAATGTAGGTTGGCGGCAATAGAAATGGTCTGCACTCCGCCTCAAATTCCGATACGCTATATTGTCGTCTTTCCTCCAGCGACTCCCATTTCACTTCTCGAAGCTTTTCAGTAACACACGAGCGTGATAGAATCTGCCAGTTACAAACCTAGACGCCTACCTCTGAACTGCTTCTATATCTTCCTTTAAAACGATCTGGTGGGGATCACAAACGCTTGAGCAATACTCAAGACGGGGTCGTACAAGCGTTTTGTATGCAGTCTCCTTTACAGACGAATGATTTTTCTTTCTAGGACTTCAAGTTTATGTAATTTGTAATTCAGTACTAAACATTCACTTGCATAAAGACATTCTAGCTTTACAATTGTGTTGTAGTGCTGTATTTTCAGATTTTTAGACATTTTTTGTTGTAAATAGTCCTGGTTATACCACATGCTCTCTCCATTTTATATACTCTTTCTTCTACAGCAAATTTTTCTAAGCCATTTTCCTGAATCATTTCTCCCAAATACTTAAATTTATTTACCCTCTTAATCGGTCCAATATCTGTCGGTAGGGTTTCTGGGGCATTTTTTATGTTTGTCATAAATTTTGTTTTCCCTACAGAAATTCTTAAACCTGCTTTGTTAGCTATTTCTTCTAAGATATTGATTTGGATTACTGCATTTGTTAGGTTTTCAGAAAAAAAAATGGCAAAATCATCCGCAAATGCTAGACAATGAATTTCAATACCTTTGTGTTTAGTCCCCAGTCTGATTGGTGATAGCTTATGATCTTTTAGTTTTTACTATTCGCTTACTATTTTCTCTAGGACGCAGTTGAAGAGGACTTTATTTTTTTCATAAACTTGAATTGTATTTGCCATACGCTGGATAAAATAAAATGAACAAATTCCATTGAATGAAACTTTCACTCTGCAGCGGAGTGTGCGCTGACATGAAGCTTCCTGGCAGATTAAAATTGTGTGCTGGAACCAGGACTCGAACCTAGGACATTTGCCTTTCGCGGGCAAGCGCTCTACCGACTTTTTTCTCTCTCTCTCTCTCTCTTCTGATAGATCTATGGGTCGTTTAGTTTGTTCGTGGTTGTTTGGTGAATGGTTGGCTCAGCTATTTTATTACAGAGGGCGTTCAGCTCCCTGTCAGGGCGCGCTGAGCCACGGCGCCCGGCGCCGACTGAGCTATCCCGACACGACTCACGATACAGCCTCACAACTTTACTTTAGAGATGGGCAATCTGCTCCTGAATTGATCCAAAGTGCCAGATCGTTCTAAGGTGTGAGTGATGGATGATGGCAGTTCATCCGCTGCGAGTCGAGATCGTTGAGTCGAGAGTCGGCAAGTCACACAAGCAGCATGGTTCAGTGAGCTCGCTGCTCCGCACGACTCCGGCAATCGGGGCGATCCGACCGCCAACTGAGTCGGTGAGTTACCTGGTTCACCGGTTCATCTCTCCCCACCACTCTCCCGACTCCGCTCGCTTGCGGAGCCGCCCGTGTGGCACGCTGCTCATTATTCCCTCCACTCCTCTGGCGAACTGCACGGTGCCGAACAAAGTGACTCCGCACATCTCTCTGTTCTCTCAACTTCTGTGTTCTGATAAAGCTTGCAGCTCGCTTACAGAAACGATCATCTGAAGCAACAGAAACTGTCATATAGGCAAATGTCATATTCTGAATAGTATTCAAAATGAAACGTATTTATTTAATGTTATGCTTTTTCTTAACCATAGGAAATCTGCAGTCTGTAACAAAAACGCGTTACAGTACAAAATTAAACTATACAAAATTTCCGCAAAAACGATCGAACTCCATTTTCTCGAAGACTTGTAGTGTGCATGAAGGGAGCAAGAGAGAATCTTGTGCAATGTGCATTCTCTATTGCTTACCCAGATTTTGTAAGCCCATATCATGCAGTTTAGTGACTTGATAGACAAGATGGGTCTTTTATGCATCTACACTATTTCGGAACGTTGAAAACAATGACTATGTAATCGAGTAAAAAAGAAAATAACAATGTGCGTTAATGTTTTCTATCTCTGAAACCATTCAGTTTCGGGAATGTGTCCATTTGAAATATTTGGCTGATGGCGTCGAATCTTTGACAGTAACAACAAACTTGTTACCTAAGTGAGAGAGAGAGAGAGAGAGAGGAACTTTCAAATCCCTATGAAATACACGTTCTCCGAAAGCATGTTGGGTATTAAAAGAAAAAAATAAATAAATAAATAAAAAACCAATATAGTGCCATATTTACAAACTACAAAGTAAACAAACGCAGTAGGCGGCCGTGTACTGGTCAGAAGTTGCGGCCGTGTCTTAATTTCTCCCTCTTACGCTCCGCTGTCACCCGAGGCGCGGCCTGTATCTGGCCCGCCCCACCCCCTGCCGGAATCAGAGGCGTGTGTCTGACGGCGCGTTTGTTCGCTCGCCGGATCTCGTCTCCGGCGAGTGTTGTTGTTGTTGTTGTTGGGTGCAGGAAATGACTCCCTGCCGGCGTTAACTCGCGCGTCTCGGAATCGAATCAGGGAGGGGGGGAGCAGCGCGGCTGTCGCTACACGCCGGCGCGTAAGAAAACGCCCGGCCGTGGCGGCCGTTAAAGCGGTAACGAGCGCGCGCGATTGTTTGGCTAGGCGCGGACCTGCGCGGGCCAACTCATTTGCGCTGCTTCCCCCACCCCTGGCCGGGCTGCCGGCTGGCCGCGCGCCCAGTAGGCGGCACCTGCTGCCCAGGGCTGTCCAGAATAGACCGCCGCGCCGCGTGGCGCCGCGCCTTGCGCAGGGCGCGTCCGCCCGCGACTGCCAGATGGCCGCGTCCATTCCTCTGCCGCCGCCGGCGATGCCCCCATTCCGGCGTGTCCGAAATAAACCGCGGGCCACTGCAGCTGGCACTCGCGCCACGCCGCACAAACACACACTGTCTTCTGTCGCGCGCGCGTCACATCTGTAGCCGCAATAAGACCGAAACTGCGACGCAGCCGTACGATAGGCGCGGGGGTCTTCCGCAACCCGCTACCGACCTACACAGTTGTGTGAACCGTAACATCCTTTCAAGTAAATTAGAATTCTATGGTGTCATGGGAAAAGGCTGCAAAATCAAGTCGTACTTCACTAACAGGAAACAAAGAGTGTCAGTGCAAGTGACTAGTGAGTTAACCCAACGGTCATTATCGGATTGGGAAGAATGTGGTGTCCCACAAGGATCCATCTTAGGGCCATCGCTATTTCTTGTGTACATTAATGACCTCTCATCAGTTACACTACCAGAAGCAGAGTTCCTTTTGTTTGCAGATGATACAATTATTGCAATAAAAAGTACGTCAAGCATAGTTATAGAAAGGTCTGCTAATGATGTTTTCATGAACATTAATAAATGGTTTAAAGCCAACTTATTGTCATTAAACTTTGAGAAGACTCACTACACGTAGTTCAGAACGTGTAAGAGTCCCCCTCCCCCCCCCCCCCCCCCCAGCATAAGCATGAAGTATGAAGAAGAGCAGAAAGACAATAAATTCAGTTCGGAGGAGCACACCACAGAACTGCAGAAACGACTCCAACAAATCTGTATTTTCAATACGAGTGCTATCAGACATATGAGACATAAAAATAAAAAAAGCTTGCATACTTTACATATTTTCAATCCATAATGTCATAAGTCCAAAAGCGTGTAATACGTATTATTTGTGGAGTAAATTCACGGACGTCCTGTAGAAGCCTCTTCAAAAAATTTGGTATATTAACTACTGCCTCTCAGTATATTTATTCCTTAATGAAATTTGTCATAAATACTATATCCCTTTTCCCAACAGACAGCTCAGTTCATACATACAATACTAGGAACAAAAAAGATCTACACAAGGACTTAAAAGCACTTACTTACTTTAGTTCAAAAGGGGTGCACTACTCAGGAAAACACACCTTCAATAATTTACCATCAAGTATAAAAACTTAGATAGAAATAAAGATCAGTTTAAGAGGAGCATAAAAAACCTTCTAGTGGCCAACTCGTTCTACTCCATTAGTGAATTTCTAAATTGTACCAAATGACGCATGTATCGGTATTCATACTATATTAGTATTATTATATTATCAGCTCAAAAAATAAATTAATAAAATTTAAAAAAATATGTATGTGTATTTATATTATTAGTATTATCTATTATTCAGCTTGTAAATTTTGTTTCTTGACATGTTCCACATCCACGAGGATCTCCTCAACATGGATCTACGGAACGAGAAACTAATCTAATCTAACGAAATCTTCGATTGCAATGACAGTGCATGCATGGTATTGCTGCGGTGTTGCACAAATCCAAGACTTTTAAAACTACGTATGTCCCCATTTCTTTTTGAAAGCTTAAGCCATATCATGAGATATAACCAACTACTTTCGGTCGTACAGCCTCCTGTCTCCCGTTGACGCGCCGAATAACGCTGCCGGCCTCGTGAGCAGCTCAGGGGGTTTGGACCCCTCCTGCGACTCCCTGGCGGACAGCTCGACACATTATACGTGAAAAAGGCAGCGGCTAGTCCAGAGGTGCCGACTTTTGAAAATCAGGGCGGGTGCTCTATATCACGGTTCACAAATGTTCGAAACCAACCCTCCTGAAAATCATGTTCATGCATTTTTGAATGTGCAATACGCAGTTGTCTGGCCTTTTAAAGATAGAAGGAAGAAGGAGGAGGAAGAAAAGGAAAGTTTGACTGCATTAGTACACTACAATAAAGCGATGTAATTGACCGACGTGAATATTTCGATAGAAGTAATACCGCGAAACCAATGAAATAAGTTTTCACTGAACGCTAATCTAACACTTTTTGCGCGAAGCTATTTTTTCTGACAAAAGCGTTTGGTAGAACACCGTCACCAAGGTTTAAAGAAATCTTTGAAATATTTTGAGATTTTGAAGTCCGATATCAAATTTTTTTGGTCAGTTCCAAGCAAAAGCTGTATACTTCATCGAAACTTTCATCACTTCGAGATAACTTCATGACATCTCTGACAGTATTAATATAGTCCAAGATTTTTTTTAAGCCTGAGAGAAAAGCATTACAAATTTCAACTGAAGCTATAATTATAATAACAAGGGAAATGACAAAGATAAATGAAAAACGATTAACTTTAGCATCAGCATCAGATTCTTCAAGCTAAATTCCTGAAAGAACACAGTTGAATGTTCATAAATACGTACACCTGAAAGATCAAAAGGACCGACGTGCTTCAGGATGAATGAAGCTAGCATAGTGGGTAAAACACCGACACTTCGCTTGGGGATCCGCGCACAAAACTGATCATTTCTTTCACGTATGAAATATCGTCTCTCGCGATGGTCACGTTTTGCCTCTTGAGTCATAAGGTAGGTTTTGATTTTTCCCGACTTTTTTTTCAATTTATACAATTTTATTTTCCACCTCAATTTTGTGTGGGTGCTCAGCACCCCCAAAAAATTCTTGGTGGGTGCACGAGTCCCGGAGCATCCACGGAGTCATCGCCCCTGGACCAGTCGATAGAAACATTGGCGACAGGAAACAATCCCTCATCAAGCCTCGCCTATTTCCCCTCCCTCCCTTTCGAACCCCTTTGCTACAACCCCAGCTCTGTACAATGTAAATGCTTAGTAAACTGCAGTATACTGTATACACTGATCGGCGCACGTGGTGTTTCTACTGTTATCGCGGTATATCGGGTTTTTCGTTTATGTTTTGCAAAAAATCATGTTTTAGCGTAGAATTTGAGTTTGTATATTCATAAACATATTACAAAATCCACCTAAGAAATCCCATAGAAGCAACACAAAAAAATTTTATAACCTGTCTATGCTTCGTGTGCACATTTTAAATTCTTGATCTGGGTAATTTTGAAGATGTGTTACATATCCCGGCTAGGCATCCAAACGATATATATCGAAGCGGTTCATATCGAAGCGATAGTATCGAACAAGCGAAAGTATAGCATGTTTTATTTGTTTTATGATCTGTACGAAACAGTGATCATTTTAAGTGAAAGTTGGGTTAGGTATACATGAAACAAGATTTAAGTATGTGAGGGAACGCAGTGCCCGAATCTACCGTTCGGAAACACTCTATCGACTTACAGTTTTATTTATTTTATGATCTGTACGAAACAGTGATCAAGTAATTTTAAATCATCATTTTTCGAGGACAATTATTGCTTTCCCACAGTCGATCGCAAAGTTGCCAAGGTTTTACAACTGCATTAGGAAACGCTTAAATTTCGTACTAGTTCCTGAATATTTTCATATGTCTTCAGTGTAATCGTTACTTTACAGTGGATACTAATAACTCATCTTTAGTTTCGCAGGTAACATATCTTCGATTGACCCGACTTTGAAAGAGGCGGGGCTTAGCCTATCGGAGCCGGGTTTTAGCTCCAGAGTAGTTCTGTGTAGTTCGCGAACGAACTAGTTCGGAAGAGCGCTCCCACAGGCGAACTATGCGAACTAGTTTGCAGATCCCTCGCCTCTTAGTTCGTCCGCTCCTTTTCCGAAGACTGACGGGGAACAGCGAGAGGACGCGAGAGCGCGCAGAATCGCGTGATTTCCTTCTGCCAGTTACCTTCATTTCGAGCTAAGATGCAGCTCAGCTGTAGTTTCATAGTTCATTGCCACAAGAAATCTATTTTAAAAATAAAGTACTACGAGTACTCTGTAAGAAAAATAGTTGAATACCATTGTATCACCCATTCGTGTAAATAACTGGTTTATTTGCCTAAGTATTGGATGTCAAATTGCCCAAAAATACGGGTAATAGCACACGATTTGGCAACACTGATTCATTATATAAGAAAAGCTGTCATAAAAAAGAGCTCTTTTAGTAGCGGTAGCAAAAGCCAAAAAGAGGGAACGAACTAGGAGCAGCGGACGAACTAGGAGCAACAAACTAGGAGCAGCGGACGTACTAGGAGCAGCGGACGAGTATGCCAAACATATCGCGCTTCATAGTTCGTTGGATTCTTTTCCGAAGACCGACGGGCAATAGCGAGAGGGCGCGTAGCAGAATTAAAAATCACGTGTTTGCCTTTTGCTGATGAGTCATGTCAAGGTGAGCGTCTGCCTGCTGGATTACATAGTTCAGTGTTAAAAATTTCTGTTTTCATGTGTTCTGCACTCTGCAATATCTGACTAATAAATTCCATAATGCCAAGGTATAGAGATAACTCTAAACTTAAACGGGAGAAATTATCCAGAAACTGTGTCTTTTGGTTTCCGTGATATCGTTAGCGGCTCAAGCAACAAGCGCATGAAGCAGCTAGGTGGGAGAACTTCTCCCTTCACCTGCACGCGCATACCACGCTGCTCAGCCGTCAATGGGAGCGGACGAACTAAAAGAGCGAACTAGTTCGCGGCAGAGCCGCCAAGTAAAGTGAGCGCTCCCGATCGCGAACTATTATGCGCAAGTCTACTCTAGAGGCGGGGCTTAGTAAGGGATTGTTTCCAGGCCTGGCCGTGACACATCATAAGATGCTCGCCTGTGACGTTAGGCCGGTATTACACTATCAAATTATTGGCCAAAGAATTGGGCAAAGAAATATTTGACGTAGTGTAAAGGGAATGTTGTCCAATATTTTATCAAATCTACGGCCTCAGCTTAGATTTGATAAAAGAAATCGATCGTTTCCTGCAGTGAGAACTGTGACCGCTCATAGCGCTAGTTGTAGTACAGTGAGTGCAAAAAGTATTCGTCTAGTTGCATATTTTAAAACCGACTAAGTTTGTGTCACATGAAATGAGTATAAAACAAGTATCTCAGTAAATCTTTTTACTGAAAAGCAAGTGACAAATACATTCAAATCGATAACAAGATTGAAAAAATAGAAAATCTAATACAAGACCGAAATTCTTTCACCAAAGAAGACGAAGTGAACACTCCAGTATTCAATCCAAGAACAGCTGCCAGCATGCGAAACTTAGAAGTAGATGTTCCTGGAGTAGTAAAACAACTTAAGTCACTAAACAAAAATAAATCTTCCGGGCCAGATTGTATACCAACTAGATTCCTCTCAGAGTATGCTGATGAAATAGCTCCGTACTTAGCTATAATTTACAACCGATCACTCAGCGAAAGATCCGTACCCAAAGACTGGAAAGTTGCCCAAATTACTCCAATATTCAAGAAAGGCAATAGGAGTGATCCCCAAAATTACAGGCCTATCTCATTGACGTCGATTTGCAGTAGGATTTTGGAACATATACTTTGTTCGAATATTATGTACTACCTCGAAGAGAACGACCTATTAACCAATAGTAAGCACGGATTCAGAAAGTATCGCTCTTGCGAAACACAGCTTGCCCTTTATTCACATGAAGTGTTAAGCGCCATCGACAAGGGATCTCAAATCGATTCCATATTTCTGGATTTCCGGAAGGCTTTTGATACTATACCCCACAAGCGGCTTCTAATGAAATTGCGTGCTTATGGAATATCTCCCCAATTGTGCGATTGGATTCACGATTTCCTATCAGAAAGGACACAGTTCGTTGTAATTGACGGTAAGTCATCGAGTAAAACAGAAGTGATATCTGGCGTTCCACAGGGAAGCGTTATTGGTCCCCTACTCTTCCTCGTGTTTATAAACGATTTAGGAGATAATCTGAATAGCTCCCTTAGACTGTTCGCGGATGATGCTGTCGTTTATCGGTTAGTGAAGTCAACAGAGGATCAAAAGCAACTGCAAAGCGATTTAGACAAAATTTCTACTTGGTGCGAAAATTGGCAATTGACACTAAATAAAGAAAAGTGTGAAGTAATACACATGACCACTAAAAGAAATCCGCTGAACTTCAATTACGCGATAAATCAGTCAAACCTTAAGGTCGTAAATTCTACCAAATACCTAGGAGTTACAATTACGAACAACTTTGACTGGAGAGAACACATAGAAAATATTGTGGGGAAGGCGAACCAAAGGTTACGTTTCATTGGCAGAACGCTTAGACGATGCACCAGCTCCACCAAAGAGACTGCCTACATCACACTTGTGCGTCCTCTCTTGGAGTACTGTTGCCCCTTGTGGGACCCTCACCAGGTGGGACTGACGGAAAATATTGAGAAGGTTCAGAGAAGGGCAGCTCGTTTTGTTTTATCACGTTACGGGGGGGGGGGGGGGGGGGGAAGCGTCACGGAAATGTTGCACGAATTGGGGTGGAAATCATTAAAAGAAAGACGTTATTCATTGCGGCGTGATCTGTTTGCGAAGTTTCAATCACGGACTTTTAGTTCTGAATGTGAAAATATTTTGCTAGCACCCACCTACTTAGGGAGACATGACCATCCCAATAAAATAAGAGAAATCAGATCGAAAAC
Source organism: Locusta migratoria (assembly GCA_026315105.1). NCBI lineage: Eukaryota > Metazoa > Arthropoda > Insecta > Orthoptera > Acrididae > Locusta > Locusta migratoria. Next base: position 352,697,758 of record CM048750.1, read on the forward strand.
GGAACGATTTAGGTGTTCTTTCTTCCCGCGCGCTATTAGAGAATGGAACGGTAGAGAAAAGTTATGAAGGTGGTTAATGAACCCTCTGCCAGGCACTTAAATATGATTTGCAGAGTATCGATGTAGATGTAGATGTAGAACTGACATATTGTCATTAAGTACGCAGCCCCAGTCTACCGCCTATTGTTTTGTTCAAATGTGTGTATAGCTTGTGGGACTTAACTACGAGGTCATCAGTCCCTGAACTTACAAACTACTTATCAACTAGCTAACATTAAGGACGGCACAAATATCCATGCCCGAGGGGGGATTCGAACCCCCGACCGTAGTTGCCGTGCAGATCTTAACTGGCGCGCCTCAGTCCCCTCGACCACCGCGGCCGGCCCTAATGTTTTGAACGGAGCAGGTACATTGCAGTTAGCGTCATGGGCCGTAAGAGCAGTGAGACGATCCTGACTGAAAGAAACCTTACTCTGCGCTTGCACAATGAGTGCAGATACTCTTACAAAATTTCTGAAGTAGCACTAGATGGACCATGCAATCTATAATAGATCGATTTTCAGTAACGAAACAAACAGCAATCCTAACTTGGCTAGTGAATTAGAATCTGGGCGCAAGAAAGTATGTGTAAACGCAATCAGAAAAACCTTCAAGAACTACGGGTATCACGGCAGTGTAGGTGGCAAGAAACTTTTGGGTTAGCGGACAGAATCGGAAGAAAGAAATTGAATATGCTGAGAACATAGGATTTCATAGGGAAGACTACTGAAATGCAGACATTTTTTTTCGATAAAAGTAAATTTAACGTATTAGGGTCGGATTGCATGGCGTATGTTGTCGCAGAACCTTGTGCCAACGGTGAAACACAGTGACGGTTACCTGATGATGTGAGGGATGTGCAGATGTGCTGCAGATGTTGGGAAATTAAATTTCACAGAGGGTACGATGGATCACAAAATGTAGTCTATAGCAACATGTTAAAGGAAAATCTGAATGTTAGTGCCAAAAAATTGGGAAATTAAATTTTCAACAAGACAATTATCGGTGGCATACGGCTCTAAATATTAGGCTGTGGCTGCCCTACAACACACCGAAGCAACTAAACGCACCTCCTTAAAGCGCAGATATTAACCCCAAAGAACACGCTTGGAAAATACTGGAAGATAACATCAGTAGAAGACACCTTTCTCAGAAGAATGACTTAAAAGAAGCATTCCTAGAAGAATGGGGCAAAATTCCGTCCTCTCTTATGGCAAATTTAGTCAACTCGATTCCCAGACGACTCCAAACACTAATAACTACAAAGGGAAACCTCACCAAATATTAATTTTTGTAATTTAAATAATATTTTCGGACTGTTAATGTCAAAAAAATACGAGCGGAGGAATACTTTTTGAAGTAGCTTTGTATACATTGTTGGTTTTGTTAAATTTGTTATTGCCATGAATGTATTTATTTATTTGTTTAGCAATATAAATGATTTATCAAAGGTCCTTCCACAGGACAGGTAGTACCCATTTGATGTTCTTTTCAGGTGAGACCTACTCTGTTTTGGCCCACTTTAGGTTACGGTAGTAACACTAAAAGTGGGCCTTTGCGATCGTCTTTTGGCAGCTCTCAATTTAAATGCAAATAATGGCTTACTATTCTTCTGACACGAAAATTAAATACCCGAATTTGTAGAGGAGAAAATTCTCAATAACTTTGCTCTGTTATGTTTTTTTCATATCTCGTAGCGTTTCAAAGATATTTGCAAAAATAACGGCAATTTTGGGATGTATGTCCTTGTAACACCACATCGCAACCATAGCATTAGAATCACGGTATTCCGACCTTTTTCATCGTTACGTAATTTTAATAATTTGTTAAGAGGCAGCATTTCCTCATTTTTCAAAATTTTTAGTAAATTCAAATCATATCAGCGCAATTGAGAGTAATAGTATCCAGGGAATAGTTAGATCAAAACATAACGTATATTAGAGATCATTTGTCAGATTGCCGTAAAAAACTGATGAACATTCCAGAGAGATTAATATAATCAAACTTTGACAAAAATAATAACGAATTCTGAACTTATAAAGTGTGTACTGTGGAAGTGTAGTGAATGTTACTATTAATTTCAGAATAGAGAATCTATGAAGCTTAAAAAAAATCTTAAATAGTTATTCCAGTATTTAGTTCCCTAATATTGTCCCAGCATATTTTAAAAGTGAAGGAATGTATCTAACAGCAGTTGTCAGAAGAAACGTACTGTGAAATTTTCTAAAGAATAATTCTATCAATAAAAAAGATCAAGCAAAAAACATTATCTTTGTGATGGACGTAGTTCAGATAGTATTATCTGAACTACCGGGACTCAATGATTCGAATTTTTTATTCTTTGGTTTATTAAATATCAGCCCCTCAGAAAAGGATTTTCATGCTCAAACATTAAAGAAGATTTAAATAAAATCCTGTACCAATATTTACAGTGAAAAACTCATCAAAGACATTAATTTTATTAACTACGAAGAAGTACCAGTTATACCAACTTAATTTTCATACTGAGGTGACAAATAGAATTTTGAACCTATACGTCCATTATAACTGTGACAATCAAGGCGTAATCTACAGCTTAAAAGTAGCAAAGTTAAAACCCTAATATAAAACGAAATCAACACAACTGTCTCCCCAGTCACCAAACCATACCATGTCACCGCCCAGCCACAGCCTGTCCGTCTGTCTGTCCGTAAGGTGTTCCCTGTTTTTAAGACGAACCGTTCAACCGATCAGCACCAAATTTTACAGACATGATTGTAGGCCGCCAGAGACCAGAACCTCTCTTTTTCAAATTTTTTGGACAAAAAATACGGTAGTAATACGAAAAAAGCCGTATGTAATATAATTGTAATTGAAAACGAACCGTTCATCTAACACGAAAATTGCATAACCTACTTGGTAGAGGAGCAAATTCTCTACAACTTTAGCTCCATTATGGATTTTTCATATCTCGTTTCGTTTGAGACATATTTGTAAAAATAACGGAGGTGTGACACCCTCCATTGAATTAACGAAAACCAGCCGTTCGGAGATGTCACTTGACATTCCTCGCCCAGAACTCTCTCTGGCATACGCCATCTTGCGTTGCGTATTTGATGATTTTCTAATTGTAACTTACACGTTGTCATTTCAAAGCAATGGCGCAATGAAGAAGTAACAAAAATACATCGTTCTTCGTACAATAAATGATAATGTAGTGTCTACAAATGCCATATTAGCGTCAGTTAGAAACGGCCATCAATAGTATGAGATTAAAGGACTCATCTTTCGATTGATTGTCGTAGCGTAGTGGGCTAGGCGTTGCGTTGGACTATGACGCTAAAAGTCGGTGGTTCGGAACCCGCAATTATCTATTTTTTTCCCTAAAAGGGTTTCAGAAGCTCTTATTAATTAATTTTTTATTATTTACATTATTATTTTCGTCCAAAAAGTTTGCAAAAACTTATAAAACTACAAATCTAAAGTGGGCCGTAAAACACATCACTGCGAATTTTTAAAATAAAGCTAGACGAATACGGACTCATTGTACCTCCTTGCCACCACGGCTATTTTATTTGGAGGCATATGTTTGACACTGCGTTCATATTCATAAACATGGCCACTATATAGTGGCAAGTTTGTGTAGTGTTCCTTCTCTCCTATGGCAAATTATCAACTCGATTTCCAGACGACCGCAAACAGTAATAATTGCATAGGGAAACCTCCCATATATTAATATTTGTAAATTGAATAATATTTTCTGACTGTTATATATATGAGAGGAGGAATACTTTTTGAAGTAGCTTTGTATACATTTTTCGGTTTGTTAACTTCGTTATTGTCACGGATGTATTTATTTCTTTGCTTATCAATATAAATGATTTACCGAAGGTCCTTCCACAGGACAGGTAGTTCCCATTTTATGTTCTTTTTACGTGAGACAGAATCTGCTTTTTTTTTTTAAAATATACAGCTAGACGAATACGGACTCACTGTACCTCCTTGCCACTACAGCTGTTTTATTTAGATGCCGAAGTTTGACATAGCGTTCGTATTCTAAAAATGGCCAACTATATAGTGGCAAGTTTGTGTAGTGTTTTCCAGCAACAACAAAATTAATAACAATGCATAAATCAGATGGAGCGTTGTATAACATGCGACAAGGCCAATTTACAAAGTCCGTCACATCTATTCGCTTAGCCCAATATCCCGCGGTGAAAGAGAGGTAACGAGTTACAATCCGTAATGAATAAAGCCATAATATACTATCGGATTTAAAGAAGTAACACCCCTAAAACTTATTTACGGCTAAAGAAGAGTCTAAAATGTATGATTTTGGTCAACTTGATGTGCCAAGTGCTGAAAAGTGAAACAACATTCAAAACATCATCTGTTTGCAAGCGAATCTATCCCTTCTTTTAGTCAAGGTATGCCAAAATTTTCTTTTCTCCCCAATTCTGTTCAGTACCTCCTCATTAGTTACGCGATCCACCCACCTAATCTTCAGCATTCTTCTGTAGCACTACATTTCAAAAGCTTCAATCCTCTTTCTGTCCGCACTGTTTATCGTTCATGTTTCACTCCCATACAAGGCGTGTTCCATACAAATGCCTTCAGAAAGAACTTCCTTATGCTTAAATCAATATTCTATGTTAACAAATTTCTCTTTTTCAAAAACGTTTTTCTACCCATTGTCATTCGGCATTTTATATCCTTGTACTGCGACCATCATTTGTTATTTTACTGCCCAAGTAACAAATCTCATCTACCTCCTTTATTGCTTCGTTACCTAATCTAATTCCTTCAGCATCACCTGATTTTCTTAGACTGCACTCCATTACCCTAGTTTTGCTCTTGTTAATGTTCATCTTATATGCACCTTTCAGCACACTGTCCATTCGGTTCAATTGCTCTTCCAGGGCGTTTGCTGTATCTGACAGAATTAGTAACGTCATAAACAACTTAGATATCGTGTTTCTCTTTGTCACTGCTGACATTTTTCATAGAAAACGTTATTTAATGAAACTCGCTTTATCAACTTACAATCTTATTCGTGTACACTGTTTGCGTCAGTCTTTTCTGTTACTCTATTGAAAATTGTGAATAATGGAGAGCTACAAAATAATTTAGCAGTGAATTACTGCCCGGCTGTACTGCCGACGACACAAAAAAGAAAATCCTCCCGTTTCCGTAACAAATTTTATTCAACACTTGTTTATCTCGCCGTGACACCCACTAAGTACGTTTCATTTTCTTTTTTCCTTCTTCTTCTAAATGCAGACACAACGCAAATGTAGGATAAGCAACAGCTGAGCATAGCACCGCCAGTTTGAGTCAACTGTGGCAAAATATTGGTTCATAATATAATATCCCTTTTAGCGTTTCATCCAATATCATCGTCAAATCATAGGACCAATATTTCATTCAATATTTGATAGTGCAATACCCAGGAGATTGTGAATTGTATTTTGTAGGATACTACTTTTTTCATTCTTTTCTTTTTGTCATTATTTTTAAGCGCAATCTTTTATGAATACTCTCGTGGAACGAACATTGGTCGATTCCGTAAAATATAACACCAGAAAGAAGATGCGAGGCAAGCCTATGTTGACCTTGTTGACTTCAAGAAGGTCTATGACTCAGTCCACAGACCCACGTTATTTAGGATTCTTGAAGAAAGAGGGTTGGCTCAGAAAATACAGAATATCATTCAGCAGACATTAACAAATCCAAAATCCAAAGTGAAATTTGAAGAAGAAAATCGCTGGAATCCATATATATATATATATATATATATATATATATACTTTTCAGACGATTTCACAATAATGGCAGATTTTAGTGAGATGGTTATAAAACCGATAGAAACTGTAAAAAAACTTACATAGAAAGTCGGCCTGCAGATATCATTTGAAATGACAGTGTTTACAACAACAAATCTAGAAATTTTCAAGTTACAAACCAAATATGGAGAAATTAACAGAATATCACATTTTAATATCTAGGAGAAATTATCTCTGTAAAATATGTACAACAAGAAAGAATACAAATTGCTCGTAAAGCTTTAGGTTTAGTACAAAACCTCTATAACAAAAATGCACGTCTCTAAATGCTAAAATTACACACTACAATACAGGAATTAAACTTTCGAGTTTATATACTAGCGAAACCTTGGCTCTATACAGGAAAAATGACATAGAAGATCTAAAGAAAGAAAAACAATTAGGAAAATTTTGGGTCCAAGGTTTGACCTAGAATGGCGAGAATAGATATAACTACAGAAAACATCCAAAATTGAAGAATCTTCTAACATAGAGATACATAGGCGGCTTGCAAGGGGTGGGTCGTTGCCCTCCCCTCCCCCCCCCCCCAAACAGACACAGAAAGCTTTATTATTATTATGATTATTATTTTTTTTAATGTGAAGCTATCGCTGGACTGAGTCTTGAGTCTTCAAAACTGCGAGACTTTTGATTGATTGGGCTTCAGGCAAAAAGGGGTGGACGGTACTAGATTCTTCCCCCCCCCCCAGCAGGCCCTCTAGGATCCGCCTCTGCAGAGACAGACATGAGGAAAATACGTCTCAAATTCTATGGCCACATAAATGAGGCTTCTCGAACACAGACAGACAAAAAGAATTAGCAAGGGAACACAACACAACTGTAGGATAAGCCACAGCTGAGCATAGCATCGCCAGTTTGAAGCAACGGTGACGACATATTGGATCATAATGTAATATCCCTTTTAGCGTTTCAACCAATATGGTCGTCAAATCATAGGACCAATATTACATCCAATATTTTCGTCCAGTTCTTTGTCAATAATATGATAGTGCAATACCCACCTTACAGGAGATTGTGAATTGCATTTCGAAGGATACTACTTTTTTCATTCTTATTTTATTATTATTTTCATTATTATTATAATATTATATTACATTACTTTATATTATTTTATTTTCATTATTATTATTATTAATTTATTATTATTTTCCCTTGCCAATGGAGGAGAATTGATCCGAAATGTCAAATAATAAAAAGAAGAAAGAAAGAAAGACTTGGGATTAGCCAAAATCACCAAAGAAGAAATAGACGCAAGGACCAATTTTAGAATAAAAGGAGAAAAATGGGAAGATAATCCAGAGATATAAGAAGTCTGAAGAACCGGGACAAAATGGAGCGAAGAAAGAGCTGCTAAATTCTAGCAAACAACGAAAAACTGGTGGGCAATTAAAATAAGAATAAAAATTAAAATTAAAGAACTGGAACTTCACTTAGCGTCTTCCACTCTGGGATCTTTGCGACTAATAATAATAATGCAAAAAATGTGGCTACATATGAACTAATTGTCAATAGTGTCAATCCTTTCGTATGTAACTTTTTGGATATGATGTTTATTTCCTCCGTTAACCGTTCCAGAATCTCGACAAATTTTAATTTCTTTTAGATATTTTAGTCTTCCAATCTGGCAAACCTACCCGTACTCATTACCGAGGGAGGTGGCGCAAACACGTTAGACTCATTTAGTTTTTGCGTAATTTTCGTAAATCGCTCCATACAAATTCCACAATGGTGCACTTCAAAGGGCACTGTAGACTTCTTTCCTAATTCCCGAAAAAAAAAAAAAAAAAAAGTCCGAACTTGTGCCAAGTAGCCTCTCTACGTTTTGCACCTCATTACTTAATGACCCTGCAGTGCTAGCGGTGCCTGACGTCTCTTTCGTAGTTATGATGTTTGTTAGGACAAGAGAGAGAGAACAGACCACTGTCGAAATGCCTTCAACCTTGGCTCGCAAGTGAATGAACTCGCCCTTTTGAACACCAGATAAATCGCTGCTTTCCTGCTTTACGACGAATACTGCACTATACGAATCGCTACATACACCCTGCTATGGTAGCGACGTCTTTGAGAGGCTGATGTACGTTTTAAGTCGAGCATAAGCCGTGGTCAAATTACGTGGCCGGACCGTGCTATTTAGCGGAGACGTCAGGTCCGCGTCAGCTGTCGAGGCAAACACAATTTTTGAAATGCGCCGAACTCGTAAAACAGAACGCAAAGTGACAAGTTTAATATGCTTTTCCGGATGGACGAGCGCGGTACCTGAAGTGACAGAGCGAATATGGGTCCTTCCGTAATTAGCTGCAATGTGAGGAATCTACTTGTGAAAACAAGCACTCACTGTTTAAGCTTTTACGCCCGCTTTACTACCATGGACACTTAACACGTGCCGAAATTGTAACTGTTACATCAGTCGAATATCCCCTGTGTATAATGAAAAAGCTGTGGATGGGATTACAGTACTTTTAAAAGGCTCTTAATCCTGTATGTAAACAGTAAACGAGTGGCGCACGATCTGCATGAGAGACGAGCGTATTCCTCTTGAAAACACAAAATTACACCGCGAAAAATGGTCTCTCACGGTCGCTGTGGGCGTGCTACTTTGCTCAATTAAAACTTGCCAGAGTTGTAGAATACAGTCACTATTAGTCAAATGTTTCCATGAGGCCAAAATTGTACTTCTTAGAAATAAGACAATTGATTCTCTTCAGTTTTCCATAACGAAAAAAGAAAAGGGGAGAAACTGGCAAAGTTTTCGAATTAGGCAGCGTCTGTTTGCTTCAAAGTAATCAGGAGTTATTCCAGAGGAAAGCTGAAATATATGAGGGGTTCAAAACCAAAGTGGACTAAGTCCATCTGGAACAGTTTAGAGAAATATAAGTCTGAAGTTTTTGGCTCATTATTAATTCACAGAAAATTTTACATAATTTCGTAAATGTATATCTATAAATGTGAATGTCTGTTAGGTGTACGCTTATCACGTCCGAACGACAAGACGCAGAGCCTTAAATTTTTCTACAGTTACTAATTTATACCTAAGGAAGTTTTTAGGCACGGTTTTATAGCGATCTGATAGGTATTTAGTAATTTGAAGAATATAACGCGAAATGCGGAACAACAATTACTCTTTGAAAATCATATTTACTCTTTGAAAATGGTTTTATTGGTTGCATTGTTGCTTGAGGGTTGATAATGATAAAGGGGTGGAGTGTATTGGGATGAAAAGTTATCGACGTATATAAAATTTTACGTGTGTGTGTGTGTGTGTGTGTGTGTGTGTGTGTGTGTGTGTTAATATTGCGCTCTGCAGCGTAAACTATAGAACGCAAGGAAATGGTCTCTGTGTAATTGGTGTCCGAAGTCTCCCATTGTACACCATATCAGTTTCATGCCGATTGCTATAAGGGGGTGGAAAATATGGTGGTTGAAGGTCAATTTATATTAAAAAAAAAAAAAAAAAAAAAAATCGGGCTGCAGGCAGCGATGACGTTTGCGACTCTATAGCAAGGAGGTTACATTAAGCGAAACGTGATGCCACAGGCCATATCTTTGGTCTATGCTTGCTACCAAGGAGGTATCGCAGTGCTACAATGTCTTCAGCTCTTTCTCTGTAAGGATAAGCATACGAATAAGGAAATATAAGAATAAATAAATGAAGCAGTAAAAAAGAAAATTCTTTTAATACATCGCTTTGACGTTTCGCGCAATACATCAACCTATCGATCTGTGATATTAATACAATCATTATTGTTGAATTTCGGGATTGGATTCTTCGAAACGAGTGCATTTTTACGTGTGATTTCATCTACACTACTTACTTTCCTGATAAACGGTAAGTGCACAGACTTCTGCAATCTGATAGGAATATTTTTCAGTTCGGCTTTATTAGCGACATTTCCTAAAATTGAGTGAAATTAATTACATTAATTTAATTATTATTTAAACTTCGTAGATAAATGTGCATTGCGCTACTTTACACATACTACAACAGTAACAGTATCATAGCACACTACTGAAAGGAAGCTTATCTTTCATAATCAACCAACACTCGAGCGGAGCCGCGGGTTTAAGCTAGTACTTAATAATTAGCGGACAGTTTAATTTAAATTTTGGCTCACATAAAAAATTATTTATCCTGGTAAACAATTTAATGTGCTAATAGAAAAAAAATGGACTTGGTTCACTTTTGTTGAGAATTTTAAATTGTTCGATGGAACAAAAATTCAGTTTACACTGTGTTTTGAAATAGGCAATGTATTTTGTATTAGAAGTAAGTCAGATAATTAGATTTATAGTCGTGACACAATTTAATATCAAAGTACAGATTTTGTGACACTTTTCCCCCATATCCAGTCAATGTATACATATTCATCATTTTCGTCCTTCTCATTCTTGACTGTATCACTTGACCTTGAGGTAATCTCAACTGGGAGATTCACGAAATACTGATGGTGAACTGGTTGTATATAAAGGCAAGAGATCCATCATGTCTTTTTTATATGCACACCTTACGATGACTTCGACATAGGGTCTCCTGAAGAATAGGTGACTGCGACAATTTCGTTTGATGTTGACCTCCAGAAAAGAAATATCTTCATTCAGAGTTTCCTTGAAAATGGAGAACCTCAAAATGAATGAAGACGTATTTTCATTCTACAGCCGCAGCGGAGCGGCCGAGCGCATTGAGGCGCTATGCTACGATGCGCAAGGTCGCTCCAATTCGGGGGTTGGAATCCCCCCCTCGGGCATGGATGTTTGTGTCGTATTTAGTATAAGGTAGTTCATAAGTAGTTTGTAAGTTCAGGGACTGATGACCACGCAGTTAAGTCCCTTAAGCTTGACAAACATTTGAACATTTTCATTCTACAAAGTAATTGGTAGTAATTCCGGATAACTTACGTACTTCCACATCGCATGATATGTCAGACAATGAATTACGATCTCCAACAGGATGATAATATTCTTTGGTAGACATGCTTTTATCACATAGAACATTTAGAAACACTGGACTTGGTTCACTATGGCAGCGAAAAACGCTAATTAACATTCACCTGCCACCTGTAGATCAGGATATGACTTAGGCACTTGGTTCGTTACGGCAGTGAAAAAATCAAAGTCTTCTTGACCTCATAGCGCATTTATCTCTAAACTTGGAAAAAGTGGATTCAACCCACTTTGGTTGTTGACCCCCATATGACGAAAATCTGTTGCTAGTTACGTAAAAGAAATGACTCATACTTCTTGTTTCCAGTCTCTGTTTTGTTAAAAAAATGATAGTTAAAAATGAATAAGTTTAGTAATTAACAAACTTCTAGAAATAATGATTAATTACATATACATCTACATTCATTCTCCGTCAGCAACAATGTGCTGTATGGCGGTGGGGGTATTAATTTCCTTTCCTATTCCACTTCCACACAAAGCCACGGGGAAAACGACTGTCTACAAGGTGTTTCAGGAGGAATAAACAATATTTTAGTTGGTGGTAGTACAGACGAATTGCCATATGTGTCACATTTTTGTTGTGGATAGATATGCAGCAGCGTTAAATGCTTTTTATTTCGTGTGTTGATAAACCGATTATTAGGGGTTGCTATCGGCGTATTTATCGAATGTCAGCAGTAGAGCGTTGATGTTCAGGTGATGAAGTTGTGCTCCAGTTTACACGGCAGTTTTACTTGTGATTTGTAATACTGTACTGTGATGTGTAATCATGCCGCACATATTTACACATGCTGAGAATGGATTTTGTAATTGAAACGCTGCTGCTTCTACAAAATACGGCATAAGATTTTTCAACCGCAGACTACCAGTTTCAAGAGTGTTTACTCGCTTGTTCAATACACTGCGTTACACAGCTACCGTGCCCAGCACTCGTACTACATCTGAATATGGAAATGAACAGATGAAATGAAGACATTATTTAGTCGGTAGAACGCAGTTCTTCGACAATCAGACGTAGAATTTTCTTATCTTTCTGGTCCTTACGTGAAATTGAAGTCGCTGGCAGAAAAATCTTTTTGCAGTAAGCTTCAAATGCCGGTTTTATAAATCTCTTTAACAGTGTTCCTCGGAAACGAAGACGCGTTTCTTCCAAGGATTCCCATTAGTGTTTCCGAAGCATCTCCGTAGCACCCGCGTTTCGATCGAACTTACCGATAGCAAACCTAAAGACCGGTTACTGAATTGCTCCCTCTCTCTTTCCCCATTCGAGTTTCCTTCCCTCGCTTTCTGCCCATATCTACCTCCTCCCTCCCCCTCTTCATCTTATCATCACACTCTCCTTGTTCATCTCCTCCTTCCCCTACGGCAATTTCGTCCATCTCCAGTAACAACTCCGTCTAACCTCGTTTAGTTTAATATTCAGAATCTTATTTCTAAGAAAGTTATGGACCAAATGCTTTGAAATTTTGTACGTGCGTGTTTCACTATACGTAATTACGACGTTGGTTTGAAAAGTTCTCGGAATCACCACGAGAGGTCAGTGCCAGCATATCGAGTTGTCCACGTGATATCCATTGGACTGTTGCCTGTAAACAAGTGCCGCGTCAGTGCTCTTGGAAGAGAATTTCTGGCTGTGACGTGGCTCCTTCCTTGTTCACACGTAGTGATTTGCAAAGAAGGAAAAAATCAAGGTTGGAACTGTGGTGTCGCACAAGTCCAAAGTGCGCGCCACCTACTTTCGCCGCGCGCCGCCATGCACGCACGGCGCGGCGTTCTCACGACGACAGCCACGAGCGCCCTCTGCTGCAACCCCGCTCGTGGCCACCACGGAAAGACACCGGTCACTTCGGACTGAGTTAGCAACCAGTTAGGACCTTCGTAATCAGATAGGCACCAGTGAAGACTTTGCTATCGTACAGGCACTAGGCAGGCCTCTAACAACTATGTATCAATATTCTGCAGTACTATGTAAAAGTTAAGTATTGTTACATTCTGTGCAATATATATCTCTTTCTAATTTACTCGAGTGTTTATAGTTTCTGGCTGCTCCCCTCCGTACCTGCACCAGCGTGCTATCTTTGTTCCTGTGTCGGTATCGTTCCACTCGGCCACCGACACCTACGACGAGGCTGGGACACAAAAGCGGCGACGAAGTTGGGACACAAAAGCGGCGACGAAGTTGGGACACAAAAGGAACAGTGATTAAGTACTTCGTAGAGAAAGGTACAAAACCAAAGAATATTCATGCCTGATTTCTAGAATACGATGGAGGACTCTGCTCCTTTATATTCAACTGTTGCGCGGTATTAATATGTTCGTAAACGTCGAGTGCGAATTTACGATTCGTAAGGGGCCCATATCTCAGGTTCATCTCAGAGTGAAGGGGTAAAGTGTTCTGGATAGATCTTGGCCTAGTGATCATCTGTGTACATATTAGAAGAATGGGTATACTATTGATATCATACAGTACATCATCAAAATTTTCAAAGTTACACACTTCCTGGAGCCCATCCAAATCAGCAAATCAGTTGGCTTTTGTACATGACTTGTAGTCTATAGTGGGCTTTAAACGGCTTACAAAAGCACCTTTCATTCGTGGGCGGTTCCTGAGAAAATCTCAAAAAAAAACATGATTTTTGGGTACCAAAGAAACGAATTGTGGGGATGGTTACTTCGATACTTTCTATTCATTGCAAATTTTCTAAATTTTTACAATATATTCCTATTATGATATTCTCGAGCCGTTTTTAATTTTTTTTGATATCGTTATCCGTTACCGAGTTCCAGAGGTTGAAACTTATCATAGTTTTGCACAAAATTACAAAACCCGATTTTTAGCCGTTTTAGCACCGTGAATCGCAAATATCTAAATAACTAACCATAGAAAATTGTTCAAATATTTACGATATGTCCTGTAGATATTTATCTATAAACGGCATTTTTCAGTTTTCGTAAATCTTAGTTCGTTAGCAAGATACAGCCGAAAAACCGCGATATTTTGCTAGAAAAAGTGCGTATTGTGCTGAAAGACGGCGTTCGGACAGCTCTGAAACTTAACGTACGATTTGCAAAAAGGTACTCGGCGAAAAAATTTGATGTTTGTACATCTTAAAGATTGAAATCTTCGGTCACTGAAGGGGTGATTTTTCTTTTCGTTGACTTTACAGTTAATATGCAGCATCCGGTATAGTGAACTATTGCAACATATTGCAGAGGTAAAAACACATCTGGTAGACTTCTCGTATGGTTTATTTTAGGTTACACATAGCTGCGTATGAAATGTAGATAAGATATCGAAATTTTATTTAAAGCTCAGAGCAGAATGATATGTGATTCTTGAGATATCAGTCCGTGAATGATAGCACGCGACAGTAATAGGTTTCAAAATGCTATTTCTGATTGTGAGGTAACGCATCATTAGGAATAGGAAATGAGTAAAATGTTATGTGTATGTTGTTTAGGTGTTTATCTAGAAAATCCGTTTCCCATTTTTGGAAATGTATATTCGTTATCGCGATACGCTACAAAAATCATAATTTTTGGTACCAAAGATCCAACTATGTGCATTGGCAAATCTACACTTCCATTCATGGCAAATCGTCGAAATTCTTACGATGAGTTCTAATATAAAATATTATCCAAATTTTACTCACCACTGATTTCATCTTCCACACTTTTGTGTCAGAGAACATATTCGTATTTTCTGTGCTCCGGCAGGCTTACTGAAGGAATAGAAATATCGTGTAACCGAAAAAGGAAACTATATCTGTCCGCAAGAAAGAGTAATAACCCAGAAACAATAAATTATTATAAAAGCTACAGTGCTACATTAAGAAAAGTTATTAAAAATCAAGAAGCATGTGCATCATGTCTGAGATTAGCTCCTCTGATAATAAAATTAAAACAATTTGGAATATTATTAAAAGGGAGACAGGGCAACCAAGAGCAGAGGAAGAGGGTATTACCATGAAAACAAATGAAAACTTTATTAACAAAAAGTCAGAAGTTGAAAACATTTTTAATGATTACTTTTTAAATGTTGTGGAGAAAATAGGATCTAAATGTTCATTAGAAGGAGCAAGGCAATTAATGGAAGAGGCCATACCCACACAATTTGATACAATTGAAATTCCACCCACCTCACGTTCAGAAATTAGGAAAATAATAAACTCTCTCAAGAGTAGACGGTCATATGGAATTGATGGCATTTCCAGCAGGGTATTAAAAACTTGTTCCCAGGAGATAAGTAGGATTCTCAGTCATATTTGTAATAGCTCATTAAAGCAGGGTATTTTCCCAGACAGACTGAAATATGCTATCGTTAAACCTTTGCATAAAAAAGGGGATACATACGATGTCAACAACTACCGGCCCATCTCACTACTGACAGCTTTATCAAAGATTTTTGAAAAAGTTATGTATTCTCGAGTTGCTTCACATATTAGTATAAATAAAGTTCTAACAAAATGTCAGTTTGGTTTTCAAAAAAGCTTTTCAACTGAAAATGCTATATATACCTTCACTGATGAAATATTAAATGCTTTGAATAACCGGACATCACCTGTAGGGATTTTTTGTGATCTTTCAAAGGCTTTTGATTGTGTAAATCATGGGATTCTTCTAGATAAGCTTAAGTATTGTGGTATGAGTGGGACAGTGCACAAATGGTTTAAATCATACTTAACTGGAAGAGTGCAGAAAGTTGAAATAAGCAGTTCACATGATGTAGATGAGACAATTCATTCTTCTAACTGGGGAGTTATCAAAAATGGGGTCCTTTGCTGTTCTTAATATATATTAATGACTTGCCATTCTACATACACGAAGATGCTAAGCTAGTACTTTCTGCTGATGATACAAGTATAGCTATCACACCTGACAAACAGGAATTAACTGATCAAATTGTAAATGATATCTTCCAGAAGGTCATTAAATGGTTCTCTACAAATGGACTCTCATTAAACTTTTATAAAACCCAGTATATACAGTTTCATACAGTAAATGGCATGACACCATTAATAAATTTAGACTTTGAACATAAATCTGTAGCTAAGGTAGAATATTCAAAATTTTTAGGTAATTGCATTGACGAGGGACTGAATTGGAAGAAACATATTGAAGACCTCCTGAAACGTCTGAGTTCAGCTACTTATGCTATCAGAGTCATTGCAAAATTTGGTGATATAAATCTCAGTAAATTAGCTTACTACGCCTATTTTCATTCGCTGTTTTCATATGGGATCATATTCTGGGGCAATTCAACATTGAGTAAAAAAGTATTCATTGCACAAAAGCGTGTAATCAGAATAATTGCTGGAGCCCACCCAAGAGCATCCTGCAGACATTTATTTAGGGAGCTAGGGGTACTCACCGTAGCCTCACAGTATATATATTCACTCATGAAATTTGTTATTAACAATCTGACCCAATTCAAAAGTAATAGCAGTGTGCATAGCTACAACATTAGGAGAAAGGATGATATTCACTATTCAAGGTTAAATCTAACTTTGTCTCAAAAAGGGGTGAATTATGCTGCCACAAAAGTCTTTGGTCACTTACCAAGTAGCATCAAAAGTCTGACAGATAGCCAACTAGTATTTAAAAAGAAATTAAAGGAATTTCTGAATGGCAACTCCTTCTACAATGTAGATGAATTTTTAGATAAAACTTTAAAAAAAATTAAAAAAATAAAATTCTTAAAATATAGATTGTCAAGTATAGACAAAATTTATTCAACTGACACGTTCCACATCATTACGAAATGTCGTATACATGATCTAAGGAACAAGTATTAATCTAATCTAATCTAATCTAATCTAATCTTAGCTGGTGAAGTTACATTTGGTCGGGAGAGCTTAGATGATGATTCACGTAGTGGTCGGCCGAGATGTGTCAATACGCCGCAGATCATTTCAAAAGTGCACAAAATGGTGATGGAGGATCGCCGATTCAACGTTAATGAAATTGCTCAAGCTTGCCAGATAACATCTGAAAAGGTATATTAAATTTGAACTGAAGAATTAGAAATGAAGAAATTATCTGCAAGATGGGTGTCGCGACTGTTGACGCTGGATCAAAAACTCGCGATGACGGACATTCCGGAACAATGTTTGGCCCGTTTTATGAGAAACTAACAAGATATTTTTTGCGTCGGTTTGTGATCACAGACGAAACTTGCGTGCACTACTATACCCCAGAGAAAAAAAAAAAAAAAAAAACAACAGTCAAAGGCTGCGGCGGACCGCGGTCCTGGTCAGGACCACGGAAGGCCTAAAACTTTTGAAAGCATAAGTTACATACTGAAATTAAGAATATATATATATATTAATTCGTATGAGAGACACCCTTACATTTTTATAGAATTTTACAAAAAACTGCTGAATAATTAGAACCCTTAATGATTATCAAAATATCCACGGGTGTACTGCCGGTCTATAGTGTCCAACGGGCATAATATTTCGGCGATCATACATGTCGTCATCATCAGGTGAACTGACGGACTGAGTTCCTGGAAACGCGCAGTGTTGAAAACCGTTCACTCCCGGAACGCTACGGCTGCTCGAAGGGAACTGGGTTCTAGCCCGGTAGCGGGCGATTTAAATACCCTCGGCCCGCGGAGCGACCCCTCCGCGGTCCGCGCCCCGCGCCGCGGCCGCGCAGTGGAACCAATTGCGATGGCGTCTGAGATGACGTCGGTGTGAGGGCTCTGTCCGCCGTGGTCGTCACTTCGTTACGTTTGCTAGATTTACTCTTAATTAACCCAATCGCTGGTTCCCAAGCTTTGCTAAGATTATAGCCACAGTCGAGGTTTATGAGGTCGTCACTTGTGCGAATTTCAATGGCCTCGCTAACGACACAGTCCCAGTATCTCGACGTCTGTACCATAATCCTAGTGCGTTCATACTCCATCGCATGATTCTCCGACAAACAATGTTCAGCGACCTCCGACTTGCTCGGATTCATCAATCGTGTGTGCCTCTGGTGTTCAACGCGTCGATCCCCGACGGTACGCATCGTCTGTCCAATATATGACTTTCCACACTGACACGGAATCTGGTACACGCCGGCCTTCCTCAACCGAGATCAACTTTGGCGCTCCCCATCAGTGCACGAATTTTATTCGGCGGACAAAAAACAGTTCCAATCTGGTGTTTTATCAAAATGCGGGCGACCTTCCCCGAGAGTGCGCCGGTATATGCAACGAACGCAGTGCCTACATCCTCCCTCATGTTTTCATTCGTTTCCACAGGTTGTGATGTAGTGGTTGGGCGGAGAGCCCGCTGAATCTGCCACTCTGAGTATCCATTTTTTCGAAATCTCAGGTGTTCCAGTTTCTGGGGTAGACTCTCTGCGTCGGAGATAGTGCGCGCCCTATGTACTAGAGTTTTAAGTACCCCATTCCTCTGTGAAGGGTGGTGACAGCTGTCTGCGTGTAAATACAGATCAGTGTGCGTTGTCTTCCGATATACACTATGATCCAGGGTGCCATCAGCTCTTCTCTTGACCAAGACGTCAAGGAACGGCAATTTACCCTCCGTTTCAGTCTCCATAGTGAATTGGATGTTAGGTGTATGGAGTTCAGATGTGTAAGGAAGTCAAGGAGTTTATCCATACCATGTGGCCAGATGACGAAAGTGTCGTCCACGTAACGGAAATAGCAAGTAGGTTTCCATCCAGATGAGGCCAGCATCACACCCTTAATGATTATTATAGGTAGATTAAATAAACAGTTGTCATGATGTGCAACACTTGACAGTACACTTACGAGTGGCGGCAGAACGGAGAAAGCTAGCAGGTGATCCGCATAAAAGCTCTGTACACACGAATGCAGCACCTGAACCTTATTTAATGAACAATGAAATTCTATAAATCGACTTCAGACTTCATACTCTGACAATCTCTGAATCCTCTACTTCAGCGGTCAGGGCATCTCCATGTAAACATTTTTGTGCTCCTAACGAACGAAAGCCTGAAGATCCTTTGTAAAATGATATAAGTTTTTTTTTTTTTTTTTTTTTTTTTTTTTTTTTTTTTTTTTTTTTTTTTTTACATTTATTGTATTTCGTATTAGTTTGGGAGTGAAACTTTAAAGAAAAGGTGAAGAATATTACTGATTCTGGAATTTTTAAAACAAAAATGCCTGTTTGTTATATTTCATATAATTTTGTGAGTTTGTTATATTTCATATAATTTTGTGAATAAAAATGAAAATACAATATTAATAAGGAATATGAGATTTTACTTGCGAACCTCAAAATTTTCAAAAGTATCCGGTCCCCAAATAAGATTACTTGCCGACCTCTGGTCTAAGCAATGGATACATCCTGATTCATAGGCCACCAAAGAAATCAAAGACAATTCTCACAGCTGAGAAGGTCATGGATAAGTGTTCTAGGGTACAAAGGGAATTTTATTTGTAGATTATCTCTCTTGGAATAATTGCAAAAAAAGATACGCGAAGACAAGGGCAGGTTTAGCAAGGAAGACATGCGCGCCGGTACACATGTGGCGTCACCATAGCAAAATTACACGAAGTAACGTATCAGTTGTCGCAAATGTTCAAATGTTTGTAAACCTAATGGCCATAACTGCTATGGTCATCACTCCCTGGACTTGCAAAGTACTTAAACTTACACTAAATACAACACCCACCTACACACCCACCCACCCACCCACCCACCCACTCACACACACACACACACACACACACACACACACACACACACACACACACATTTATGGCATACCGCAACTAAGAGATTGATTGTTAGGACACATTCTAAGACAGCAAAGAATTGTGAATTTTGCATTGGAGGGAAATGTGTGGGTTAAAAATCGCAAAGGGAGACCAAGAGACGAACCATATTCAAATTTCTGTGGGTAACAATTCTTATTTGGAGATGAAGAGACTTACTCAACATAAGTCGGGTGGAGAGCTGCATCATACCAGTTTCTGGACTGAAGACAGAAACAATAACTAATATATGAATTGATATACATTTTAAAAGCGGGCGTAGTCGTTAAAATCGCAAAAACTTACATTACGTACATATATACATATCATGAATTTCAAAGCAATACGTAAAAAACTTCCTGGAGTGAACGGTTTTCAACAAGCGAACATTAAAATTTGTATTAATACTCAGATTATAGCAATAATCATCACAATAATTGGTGCTTATGTATTAGATAAAACAATACGACGTTAGTTGTAGCAGCACCTCCCCCCTCAACCTCATCGCGACACGCATGTATACGTAACTCCTAAATTAGGTGCATAGTGTAACGCACCAGTCACGACAATCGAGCGAATTTTTGTTATCCGCCGCGACAGCAGCGCACAAACCGCGCGAGAAGGGGACACTACTGAGTTGGCCGTATTTCGTGCGTTGTACGTCGGGTTACTCATAGCTTATATTCGTTTTCGTGATGCTTTCTGGAACGGGGAATGCTTTTAGCGCAATAAAATGTAGCAACAATCAGAAAAAATACATCATTTGTCTGTTTTCAGATTTCCTAAGGACACTGAGAGGTACATAACAATCATTCTGCTGAAAAGTTTTCGTTACGATTCACTGAAACTTGCATATATTTATATATAATAGTGATTGTTTGACTCTTTTTAGGAGTAGAAAATGGCTTTTAGTGTATATAGGCAACTGTGTACTGCAGTCAGGATGTCAAAAGGTTCAAAAAGGAAGCGTATGATAGGCCTAAGAAATAAAGTAACATTCTAAGAATATGCTACAAAACTAGGAAACCTTATATTTTAGTAAAGAAATTGAAAGTTCGTGAAATAAACTGAAAACCATGTAAGAAGATAGGCAAATACCTAATATTTGTAGAAAATATCGAAACCAAACTCAAATCTTGGCGTCAGTGGTCAAACTCTTCCTTTTTTTCGTAAATAGGCACGTAAACCTAACAAGGACAGTTCCTAAACTTTCAACTGCGTAAAGTTTTCTACGTATTTCAACTATTAGTTGTAAACACCTCGTCAGACACAGAACAACAAGAAAGAAGAAAGTCCTAGTATTGCTAAAAGTTGTCCTAAACAATAAAACACGAAAGGAAATGAAACGAAATTGTGTGTCATAGGCGTTTACTTTGTATATAAATAAAGAACAGTCTAGAATACAATAATTTATTTCATTGAACTAGTTTCAGTCTTATTTGGAAGGTTCCCAGTTACCTGCCAGCTCCACAACATCGATGGAGTCAAAATTCCTGAAGATGTTCTAAATAAGACAAACTAGTTGAATGAAATAAATTATTGCATTCTAGACTGTTCTTTATTCATAAATTTAAATAAGAGTGCTGTTGACCCAAACATAGTGAAACGAAAATGTTTCTAAAAATATGTTTACTTTGTAGCTACACGGTACGCTTATTAGATTTACGTTACTTCCGTTTCAATGGGGAAAGCTGCAAAAATATTCGGAGGCACATGTTTCTGCGTGAGCAGGTTCTAGCTTTCATAGTTTCATTGATCTGTTTATTGTCATTACTATTTATTTGTGCATCATCCGTTTCGTTTGATAGTAGACGAAAACCTTTGTATCTAAAATAAAACAGTCGTATCGTAAATTACGTATAATATGGTGCGAGAATAAAGTGTTATTCATACGATATACATGATGTTAACAGGCGTCTCCTTTGCTCACCGCACGGAGCGCTAGTATTGTCTTCGCTGTCAGCCGGTAACAGATTTTACAGCAGTCACCCCGTTTACATGAGCTCCCAAAACCGGATTTCGTAAACAGATTTCCCAATTCCGCTTTTGGATGGTCATGTAAACACTCCAAAATCGATTCTGGAAATCCGCTTCTCTAAAGCGGTTTTCCAGTTCCACAACCGATTTTCGTGCCCATGTAAACGCAACCGTTTTTGAAGCGTTCTTGGCTTGCCAGATTGTGTTTTCTTGTTAAAAATTTTCGGCACATATTGAAGTACTGATATTTTCTAATGTGAAATAAAAGTATAAATATCAGAGTGAACAGAAATCTGTGTATTTAAATAAAGAAAAATAGCGATTTTACTGACTAAATCAGGAACTGAATCAACTGTTTTTCAGCCGACATATTAAGTAGGCTAGGAAATCCGATTCAGGCTATGCCATGTAAACAGGACAGCGAAAAACAGTTTACGAAAATCGGTTTTCCTCTTCCGGAAGCTGTGTTCCATGTAAACGTAGTGTGTCGTGACTGATATGTTACACTGCGTTAGGCGTGCCAAATCGATTCATAGCCATACAGACTTTGCGTCAAAACGGAACTAAGGCAAACGAAAAAAGAAAGCATTATGAAGATTCGGTGTGGGTCATGCAGTGCCTGCCTCGCAGTATTAAGTCTCTGTAGAGCTCTCGTCGCGATGTGAGTAGCACTCCGCAGACGCTTCCCTCCAGTGAGACGGGAGATATAGGCCTTTGTAATCGCTCGCCACTGCCCGCTGAGCCGTGCGGCCCGACAACGACTTCAAAGCTGCCGCCGGACAAACGGATTGTGAGCTCAGATAAACGCCGCGTGGACGGAGGACAGTAGGGGAGTAGAGGGGGATATGGATCCCGTCGACGTGTGCGGCACCAGAGTTGAGCTGGACTACGCGCTCCTTGAGGGAGTCCGGTGTGTCCTATTGAGCACCCCGTCTCAATTGATTTAGGGGAAGTATAGAAAGCACTATGCTAGGGAACTAAGCACTATATTACCTCATATTTTTGGAAACATTTTTCTTTCACTTTTTGGGCAATAGAGAGAGAGAGAGAGAGAGAGAGAGAGAGAGAGAGAGAGAGAGAGAGAGAACAGTCTAGAGTGCGATAATTTATTTTTTTCGACTAGTTTCGTTCTTTTAGACCATCTTCAGGAATTTTAGCTCCACAACATCAAAGGAGCTAAAATTCCTGAAGATGGTCTAAAAGAAGACCGAAAATAGTCGGAAAAAATTATCGCACTCTAGTCTGTTCTTTATGTATAAAACTATATTATCTACTAGCTAAAAACCCGCGGCTCCGCTCGCGTGTTGGTTGATTATGATAGCTTATCTATCTTTCAGTAGTGTGCTATTAGACTGGCTTTGAAGGATAAAATAAAATACAATATATTCTATAGAAATAAATAAATAAATAATATAAAATATAAAAACCATTTTATCAACATTATCAGGAAAGCAAGTAGTGTAGATCAAATCACACGTAAATATGCACTCGTTTCGAAGAACCCAATCAGGAAATTCAACAATAATGCTTGTAATAATATCACAGATCGATTACTTGATGTAATGCGCGAAACGTCAAATCGATTTTTTAAAAAGAGATGTTTTAAAAGAAATTTCTTTTTTACTGCTTTATTTATTTATTCTTACATTTCCTTATTCGTATGCTTATCCTTACAGAGAAACAGCTGAAGACATTGTAGCACGCATAGACCAAAGATATGGTCTGTGGCATATGTTTCGCTGTATGTAACCTCCTTGCTATAGAGTCCCAAACGTCATCGCTAGCCTTCAGACAGAATTTTTTTTATAATTTGACGACTTTCAACCATCATATCTTCCACCCCGTTATATATATCGGCATGGAACTGCTATGGTGTACAACGGAAGACTTCGGACGACAATTACACACAGACCAATCGTTTGCGTTCTGTAGTTTTCGCTGCAGAGCGAAATATTGACACACAAACACACACACACACACACACACACACACACACACACATGTAGAATTTTATATACACCGATAGCTTTCCATCCCAATATACTCCACCCTTTTATCATTATCAACTCTCAAGCAACAATGCAACCAATAAAACCATTGTCAAAGAGTAAATTATATAATTTTCAAAGAGTAAATATTGTTCCGCATTTCGCGTTGTATTCTTCAAATTAGTAAATATCTATCAGCTCACTATGAAACCGTGCCTAAAATCTTCATCAGGTATAAATTAGTAACTGTACAAATATTTAAGTCTCTGCGCCTTGTCGTTCGGACGTGATAAGCGCACACTGAACAGACATTCACATTAATATACATAGATAACTAGCTATCCGATCGCCATAAAATCGTGCCTAAAGGCTTCCCCAGGTAGACATTAGTAACTGTACAAATTTTTAGCTCTTTATTTCTTGTGGTTCAGACGTGATAAACGTACACTGAACAGACATACACAATTATAGATATAGATTTATTTATCCGTGGCTTGGGCCCTAGTGACCAAATACTTGCTGTACATCGCCTCCTGCCAGCACACGCCTGCTGCTGTTCCCAGGCCATCGGTGTCCTGTCCTGTCGATGGTGACCTCCCACCTCGTTAGCGGTCGTTCACGCCCCCTCCTTCCAGCTACAAGTCCCAGACACCCACGATGGGGTATCCTCCCCTTAGTCATCCCGGATACCTTTCCAACCCAAGTCTCTCCTTTTTATCCTTTTTATAATGTCAGGTTGTACGTAAAGCTCTGTTAATTCCTCTTTTCTTTCGAATTATCGATCCTACTGTTTGTGTGTCTCTCTCAAGGCCACCGATTTCTCGCAGGATTTCTTTCGAAAACATGCTCTTCATCTGTTATGCTACAGGTGAGGGATTCACCGCCGTACATTATCACTGGCGTCATCATTGTTAAAGCCTGATTTTAATCCTTCGTCAGGGATATTTTGTTCAGCACCTATTGAACTCTACGGCATACTCTATTCCCTCCAACAATTCTTGCATTTATCTCACTTTCACAGTGGCTCTGATCATTGAAGAGATCATAAAGCTATTTAAAAGTTCTTGCTCTTCTGCAACGAAGACTGTTGACCGTGAGCGGGTTCCCGTCACTTGATGACTTGCTAAGGATCACGTACTTCGTCTTATCTTCACTAAAGTGCAAGGCTGCCCTCCTGGCGGTATTGCAGTATGCACTTGCCATTCTTCTGAGTTCTTCTCGACTACTGGTAACTTTTTTAAAGGTAAGCAAATATACGTTCAGTAGTGTAACCATAAGGGAAAACAGAACCGATGCAAAGAAAAGAAATTTCACTAAGAAGAAATTGCGACTGAACGTAAGGAGTAGGATTATACCATCCGTATAAGGCAGCGTCTAGACGAAGTCCAATGGGGTTAGTTTTCTTGCACCTTTTTTTTTTTTTTTTTTTTTTTTTTTTTTTTTTTTTTTTTTTTTTTTTTTTGGCACAGCAACCGTAATGGATATTTTGGTAAAAAACAGTCTTGGTTGCACAAAAGCGATGTTTCACTTATTTAGACATGACGCGTTCTGTTACTTCTGGACATCATCAGACTTTGATGGGGAAATTTACAAACTTGTACAAAAGACAGTAGTTGAATAAAAATATAGTTTTATTATAGTTAATATTTTTCGTTAAATACTGTTCTTTAGAACAAGTTTGTAAATTTCCCCCTCAACGTCTGATGATGCCCAGAAGAGGCGAAACGCGTCACGTGTAAATAATTGATACATCGCTTTTGTGCAACTGTGTTTTACCAAGATTAATTTAGATGGAAACTGAAGATCTTATAATACTCTGATTATGGTACCCTGTATATATTACCATAAGCTATTTTCGAGTTAATTAAGAGCAATACATATCTGTATTATACTACCACAGTTTGTCGGTTGTTTTACGTAGCGTAAATAGGTGCTCCATTGTTGATCGGTTACGTCTAAATGCACATTGGTAGTCGCCTACAACATACTCACTATGCCTCCTATTTAGGGGTCTATTAAATCTCGAAAGAGGACGTCGATTTTGATGCGATAATAGCAGATGTCACCCGTGTGGTAGTGGAAGTACTGACAATGGTTTCAATACGGTCCATCAACAGAATGCGTCGTGCCTGGAGCGCTATTTGTGTGTACTCCCTAATATGGAACGTTTACTGCCACAAGGCTGAGTGTGAAGAAAGCAGGCGCCGTGCCCGTAGCGTCCTCTTGCTTCCTGCAGCCAAGTGAGCGAGTAAATAAAAAATGAAATTAAACATAAACACAGCATTGATGAGAATATACTCACTAACCACGTAAAAGATGTTGTAAGTCTAGGTTTTGTTTTGTCAGCGTGAAAATTGATGTGCTGCATTTGCTGAAACACTTTTATTTTTATGTGCCTTTCGTGACCAAAATACAAAATAAACATGCCTAAATGTACAATGTTTGGTTGTGTGGCCATATTCCGCAGCAGCTGTTAAAATTGATTATAGAGGTAATCTGTCTTGTGCTGACTGCAATTAAGAGGTTTATTTTTAAACCAGACGCGTTTCGCTTTTTTATTTTAAAGCATCTTCTGTGGTCTGTAAATGATACAAAGGTTTGTACAATTTGTTTTTGATAAATAGATTAAAAACAGTTTTTAAAAGGCATTTTTCACGTTAGGCCTAAGTGTTTTTAATTTTATATTCTGTCTACTCACGGTGTTGATGTCTCTTCTCTACAAGTAACTACTGCTTCTCCGTCTTGTTGGCTGGAGTTGTTGAGCCAGGAGAAAACGAACTCCAGCCAACAAGACGGAGAAGCAGTAGTTACTTGTAGAGAAGAGACATCAACACCGTGAGTAGACAGAATATAAAATTAAAAACACTTAGGCCTAACGTGAAAAATGCCTTTTAAAATTGTTTTTAATCTATTTATCAAAAACAAATTGTACAAACCTTTGTATCATTTACAGACCACAGAAGATGCTTTAAAATAAAAAAGCGAAACGCGTCTGGTTTAAAAATAAACCTCTTAATTGCAGTCATCACAAGACAGATTACCTCTATAATCAATGCCTAAATGTGTTTAGCATTCAACTGGATTAAATGAAGTCATAAAACAATAAATATTATTTATTACAAGGTAGACGTGAGGGAGATTCTTAGGGAGTCCGAGGCCAATTTTGGTTACTCATCATATAAACGCCGAAAAGAAGTTAGCTTTGCAATAATTGCAAAATGAGAAGCTTACAAAGAGTAGGGTAGTAAATATGAATGAGGGAAAGCCATAATCAGGGGGTAAACGAATCAGCATCCAACATTATACAGACGGCACATCTCGGTGAGCTAGCGTTTAATGAAATATTGTTGTATCATTTTATTTATTTTTGTGTTCCTAAAAATCAATATTGGTAAGCTAGCTGGTAGCCTTGACTCTGTCAGTGTTGCTAGCCACACGAAATGAAAGCATCGAACAAGTACAACGACACGGCACCGCGGTTCGGTACTACTGAAACAAGCAATGTAAGTAGTTATTTGGTGGTGTGGAACTTGTAAGTTACTCTTCGTAAACTATAAATTAAGTACAACCAGACGGTTTGTTTCTTACATAAAATCATAACGAAGGTGTTGGTAGTAAAGAAAAGATAACATAAAAAAAAACTAATTCTCCCTTTTTTTCAAAATCAACAAAGTAATTCATACACATTGACATCCATAAAGGAGGTTTGTTGCGACCACAACTGTATATGATTTCCAAATGGTTGATTTACAGCATCAGTCTTTGCAGTATTCAGAACCCTGATACAGTTTTCTGCACTGTTTAGAGATGTAGGGCTTTGGAACGTCGTGGAACGAGAAAGCAAACTGAATACAACTCACCAGGTAAGACTTGCATGGTGCAAAGGCATTCAACACTGGATACTCACCTGGAACAGAAGAAAACGAAAACTAGATTCAGAACACGGCTATCGTTAAAACAGTCATTTAAAATACGTCCTTTAAAGTATCACCTAAAACAAAACCGAATCATATCCCCACACAATAACGACAGCTTTTAAGCAGATTTCATCTGTAAATAGTGTAAACCAAGCCGGACACAAATTCAGTATTTTGACACAAACTGTAGTAAGAGCAAAGCAAGGAAAACGTAGTGCTGTGTATTGATTTTTTACGTGCGACATAGTCGCAGATTAATTGTTATGTTCCAGTTGTCGTATGACGGTTAACCGAAGACTTTGAAAATTATTGCTCGAGTCAGATATGCAGGATGTAAGTTGATTTTTATGTAAATATAAGGAATGCATCTGAAGATGGATCTAGTAGACCATTAATGCCTCCCGTTACCACATGGCAGTGATTTTGAACCTTTTCCAATATTTGACGCCGTACCGACTACAATATTCCTGCGACCATCTTACAATTAAAAATGTTCTGGCAAATTTTCCTGAACCCCCCTCAACTCCAATTATTCGTTATCTCATAGGCAACTAATTTAATGTTCATTATGTTGATACAGCTTTCTTATAAATTTCTAGACGCTGTTTGTATTTTTCGGAATGGAAGACACTTTTACATGGTTTCCAACAGAAATGTATATTTTTCATAACGAGTGTTTTGATCTTAAACAAGATTGAGAACTGAATTTTGCTAATTAAGAAAGCTTTCACTTGATAGACAATTTTTAAAGGAGTATATTTTTTTAATTTCTTTGATTTACTGCATTTTGTACAATTATCTAAAGAATGGTTCCTGCAAACAGTTTTCAGACTTTGCACTTATTCACCGATAACTCACTGTAATACAAAAAATATACGTTCTGTTCAATTCAGAATCATATATATTATTTCTCATCCATATTTTTTGTGGGTACGCTATATCTGCCGTATTACTTATCCAAAATTAGTGATTGACGCATCATTTGGAAGTTTTCGTTCTTCATTAATGACGAAAAACACTGATGGTTTAAAGTTATTGTTTTCCCAAAAAAACTTTATTTTGAAAAAAAAATTATACTGTTCGTAGAATCAGCCATAAATGGGACATTTATTTACTGTTGCTCGCAGAAAATGGTACAATTATGTTAACTAGAAATCTTAACGCTAATAAGGGATTAATTATTGGTCAAAGATTAGTGAGAACGTCATCACTGTTAAATTCATTGACCTCGATAAAACTGTGCTAATATCCCGCATTAACCTCACACCTTCTGCTACAACCATGCCTTTTCATATTATAAGAAGACAATTATCAATAAAAGTAGCCTTCTCTATGACCATAAATAAAGCACAAAGTCAGACAATTCAATGGGCAAAATTATATTTACCAGAATCTTTTTTTTTTTTTTTTTTTTTTTTTTTTTTTCCTTCTTTGACAGTTATACATTGACTTTTTCACGGGTTCGATCGTTCAGTGATATTTCGTTTGTGCTAAAGACACACACAGCAAAAAAGTAAATGATGATCAAATTATAACTACTAACATTGTTTTTGTAAAACAAGTCCTCAAAAAATAAACATGAAAAACTAATTGTCTGATTTTTTATATGTTTCACAATTAATCATGTTGTATTTAATTATATACATTTCAATTACAATGAGATTAATTTTTGTTACTACTATTCAAAGTTTATTATCTTTTTTTCATATGTACTTGCATCTAACTTTTCTCCATTACTATCTTACCTATCTGTGACGGATCAGGATAGGGTGCGAATTATTCGCACGGACCAACTAGTTAAAGTTAAACAATATATTATATAATTTTAACATAAACGTTAATTTCTCTTTTATTAGGCCTCTATTTTTGTATTATAGAACTCTTCTAGTCAGAGGTGCACTTGGATGGTTGTTGGTTGTTCAATCGTACATGTACTTCCTCGTGTGACGGAGACCCCCGAGCAAATCTTTGCGACCCCCGCGGGGGTCTCGACCCCCAGGCTGAAAAACACTGCCATAGCTTTACAAACATTTACTGCACTCATAATATGTTCGCACGGGAATGTTCCCACCTCACCGGTACCTCTGTCAAGGGGTGTTGTGTGGAAATGGCGGTTTGGCCACAGGCTCGGAGATTGTTTCGAAAATGAATCTCCGCGCACACACGTCATCCTCCGGGAAATTTCAGAACAGCGCGTACACCGCAGGAGAGTGACGGATTAGACTTGGTATAAATCTTGACACCTGGGGGCTTATCTGAAATTTGTTGCCACGTCTCTCAGCATCGCCTAGCTCGATGACGCAGTTGGGGAGTAACCGAATGAGCTGATGGACCGTTTTAACTATCCATCTGTTATATACTACAGTATAGCTACTTCTCTGTGGGAAAAGGCATGACACGGGGAATGTATGCTATTGCTTAGTATACATTCATAACATACATCAATGAAGTGATTAATCAATATGCAAGTGAAAAGTCTTCCCGCTTCTTTCTTCTTAGAAGATAGTGTTAGAAAGAAGAAATTTCTAACATTGAAGAAGTTTCTTCACAACTTTATTGACACAAAGAAACCGCAATTATTTATATTGGAACTTTTTTTCGATGCACTATATGTCTTCTTAATTTTGTACTTGCGGTCACATTTCCACAAATTAAAAGGTTAGTGGGCAACAGAATCTGTGCTCGCTGAAAGTAACGAATAGAATTTGAAATGTTCCACTTTTCTATTGCATCCAAATTTGTGAGAAAACCAAAGTTGTTTAAATAAAAAGAAAAGTTCATTTCATTATCTACAACTTTCTCGCTATCGAAAATTTCCTGACCACAAAACAAAAAAGTGGCAGGCGACTAACTTTTTCATATCGCAATTTTAATTTCATATAAAAGTGATAGTTTCAATTATTTTTAATACATACACAATACGTGTTGTACTTGCTAAGAGCACTGTTGCATTACTTCAGTATACACCTGTCTACGTGAAAGATTTGATAATTTTTTACGTATCCTAAGGGGTTCAAATTACAATGTAATTGAAGGGAGCGCCACTTGAAGAACTACGCTTTTATCGGCCCAACTCCGTTTCTACACCCAACCAAGATGGCTGCCGGGTTTCACTGCCTGTACGCTGATGTAGGCAGTATAACCTCTTATGTTATTCTGTGCTCGCTGGCTACACCACGTAACAGTGTGGGTGTTTGCGCATGCATCATCTTATACCTCAGTTATACATGTTATCATTTCACCAATATTCATTGGTTCTAAAATCAATCTTGAGTGCTTTGGAAATCTCCAAGAGGATTTACTGGCAGTCTATGACGACTTACAGTGACGGTGCATTTAATCCGACGGCGCTTTCTCTATTTGTCCTTTCGGCCATTCCGCAGCTCTCTGAACAACAGACGCTCTCCAGTGTGGTGTTTCCGACTATTTGCAGGCTGCTTTGACACACAGAGGAGGTGAACGTATAGCAGACTGGGCTGCCTTTGGACTCAGAACGCTGTCCGCTTGCGGATGATCCCGCTTCTAAGGGAGCAGGTACGCATATACGCTGAAAGCAGCTTATTTCCCAACCACAACGGATCTGCCTTTCATCTCCGCATTGGACTTAAACGGCTTTCTTTGAGCCAGGAAATTTAGTTTGGTGGCCTCTTCCCTTTCTTATTCACAACAGTTACTCATTACTAACGTCATAACTGGATTTTTTTTAGACATCAACATGTTCGTGTACGCTGCGGAGTATAGTAAACGAAATAAAGATACGCACTCCACTTAATAACCAAGCTGAGCAGGCTATAAGAAAACGTAACAATCAGATATGCAGGTGGCGGTAGCTTTCAGCACTAACACAAGGATAACACAAGGATGTAGTAGTTAACCTATCTACACCGAGCGTGAGATTGAAGGTTCGTCAGCAATGTAATAAAGCGCCAGCCTATGAATTCAAAGGTTTCTGGTTCGATCCACGCAAATTCCTCAAATTTTTAATTGTCACTTTCCACTTCTTCCACATCTGGCAATACTGATGATGTGCAAAATACCGAGTAGCACCGTGGTTCGGAATCTACGTTAAACTGTAGGTTCCCCTGTAACTGGCTGGGTAAGTCAGTTCGGAGGTCGGAGGGAGGCAACGGCATACCACCTCCAAACAGTGCCATGCCTAGTATAGTACCGTGGTGTTCAAATCAATTTTCGGATCGAAGACTGCTTTACCTTACCTTAAAGCCAAGCCAACGAAACAAGATAGAAATGTTAAACCGTCACCAAAAGGAGGAAAAGCTCTCGAATTTCTTGTTACTTAATTTTCATTGTTGGCGCGCGCAAGTAACGTCGCAACAGTGCAAATAAACTAAAATGTACAAATGTTTGTATAGCTTATGGGACTTACCTACGGGGTCATCAGTCCCTAAACTTACACTTATGAACTACTTACGAACTAGGACGGCACAAATATCCATGCCCGAGGGGGGATTTGAACCCCGACCGTGACTGGATCGCCTCAGTCCCCTCGGCCACCGTGGCCGGCTGCAAATAAGCGAACTACGTAGCTGCAGCGGACCAGACAGTACTGCCAATTTATTATATTTGTGACTAAATTTAGCATGGTTTTCAAGTGATTCAACATGAAAACTTCAGTCTAGCAATAGTTTATTTCTCAATATTTATTGATCAATCAACAATTTTTTGCGCAAAGAAACAAACTTTCGTCGTCACGAAATGTTTTAGTTTGCATCATGCTATTACCTTACTTTATCGACATTTGACATTACTCATTGTGTCATAGTGTGATACTTGTTAGATTCTCTACGGCCATCACAGCAGTACTTGAACCATAAAATAACTAGGTGTTCAGTAGCACAAAAACGTTTTCCCAAGTGAAATATATCTAATGTTAAAAATACGGAGTTCCTTGTGTAACATTTACTATGATCATAGGTTGCCGCGGTGGAGTGCCATTGAGTCGCTATGTTCCGATGCGTGAGGCCGTTCCACGTCGGTGTTTCGAATCCTACCTCGGGCATGGATATTTGTGTGGTCTTTAGTATCAGATAGATTATAAGTAGTGTGTAAGATTAGGGACTGATGACCCCGCAGTTAAGTCCCATAAGCTTAAAAAACATTTGAACATTTCATAATAGATTGTTTTATCAGTAATTGTTTTAATGATGAATAAGCGCAAAGTCTGAAAACTGTTTTCAGGAACGAATCAATAGGTAAAAGAACTTGATAAAATACGTAATTCTGAAAAATTCGAAAAAAAAGATCTAATAATTCACAAATTGACTATACAGTGGGACCTTACTTAATGAACATAATTCAATTCTGAGTCTTGCCTGAAATGTGAAAGAGTCGTTAAGCAAAATACACGAGGCGAGTTTTTTGAGTAAGTACCGTTTTGAAATGATGATAAAAAATACTTGCTAACATATCTCAATAATTTTACGCGCACTGGGTACCTATATCTGTTGTCTACGCATTGACGCCATTACAGTCTGATTCTTCCGTGTTTACGTTGTGTACTGAGTGTTTAAAATGCCTCAGATAATCGTGAGTCCAGCCGACCGTGAAGTACGGGATGTTATAAGATTTCTTAGTGCTAAAGGCCTAAAAGTGATCGATGTTCATCGTGAGATCTGTGCAGTTTACGGAGAAAACATTATGAGTGATGGAATGGTAAGAAAGTGGGTGCGAGCATTTAAAGATGGCCGCACAAATGTGCATGATGAACAACGGAGTGGGCGTCCTTCGGTCGTTAATAAAAGTTTGGTACAAGAAGTGGACAATAACGTGAGACTACCATCCGCTCCTGCACTTGAAGAAACACCTGGGCGGTCAGCGGTTTCAAGACGATCACGAAGTCAACACAGTTGTGATGCAGTGGTCAACAAGTCGGGCGGCAGACTTCTATGAGGAGGGTATTCAAAAACTGGTACAACGTTGTGACAAGTGCCTCAATATTGATGGAAATTATGTAGAAAAGTAGATTAAGGTACAGGCTATCATGTAAAAATAAAATTTGAGATATCTTAGCATGTTCTTTTTAAGTTTCAAAACGATACTTACTTAAAAAACGCGTCTCGTATTTTTCTTTCGTAAATCATGAAAAAATACGTTAAATTTGTTCCATTCCTCAGAACACATAACTTCGGAAAACGATTTAAAGGAAAGATGTAAAACGAAGAGGATTAGTTTTCTATAAGGTAAGTTTTGTTACGGATCGTGAGGAGCGGTGGAGGGGGCATGGGAAGTCGGATGAATATTTTTTACTTCGAAGGGGCTCGCATATAAGGAAAGAGTGAAAAACAGTGCATTCGTTGTTGGACAGTGCCGAAACTGTACATACAAACCTACACCAGAGAATACTCTCGAACTTGGCACCTAAGGAGGCTGCTGGAAGTGTGTGGATCGAACAGTGTTTGCGGATAAGTTCCAAACGCGTGTGCAGCGCAAACAACGCAAAGCTGCGTCAGAGCCTGCCAGTGAGCCAGAAACGACTGAAATTAACGCGCAGCCCCTTCGGATTTCATTTCACGCGCTAAAATCCTGTTCTTGAGGGAGGTTTTTGAAAGAAGTCAGTTTTATACTTTAACTTTATACGGACACACGCTTTGTACGACGGATGTGAAATGGAAAAAGTAAAAACGAATTTTATCGACTAATCATTATCCGTTGTAATGACTGATAAAAGTCACAAGAGAATTTCATAGCTGCTGAGTCTCGTTTGATGTCGAGACATTTGTGGACTTAAAAATTGATGCGACGCCGTTAGTTCATCATTGTTTCGTTGTTTACACGTCAATTACAGTACATTTTTGAGCGTGTGCATAAAAAAATCTTTAAAAGATCGTATAATTAATGTTTCGCGAAGAAATTTTGAACCCCATTGATTTCGTAGCCCCCGACGACTACGAGACCTAAGAAATGCCGGTACCTCATTCGTGTGACTGCCTTCTATGACTACCAGTGGCCTGCGATGGCCCCAAATACTGTCTAGAATCAAAAGTGTGAAAGAGGAGACGTAGGTTCTCGACCTACTGTCGGCTATAGAAATACAAAGAAATCTTGAAATACCCGCACTTACTTAGTAACTAACCCTAATTCACCAAAGCATTGAGCTTGATGGGGAGCACCTTTATAACCAAGTTTCTCATGAACGGGGATACAAACATCCTAAACACTGGCATGTGTCTTACAGAACGACATGAGAAGGCTATGTTGGACGGCATTATGCCATATGCGACGACATGACATGGTTGTTGTTGTGGTCGTCTGTCCGCAGAATGGTTTGATGCAGCTCACCATGCTATGCTACCCTGTCCTGTGCAAGCCTCTTCTGAATCAGACAATAATAACGTTTGGTTCACTTTAGGTTACGGTAGTAGCACTAAAAGTGGGCCTTTGCAATCGTCTTTTGACTGCTCGAAATTTAAATGAAAGTAACGGCTTAACCTTTCATCTGACACGAAAATTGAATAACCTAATTTGTACAGGAGAAAATTAACTACAACTTTACTCTCTTATGTTTTTTTTTCCACATATTGCATCGTTGAAGAGATATTTGCAAAAATAACGGCTGTCTGTAACGTGTTCCTAATTTTCAGGTCGAACCGTTCAACCGATCGGCACTAAATTTTACAGACGTATTTGTTGGTCACCAGAGACCAGAACCTCGTTTTTTCAAATATTTCAGACAAAAAATACATTAGTAACTCCAAAAAAAGGGATTTGTATTGTAATTTTAATTGCAAATAAACCGTTCATGATTCGAATAATGAATAATCGAATTTGTAGAGGAGAAAATTCTCTACAACTTTGCTCCCTTTTTTTTTTTTTTTTTTTTTTTTTTTTTTTTTTTTTTTTTTTTTTTCATATCTCGTATCGTTTGAGAGATATTTGCAAAAATAACGGAGATTTGACACACACTATTGAATTAACGATAACCAGCCGTTAGGAGATGTCACGTGACATTTCTCGCCCACAACTAACTCTGACATACGCCATCTTGCGTTGCGTATTTGATGATTTTCTTATTGTAACTTGGCGTTCTCATTTGTAAACAATGGCGCACTGAATTATTAACAAAAACTCGTCGTTCTTCGTACGATAAATGATAATCAGATTAGTTTTAGTTAATTGCCATTATTAGTACGAGAATGAAGGTCACATGCTCCAGTTGTTATAGTGCTGTAGTGGACAGCTCACGGTGAGTGGTTCGGAACCCCCCACTACCCCGAATTTTTTTCTCCTTTTTTCCTAAAAGGGCTTCGGGCATCCTTATTAATTAAATAGAGCTATGTTCTTCAATGTTTAGAGTTGTGCATATGTAAAAATGCTCCCTCTAAATTGCATATTTCTTCCATTTCGTGAACATGCCGTGAAATGAACAGTGGTCTTCTGAAGCATATGCACGTAAACTTTGAGGATACTGTAATAATGAACATTCGGAACAACGTGCTGATAAAGATAGTTTCGTTTATATAAAGGAAGTTCTAGATTTCTGTGGCAAGTGTAGTTCCTTGATGAAACGAAAGTGAAGTGTATACTTTGCAACAAATTACCTTCTTTCTTTTATTTTCTAAGCGTTTATTCATTATTTACGGAATATATTGAAAGTCATTAATTACAAGCATTGCAACTACTAAAATGTTTGGCATGGTTGCTAAGGACGGTTTTAATGTACATGGTATTACCTTTCCTGTAGTTCAGATATGACTTCGTTCATGTTACTCTGTAAAATAAAGGGCAAATATTCTATTTCAAACCGTGATTACGTTTTCTTCTACAGCTAAAATCACAAACGGAATAACTGTGGTAATACTGAATTCCACATAACTGTAGTACTTAATATATATATATATATATATATATATATATATATATATATATATATATATATATATATATATATATACAAAGTTATTTGTTATATTTACAACAGTCATTTTAACAGTATATCCCCAGTTTATGTACATGTGATAAAGAAGTATATGTTTACAATTCGTTGCTATGTATTTCATGGCATGTTCTCGAAACAGAACAAATGCACTTTTCAGAGAAAGCGCTGTTACCTTGTGTGCGAAAACCTTTTACGAAACAAGAGGCTAAATATGCAATCGTTTGTTCATATTCGTTCTGGGTTGTTCGTTGAGAAATTTACTCAGTTTTGTATTGCAGATGGCGTCGAGCCAACGCCGTCTGAAGAGAAGGTCTGTGCACTGCCGTGCCACGCCACGTCACGCAGAGTAGGTCGCGATCGCGTAGCTCACTGGCTGGTTTATGCAGCACAGCCCACCGTCTCACAGCGGCCAGCCAGTAAGCTATGTTCATTCCAGGATATAGTCGTTCGTAACCAGTACAGGCAAAGAAAATAGACTTTGAGCAACCATGGCAAGAAAGGTGATAATATTTAAACGGAAAATATAATGAAAATGTGGGAGACATATTCGAATGTTCAAATGTTTGTAGAGCATATGGGACTTAACTACGGGGTCATCAGTCCCTAAACTTACAAACTACTTATGAACTAGCTTATACTAAAGACGCCACAAACATCCATGCCCGAGGGGGGATTCGAAGCCCCGACCCCAGCAGCCGAACATACCGTGACTGGCACGCCGCAGACCGCTCGGCCGGCGGGAGAGGTATTAAAATGATAGTTCGAAGTGATAAAAGTTCAAAAGAAGTATGTTTGTCAAAGCTAAACTGAAATATCGTATAATTTTGGTTCTTTGTTAAAATACAGTCAGAAAGAATATTACGTGTTGGGTGCACAGATATTACCACAATAGTAGAATCGTAATCATGTCACCATAATTTTTTATTATTTAGCTTATTATTTTGTTCCGAAATGTTTACAAAAACTTATAAAACTACAGATATAAAGTATTTTTTTTATTTATTACACACACGACTGGTTTTAAGTGCTATGACGCCATAGTCCCTATAATTAATCAACTTTTCTGAATGTCATAATTTGAAATTTTAAATACAATGCATTAAACGTATTTCGTAATTTGTTCACCAACGGTAAACAAAATTAACTACTACATGTGAATCTGGCTGTTTTAAATTCATGTAGCACAGTTAAAATAAACTAATTAGTTAAGCTACTGTTATATCACACAGTACAGTTGCTTGATCTCCAGATTGGTCAATCTTATTCCACCTTTAGGTGTATGGTGAATGAATTTTGTAATTTGATGTTTGTCGTTTTTCTAACTTTCCATTCATCAATAGAAAACAAAATTAACTAATCCACGTAAATTCATGTGGCTCAGTTAAAATAAACTACTCAGTTACGTTACTGTTATAACTCACAGTACAGTTGCTTGGATCTCTAGATTGGTCAATGATATTCCTCTGCGGGGTAATGGCCGTGCTCGCTAAGTCACCTTGCTGTGGTGCGAGCGGCCGCTCGCCGTCGGAGGTTCCCGTCCATCCTCGGGAATGGATGTTTGTATTGTTCTTAGGATAAGTTAGTTTAAGTAGTTTGTAAGCTCAGGGACCGATAACCACTGCAGTTACGTCGCATAACCAGACAAATATTTGAACATTTTAATGATATTTCACCTTTACTTGTATGATGAATCCGGAAATTTGGAAAATTGGTAATGTTTGTCATCAGTGTTACAAATTTGGACAAACTTAAAGGTGGAATAAGATTGAACAATCTGGAGATAAAGCAACTCTACTTTGTGATAGGTAACTGTAGCTGTCACAGTAACTTATTTTAACTGAGGTACATGAGCTTCAAAACAGCCTCATTCACATGCATCAGTTACTTTTGTTTATTAATGGCAAACGGGATATTTCAAAAATCAGTAAACATCAAGTTATGAAACAAGTTTATTATTTATAAAACCTCCAATTATGACATTGAATAAGTATGTCTGATTATATTATTTGGTGTCAAGATAACCACTTGAAAATGGTGACGTAGTGGGCCGATACTAATCGTGTACTTAGTAAATGCAAAACTTAATGTTGGCTTCTGAGCTTTGTATTCATTTGCATAAGAATATTAACCGTAGTTAGTTGCACTCCTGGCCGTCAAAATGTCGTATTCAATATCTACATGGGAAACTCTGCAAATTACGTTAAAGTGCCTGGCAGAGAGTTCATCAAGCCACTTTTACACTATTTATCTCCCATTCCATTCTCGAATAGCGCGCGGGAAGAAAGGACACCTGAATCTCTCCGTTGGAGCTCTGATTTCTCGTATTTTATTCTGATCATCATTTCTACCTATGTAAGTGGGAGTTAACAATAAATTTTCGCATTCGGAGGAGAATGTTGGCGATTGGAGTTTCGAAAGTAGACCACGCCGCAGGGATAAGCGACGTTGTTGTAATGATTCCCATCCCAGATCCTGTATCATTCCCGTAACGCTGTCTCTCCAAAATAGGACGGAATCATATTAATTTACATATTCGGCAATCTTTGAAGGTATTTTGATACAAAATTTTAAACATAGCTGCAATTCAGCAACGGTGGAACACGATCCAAAAGTCAACACAGTTTCAGCCGACCAGTTGCATAAAATAGTTTATATGTATAAACCTTTATCTAGGTTTCGACAAAACTAATTTTGCCTTCTTCAGAAGTATACGTAAAGCTCACATTAAAAAAGTTGTTAAATAAAATGTGGCTGACTCCATGTCAATAGATTAAAAAGTAAAATTTAAAAACAATGTCACATCATAAAACTGTGGAGCCCGTCCACACACAGGTCGAGTAATACAAATGGTACTTGGCAAGGTAGTTTTCTCCTGTCTTGTTTGATTTTGACATGAACGTATTCCACTTTTGTGGTGTGATAGAAGCATTTTGCCTTGTGGCTGAAGAAATAGTCTGCATGATCTCAAAACCGTCCGGCCACAACCGGCTACATTACTTTGTCATTAATTTACGCCGTTTGTTAGTCTGCTCCAGTGGAGAGCGTTGTGACCTGATAAGCCCACCCTGGGGACCTGTGAAATCAGAGAGCTACGCGCACCTGATGAACCGTGCAATTGACAGCCTGGTATTTTAACTTTTTTACGCTCTTTGTTCACACGTGTCGCGCACGTGTCAGTTCCCAGGCCAGCGGCTGCCGTTAACACGTGCACGTCCTATCGCGGCAATCTCGCGCGTTATCTGTGCCGACAAAATCTACACGCCGGCGGCCATTCAATTTACAGAGGTATGGAAACGGTTCTGCTGTTTCACATTACAACAGACCAGCACTGACCACGTCATCACGCGGGAGCGCACACAGCAGATCGCGTCATAACGCCTCTTGTTGATGATTACAAAGCCCGTTGCCCGTGGCTTCCCAGAGGACAAAAAATTAACGTGTTCACTGGGCGCCACAGGGACGTACCCAGAATGGGAAAAAGCTAACGGACAGAGCAAGTGGTTTACATTTATTTTAGATTTTTCGCCCATACTCGCGCGTCCTGAGAAATTTAGTAGCCGGAGCCAACTACCTTAATTATATGGCTGAGTATTCAAACTTCCTGGCAGATTAAAATTGTGTGCCGGAACCGGAACTCGAACCTGGGATCTTTGCCTTTCGCGGGCGAGCACTCTACCGACTGAGCTATCCCGACACGACTCGCGATACCGCCTCACAACTCTGCTTCCGCCAGTACCTCGCCTCCTACTTTGCAGACTTCACAGAAGCTCTCCTGCAAAACTTGCAAGACTAGCACTTCTGGAAGAAAGGATATGGTGGAGACAAGGCTTAGCCACATCCTAAGGGATGTTTCAAATGTTCAAATGTTTGTAAATCTATCGGACCAAACTGCGTGGTCATCAGTCCGTAGTTTAACTATTTAAACTAAGTTAAGCTAACCTAACACACACACACCCATGCCCTAGGGAGGACTCTAACCTCCACGGCGAGCAACCGCGCGCTCCACAGCGAGACGCTTTAGACTACTTAAACTAAGTTAAGCTAACCTAACACACACACCCATGCCCTAGGGAGGACTCTAACCTCCACGGCGAGCAACCGCGCGCTCCACAGCGAGACGCTTTAGACCGCTCGGCTTCTCCACCGCGGCTAAGGGATGTTTCCAGAATGAAACTTTCACTCTGCAGCGGAGTGTGCGCCGATATATAACTTACTGGCAGATTAAAATTGTGTGCCGTCTCCACCATATCCTTTCTTCCAGGAGTGCTAGTCTTGCAAGTTTCGCAGGAGAGCTTCTGTGAAGTTTGGTAAGTAGGAGGCGAGGTACTGGCGGAAGTAGCGTTGTGAGGAGGCATCGTGAGTCGTGTCGGGATAGCTCAGTCGGTAGAGCACTTGCCCGCGAATGGCAGAGGTCCCAGGTTTGAGTTCCGGTTCCGGCACATAATTTTAATCCGCCAGGAAGTTTCATATCTGCGCACACTCCGCTGCAGAGTGAAAGTTTCATTCTGGAAACTTACGGGTATGCTGCCGAATGACGTCGTCGACCATGACCACAAAAGATTGTCAGCTGCGTTTTCCCATATCGAGGTGACCTTTCGTCAGAATGGTTATAGTGAGAGACAGATAAAACGTGCGTTGCGCTATCAGCCTACTGTGCTACGGGAGAGAGACGATAGTAATGAAGTGGCACCTATATCTATGACCTTTTTGTCTTCCGCAGAAAGAATTTCCAATAAAAAGAGGAAGATTTTCTGGGCACAAAATTGTTGCGGCAGCAACAAAACATTCTTTGAGAAATTCAACATCGCTGAAGGGCCGCGCAGTTTTAGCTATTTTAAGAGCTACATGATAGCTTACTCTCATCGCTGCAGCGTCGTGGATTAGGTTTCCTACCTGTAAATGCGTACAGGAGAAGCTAAAATTGACGGAAAATGCACACAACATATTAATAACAGCAGTAAAGTGAATTAATAACGTAATTATCTACAAGTATACTTACGTCTTTCTCCTTTTTCTGCTTCATTTGACTTTTCGTTCTTCTTTACTCAAACTAACTACATCTTTTTCGTAAAGCAGTTGAAAATAACGCTTCACATTGTACTTCTTCCATGAAGACAATGTTGAATTGCAAAACAAACACTGAGGTCCGCTTTGCGTTCCAACAAAAAAGTACTCTTCTTCCCACTGTGCGTGTTCAGAAGACTTTCTTTTCAAAGATTTTACGTCCTCCTCAGCCATTTTTCAGACACTTGTTCTGCTTTATCACGAACACCGGACGCGATTTCCACAAGTAAACTGAACGAGTGGTTCCGCGTGGTGTAGTGAGGTGCGCGGCTAGTCGAGTATGAGTGGGGGGGGGGGGGGCACTGCTGGCTGGCGGAGTGGGGGGGGGGGGGAGGCCGCGAGCAGGCCGCTTCAGCCGCCGAGAGCGCTCGCGCTCGCCAAACGGCATTTGCCCAGCCCTGGTCTAGACGCTATATGAAGTTACGCCCATCTTCTCCACCCTGGGACGGGGGCCGAGGGCATCAGCAGTTCGCTAGGAGATTTCTTTAGTGCCTACATCTCGTAAGATATACGTGTCTGTTTTAGCCTGTTATCTGCAATGGTCTCCATTTCCCAGCCTGGAGTGTATCTCTGTGGCTCACACAGCCTCTCAACAATTCCAACAGTAAAATCAATATCTGACAAATGGAAGGGTGTACTCCGGCCGAAATATCAACCGACGCCGACTTTCATACCTGGCTGCATAATTGTAAGTTTTTAGCGTACGCAATATGTTAGAAGAAATTATGGAATAACATTGAGAATATCTGTAAAGTTTGGAAAGCAGGAGGCGAGGTACTGATGATAGCAAAGCTGTGAGGACAGACCGTGAGGCCTGCAGGGATAGCTCAGGCAGTAGAGCGCTTGTTTGCGAAGGGTTAAGGTCTCTGGTTCGAGAACTGATTCCGGTGCACAATTTTTATCTGCCAGGAAGTTTTATTTCAGAGCACACTGTGCTATACAGTGAAAATATCATTCTAGATTCAGAAGTTTATAAGTCAAGGGACTAGTGACCATAGCTGTTTCGTGCAATAGTTTTACAGACACGAACATTTTGAAACTCAAAGACTATCTCACACTTTTTCCTGAGCTAGGTTCAACATGGAACACTGGTCGTT
Source organism: Locusta migratoria (assembly GCA_026315105.1). Classification (NCBI taxonomy): domain Eukaryota; kingdom Metazoa; phylum Arthropoda; class Insecta; order Orthoptera; family Acrididae; genus Locusta; species Locusta migratoria. The sequence continues at coordinate 352,740,227 of CM048750.1, forward strand.
CTTATAACGAGTGGAAGTTGCTTGCTGAGGATATAGTTGGGTGCAGAACAGCATCGACCCGCTCTCCAGACTGAAGACCACAGCAGCAACAACATATATTAAATATTTATGGAATTCTCTACACAATCACCACATAAAAAATAAAGATTGAAAATTAAAATTGACTTTTACGATGTCTTAGGTGGAGGTGTGTAAGGATAAAATCGCAATAGCTGTCAAGATGTGTTTATTCCGACACTAGCGATTTCTCATCAGTACAGATGCATCTTCAGGTGGATGACATAAGAAAATGATTACATATTAATTGGAACAGCATCCAGCTTTCAGGGTACCTTTTTAAAACATTCCACAACAGGGTGTGGTCGTCTTTAGGTAAATAATATGTATTTAAGCTGTGGTTGCCCTTTTAAGAAAAAATATTTTAAATAGATTTCACATTATGTTATTATGATTTTTACTATTATTACTACATCAACAAAATGTTAGCAAATAACAAAAGAAATGCACGAAAATATGCGTTGGTGGACGTTTGCGAACTACACTACTGGACATTAAAATTGTTACACCAAGAAGAACTGCAAACGATAAACAGGTATTAATTGGACAAATATATTATACTAGAAATGACAAGTGATTACATTTTCAAACCATTTGGGTGCAGAGATCCTGAGAAATCAATACGCATTGGCATTGACTCAAACAGAGCATGGAAGGCGTGTACAGGTAGCTTCAACACGATACCACAGTGCTTCAAGAATAGTGACTGGCGTATTGTGACGAGCCAGTTGATCGGCCACCATTGACCAGACGTTTCCAATTGGTGAGAGATTCTCCGTATCTAGAAAGGCCCTATATGAACTGTAACATTCGGTCGTGCATTATCGAGCTGAAATGTAGGGTTTTGCAGGGATCGAATGAAGGGTAGAACCACGGGTCGTAACGGCCACTGTTCAAAACGCCTTTGATACGACCAAGAGGTGACCGAGACGTGTAACCAATGGCACCCCGTACCATACACGCTTCCAATGTGCGTCCATCGCGATGTCGCCAAACACAGATGCGACCATCATCACGCTGTAAACACAGCCTGGATTCATCCGAAAAAATGACGTATTGCCAATCGTCGTTGCGTACACCATCGTAGGCGCTTCTGTCTATGATGAAACGTCAAGGGTAACCGCAGCCATGGTCTCTGAGCTGATTGTCCATATTGTTGCAAACGTCGTCGAACTGTTCGTGCAGAGATCCGTTACAGCCCTGCGGATGACATACCTTTCATCTCGGTTGCTACTGATACGAGGCCACTGGGATCCAGCACGGCCTTCCGTATTACCCTACTGAACCCACCGATTCCGTATTCTGCCAACAGTCATTGGATCGCGACCAACACGAGCAGCAATGTCGCGATACGATAAACCGCAATAGCGATAGGCTACAATCCGACCTTTATCAAAGTTAGAAACGTGATGGTACGCATTTCTCCTCCTTATACGAGGCATCACAACAACGTTTCACCAGGCGACGCCGGTCAACTGCTATTTGTGTATGAGAAATCGGTTGGAAACTTTCCTCACGTCAGCACTTTGTAAGTGTCGCCACCGGCGCCAACCTAGTGTGTATGCTCTGAAAAGCTTATCATTTGAATATTACAGCATATGCTTCCTTTCTATTAAATTTGGCGTCTGTAACACGTCATCTTCGTGGTGTAGCAATTTTAGTGGACAGCAGTGTACTACCAGTAAATATTTAGTACTATTCTTCGCTGAGTACCACCAACTTGTCACTTGTGCTCCTGTTTGGATGTTGCAAGACGCCTTTGTCTTTTGTTAGATTTGTTGTAAGTGTATCGTCGGCTACTACCGTCTAAGTGGCTCTGAATCGTTTTATTCAACTCTTGTGTATTTGTGTTTCAAAATACTCATTTTTTCCGTTGTGACGTGTGTGTGTGTGTGTGTGTGTGTGTGTGTGATCTCTCGATATCAAAAGCCAACGTCATAAAGACTAGGTTGCTTTCGATATTGTGAGGTGCGTTCATGTATGTTTCCCGAAATATCTATGTGTATTATTCTGACTTGATTGTGTCTTTAACGAGGTGCATTCAGTTTACAACACCCCCATTTCTGTCTCATAAAGTAACCAAACACAACAGCGGAACGTCTGTAAACTCCTGTCACTTCTCGACGTAATGCCCCCGGAGTTGTAAACATTTTTCACCATCAGCACAAATGTCAGTGAGCTAAAGATGAATCGCATTCATTGGCCCGCTACGAAAATGGAGAGTTGGCGTCGTCATTTCGTAATTTTAAGTACGAATATGAGTCCTCTCTGCGCTGCCGTTAGAGTTCTATGCAAGGTCAATAGAGGAGAGGTGTGATTCTCGACGATTTGGCTCAAACTGTGTGAAATGAACCATGGAGATGAACCTTTTAAATTCCAAAAATATCCGGCTTTAGAGAGACATAGGAAAAGAGAAAATTCTAATGAAAGAATTTCGATTACGATATACAAGAAGTATAGGACGTTTCGATGTCCCGTCAAATATTAGCGTAACACACTGGGTAATGCGGGAACTCAAATTGAGTCGCTGGAGGGAGGGCGACGTTCTCTTCCATAAATACAGTTGAAATTTAGAGGGCCGAAATCTGAGGTGGACTGCAGAACTATTCTAATGCCGACAACCTACGTTTTGCGTAAAGATCACAGGAATAAGAGGAGAGAGATCAGAGCTCGTTCGGATGCACACAAGCATTCGTTTTTCCCTCGTTCTATATAGGAGTGGAACAAGAAAGCAATTTGTTCAGTGTTGCCAAATTTGCGGACCTGATACGTTTCCTGCTACTCACTATTTTTTTAATTTAATTTTATTCTTTAAAATCTTAAATTTTTAAATATAAAATTTGGATCTAAAGTTCAGTTCTCCTTGCATTGCTGTAACAACAGCAAACAGTTCTTAAAGTACAAAAACGTTTGTATTAGCTTATGGTCATCAGTCCCTAAACTTACAAACTGCTTATGAACTAGCTAATACTAAGGACGGCACAAAAATCCATGCCCGAGGGAGGATTCGAACCCCCGACCGTAGTGGCCGTGCAGACCGTCGCTGGAGCGCCGCAGTCCCCTCGGCCACCGCGGCCGGCCGTTAAAATACAGTTTACGCGTCGGCGGATGCTTTTAAAATAGTATTAACACTAACTGTTAAAATGTCTTCACGATAATGACACTTTCATTCAGCAGCGGAGTGTGCACTGATATGAAACATCCTGGCAGATTAAAGTAGATTGGAAAGTAGGAGGCAAAGTACTGGCTGGCGGAAGTAAAGTTGACAGACGGCATCGTGAGTCGTGTCGAGATAGCTCAGTCGGTAGAGCGCTTTTCCGCGAAAGGCAAATGTTCCAGGTTTGAGTCCCGGTTCCAGCACACAATTTTAATCTACCAGGAAGTTTCATATCAGCGCACAGTCCGCTGCAGAGTGAAAGTTTCATTCTGGAAACATCTCTTAGGCTGTGGCTAAGCCATGTCTCCACCATATCCTTTCTTTCAGGAGTGCTAGTCTTGCGAGGTTCGCAGGAGAGCTTCTGTGAACCAGAATGAAACTTTCACTCTGCAGCGGAGTGTGCGCTGATATGAAACTTCCTGGCAGATTAAAATTGTGTGCCGGAACCGGGACTCGAACCTGGGACCTTTGCCTTTCGCGGGCAAGCGCTCTACCACAGAGCTACCCCGACACGACTCACGATGCCGCCTCACAACTTGGAAAGTAGGAGGCGAGGTACTGGCGGAAGTAAAGTTGTGAGGCGGCATTGTGAGTCGTGTCGGGGTAGCTCAGTGGTAGAGCGCTTGCCCGCGAAAGGCAAAGGTCCCAGGTTCGAGTCCCGGTTCCGGCACACAATTTTAATCTGCCAGGAAGTTTCAGCTTCTGTGAAGTTTGGAAAGTAGGAGTTGAGGTACTGCCGGAAGTAAAGTTGTGAGGCGGCATCGTGAGTCGTGTCGAGGTAGCTCAGTCATCCGGGCGCCGTGACTCAGCGCGCCCTGTCAGGGGGTTAAACGCCCTCTCTAATAAAAAAGCTGAGCCAACCCTTCAACGAACAAGCACGAACAAACTGAACGAACGACCGTGAACCATAGATATACCAGATGGAAAAAAAGATCTGTACGGCGCTTGCCTGCAAAAGGCAAAGGTTCCAGGTTCTAGTCCCGGTACCGACACACAATTTTAATCTTTCAGGAAGTTTCAATTTGTTCATTGTTGGCGTGCCGTATTGGGTGAGTGTACAGGCTGCTAACTTTGGGGCCCTGTTACGTTTCCCGCAACTCACTAACTTTTTATTTACTTTTATTCTACGAAATCTTAAATTTTTAAAAATAAAATTTAGATCTAAATTTCATTTCTCAAAAAAAAAAAAAAAAAAAAAAAAAAAAAAAAAAAAAAAAAAAAAAAATAATAATAATAATAATAATAAATAAATAAATAAATAAAAATAAAAAAAATAAATAAAAAAATAAATAAAATAAAAATAAAAAAAATCATATGTTTGTATAGCTTATGGGACCTAACTACGGGTCATAAGTCCCTAAACTTACAAACCACTTATGAACTAGCTAATAATGACGGTACAAATATCCATGCCCGAGAGAGGATTCGAACCCCCGACCGTAGTGACCGTGCAGACCGTGACTGGAGTGCCTCAGTCCCCTCGGCCACCGTGGCCGTCTTTCAGTTCTCCTTACATTGCTATAACAGCAGGTAAAGAGGTCTTAAAATACAGTTTACGCATCGACTGCTGCTGTTAAAGTAGTAATAACACTAACTGTTAAAATATCTTCTAATCTTCGTACCGCTACAAAGAATCAACAGCAGAAATGATGCATCGCAGTTTGTTACGATTCGTAGAGATCGCGTGACGAGAGATTCCAAAGGCAGTTTAGCGGCCGCGTTTTAGGTGCCACTGGTATCGAGAGTTGCGAGTAACGGCCGCGGTGTAGTAGCCGCGCGTTCTACGGCACCTTGCTGCGGTGCGCGCGGTTGCTCGCCGCCGGAGGTTTGACTCCTCCCTGGGGCATGGAAGTGTGTGTGTTGTCCTTAGTTAGTTTACCTTAGTTTAACACGTTCGCTTCCGTTCACGCTCTGGCGCGAAGATGCTAGGTGCCACTTCACGCTTTGGCTCGTGATCGTATTTTGACAGTATCTTTTCATAGTTTTGAGCCACTGAATGTCTTGGTTTTAATTTCACTTTTTTTATATGGTTTTTTTTATTTGCATTTGTATTTCTGTGAAAACAACAAATGAACAATATAAACAGTACATAAATCTATCATGACATCATGAGAAGCGCGTGTGGCTCGTAGCCGGTAATGCAAACGCGGAAATCTGGGACCACGTACGTGTGCATATCACTTATACTCTTCCCTGAGTGCCTACCAGAGTATACAGCTTTATCTGACGATGTCAGTTTACAACAACCCATAATTGGGTGCCAGGTCACAGCACGCGCCACAGCGTGGGCGGCACCTGACACAAGTAACGTTTACACGCACCAGAGCGTGAACGGCAGCGAACGTTTTAAGTAGTTTCTAAGCTACGGACTGATGACCACGCAGTTTGGTCCGATAGACTTACAAACATTTGAACATTTAACGAGTAACGACACGTTTGTAGCGAGTACTGTTTCTTTTAGTAACGAATACATAGGGTTCCACTTGTTTTCGTTACTCTCGAAGCTCTAGTAATGAGCGCCGCCATTGAGCAGTTTTATAGCGCTCTTGAGCCGGGGCCAGCTGTGTGGGCTTTGGCCCCATTGTGCGCCTGGGCAGAGCTCGCTGGCTGGCAGAGGGCCACAGAGCCTCCGCCAGTCACACGTGGGACAGAGGAACGCCTCTGGCGAAAACACGCCGCCGCCGCTTGCCAGAACCCACGGCCGAACGGAACGGCGCTCCGCTGGGCCCTATATAAGGTCCCATCCTCTCTGTTTCCCATTGTGGTAGCATCGTCTATGGTACTGCTGCAGCAAAATAAACTCTGCCGTTACTCACAGACATATAAGGTGTTACATCTACATATATACTCCGCAATTCACCGTAAGGTGCGTGGCGGAGGGTACACTGTACCAGTACTAGGAATTTCCTTTCCTATTCCACTCCCAAATTGAACGAGGAAAAAAAGAATGCATATATGCCTCCGTACGAGCCCTAATTTCTCTTATCTTGTCTTTGTGATCTTTACGCGAAATGTAAGTAGGCGGCAGCAAGATCCTACTACACTCAGCTTCAAATTCCGGCCCTCTAAATTTACTCAACAGAAATTCACGAATAGAAGGTCGTCTTTCTTCCAGCGATCCCCAATTGAGTTGCCGGAGCATTTCCGTGACACTCGCGTATTGGTCGAACCTACCGGTAACAAATCTAGCTGCTCGCGTCTGAACCGCCTCTATGTCTTCCTTCAAACCGATCTGCTGCGGGTCCCAAACACTTGAGCAATACTCAAGACGTGGTTGTACAAGCGTTTTATACGCGGTCTCCTTTACAGGTGAAGTACATCTTCCCAAAATTCTCCCAATAAACCGAAGCCCGCTGTCCGCCTTACTCACAACTGTCCTTATATGCTCGTTCCATTTCATATCACTCTGCAACGTTACGCCTAGATATTTGAACGACGCGACAGCTCACTACTGATGCTGTATTCGAACATTATGAGATTGTTTTTTTCTACTCATGCGCATCACCTTACATTTTTCCACATTGAGAGCTAGCTGCCAATCTTCGCACCAACTAGAAATTTTGTCTAAGTCATCCTGTGTGCTATTACAGTCAGTTAAAGACGACACCCTCCCATACACCACAGCATCATCAGCAAACAGCCGCATACTACAATTTACGTACAAGAAGGTACGGCCAAACTTTCAGGAAACATTCCTCACACACAAAGAAAGAAAATATGTTATGTGGGCATGTGTCCGAAAACGCTTAATTTCCATGTTAGAGCTCATTTTAGTATTTCTCTTTAAATGTAAGTTGAAATAATTCGTGCAGACAATTGTCTGCGACCTGCAGTTGACCCAATTGAAGGAAAGTAATTAATGGTGACTTCAGTGCTTGTGTTGACATGCGACTCATTGCTCTACAGTACTAGCATCAAGCACGTCAGTACGTAGCATCAACTGATTAGTGTTCATCACGAACGTGGTTTTGATGTCAGTGCAATGTTTACAAATGCGGAGTTTGCAGATGCCCATTTGATGTAGCCGTGGCGTGGTACGTTTGTATCGAGACAAATTTACAGAACGAAGGTGTCCCGACAGGAAGACGTTTATGGGAGCATTTGAAAGGTCTTGTCTTCGCCACCCCGGTACCAAATGTAGAGACTCTTCGTGCTCGTATTGTGGACGACTGTGATACAATACGCCATTCTCCAGGGCTGCATCAGCGCAACAGGGATTCCATGCGACGGAGGGTGGATGCATGTATCGTCGCTAACCGAGGACATTTTGAACATTTCCTGTAACAAAGTGTTTGAAGTCATGCTAGTACGTTCTGGTGCTGTGTGTTTGCATTCCATGATTAATGTGATTTGAAGAGAAGTAATAAAATGAGCTCTAACATGGAAATTAAGTGTTTCCGGACACGTATCCACATAACATATTTTCTTTCTTTGTGTGTGAGGGATGTTTCCTGAAAGTTTGGCCGTACCTTTTTCTAACACCCTGTATATTACTAGACTGGCTTTTCTTGCCTCTGTGACTAAATCCTCATGCCGCCATCTTGCCTTACCTCACGTCAAGAAGTTACCCTACGGTACTACTATGATCTTCAACATCTACATCTACATTGGATACTCTGTAAATCACACTAAAGTACCTGGCAGAGGGTTCATTGAACAACCTTTATACTATTCATCTACCATTCCAGTCTCGTACAGCCGCGGGAAGAAAGAACATCTGAATCTCTTCATTCGAGCTCTGATTTCTCTTATTTTATTCTGATGATCATTTCTACCTATATAAGTATGAGGAGAATGTTGGCAATTGGAGTTTCGTAAGTAGACCACGCCGCAGCGATAAAAGCAGTTATTGTAATGATTCCCATTCCAGATCCTGTATCATTTCCGTGTCACTGTCTCTCCTGTATCGTGACAATATAAAACGGGCGAACCTTATTTGGACTCTTCCGATTGCTTCCGTCAAACCCACCTGATAAGGATCCCACACTGTGGAGCAATACTCCAAATGAGGACGGATAAGCGTGCTGCATGCAGTCTCTTTAGTAGTTGCATCTTTTAAGGGTGTTGCCAGTAAAACGCAGTCTCTCATTAGCCTTTCCTATGACATTATCTACGTGTTAGTTTATGGCTGATGTAATAGTAATTCCTAGGTATTTAGTAGAGTTTAATTTCTTCATATTCGATTGATTTGTCTTGGCCGACCGCACTGGCCAGATTGATTGCGGCGCGCCAGTCACAGTCTGCACGGCTGCTAGGGTCGGGGGTTTTTGTGTTGTCCTTCGCGTATGTTAGTTTATATTACTTAAGTAATTAGAGTGTAAGTCTAGCGACTGATAACAACGCATTTTGGTCGCATAAGACCTCACACACATTTGGTTTATCTTGTAAACAAAATTTAACGGATTTCTTTTCGTACTCATGTGTACGACATTACACTTATTATTTAGAGTCAATTGCCAATTTCTACACCATAGTGATATCGTATTTAGATAGTCCTGCAGTTGATTTTGATCTTCAGATGATTTTACTAGACGGTAAATGACGGCGTCATGTGCAAACAACCTAAACGTGTGTTCGTATTTTCTGCCAAATCGTTTATGTAGATAAGGAGCAGCAGAGGACCAATGACAGTACCCTGTGGAACGCCAGATATAACCTCTATTTTAGTCGATGCCTCACTACAAATTACTACAAACTATGTCCTCTCTGACAGGATATTCCCTATCAAGTCTCATATCTGGGGCGATATATTCCATAAAAACGCAACTTAAGTAAAAGCCGTTTGTGAGGTACGATGTCAAAAAGCCTTCTGGAAATCTAGAAATACGGAATCAATCTGAGATCCCTTGTCGATAGCACTCTTCACTTCGTGTGAGTAAAGAGCTAGTTGTGTTTCACACGAACGATATTTTCTAAATCCGTGTTGACCTTGGGTCAATAGACACGATATGACGTTGTAATCTTTACTAGTTCGTTTTGAACATGATTTGCATTTGAGCTAACACTTTCGCAATAGTTCAATTTAACACGTAGGTCTATGTTGTCGATCCGTGTTATAAGACGAACGTGTTACGTTGGCATTAGCTAAAAAATGATCACATGTATGCAAATCTATCGGACTCAACTGACTGGTCATTAGTCTGTAGCTTACGAACTACTTAAACTAAGGTAAACTAACCCAAGGACAACACAAACACCCATGCCCGAGGGAGGACTCGAACCCCCGACGGCGAACGGCCGCGCGCACCGCAGCACGGCGCCACAATGCGCATGGCTAATCCGCCGTGGCAGGCATTAGCCAATCGCTTAACATAGCAAATGTTTTGCAATGCAGTCTTCGATTTTACGAGGGCAATTACTTACTGAACAAGGGGTACATACAAAGATCTGTCAAACATAGAGCAAGAACAGCACTATTTATTTACTTCATCGTCTGTACAAAATACTACTCAAGCCATTCTGTGTGGATTTCTAAGAATATTAACGTCTCGACAAAGGATTTCTACCGTTTTGTTGATGTTGGCAACATAATGATGCAAGGCCGCTGGGATGGTAGGTAAAATTTTACCGTTATGTACTGTTGAAGCAGACCTTAGTTATCTGAAAACAGCCAGAGCAATCAAGCTATGTTTATCCACGACCAATAGCACATTTACCAAGGCCATACTATTAAAAGAAAAGCCGAAGTTGATCGAAACTGGTAACAGATAAATAAAAACAGGAAACGGGACTCAGTGTGTGTGTGTGTCAAAGCAGACTGTACATTTCGTAACAACTCCCAAAACAATGATACGTGTTATCCACGATAAACGACACTTTTATACAGACCATACTACTGAAAGCAAATCCGAACATGAATGAAATTGGTCAGAGATTAATAAAAACAACAAATCAAATCAAAATGTTTAAATGTTTGTGAAGCTTATGGGACATTACAGCGGGGTCATCATTGCCTAAACTTACAGACTACTTATAAACTAACTTATACTAAAGACAACACATCCATGCCCGAGGATGATTCGAACCTCCGACGCGAGAGGCCACGTGCCCCGCTACGTGGCGCTCCAGACCGCTCGGCTACTCCCACGCATTTTGCCATGTGTCCAAAAAAAAAAAAAAAAAAAAAAAGAAATACAGCCATGTACATTTCACGAATTTCCCAAATGTCAAAACTCTGAAGACAGCATAGTTACGTCAGTTCATCCGTATTTTTACGACTGTTTTCTGTAATAACACACACGACAGCTTTCATGTTTATAGTATAGAAATATTGCGGCAAGATTTCACTGACTCTGAGCCTTAACTTTATGTTGTCCATTACAGAGTACTTCGTCTTTCTTTTCGGAGCTATCAGATGAACGTCCATTTGAGATCTACATCCAGCGTCTAAGCTCGCTCGAACCGAACAGTCATGTATTTCCGTGGCAATCCGGTAGATGTCTATTTAGTCGCATTGTACGTAACGAGCAATCGCCTTCGATTTGCCTCGTGTTCATTCGAGCTCGACATGCTGGAAATATCTGACCACCCACTCTAAGAAAAGGGATAAATCTACTCCTCAGATTTTCTTGCTTTAAAACCTAGAAGGTGTATAAGGCGACGTTACATCATTTTATAACATGCTTTTCTTCGAAAAAGCGTTTCATTTTCCTAAAGAAAAAAATCGTACTGACGTGATTTACGGCTCACTTTAGATTTGTAGTTTTATAAGTTTTTGCACCACTCCCATGAACCACAGACATTGCCGAGGCGGGGTGGCTTGCGTGCCTCAACGATACAGATAGCCGTACCGTAGGTGCAACCACAGCGGAGGGGTATCTGTGGAGAGACCAGGAAAACGTGTGGTTCCTGAAGAGGGGCAGCTGCCTTTTCAGTAGTTACAGGGGCAACAGTCTGGATGATTGACTGAGCTGGCCTTGTAACATCAGCTAATGTGGCTTTGCCACACAGATACTGCGAAAGGCTGAAAGCAAGGGGAAACTACAGCCGTTACTTTTCTCGAAGACATGCAGCTCTACTGTATGAACATATGATGATGGCATCCTCTCGGGTAAAATATTCCGGAGGTTAAATAGTCCCCCATTCGGATCTCCGGGCGGGGACTACTCAGGAGGATGTGATCATCAGGAAAGACAACACTGGCATTCTACGGGTCGGAGCGTGGAATGTTAGATCCCTTAATCGGGAAGGAAAGCTAGAAAATTTAAAAAGGGAAATGGATAGGTTGAAGTTAGATATAGTGGGGATTAGTGAAGTTCGGTGGAAAAAGGAACGGGATTTTTGGTCAGGCGAGTACAGGATTATAAATACAAAATCAGAAAATGTTCAAATGTTTGTATAGTTTTATGGGACTTAACTACGGGGTCATCAGTCCCTAAACTTACAAACTACTTATGAACTACTTACGAACTAGGACGGCACAAATATCCATGCCCGAGGGGGGATTCGAACCCCCGACCGTAGTGGCCGTGTGAACCGTGACTGGAGCGCCTCAATCCCCTCGGCCACCGCGGCCGGCTACAAAATCAGTTGGGGGTATCACAGGAGTAGGTCTGATAATGAATAAGAAAATAGGAATGCGGGTAAACTATTATGAGCAACACAGTGCTCGCATTATCGTAGTCAAGATAGATATGAAGCCAACACCGACCACAGTAGTACAGGTTTATATGCCAACTAACTCTGCCGATGATGAGGAGATCGAAGAAATATATGAGGAGCAAAAGGAAATTATTCAGACAATTAAGGGAGAGGAAAACTTAATTGTTATGGGAGACTGGAATTCGCTAATAGGACAAGGAAGGGAAGGAAAGATAGTAGGTGAATATGGTCTGGGCAAAAGGAATGAAAGACGAAGCCGTCTTGTAGAATTTTGCACGGAACATAATTTAGTTATAACAAACACGTGATTTAAGTATCACAAAAGAAGGTTGTATACATGGAAGAGACCAGGAGACACCAGGAGATACCAGATAGATTTTATAATGGTAAGACATATATTTCGGAACCAGGTTTTAAACTGTAAGACATACCCAGGGGCAGATATAGACTCTGACCATAACTTGGTTATGAACTGTAGGCTGAAAGTGAAGAAACTACAAAAAGGTAGGAAAATAAGGAGATGGGACCTGGATAAATTGAAGGAACCTGAGTTCTGAAAATTTCAGAGGGAGTCTTAGGCAACAATTGACAGAAACGGGGTAAAATAAAACAGTAGATGAGGAATGGGTAGCATTGAGAGATGAAATAGTGAAGGCAGCAGAGGACAAAATAGGTAGGAAGGCAAGACCTACAAAAAATCCTTGGATATCACAGGAGATACTAAATTTAATCGATGAAAGGAGAAAATATAAAAATGCAGTAAATGAAAGAGACAAAATGGAGTACAGACGACTAAGAAATGAGATTGCCAGGAAGTGCAAAATGGGTAAGCAGGAGTGGCTAGAAGGCAAATGCAAGGATGTAGAAGAATGTATAAATAGGGGAAAAATAGATATAGCCTACAGGAAAATAAAAGAAACATTTGGAGATAAGAAATACAGCTCTTTGAATATCAAGGACTTTGATGGAAAACCAGTTCTCAGCAAAGAAGGGAAAGCTGAAAGGTGGAAAGAGTATATTGAGAGGCTCTATGAAGGAAATGAAGGGGAGAAGAAGTAGATGAGGATGAAACAGGAGATACTATACTGAGAGATGGATTTGACAGAGCACTGAAAGACCTAAGTCAAAACAAGGTTCCTGGAGTAGATGATATTCCCTCAGAGCTACTGAAGTCTCTAGGAGAACCAGCATGACAAAATTGTTTCACCTGGTGTGTAAGATGTATGGGACAGTTGAAGTACCCTCAGACTTTAAGAAAAATCTTATAATCCCCATTCCAAAGAAAGCAGGCGCAGTCAGGTGTGAAAACTACAGAACAATCAGTTTAATAAGTCATGGTTGCAAAATATTAACACGAATTATTTACAGAAGGATGCAAAAGCTGGTAGAAGCCGACCTCGGCGAAGATCAGTTTGGGTTCAGGAGAAATGTAGGAACACGGGAGGCAATACTCACTTTACGGCTTATCATAGAAGATAGATTAAGAAAAGGCAAACCTACATTCCTAGCTTTTGTAGATTTGGAGAAGGCTTTTGACAATACTGATTGGAATAAACTCTTTCAAGTTCTGAAGCAATCAGAAGTAAAATATAGGGAGCGTAAGGTTATTTACAATTTGTACGAAAACGAGACAGCGGTTGTCAGAGTTGAAGGGCATGAAAGGGATGCAGTGGTTGGAAAGGGAGTAAGACAGTGTTGTAGCCTTTCTCCAATGTTATTCAATTTGTATATTGAGCAAGCCATAAAGGAAAGCAAGGAGAAATTTGGAGAAGGAATTAAAGTTCAGGGGGAAGAATTAAAAACATTGCGTTTTGCCGACGACATAGTAATTCTGTCATATACAGCAAAGGACTCGGAAGAGCAATTGAATGGAATGGACAGTGTGCTGAAAGGTGAATATAAGATGAACATTAACAAGAGCAAAACTAGGGTAATGGAGTGCAGTCTAAGAAAATCAGGCGATGCTGAAGGAATTAGATTTGGTAACGAAGCAATAAAGGAGGTAGATGAGTTTTGTTACTTGGGCAGTAAAATAACAAATGATGGTCGCAGTACAGAGGATATAAAATTCAGAATGGCAATGGGTATAAAAGCGTTATTAAAAAAGAGAAATTTGCTAACAGCGGATATTGATTTAAGCGTAAGGAAGTCGTTTCTGAAGGCATTTGTATGGAGTGTTGCCTTGTATGGGAGTGAAACATGGACGATAAGCAGTGCGGACAGGAAGAGGATTCAGGCTTTTGAAATGTGGTGCTACAGAAGAATGCTGAAGATTAGGTGGGTGGATCGCGTAACTGATGAGGAGATATTGAACAGAATTGGGGAGAAAAGAAATTTCTGGCATACCTTGACTAAAAGAAGGGATAGATTGGTAGGGCACATTCTGAGACAACAAGGAATATTGAATTTAGCGTTGGAGGGAAGTGTGTGGGGTAAAAACCGCAGAGGAAGACCAAGAGATGGATACAGTAAGCAGATTCAGAGAGATGTAGGTTGTCGTTCTTATGTGGAGATGAAGAGGCTTGCTCGGGATATGGTATTGTGGAGAGCTGCATCAAACCAGTCTCTGGCCGAGGTGACTGAGGCGCTACAGTCACGGTCAGCACGGCCACTACGGTCGGGGGTTCGAATCCCCCCTCGCGCATGGATATTTGTGCCGTCTTAGTTCGTAAGTAGTTGACAAGTAGTTTGAAAGTTTAGGGACTTATGACCCCGTAGTTAAGTCCCATAAGCTTAACAAACATTTGAACATTTTTGAAACCAGTCTCCGGACTGAAGACCACAACAACAACAAGTTTTTGCAAAGATTTTGGACTAAAATAATAATCAAAAATAAGAGTTTCTAAAACCCTTACAGGAAAAGAAAATTAGGGTGTGGCAAGTTCCGAACAACCGACCTTCAGCATCATAGTCGAACGCCTTTCCCATTATGCTACGGCTATCAATCGAAAGACGAGTCCTTCAATCTCGTACTATTCACGGCCGTTGTTAACTGATGCTAATATGTCATTTGAAGACACTAGATTATCATTTGTCGTTCGAAGAACGGTGTGTTTTTGTTAATTCTTCAAAAAATTTTCAAATGTTTGTAAATCTATCGGACCAAACTGCGTGGTCATCAGTCCGTAGCTTACAAACTACTTAAACCTAGGTAAACTAGCCTAAGGACAACACACACACCCATGCCCCAGGTAGAACTCGAACCTCCACGGCGAGCAACGAGCGCTCCGCAGCCAGACTCTTTAGACCGCTCGGCTACTCCACCGCGGCGTTAATTCTTCAGTGTTTTGAAATGACAACGTGTAAGTTACAATAAGAAAATTATCAAATACGCAACGCAAGATGGCGTATGCCAGAGAGAGTTCTGGGTGACGAATGTCACGTAACATCTCCGAACGGCTGGTATTCGTTAATTCAATGGAGGGTATCAAATCTCCGTTATTTTTGCAAATATGTCTCAAACGATACGAGATATGAAAAAACCATAATGGAGCTAAGTTGTAGAGAATTTTCTCCTCTACCAATTAGGTTATTCAATTTTAGTGTCAGATGAACGGTTCGTTTGTAATTACAATTGTATTACAAACGGCTTTTTTTTTGGTATTACTACAGTTTTTTTTTTTTTCGAAATATTTGAAAAAGCGAGGTTCTAGTCTCTGGCGGCCTACAATCATGTCTGTAAAATGTGGTGCTGATCGGTTGAACGGTTCGTCTTAAAAACAGGGGACACGTTACTGACAGACAGACATACATTCCAAAACCGCCGTTATTTTTGCAAATATCTTTGAAACGCTACGAGATATGAAAAAAACATAACAGAGCAAAGTTCTAGAGATTTTTCTCCTCTACCAATTAAGTTATTCAATTTTCGTGTCAGATGAATAGTTAAGCTGTTATTTTCATTTAAATTTAGAGCTGTCAAAAGACGATCGCAAAGGCCCACTTTTAGTGTTACCACCGTAACGTAAAGTGGGCCAAAAGAAAAATATTCTCATGGATGAAAAAAAAAAAATGTATGCAAACTTTGATGAAGAAAACCGTATACATTATCATAAATATTTCAGTGAGACACTGACGTTACACTTAAAAACAGACCTTGAGAACATCCCCAGACAGGAAGAAAAATCACTAGTAAAATTATTGGACCAAAACTTACAGACGAAGTCTATAGACTTCACTCCAGAGATACCACAGAGAAGTTCTCCAACGTCGCAGCGGACATTATAAAGAGGCTACTAAAATTTTTTGGACACATCAGCAGATTTCCACAGACCATACTTACCAACAGGGTCTTAAGACCACTATACCCTGGATAATAGAACTGATCTGGATTGGGCAGATTCATCAAACATCATCGACAAAGTCGTCTTTAGACACAACGTGCTCAAGTGGGAAGTGACATCAGAGACAACAGCACTTGAAGTCCAAGAAAGGAAGAGCACCTTTAGTGAAAGAATGAAGTAATACTGGAAGAACAAGCAGTCATGAATGTTTCGCGTGGTCTGATGAAAGGCCTGTAACATGTGAAATAATAACAAAAATGACAAAGTTACAATAACCGTTACAATAATTGTTCAAACTGTAATCCACCCGACGCCAAACTATCCTGAACGTGATGGCGTACATTGCTGGTAACATCTCTCATAATAGTTACAGGGATTGTGTAACTAGCCTTTACACTCTCATGGCACAGTTCGTATGATGTAAGCGGTTTCTTGCTGTACAAGACGCTCTTGAGGTAACCCCATAAGTAAGAGTCAAGTAGGGTAAATCAGTCGAACGTGCATGGCATCCAATTGTATCCCTTTGTCCATTCTAACATTATCCAAATAGGCGCACACGTGTGTATTGTAGTGTAGTGGAGCACCATCGTACTGGATGTAAAAAATGGATCTCCGTCAAACAAAGCCCAAAAGCATGCTACAATTTATGTCTCAAGCACCTCCAAGTAACGCCGTTCAGTAACTATAACCTCGAAAAGGAAAGGTCAGATCAGTCCCATTGACAATACCCTGTACAAAATCACTGGACTAGGATTGTGGACTACCAGGTGGGTGTTGAATGTCAGGATGATAAAGTCATTATTGACACTGAAGTGATTGAATTAGGAAAAGGAATACAAAGACCTGCATAGGGAAACGATCCGATGTGTGCCGTAGCTATAGTCTGCATCACGTTGGAAGGCAGTTTTCGGGCGTTCGGCCGTTCGGCCCATCCCCCTCCATTAGCGCTCTGGCAGCCAATAATATTCATTCTCTAGGTGCACAACTGGCCGCGAGTTACCCAATGTTTCTCCCACAAGCTTCACTGTTGGTGCTCGGCCATAGCTCCTCCCCTCCATGCTTCCCCTACCGCTCCGCCTCTACGCGCCTTCCTACGTGACGCCAACTATAGTTACGTAGAGAGCGACTCGTGTCTCCGTTACCGGTGTAAAAGTCCAGAAGAAAAGCTTACTGTTAGCTTGGGTGGCGCTGCAAAATCAGTGCTGACTTCGTAGCATCAGCACTGACGGTATGCACGTGGGCTCTGGCTCCACTGCTCAGGACGAGGAAAACGGCTCGAAATAATCGTGTCCGTTACGAAATTAATAAGAGTAAATAATCGTTCTACAACCCACACCAAATGGGAAGTGCCGGAGCATTGACAAAAAATGTTCAAATGTTTGTAGAACTTATGGGACTTAACTACGGGGTCATCTGTCCCTAAGCTTACAAACTACTTATGAACTAGCTAAGACTGTGGACGGCATAAATATCCATGCCCGAGGGGGGATTCGAACCCCCGACCGTAATGGCCGTGCAGACCGTGACTGGAGCGCCTCAGTCTCCTCGGCCACCGCGGCCGGCCCGGAGCATTGACCACTTGCTCAACATGAACATGAGGATTTCGTAGAGGCGAGTTCACACAGTTATACCTGTTTGCCGTACCATTTAATTTACTGCGCATCATTAGACTACACCACTTGGGAACCGATATTTGCATAATTTTCAACCAGGTGAGATACCATACTCAAAACTGAGATCTCCTGTCAGGGTCGTCCTCATTCGGTTCAAGTAACAGTTCTGATACGCAAACTTTCCATTTTGCTCTATGCAAAGTACAAACTACGCTAACTTCACTCAGGCCCATATTCCGTGCACATGCGCACATAGATTTTTGTGGTTACTATGTGAATGAATATAACTCTATAGCAGAAGTGTCTTCCCTTGTTGAATTATACTACAGAAATTAACAAAAAAAGGGGGGCTGACCCGGTGTAGTACACAAGAAAGGTTGGATAACTCTTGCAAAAATAAGTAAATGAATAAAATAAAAATAACTAAATAAGTAAATAAATAAATACAAAATAAAAGCCCGGTGGAGTAGCCGAGCGGTCTAAAGCGTCTCGCTTCGGAGCGCGCGGTTGCTCGCCGTGGAGGTTCGAGTCCTCCCTGTGGCATGGGTGTGTGTGTTGTCCTTAGGTTAGTTTACCTAGGTTTAAGTAGTTTGTAAGCTACGGTCTGATGACCACGCAGTTTGGTCCGATAGATTTACAAACATTTGAGCATTTGAATAAAATAAAGCCGCGGTGCAGTGACCAAGCGCAATGAGGCACTATGCTGCGTTGCGCGAGGCCGCTCCCCATCGGGGGTTCGAATCCTCCCTGGGGCATGGATGTCTGTGCTGCGTTTAGCATAAGTTAGTTTATAAGTTGTTTGTAATTTTAGGGACTGATGCTCCGCAGTTAAGTCCCATAAGCGTAACAAACATTTGAACATAAAAAAAGTAAAATAGAAAGAAAGAAAAAACAAATCCACAGTAAAAATGAATGCTTGTATAGTTGTGTGATCTAACTGCGGTGATCATCAGTCCATACACTTACAAACTACTTATACTAAAGACAGCACAAACATCAATGCCCGGGGGAGGATTCGAAACCCCGACTGGGAGGCCTCGCACATCGAAATACAAACTAAGATCGATTGTCGCATCGGAGCATAAACTAAGATCGATAGGCACAATGAATATTATAATTCTTTTCCTTTAGTTTTCATGCCGCCCCACTTTGGGCTCAGTCTGTTGTACTCATGCCTGACGAATTTTAATGAAACTCTCAATATGTTCTCTCTCGGATTATATAAATTTTCTTTCTTGACGATGTTTTCTCTCTTTTTTGTTTGTCTTGTCTTGCAGCAATAATTAATAAATGTTTTGTTTGTTGTAACAGGCTGCCTCGTAATTGGGTAATTCTTAGTGACGTGCTACCAACCTGACACAGAATAGTATTAGATATCGTTCCGGTCCACAAGGTCCGTTTTCACGGATTCGATGGTGGCGGACTGCCGCTGCGGCAACCCTTGAGAGAGGGCGGGAATAGAAGGGACCTTCCGTGAAGAAGACGTTGTCTCTCCGCATTTGAATTTAACGGCTCTGGCAGCCTTTGTGGCTGATGGACATCTTGCCAAGTTCATGTATTAATTATTACAGGAACCTTAACATTATTTAGTCCCCGAGAGACGGTGGTCCTCTGGTCAGGCAAGCAGACGGCGATGCTAGATTGTCGGGGAAAATTAGTTTTATGTTATTTAATTGGCGATTAATTTTATAAATTTCCGGAATATTAATGGGACCGAACTTTATAATAGGGAAGATTTGTCGTAGATTGACTGTTGCCTAAGTTGGACAACATATGTATTTCGCTGTGGGTTGGTAACTTAAAATTTTTAGTTGGCTCAACTGGTAGAGGTCACGTAGCTAAACTGGCAGTCAACAATAGTCATTGGAGTGAGAACAGTTTCCATTATTGCGTTTTCTTCGTTGCCGCTGAAAGTTTTCTGCTACAGATCATACGCTTTTCTCTACTGTAAAAGTAAGTTAAAAATCATTGGAACTATATTTAAAAAATAACAATCATTAGATAATAATGCAATATCAAAAAACTAAAGTTTCGTGTTGTGTGTTCCAGCAACGTTATCTTTACTTATATGGCGTCTAGTTACGAAAGTCGGACCAATGCTTTCCTAATTTGGACTGGTCAGTGTGTCAAGTATTCTTATCTATTTCTGAGGAACAAGTTTCCTAGTTCACTATTTGGATCGATTTCAAGCATTTGTAATTATGACTATGAACATTTTTCAATAAATTCCTAATAGTGTATTAAAATGTTAGTGATGATGAACATTTCTTAACCCCTTGTTTTGTATATTTTGGCCTAAGTACTTAAAATGTATATTTATATATATGTTGAAATGAAGCTTTTTAAAAAAAAATATTTCGGGTTTTATTTCCTTTTTAGTCATTATTTTCCCACATGGTTCAAATTAAGCAGCTGAAGGTCCAAATTAGGCAATCGGCTTCCTAATTTGGTCCGTTAACACATTTTAAATTTTGAATTATATCCAGGGTCCTATTTATGCAGGTGCAATATGTGCAGCTGGACAGGGCGGCAAAATTTTAGGGGCGGTGAAATTTTAAGGGCCGCAGAATTTTATCGAATGTATGCTTTGTGTTTATTCAAAGTATAATACTACCAGATGAAAGTGTACAACATGTAACTTCTTTTACAATATATTTCGTTTCCATTAGATAGTGTAAGCTTGGGATATCAAAATAATGTCGCGTTGCAGGCTTGACTTCGAAGGCAACTGAACACAGCACTTATACTGAAATCACGTTTATTACGAACTTAACATACACGCAGCACTGACTGCCTCTCGGGCAGAGTGCTCTGCTATTTATACACAGACAGAATTTACCAGAAAATAGAACAGTTAATATCAGAAACAAGTAGAATTTACAAGTGAACATAAGAAAGATGTTGAACATTCTGGAATTGTTAATTGCAAAGAAATAATTTTTTCTTTTTTTTGCTTTACAGGTTTTGTCCGCCTTGAGCAAACACAAATGTTTTTTAATTTTTCCCAGACATGTTTCGCTGGCGTTGCAGCATCGTCAGTGGGATGTTTATTATCTTAATACCACATGTTGTTATGTTTGTGGTTTTTCCACTCACAAAATGTCTCTGATAAGTTTTGACAGTTTGTCATTTTGGTGGATATCCGCTGTTTTACGTGTTGTGGACAGGCACTGTGTCACTTTCACTTTCACTCAATGTTTATGTTATATGTTAATAAATTTTTGCCGGTGAGCGGGATTGAAGCGGTGACCTTCAGCACAGCAGTCTGTGACGCTATCCCCTTCGCCACGCCGGCAGTTGGTGTGCGTTGTCTCTCGCGGCAATAAAAACGTGGTCCAATATCGGCAAACGAATTGTCATTTTTCATATGATTTGAATCTGTCGTCAGAAATTTAAGAATTATTTTGTTTATGCCTGCTTTCTTTGTCATGAAGGCTTGCAATGTGGCTGATGACACCTTTGTGTTCGTCTCAGAAAAATCTTAACTCTAGGCGGCGTAATATTACGGCACTCGCGTAGTAAAAGTTTCGAAATTACTTTCTGAAGTTGTCGATGGTGGCAATCAAGAACCAGAGACAGAGCTAAGGTCGCTGTTTGATGTACACTTATTCCAACTTGTCCTCCCCTCCCCCCGCGACTTTCCCGGCGCTGCCAATACATTTGCGGTGCACCGCCCATCGCTGCCGCCCACTTGTTGGAGGCGCTATCGATTGTAGCGAGAAACAAAGGCCGGCCGACTTTAAGTGAGAGGGCGGCGCCGGTGCACATCAAGGAGATGGAACTCATATCCGCTAACACCGCCGTGGTTCGCCTCCCGGCCACCTGGAGCGCTCCAGTCTGTCACCTCGCCTTCTTACTGCGTGATTTACTGTTCTCCGTATTTGCTTTGGTTTCGTTGAATACAGAAGGTAGTATATAAGTGTTTCTGGATACTGTATTCTATAAATGCTGTTCCGAATGGTGTCGTGCAGTGGCGGATACATAATTTTTTTTTCAGGATGGGGGGGGGGCAAGGCCTATGAGGGTGAAAGTGTCTGTAAGGGCTTTGTGAGACTAATTATAAAACATACATACACACACACACACACACACACACACATATATATATATATATATATATATATATATATATATATATATATATATATATATGTTTGCCTCTGTAACTTATAAAATAATAGGTGACGGGAAATTTTAATGCGGTAGGTCAACACAAGAAATGTTACACTTCCTGCAGAGCTATGAACATAGTTTATTGTACCATTTTCCAAAGAGTTACAGCACAAAGATATAATTTTTTTTAATGGAACAATAGTTTTTTCTGTCGTGCATTGCATTCGTTGAAACCAGCTGCGTCCAAATCTTAAACTACATTCCTATCACTGTTAGTTTGGGAGCTACAACCCTTCAGAGTTTAGGAGGCGGAGGCTACGACAGTGTAGCTAACTGGCTGGTGGTCATGAGACAGTGGGCCGTGCCCCAGGGGATAGCCACTCGGCCAGTTAGCTACGCTATCGCAGCCTCCGCCCCTAAACTTTGAAGGGTTGTAGCTCCCAAACTAACAGTGATAGGAATGTAGTTTAAATTGATACGGACGCAGCTGGTTTAAACGAATCCAATAAACGATGGAAAAAAACAATGGTTCCATTTAAAAAATTATATCTTTGTGGTGTAACTCTTTGGAAAATGATACAATAAACTATGTTCATAGCTCCGCAGAAAGTGTAACATTTCTTGTGTTGACCTACCGCATTAAAATTTCTCGTCACCAATTATTTTATAAGTTACAGAGGCAAACACAGTGAAACACTATATATATAATCACAGGGTGTCCTAGCTATCTTGTCCACCCAAAATATGTTGTTGTTGCGGTCTTCAGTCCGGAGACTGGTTTGATGCAGCTCTCCATAATACCCTATCCTGAGCAAGCCTCTTCATCTCCACATAAGAACGGCAACCTACATCTGTTTGATGCAGCTCTCCATAATACCCTATCCTCAGCAAGCCTCTTCATCTCCACATAAGAACGGCAACCTACATCTGTCTGAATCTGCTTACTGTATCCATCTCTTGATCTTCCTCTGCGGTTTTTACCCCACACACTTCCCTCCAACGCTAAATTCACAATTCCTTGATGTATAAGAATGTGCCCTCCCACTCTATCTCTTCCTTTAGTCAAGGTATGCCAGAAATTTCTTTTCTCGCCAATTCTGTTCAGTCCAAATGTTCAAATGTTTGTATATTTTATGGGACTTAACTACGGGGTCATCAGTCCCTAAACTTACAAACTACTTATGAACTGGCTAATCCTAAGGACGACACAAATATCCATGCCCGAGGGGGGATTCGAACCCCCGACCGTAGTGGCGGTGCAGACCGTGACTGACGCGCCGCAGTCCCCTCGGCGACCGCGGCCGGCTCTGTTCAGTACCTCATTAATTACGCGATCCACCCACCTAATTGTCAGCATTCTTCTTCCCAAAATATCTCTGGAACAATAACAGCTATTGGAAAACGACTTTCACCGGTATCAATGTACGGCTGGGGCCCATGAATGTACATATTTGGAAACATTCTAAAACGAAAGCAAATGTGTTTTTTTACCAGAATCTTATTTTTATATATGAACGCCCTATATTTTTTCTTCAGCAATCCATAGCAAGACAAATCACATAAACAATGGCGTTTATTGCATCGCAATATTCCAATTACATCCAGAGATATTGCGACGCGAATTTGACGCTTGAAATACGCGAAACGCGCGGCTAGCGCACGTCCTGAGACTCAGACGTGAACCCCACGCTGCTCAGGACGTGCGCTACCCGCGCGTTTCGCGTATTTCAAGCGTCAAATTCGCGTCGCAATATCTCTGGATGTAATTGGAATATTGCGATGCAATCAACGCCATTGTTTATATGATTTGTCATGCTATGGAGTACTGAAGAAAAAAATATAAGGTGTCCATTTAAAAAAACGTAAGTTTGTGTTAAAAAACACATTTGCTTTCGTTTTAGAATGTTTCCAAATATGTACATTACTGGGCCCCAGCCATACATTGATACCGATGGAAGTCGTTTTCCAATAGCTGTTATTGTTCCAGAGATATTTTGGGTGAACAAGATAGCTGGGACACCCTGTATATATATATAACAGCGTACAATCCGCTGTTAGAGTGAAACTATCATTCTGAAAATTACACTTCACTGTTTTAAGAAGAATTTCTGCTACCATGAAAATCCTTTGTACCTGATGTGTGCAAAAATGCCGTTGAAATTTTATAATTTGTTCCAATAACTGAAAAATCGAAACGTGTAGTTTCAAATAAAACTGTTTATAATGGGTGTCAGTACTCTCTCTTAGTATCAAGGAAAATAATCCATGGAGCTGAACCGTTTCCCGATAACACCTGAACGCGCTAGCTTGAACGCAGCCTTTGAAATTCACAGTTTTTTCACATAGTTAAATCCTTTATTTCCATAAGAGTAAAACATACACAATAGCTCATTTATCTCCCAAGCAATCACGAAACAATAAACAACTTATATTTATTTTAATATAATTTATATTTAAATAACTGGGAAAAAACAGGAAGCAATTAAATGGAAGAATAACACAAAAGTCATATTACGTTATGTTAATTACAGGGATTTTGGGTTTTTAACTCTTAATTACATGTTGCCCGTAAGCAGAAGTTAATTACGGTAATGCTGAGATTCTTTTCTTTCTTCCTTTCCTTCCCTCTCTCTCTCTCTCTCTCTCTCTCTCTCTCTCTCTCTCTCTCTCTCTCTTTCTCCCTCCCTCCGTTCTCTCTCTTTCCCGCTTCTCTTTCTTTCACCCTCTCTCATTTTTCGCCGGGTCGTATGGGGGGGGGGGGGGGGCACGTGCCCATGTGCCCCTCTCCTCCATGAATCCGCCTATGGTGTCGTGTCAATTCCATTCAGTGACATTTGCACCCAGAAAAGACAGAGGACAAGTCCGCTATCTCAAATTCAAATGTTCAAATGTTTGTAAAGCTTATGGGACTTAACTACGGGGTCATCAGTCCCTAAACTTACAAATTACTTATGAACTACTTACGAACTAGGACGGCACAAATATCCATGCCCGAGGGGGGATTCGAACGCCGGACAGTAATGGCCGTGCAGACAGTGACTGAAGCGCCTCAGTCCCCTCAGCCAGCGTGGCCGGCTGCTAATCTCTCCGTCTGATCTCTGCCCAGCAGTTTAAAGAGTCGCAGCACAAAATGGCCATTGGCTGTTAGGTCGTATTGACACAGGCCGGACAGAAGCAGACCCTTCTTGCGACGTGACTACCGTAGCGGGTAAATTGCTCTGTGTGAACAGTCTCCTTCTATGCCGTCAGGTGGCGTGCCATCGCACTGCTTTTTAACATTTTATCATCTGTTTTAGAACAGCAAAAAATGAAACACTTTACATAATTAATATTGCTCTATTATATGCTATGGTACGATGCATGTGGATGTGACTTATGTTGAGATCAACTTTGGTGTGCATTAAATACTTTTTGATTTTTCTTTTTACAGGGTGTTTACATTATTTATTGGACATTTTTGATACAAAACTTCCTGGCAGATTATAATTGTGTGCCGGAACCGGGACTCGAACCTGGCACCTTTGCCTTTCGCGAGCAAGCGCTCTACCGACTGAGCTATTCCGACACGCTTCACAATGCCACCTCACAACTTTACTTCCACCAGTACCTCACCTCCTACTTTCCAAACTTCACAGGAGCTCTCCTGCGAAACATGCAAGACTAGCACTCCTGGTAGGAAGGATATGGTGGAGACACGGCTTAGCCACAGCCTAAGGGATGTTTCCAGAAGGAAACTTTTCACTCTGTAGCGGAGTGTGCGCTGATATGAAACTTCCTGGCAGATTAAAATTGTGTGCCAGAACAGGGACTCAAACCTGGGACCCTTGTCTTTCGCGTGCAAGCTTTCTACCGATTGAGCTATCCAGATACGACTCACGATGCCGCCTCACAACTTCATTTCCGTCAGTAGAGCTTCTGTGAAGTTTGGAAAGTAGGAGGCGAAGTACTGGCGGAAGTAAAGTTGTGAGGCGGCATCTTGAGTCGTGTCGAGATAGGTCAGTCGGTAGAGCGCTTTCCCGCGAAAGGCAAAGGTCCCAGGTTCGGGTCGCGGTTCCGGCACACTATTTTCATCTGCCAGGAAGTTTCATATCGGCGCACACTTCGCTGCAGAGTGAATAGTTTCATTCTGGACCATTGTTACAGTTTACTTACTTAACTTAGATAACATACTCCAATTTCTTAAAGTTACTGCTTTATAATAAAGTCTATAAGGTAAAAAAGGTAATAAAGTGAACTGTTATATCTTATATAACAGTTATATGTAGGAATGTGAAAGTTTGAGTGATTTGTGGCAGATGGCTGGCGATTACATTGTACGAAGATGAATAATGAAGATTTGTTCAGCTGTAATTGGACATTTGGAACTAGTCGCGGATGTCTGGCTAAATGTTTATTTCCCGTACTTCCAATAGTTTTACTTTCCTAACTTTGTTAGCTATATGTAGCACTTCTGTAGACGTGGTAGCTGTGTCTTTCTTTCACTACATGATCTGACCTCTGTGATCTGCATCTAAGTTAGAGTTCAGTCAGCCTGGTTTCTATAGCCCTTCCTGTTTGACCTATTTACGGCTTGCTGCAGGCATTACAAGTTATTTTGTAAACCCCGCTACTACTAAGTACTTTTCTTGTGTCATTGCTGTTGAAGAAGGCATGAGCTGTAGTGCCTCATACACTAAAGGGTGTTTAATATTTGCAGGATTTCAGAGTTTTGCCGACATTGGTGGATAGTTTTCTTATATGTGATATAGTACAACTGTTTTATTTTTTCTATTTTATTTGTTGTTGTAGTTATGACAATTTCTGTATCGTGGGTATACAGGTGGGGTGGGACCTTTTCACTTTGTTTTCATTGTAAAATGTTGTCCATCTACCCACTGTTGGATGCAATGTGTTTAATGGTATTTACTTCTGTTTGACAGTCCTGTTTTGATAATGGTATGGATATAAGGCGATGCACGTGGCGGAAGAATCCATTTATAACAATAATTTTTTTTCTTAAATTGTATAACCTTTTACTAAATGATGTACATTTTATCTGTTATTTTCAGGATATAACGAAGAGGAAATAAACAAAAAATTGCCGATTTGTTTCTGACAGGCAACGGCGTACTGCTTCACTGACTCGGTTCTTTCCTAGCTATTGGTGAGGCTATAAGTGTATAAGTGTCTATTTTTTTAAATGCAGTCACATTTTTTTAGTTTCAAACTTGCATTCGTTTACCTTTTTTACTTTGACAATTCCTTTACCAATTTGTTTTTTTACATTAGTTTTCAGGAAATATTTTCCAGGCTTAATTATGGGTGGTAGGATTCGCTAAACTTTTTTGTTCGACTTAAATTCATGTCTTTCGGCGGAAAAAATTACGCCCTCAGATATCGTGTCTGATTTGTTGTTTCCGCGAGCGGAATAAATTAAATTTGGGCTATCCGGAATATTTTTCACACAATATGCGAGTTGCCTTCAGTAATTAGGCTCATGTGCGTGCGTGACAGACATCGATGTTAGTCGATGTAGTTCCATATTATTCTGGAAGTTGTGTACAATATAGCTGAAACGAATGATTTCATAAATGGATTTTTTTTTCTACCGAGGTAAAAATCTCTCACGCTTCAACACTTCAGTGAAATATTACGTTTGGGTTCGGGGAATAATTGCTGTATGAGCATTTATTAGAAATCTTTGCTCGGTACCTATTTTCCGCGATTGTAAATAATAGCATAATTCTTCTTTTTTCATTTTTACCGAAATTTCGACATTAACCAGAAGTAATATTTCAACTCCTTTTAATTTACATACATTATGAACGGTTATATATAGGTACGCGAGTATATGAAAAATGCCTCTATGTAACAGAAATGATGTGTTAATGACAGATAAGGTAATCTGAAAATCCACCAACAACGTGAATCATGTCATTGTCCAATAAATTAAAAAAAATCGCACTGACATGTTATACGGCCCACTTTAGATTTGTAGTTCTATAAGTTTTTGCAAACATTTTGGACCAACATAATAATCTAAATAATAAAAATTTAATAAGTGACTGAAACCCTTTTAGGAAAAAAAAAAAAAAACGTATTGGCTGGTTCCGAACCACTGACCTTCAGCGTCACACTCCAACGCATTGCCTACTATGCTACAGCTAACTATTAGAAGTTGCGTTCTTTAATCTCATACTACTGATAGCCGTTGTTAACTGGTGCTAATATGGCAGTTGTAGACACTAGATTATCATTTATCGTACGAAGAACGACGTTTTTTTTTTGTTAATTATTCAATGCTCCATTGCTTTGAAATGACAACGTGTAAGTTATAATAAGAAAATAATCAAATACGCAACGCAAGATGGCGTATGCCAGAGAGAGTTCTGGGCGAGGAATGTCACGTGACATCTGCGAACAGCTGGTTTTCGATAATTCAATGGAGGGTGTCAAAACTCCGTTATTTTTGCTAATATCTCTCAAACGATACGAGATATGAAAAAAAAAAGGAAACAAAGTTATAGGGAATTTTCTCCTATACAAATTCTGTTATTCAATTTTCTCGCCAAATGAACGCTTTATTTGCAATTTAAATTAGATTACAAACGGCTTTTTTTTTGTATTCCTACCGCATTTTTAGTCCGAAAAATTTGAAAAAGGGAGTTTTCTGGTCTTTGGCGGTCTACAATTATGTCTGTAAAATTTGGTGCTGATCGGTTGAACGGTTCGTCTTAAAAACAGGGAACACGTTAGGGACAGACAGACATCCCAAAATCACCGTTATTTTTGCAAATATCTCTGAATCGATACGAGATATGAAAAAGACATAACAGAGCAAAGTTGTAGAAAATTTTTCCCTCTACCAATTAGGTTATTCAATTTCGCGTCAGATGAACGGTTCGTTTGCAATTACAATTATATTACAAACGGCTTTTTTTGTGTTACTACCGTATTTTTTGTCCGAAACATTTGAAAAAGGGAGGTTCTGGTCTCTGGCGACCTACAATTATGTCTGTAAAATTTGGTGCTGATCGGTTGAACGGTTCGTCTTAAAAACAGGGAACACGTTACGGACAGACAGACACAGACATTCCCAAATCGCCGATATTTTTGCAAATATCTCTGAAACGATACAAGATATGAAATATATATATATATATATATATATATATATATATATATATATATATATAAGAGAGCAAATTTGTAGAGAATTTTCACCTCTACAAATTCAGTTATCCAATTTCGTGCCAGATGAGTGGTTAAGCCGTTATTTTCATTTAAATTTCGAGGTGTCAAAAGACGATCGCAAAGGCCCACTTTTAGTGTTAGGACCGTAACCTAAATTGGGCCAAAAAACTACAACAGAGACTTTTATTATTCCTTGAAATCTATTTACTGCTTCGGGTACTTGAAGCTATCAAGTACGCTTTTCTTTTCATCGGTCCGATTGCCATTATTAGATGGATTTCGTATTCCTGTATTTATGTACTCTTTGTTTTTGTTAGTTTCACAATGAGGTGAACAGATCGTTATTTATCGCCTTACCTCATTTAAAGCATTTGAAAGATTTTTTACAGATTTCCACACCTACATAGAAGCAGTCAGTCCTTCATGACTGATTAAAAACCACTGCTGAATACTGAAATTCTTAACAACTGACAAACAGTAGACTTAAAGAAAGCAGGAGAGAATACACAAAAAAGTAACTGTTGGTTTCTACGGAAAAGTTCCTTCTAGATGCACTGTTGTTGTATTTCATGTTTACTTCACTCCGAAGAGTGGTCTGACGCATCTCTCCATGCTACTTTATCTTGTGTAAGCTTTTCATTTCTGAATAGCAAAGCCAACGCACACCCACTTGAAACTTCTTAATGTACACTTCTCTTAGTATATTTGAGTGTTTGCCCACCATACACTTCCCGCTAACACTAATTTTAGAGTTCTTTGATGTTACAAAATGAATCCCACAGTCGACCCCTTTGGTTTGGTCAAGATATCAGTCAGTTTGATGTTACAAATCCTCTCTCCGCAGTTTATATCTTATATACTCTGACCATGATATTTTACTTTTCTGTTCAAGTAACAAAAATTCACCTGCTATTTTTGTTGTCTCGTTTACTAATATGCTTTCTTGAGTAACGCCTAATTCAATTCGATTACATTCCTTAAATGTTGTTTCATTTTGTAGAAAACGAAGCTTAGGGTTTAACGTCCTATCCACAGCGTGGTCATAAGAGACGGAGCTTACGCTCGGATTTTTGGGTTAGGTTGAAGGACGGAAATCGGCCATGCCCTTTGAAAGGAACAATCCCTGCATTTGACTGGAGTGATTAAGGGAAATCATCGAAAACCTAAATCTGGATGGCCGGCAGTGGATTTGAACCACCATCCTCCCGAATGTGAGTCCAGTGGGTTA
Organism: Locusta migratoria; assembly: GCA_026315105.1. Lineage (NCBI taxonomy): Eukaryota > Metazoa > Arthropoda > Insecta > Orthoptera > Acrididae > Locusta > Locusta migratoria. Next base: position 352,770,452 of record CM048750.1, read on the forward strand.
CCACTGCGCCACCTCGCTCAGTGTGTTTGTTCTTGTAAATCGTATACCTTCTTTTAGGACATCGTCCATTCCGTTCAATTGCTCTTCATGCCCTTTGTTGTCTCTGATAGAATTACAATGTCATCGGCAAACTGTAAAGTTTTAAATTAATTTCTCTGACCTTTAATTCCGTTTCCAAATTTCTCCTTCGGTTCCTTGCAGACTGAAGAACACTGCTATACTTCGTTCGCAACCACAGATTAGTTTAGATTAATACTTGACACACACAATATTTTAATTACATATAGCGATGTAATTAAGTTACATCTAACAGTGAAATTAATCTAAAGTGCTGAAGGATCTGCCATTCAGAAATTCTTTTAACTTTTTTTTCTTTGTTTTGTTTTATACTATTTGGCTATCTGTCAGACTTTCGACCGTCCTTTGACTCTTTATAACTGCTCTCTGGTTTCTAAATAACTTTTCGTGCCCTATATAGACAACTTATAAATAAATTTATCCACTTCATTGTTCTGCATTTACGTGGAAACTAACGACAGTAACTACTCAAGTGATACTGATTTTGATTTTACTGTTAATAGTGCTATGTCACGGAACCATCTCACGGATTATGCGGCAGCTCCCCGTCGGAGGTTCGAGACCTCCCTCGTGTGTGTGTGTGTGTGTGTGTGTGTGTGTGTGTGTGTGTGTTGTCCTAGTATGAGTAGGTTTAAGTAGTTAGTAAGTCTAAGGACCCATGACCCCAGCAATGTTATTCTCCTAGATCTACAAATATTTGAATACATTTTTTTCTGTTAGAACAGTTATTTGCGAGAAGCTTACAGAATTACAAATGTCAAATGTTCAAAGATCTAAGGGAACATACAGTTGAAGTCATCAGTCCCTAGACTTACAAACTAGTTAAATTAATTTACATTAACGACAACACACGGACCTATGCCTGAGGGAGGACCCAAACTCTCGACGTGGGCGGCGGCAGTATTCGTAACGCGGCGCCCGCGACCGCACGGCCATCCCCGTGCGGAATATTATAAATATTTCATGCAAATGGTAGAAGCTGAATGAAAGTTTCTGACGTCGATTCACTGTCCGTATGTGAGCGCTAATCTGTAGGTGTATTGATACGTTACCCAATAATAGAAATACTGATATTGAAGAAAGATTTTTGTATTTAATTTATTACTGATGTGTCAGATAAGTTATCTGATCGTAGAGACTGTGGCGTATCACTTCAAATAGATAGACTCCCTGCCACCGAAGTACACTGATGCTAATTATTCCTGTATCTAAGCCACGACACAAAACCTACTTTAGTCATTGTACAAGATATGTATTAACGCCTAACCTAATGATACATGGTCCGGGTTCGGTGTACAGTTCTTCCATATAAATATTACGATTGAAATTTATACAGTTATTCTCACAAGAGTACATATATATAAAAAAAAAAACGCGGTGGAGTGGCGGTCTAAAGAGCCTTGCTGCGGAGCGTGCGGTTGGTCGCCGTCGGACGTTCGAGTCTTCCGTCGGGCATTTTGTGTGTGTGTGTGTGTGTGTGTGTGTGTGTGTGTGTGTGTGTGTGTGTGTGTGTGTTGTCCTCAGGTTAGTGTAAGTTAGTTTAAGTAACGTAAAAGTTTTGTGGGTGTTATACCGCGACATTATGTAAGAAGGCTATTACTTTAATAACCGACGTTTCGGCCGTGTACCTAGAAGAACGCCACTTAACGTCGACCGAAACGTCGGTTATTGATGTAACAGCCACAATACATTATAATGCGGTACAGAAAACTTTTAAGTTAACTGACTTTGGCCGCTGATGCATATGCTATTATATTAGTTTAAGTAGTTTGTTAGCCTAGAGACTAATAACCAAAGAAGTCTAAGTCCAATAGATTTCCAAAAATTTGAACATGTTCCAAAAAAAGGCATCAAAATGTGTTCTACTTGAATCAGGAAAAACCCTACAGATTAACAATATTATTTATTTACTAAAGATAGCAAAAATATTGACAATATTGATTCAATATGTGAGTAACGCTTACAGTGTTCACTACAGAGTCAGTTGGAACTGATGTGCACAATTACGACATTGCCGATCAAACTGCTTTTACAAAGTAAGACTGTGAAGCTCAGATATAAGCGGCACTGATCCTGACGTGTTTTCAATCAAACTGGCAGAATGATAAAGTGACAAGTACAATTTTGATGTTGATATAGAGCAGCGATAGACACAAAAGTTTGAAGCTATAGTAATGCACACTTGTTACAAGCACTCGGGTTGGTGCGTCGTCGAAGAGAAGCGACGCGTCCGTCACCTTTGGCGACATCACACAGACCGTGCTTCACGTTGTCCCTGTCGTCTGCATGGAGAGCGCGCGCAAAAATAGCTAACACAGCCGATGCGTTTTGTGGTTGCAAAAGTAATGTACCTTCTTTGATGTGACCCAAAAGTCCCACCAAAAGCGTCTACTGCCGAGAACAAGTTACATTGTCTCTTACATGTGACACCAAATCGCCCCCAAATGAGCCCAGCCAATGAGCATCACTGATAATTTGAGACTTTTAGGAACGACGCCAACTTCGCTGGGCAGTGAACTCACAAGTTCATGACCGACGCCTGGTTTCAGCGAGTTGCGAGGTCCTCAAACACGTCTTAACAGGACAGTCCAAAACCACTTCTCACTCCACATCCTTCTCTTGAGGGCTCGGAGCCAGCTTTGGTGCCAAGGAATTCAATTCACTACCCATGTGCTCGCACACAACGGAGCGCGATGACAAACTGGCAGACTGTGCTTTCCACGAAGGGGAACAGCCACCGATTCGCCACAGTTGCCAGCTCATTCGTTTCCGCTGACCTGGTCCTCTGCTGGCTAAGTCATAATATTTTCTACATGCTGCCCTTATTAATTACTAACTACATCTCGGTACCGTCAAAGTCGTATGTAGAATCCGACCGAAGCATGATTTATGGCCTAAACTGAAACTGAAACTGAAACTGAATATTCGGCTCCTCTCCTAGTTACGGCCGAAACATTAACCGAAACTTGCGCAATTAGGTTAAAATTTCTGTATATTTACGTCACACCACAAATCATTAGGTTTTTCAAGATCTCCTCCCTGTACTAAGCCTTCTAGTGTGTGTAAGTCTAATTAGGAGTCTGTAGAAGATGACATGGGGCCGGCCGCAGTGGCCGAGCGGTCTGCGGCGCGCCAGTCACAGTCTTCACGGCCGCTACGGTCGGGAATTCGAATCCCCCCTCGGGCATGGAAGTTTGTGTCGTCTTTAGTCTAAGGTAGTTCATAAGAAGTTTGTAAGTTTAGGGACTCATGACTCCACGGTTAAAAGTCGACCACTGTACGAAACAAGAACTTTGATCACTAAAATTGGTAAACGAGGCCCGTGTGAACTACTGGTTACTCCCTGCTATAAAGCCCAAACTAAGAACTGACTCGTTTAAAATTACTTCAATAACAGGAAGTTAATACTACAGTGGTCAATATACATAGCAGCTCACACGTTATTACACACAGACATTAATAAGTAAGCCACCGCAATTAAAGTTATCTTAAGAAGGTTATCTTATGGCGCAACGGAATTTAGACATGAAAATTGCATCTGAGTTTGTTCTCAGCACTTGCGAAGAACAATATTAAATACAAGAGGGAAGGTGCTCTAAAAACTACGATTTATAGGCAAATTAAGGATTATGCTGAACATAAACTTTTTTATTCAGATAGAAAACAAGCAAAAAAGGGGAAGCAATTTTGTAAACGCAATAAAAATGCATCTCTCATGGATTAATGCGGACTGTAACTAGCCTAAATTATGCATGATGTAACGCTACTGGTGGGGAAGGATTCACAAACAACAGTCATTCTCTCTCACGCACGCAATGCCACAGCGAAACTCATCAAAATCAGCTGGCTGAGACGAGGCGGAAGCAGGCGCCGCTATCGTAGTCGAGATTCAGCAAGTCGGAGGTAGCACAAAACACTTTAAAGCTGGCTCTGGTCTGTCGTGACTGTTTTGAGATGGTGCGTGTGTGTGGCCATTTTAAATTACATCTGAATTGGACCGCGAGCAAGCACGCTAACGGCGACACATGGCTACGTTGCACGAACGCACTCCACTGAAGGCGATGTGGTTGAAAATCGGATTCGTTATACAAAATCACGGTGGATTCGTAAGTTCCAGTCTGTTAGAAATCGATCTAGGTACTGGTTTTATATGAGAAGTGGCGTGAACTCAGGCGACTAGCTGCAAACCCCGGAAGTCGGAACTCGGACCCACGTGGTTCCGACAACCGATAAAATTGAATAAATTCAGTTTCCGAAAGATAAAGAAAATTAACTACAGCATACAACCCATAAAAATACTTAGAATTATATAAGGAAGCGAATGAAATACAGCTTCACGCGATAGGGGGCGATTACAGAGACGGATGAGGTCCTGTCTCAGAAAAACCACAAAAATGAAATAATTACAAAGTCAGAAAAATAAGAATAAGAATTACGGCATGCAACCCATAGAACTGTTTTGAGTTACATAAGGAAGCTATTGAAGGAGGTTGTCCAAGGCTCAGAGAGAATTACTGACAAAGACAGAGGGTGTACTACAAGTCGGAGAAGAAACAGCAAAATTAGAATAGGCGGGGAGAGAAGATCGCGAAATATTAGTGGAAATCAGATGGATACCCGCATAGTTACTTGCATGATGGGCATGGAACAAACAAGAGCGGAAGCTGAAGGCTTTGTTTTATGAACCAACCATGTGGAACACACACATCACTCACGGAAGAAAACGATGAGAAGAGTTTTACATGCTCTGTACAAAACTGAAGATATCAACTATTAGAAATCGGGCCCCACAAAGCTAGAAACAAAACTTAAAAAACTTGTCTTTGTCGCGTCATTGAGGTTCTGCACTAGCTACAGTTTCATAGGTTTCATAGCTTCTGTCGCAGTACTTTCTACACTATCATTGGAGCCATTTAGAGTTCACGGGATGCACGACACACTGATGTCTTTGGTCTCATGAATATCTCTCGTACATGTTCCAGTTTCACTTCACTCACACGGGGACGTCCACTTCTCTTTGCCAGACCCAAGCAAGCCGTCGTAACTAATTTGTTGTGCCATTGGTAAATGGGCTTCCTCGTTGGTGGCTTCTTACCGAACTTGGTCCTAGGCATCCGTTTTTGTCGAACTCCAATGCAGAAAGCTCGCTCGGGACCTCGCCATGTTTGCGACTATGCTGTGGTGGTACACACGATAAAAATTTTCAGGACCTCTTTTCAAAATAGCATATGTACGATATCTGGTTATTATGCAATAAGTAATTGAAAGTATTCTAGGACTTTATGTACACCTTTTCTCAATAAAGTGGAAAAGCAGCGAGACGGCGAGAACGGCTTAGTGTTGGAATTGATAACGGGAGATCTGGGTGACCATGTTTTTCATTGGTACTCTCCAGAAAGTTCTTCAAAAGAACGCCAACAACTGAGGCTCAGTGACATGGAACAATCTCAACGGTAAAATTTGGATGGTCGTTTGTGAACGTAATGTCAATCAATGGATACAAATTATCTCCAAGGAGCCGAATACAACCGTTTCCAGTCAATGAGAAGTTTAGTTGACCAGAGGACCCAGTCCGTGCCATGTAGAACAGCCCAGACCAAATTGGGCCACAGTCGTACAGTGCCTTGTCGGCACCTGGGTCCATGGCTTCACGGGATCTGCACCACACTCGAAAGCTGCCACTAGCTTTTACTGCTATAGATTGCACTCACCTCACCAAGACACACAGTTTTCAGTCGTCTAGAATCGAACCGTTATAGTCATGGTTCTAAGACAGACGCCGCAGGAGATGCCATGCTGCAACCAAATGCATTCAAGTCGGTTGTCTGCTGCCACAAGCAACTAACCCACAATGCGCCTCACTGCCCTAAAGACACGCTCGATGAATGTCGCACGTTTATTTCTGCGTTTTCTTCACACAGTGTCGCTTGCCTGTCAGCACTGGCAGCTGTTCGCTAAGGCCGCTGATTTCGGTCATTCAGGGCCTGTTCGTCCATCTGTCGTTAATCTCCTCGTTAGTAAACGAGAACACGCTTTTAACGTCCACTTAAATGTGCTAGTTAAGTGCATTGATTGTGTCATTGCCAGCAATCACCACATCTGCAATGGATAACTCAAGCACACCTCCCGTCAGACACAAGTTCCCAACTTTACTCTGTCCACTATTACTCAAACTCGTAGTTCAACTTTGCCCATTCGCAGTTAAAGTCATACATTCCGTAAATATGAATAGATGATAACTGCCGGATGAAAAGTGACGTCTTTTCTACCGGACATGTCCGAAAGAACAGACTTCACATATAAAGAACATAAATACGCCTAGGAGCCTTATATTGACATCGTCTTCATTATCAAGCAGATTCCTGATTCCAGCCATTTCATCATACCGATTCTCACTTAACTAGTCGTTACCCGTAAGTTTGTATTTTGATATCGCAACAATAATTTTACGGTTATTTAGCGTACCTGCAATATATCAAACTCATCTACTCGCTACTGACATGGATGGAGCGAGAAATATGACGATAACATTTTCCAATAAAGCTGCTTTCCACACTAGTTTGTCATACATGTAGTGCTTCTGTTACTTTCTTCGATAAATCGGTCTTATCACGTGAATATATAGTGGTATTTTAGCGCTTTGGAATTCTGCCATTTTCATACAGATTCTCAATTAACTGTCGTTAGCCGTGTAACGAGCAGAATTCTATTCGTTAACGGTCAGTTTGAGGTCTTTTAACGTCAGGTTAATTCATAACGAAACATTGACAAATGCAATTCTCCGCTAACAAGTTAAAATCTTAACTGGAACTTAACGAGACATTGACAAACCGGCCCTAAGGGCACGCCGCCGGCCACTTAGCTGCCCTTGACGATGCGTGAAGCCTGACATTTGCTATTCTCGACACACTCCTCATCTTAGAATATTGAATTCCCTACAAGATCCCGAAATCGAATGTCCCATGCGCTAGCTGCAGATATCGTTCCGTGGTGAAAGTCTGTTGGTTCCCATTGTACAGCAGTAAACACGTCACAAATCTTTTCACATGGCTCACCGGTGCACGGCTGTGCAAATACACCTCCCCTTTTTTGCACATCGTTATGCGACACTATCACCATCTGTCTCTATCGCTATCTCCAGACTTTGATCACCTCAGTGCCGTACGATATGCAGAAGTATAGTCAAAGTTCGAGAAATGTGATAATATAGAGAAATCTCTGTCCATATAAAAGCGAAAGGACACTCACTCACTCACTGACTAAACACGAAATCTCGAAAACTACTTTACCTATGAAGCTGAAATTAGGCAGGAATGTAGTTTATAGGTGGAAGACGTCAGATAACAAACGAGTTTGCGATAAGGCCGATAGTTCAAGAGCTATGACGTCATAAACAATGAAACCTTTCCCGTCTTGCGGCACGTGATACTATGACTTTATCAGTCCACTGTTTGAGAAGGAGAGCACTTAGCGTGTTGCAACATTCTTTAAATATAATTTAAAACTTTTAGGAAACTTTTTCTCACTGACAAACCCAGGAAAATGATGAAAGGAAAAAAAAATGTTGCTTACTACTTTGTGGGCGTTCATGCAGTAAAATTACGGCATTTGGCATTAAATTAAAATTTATTACTCGTACACTATTAATTCTATTCGCGAGAAATGTTACAGACAATATAAATAGATACCACTGAACGTACGTTCGAATTTTTATCACACACAGTTAATGAGATATGGAGTCATAAAGAATCAGGTTCATGAAAAGCCGAATGCCAGCCTCGATGGCCGAGGAGACTGCGGCGCGCCAGTCACGGTCTGCACGGCCACTACGGTCGGGGGTTCGAATCCCCCCTCGGGCAAGGATATTTGTGTCGTCCTTGGTGTTAGCTAGATCATAAGTAGTTTGTAAGTTTAGGGACTGATGAGCCCGTAGTTAAGTCCCATAAGCTATAGAAACATTTGAACATTTTTTTGAAAAGCCGAATGAGATATGTAGTCATAAAGAAGATTCATGAAAAGCCGCCTCATCAGGCATGTCGTTTTGATTTATTACGTCTCTCTTACGAATTCTATTCGCGATGTATTTTAAAAAATTTTAATTTCGTCCTAATAAGGATGTGGTAGTAATTTACTAAGTCTTTACTATCAATTCCATTTACATTTGTCAGGCAGTTTTCCAATATTCCACTCCACGAAACTGAAAGGAGCAACAATATTGCATCACTGAACGACAACTGATCAGCAGATACGACGTCATAACCACGGAGCTGTTTGAAAACGAACCTACAGGGCGAATGTCGCTGTAGATTCAAGCGAAACGTGTGTACAAATACCGTAGATGTGTTCATGGTGACGATGATGATGCCCAAGGCGAACGTCTACTACACGGGCGACCTCATTGGCTGCTGCGTCGCAGGCGGTTTCATCCTATTGTGAGTCTCTACAACTCTCTCGTTTTCTCGGATTTAATGAATTACGCAGTACAACATAATTAACAAACACAAAATATTAATAGTATCCTGACGAAACGTAGTTTTTTTAGAGATAAAATGAGCCAACACGAAAAGTACTAAGTCAAGGCAGGAATAAATGAATAAATACCCGGGCAACGTCGGGTTCAGCTGGTTCATTAGTAAAGGGAAAGTTAATATTGAGAGTACAAATATGTGAACGCAGGGCAATACCATGTTAACTGTTTCGTGTGTTTCGCAGAGCAGAGGTAAAACTTAGCCGTGTCCCAGAATGGAGAAACAGTATCTGGACGGAGGCCCGGCGCTGTTTGTCAGGAAGAAATAAACCTGCATGCGTCCCACTTTGTCAGCTCACAGCATTCTTGGCAGGACACTGAACACCACCATTCACTTTGTAATGGTGCTCTGGATGAAATTTCAGAGCATAAACGAAAAAAAAAAAAAAAAAAAAAAAAAAAAAAAAAAAAAAAAAAAAAAAAAAAAAGAGGCTTCGTTGTAGGACAGACTAGACATTGCGAGCCGTTTGAAAGGAACTGATGTTGGGAGACGTTCTCAGTGTTGTAAATAACAGTTAACGTGCTCATTTTCGGGCGTGAGCTCAATGAAACTACCGAAAAAATCACCGTATTCGTCGGATACTGAAGATTTTAAATTTGGAATTATCAAACGAATGCACCGTCGAAAAATGGTGATTGTATAGTGTCCGTGAATGGCCAGTGAGGCCGCGGTGGAGTAGCAGAGCGGTCTTAAAGCGTCTCACTGCGGAGCGCGCGGTTGCTCGCCGTGGAGGTTCGAGTCCTCCCTGGAGCATGCGTGTGTGTGTTGTCCGTAGGTTAGTTTACCTAGGTTTAAGTAGTTTGTAAGCTACGGACTGATAACCACGCAGTTTGGTCCGATAGATTTACAAACATTTGACCCCCTTTTTTTTTTTTTTTTTTTTTTTTTTTTTTTTTTTTTTTTTTTTTTTCAGTTTGAGTGACATTAGCAATAAGTCACGGTGCAAGGAGGCTGCGGAACCGGTATTACACTGTGTTCACCTGCAGATCAGGCGATGTTAGATTCAGCTCTATGCCGACATCTCTCGTGGAAGCTTCTCCTCTAGAAGCTTACAGCTTTTTGGAGTGACGTTACAGATGAAGGCGCCAGGTTAGCAGTGGCAAGCTTCGGTCTAACAAGGGGAACACCATGTATGGTACACATGAAGTTTGATGGATCGCGGGAAGTCCTCCAGACCACCTGCACTAAGGCTGTTCGAGGCCCGGGGTAGTGGCCAAACAAAATGAGCCTCCCCCCTAACTTTCGAGATTTGGAGGCCTCAGCAGAAAAAAGCACCTTTTTTCGAGGTATTTGGATTCCTCCAAAGATCGGAGGCCAGGGGCGGTCAGCCACCTCCGCCCCCCCCCCCCCCCCTAGTCCGCCACTGCACCAAGCTAAAGGGATTTGTTGCAATGCGCCTTGGTTTCCACGAAAATCGAGATCAAAGCCCAGCGCGTAACAGCTACATCTGTACTAAGCCTACTGCTGTAGGTAAGTCAACGTGGTGTAATTAGCAGTTCCGCTTGGGCAGGGGCCGAGTGCACACGCGCCAGTGTGCTTGCTCCGCGAGTGTTTACGCCGCCTGCAGCTACAGGGACTGTGAGAACTATGGCGTGCGCCATCGATGATCACTTACGACGATACACGCTTCGTTTTCAATTTCCGTGTGGATGCACTCGACCGCAAGTACACGAACTCGTAGATTGGCTTTACGGAAAATTGGGTCTGAAAGATGAAGTACACGGTTTTTCTTATGATTTCCTTGCGAATGCCGTGTTTGTGAAAGTTGTTAGTGACGATCCCTGTTTACGTGTCATGCAATTAACTCAAGGTACCACCGAATTTGTAAATTACAGAGGCGAAATCTGCAAAGTATCAATTTCTCATGCCGGGCTCGGTCTGCGCACGGTCCGCATATTTAATCTACCTTTTGAGATTGAACTTGATAATATACGACAGGCCCTTTCTGAATATGGTGACGTTGTGGAGATTCACGCGGTCCGGGTTGAAGCATTTCAATGTGGATAACGGCGTGAGGAATGCTAAAGTAGATCTTAAAAAGCATATCCTGTGAACATTCTTGTCCGCGGATTTCGAGCTCTCGTTACATACGACGGGCAGCCGCGAACTTGTGTCCTCTGCGCAGGGCTGGCGCGAGGCCAAATGCCGCCCCGTTCGAGTTGCTAAATTGCCGCCCCCCTGCCCCCGCATTTTTTTGTTTTTTGTTTTTGTTTTTGTTGTTGTTACAAAACGTTTGTGGAATTTTATGTAAACAAATCTGTAGGAAATGTCGGCAATCAATCGTAATTTTTGTTTTTACTTTTCAGATCTACCTAGGTTTCGGCCCCAGAGTTTTTGAAGTAAAAAATAAATTTCCTATTCTGTAATATTGAAGGAGAAAAATTCTAACTTATGAATAACGTGCATTATATGAAATGCACTACCTATTTACACCCCAAGTTGCAAGAAATTCGGAGGCACCAATTCTTCTGTTCTAACGAAACGCAATGAAAGTCCTTCTGACCAATCTTCACTCCCTCGGGCAACTACCGAAACGAATACTGTAGATTTCGTTGTAGAGAATGCAGCAATACCTATTGCCTGAAAAGGCAAAGTGGTGACGCGGCAGTGCCAGTAAATATGTCACGTGACGAGGTATAGCGAGGCTACGGTTAAACTAGCGCCCAAGAAGAAGAAGCAAGAGGCTAACAATAAATATGTGACTGATGATATGGATGAATGTATTATCATGTAGCAATTTCTATGGCATTACGGACAATAGAAAGAAATACGAACTTTGCAAAAACTGCACAAATTTTGTCTAAAAGAAATGAGCTTCAAAGCTAGCAAGGAAACCCTTAGAAGCAATGTTCTGTCTATGGATTTTCTTTTTAGAAGGTGTCAAAATTAACGTTTTGTTTTGTGCGAACGAGAGGGCATTGTTGTTAAAAGACCATACTTTCTCAGGTTCTCATCAGAAGCAAAGCGACCAGTAGTTTATTTAGATGAAACATGGATTTACATGCATTATACAGTAAATAAATTTTGTCAAAATGATAGTGTGCGAGTGCTATTGTCAAACAAAAGTGCCGGTCAGAGTTTAATTGTTGTTCATGCAGGCGGAGACAGGTGTCTCATGGCTCAAAAATCAAAACGTCCGACTATCACTCAGAAACAGATAGCAAAAATTTTGAAATATACGTCGTAATACAACTTATGCCAGGCTTACTGCCAAAGTCTTTAACCCTTGTAATTACTCGCAGCGTATTTACTCGTTCAGAATATTTCTAGGCATTGTAGGTGTTGCACATGTTTGACTGTAGTAATGTTCAACCATTGTTTTCTATAATACGGGAATAATAAAACATTTGGAAACTGCCATTCAGGGGCTTTGCAGAATTGCTTCAGGCTTAAGATGTAACTGCAGAATCGAACATTGCATTCAAATTTCCAAATTAGATTTCGTCTTCTGCAAAAATAGTTGTGAGTAAACGGACGGCGCGATACAGGCTGGTAGCGCTCCACTCATAAGAAAAAAAAAAAATGTTCAAATGTTTGTTAAGGTTATGGGACTTAACTACGGAGTCATCAGTCTCTAAACTTACAAACTACTTATGAACTACTTATGAACTAGGACGGCACAAATATCCATGCCCGAGGGGGGATTCGAACCCCCGACCGTAGTGGCCGTGCTGACCGTGACTGGAGCGCCTCAGTCACCTCAGCCACCGCGGCCGGCCACTCATAAGAATACTGGCGTGAACGCCAGACTGCTTCCCCCTTTCTGTTCTTTCGGTGTAAACACGACGGTGCTGCCACAGTGGCGAGGAAGAAATCAGTCCTCCTCCCTCCCCTTGTCCAAGGGGTGCGGCCGGCAGATAGTCGAGGCGCCATGCCACAGTTCCCGAAGCCGCTCCCTCTGAGGTTTAATTTCGAATCTCCTTTTGGGCATTAATGTTGAGTTTGTCCAAAAAGAAAAAAAAAAAATAAGGGCGGGGGGGGGGGGGGGGCAGATTTACCGCTCCTCGGAAAGTGCCGCCCCGTGCGGCCGCACGTTATGCACGTGCCTTGCGCCGGCCCTGCCTCTGCGGCTCCCCCGACCATTTGAAATCTGCGTGTCCTCGTGTGAAACCTGTCCATAGGAGTGCACCCGCTACAGTGGATGGGCAGGAGGTATCAGAACTACTTACGCGGACATGCTGGTGGGAACCCCTGCCGTAAGCGCGGCACTGCAGGAGCCGGCTGCGGCCCCAGCGCTGCCCCCAGTTGACGTAAACAACACAGCGGTCGCCCATGCCCGCGGCAGCGACGCACACATGCAGTTTTCCGCATCCGACTGACTAAGCGCCGAACTTCCGCCTCAGGATTCCGGTGCTCACACGGACATTCCCACGGAGGTTACGGAACAGAATGACGACGGAGGATTGCAAGTTCGTCCCCTTCTCGGACTGTCGTCTCAAATACAAGTCCCTCCTGCCACAGAAGTCTCGACACAGGGCGCGGCCGCCGCTTCTGCGGCTGACACCCAACATGACTCTGACAGGGAAGCACGCCCACAGAGAGCGTCTAAGGCGAAGAAAACTTCACGTAAGCAGAGCGAGGAGGAGGTCCGCACCCTGGAAAAGAAACTGCAGGGAACCAACAAGCAAATCAGAACTTAACAAACGTTAAGGACGGCGGCCAAGTCTCACAACATGTGGGGGAAGCCGAAGGTATGAACGTAGACAGTTCGAGACCTGAAGACACGGACGCCGGTCGCTCGCGTAAGTCGGAGAGGGCCAAGGCCTGGTCTGAGGATACGGAATGACGTGCAGTTATCTCACTTACATAATGCAAGATTATAAAATAATGACTGTGAACTTAAACCGAATCGAATCTGACGTTAAAATTAAGTGCTTGACAGACTATTTGGCCGGCCGCGGTGGCCGAGGGGACTAATTCGCTCCAGTCACGGTCTGCACGGCCACTATGGTTAGGGGTTCGAATCCCCCCTCGGGCATGGATATTTGTGCAGTCCTAGTTAGTAAGTAGTTTGTAAGTTTAGGGACTGATAACCCCGTAGTTAAGTCCCATAGACTATACAAACAGTTGAACATTTTGACAGACTATTTGTATGCCGCCGATGTGGACATTGCTTTCCTTCAGGAAGTTGTAACAGCGAACATAAGTCAGATTCCGGGTTATGATGTCATAATAAATATCGGCGATGAAGCAGGTACGGCAAGTCTGTTTAAAGAAGGCATTTCTTGTACATCTACCGCCATTCTACCAACAGGACGGGGCATTGCTGCTCTATTACCGGATAACTTGCTTTTGCTAAACATTTATGCTCCGTCTGAATCCAGTGCCAGACGGGAGAGGTCTGATTTTTATCGTGACGAAATCATAACCCTTATAAGCCGTGCTCGCGCAAATATCACACTCAGTGGCGGTTTTAATTGTCTTACGCAAAGAAGACCAGCAGTCTAATTTTAATTTTTACCACGAACTACAGTGTTAACTGACGGTCTGGAACTGAAAGATAGTTGGTGCCACCTACGCCCTCATACTATAGGGTACACGTATGTTACTGCCACGTCTGCAAGTCGTCTGGATAGGTTTTACGTGTCCCAAAATATTTTAATGGATGTCCGTGACTGTGAAATATGGCCGCTTAGTTTTAGTGACCACTGTGCCTACCATATCACGTTCAGACACTCGCGACAGAACACCTTCTTGGGTCGTGGGGTGTGGCAGTTGAATACCTCATTGCTGGAAGATGCCGCCTTGCGGCGAGATATTGCTGCTACCTGGCGGCACTGCCTCCAGAGGCAGGCACGGTACAGGGAGCGCGTTGTCTGGTGGACGGAGCTCTTGAAGCCCCAGTTTAAGAAGTGCATATGTCAGTTTGCCAGGGCCAAAACGTTTTGGAGGAAACAAACTTTGGAGTTTTACTTCACCGGTTTACGTCAGTTGTATAGTTGCCCTGCAGCTCTGACTGACAATTTGATCCATATTAAACGTATGAAAGCTAAAATCACTGCTTTGGTCCGAGAAAGTATGGCGGGTACACGGGTCAGGGCACGTACTTCAGACGACATCGCCCATGAGCGGACATCATTGTTTCACGTCATTCGGGAACATAGAAGAGGGAAACAAAAAATCATTACACAACTTGAGGATGAAGGTGGAATGATATATAATGAGCAATCCACTATTAAGGACTTTGTCTTCAATCATTTCCGACACCTTTTTACTTAGAGCAGGAAGCAGACGCGCAGGCTGGGGATGATTTTTTATCAAACATCGCTTAATCAAGACGACAACGCAGGAATTATATATCCTATAACCGACGCAGAAATAAAGTCAGCCATCTCGTATGCTCCAAAGAAGAAAGCTGCGGGTTTGGACGGCCTACCATTCGAATTCTACACACAGTACTGGAACATTTTTGGTGATGAACTGACACGAATGTATAACGACTATCAAGCGTTTCATTCCCTCTTCCGTTCACTGAAGGCATGGTGGTGCTTGTACCAAAAACGTCGAGACAGGATAAGCACAATAACTTTCGGCCAATAACTCTGCTCAACGCAGATTTCAATATCTTGACGAGACTTATAAATGCCAGATTGAAAACGGTTCTTAGCAAACTACTGGGCTCTTACTAAACGAGTGTGGTCAGTGATCCATCAGAGTTCAGCGCTCTTTGTGAATACCGGGACATAACATATTTATCATGGATATGCAAAACTAAACTCGCTGTCCTATTCTTTGACTTTGACAAGGCGTTTGACAGTCAGTCACGGATTTGTATTAAAAACAATGGAGAAAATGGCGTTCCACCAGAATTTGCGACATCTCATCAGGAATTGTATCTGTGGAACATCCTCTCGCATCAAGATCAACGGCCAGCTGACTGCTCCTGTGTCCATCCAACAGGGCGTGCGACCCTTTGTGAGACGGAGGCTGTAATTAGTCTATTTTTCACACTAACTTTGTGTTACTGTACCTTTCTCTTTATGCTAATTATTGAAATATGTAACATTTTTCTTTATTTTCTTTATTTATTTTGATTTCTGTGCCTTTGGGAACACATCAGGGGTGATGGGCTCCTGGGATTGTAGTACATTCTATGTTTATATGAAAATTATGGGATTTTAATGTTTATTGGCGGAGCTTGGCTGCTAAAAAGTGGTTTTACGTGTTGGGCACGGTCAGGCCGCGGCAGAGCAGAGACGCTCTTGGGGGTCTCCACCACCCACCAACTTTCGCTCGCCTTCGGGGAAGGACGAGAGGGGCTGGCTTGACCTGTTTGACACCGATGCTACACGCGGCGGAGTATGTGGAATGCTTTACAATGCTGGCACGCGGTTTACGGTGGGCGATAGCGGGGACTGCCTTTTTAGTCATTCGGCCGTTTCGCAAGAGAGGAAAGCTTTCTGCCCGTCTGTCGCCACAGGGGTTTGGCTCCAGCGGCTGTATATATATAGCACAACATTAACTTTTTTAGGTCGTGTGAAATTCCTTGCAGGGCATTCACCCTGGAAACGGTGAAATCTGCGGGAAGCGTTGGTGGCGTGGGCGGAGCCTCTTGGCAGCCGCAGAGAACGCGTCCTGATTCGGCAGAGTATTTTAGTATGACAGCTAAACAATTTGTCAACGGCGCTACGCCATCCGATTGGTATGACTATTAGCCGTTAGCAGATATTGGTGCGTCTTTTCGCGCGTGGGTGTTGCCGCCCGGCACTTGCCGTGAGCGCGAGGACGTACGAGGACTCCGGTTTGAGCGTCCGAAGTGGACGGATGTCGGTAGACTCCTGTGTGAGCGTCCGAGGGGTAAGGACCTCGGGAGACACGGAATACTCCGTTTAGATTCGCGGGGAGGACATCGTCTTAAACGGTCCTCTGGTTAGACTTGTATGTGATTCCGAAGATGCGAACCTTGTGGAACATGTGTTTACTTCGCGGACGTTACATTGTCCTGTGGTTACACTGTGAGCGGCCACAGTTTATTTTTCGTTTTGCTAGAAGTCTCTATTTGAGCATTTGCGTCTTTGCGACTCGGGCATTGTTTTACAGATCTTATTACGCAGGTGACTGATCGATTTGTGCCAAGTGGCCGTTGTCACCTATGCTAAATATTGATTAGTCTACTAGCGTGATAGAATCGCCCAGCAACTGCCTAGCGACGCCGACGCCAGTGACGCTGTGTTAAGTTACATGTCGACCCTGCTTAACAGGTCGCAGCAATTACGGTCGAATAAAAATTTCAGCTCATCCGCTCCAACCGCCTGCTGCCTGCGAGCCTGTGACGCTGCCCTCAATGATCATCTTTGTGGGTAAGGTGACGCACTTGCTGGAGGTTTATATGAATCAGACTTGTTGGATTCTGTCCCTCATTTTATTCTTTTGAGATCTGCCTATTTACTCTGGGGAGCTTAGAGCTAACGATAATTTCAAGCCCCTGTGTAACCAATCTATAGCATTCTGTTTTGCAAAACCTCCGACCTTTGACTCAGCCAGTCATTTTTTTGTGTCTCAATGTTTTAACATTTGTAAAAGATTGTGTGAATACCATTATCTGTTGTACATGATATAAAATGTCATCTGAATATTTAATTATAATAAATTGATTTTGTGCAGATCGTCTTTCATTTAAGAACGTTCCTTTGTCACTATTTTGGAGGAGATACAGAATAGTTATATTCCACAGTTTACCAATAAATTTTCAAGTATATTTTTGTTTTGTTTGGTACAACTGATACATTGCAATAGAGTAGGAATATTTAATATATGTTTGAATCGATGATCACATCATAGCTGATCAGTAACATTTTAGTTTTCCATAATTTGGATATAATATATTAATTCCTAACCAAGGACATAGCTCCCACTGATTAACTCCAGCCAAAGACAATCGACTAGTTTACAGCTTTACGCCATTGCAGTGGAGCCACTTCTTAAGGCATTTGACGTCACTCTCGGGGGTCTACAGACGCTG
Organism: Locusta migratoria; assembly: GCA_026315105.1. Taxonomy (NCBI): domain Eukaryota; kingdom Metazoa; phylum Arthropoda; class Insecta; order Orthoptera; family Acrididae; genus Locusta; species Locusta migratoria. The sequence goes on from CM048750.1 coordinate 352,788,020, forward strand.
AATACGAAAACAGTATGCCACGCCTATGCCGACGATATCAGCGACATCATTAACAACAATGACGAGATGGCGACTGTCAGACGACTCGTGCAACGGTATGCCAACGGAAGCGGAGCGAGACTTAATGAACGCAAATCCAAAGTAATGATGCTAGGACCTTATGTTAAATACGTTGACACCGATTGGATTGACAGTACGGCAGAGTTAAAACATCTAGGATTGATTATTACACCGAATCCGCAGGAGATGGTGAAAGTAAACTAGGAATGCCAGCTTGATGTTTTACGGGCGATGATCAAAGACCACAAGGTGCGATCCTTAGATCGAATACAGCGAGCTATCTTTGTCAATACGTATGTTCTCAGTCAGGTCTATCATATTGCTGTTGTTCTACCTATTCCCACAGACGTAGCGCATAAAATTCTATCGCTTGCTTGTTGGTATGTTTGGAGGGATAATATTTTTAAAGTCTCGTTCAAGTCGACGTCGCTACCTCGGACCAAAGGCGGAATGGGTGTTAAAGATGTTCAGTCACAATGCCTAGCGATCATCATGTCCCGTACTTCACGCATCATACAGAGCGATCAAAGCAGCCTCACCCCTACACTTTTCAGGCAGTTACGTCCTGTGGACTTGTCCGTGCCGACAAATGTGGGTCATATACACGCCGACCTTGACTATAACCGAAAGTATTATGTAGAGCTTAGCTATTTTTCTGAACTCCAACAACGATGTCAAACAGCGACGGTCTATAAGGAACTAATTAAACGGCAGCCACTAAACCGTATCGAGCAAAAATATGTGAGCAGAAATTGGAAGCATATCTGGAAGAATATTAGTAATCCTTTACTTCGATCCGGCGTCAGTTCGGTTTGGTATGACGTGGTCAATGAAGTAATCCCCACCGGAGAAAAACTGTTCAACGTTAAGCTTCGACCATCACCACTCTGTACAAAATGTAATCTCGTGGAAACACTGCATCATATATTGCTGTGTAGAAATCAGAATCAAATATGGACTTGGACACGGAAGAAACTGTCACTTATCAAAAGAACGTCAGAGAATTCCATACAGTTACAAGACGTACTTCACCCCGATTGGCGGCTCTTTCCAGAATCTAAGAATAATAGTTATACCTGGTTAACGGGCCAATTTCTTTATTGCATGATGACCGACAAAACGCCAACTCTTAATGGCTATCATATGTACCTCACTGCGGAATATTTTTCGATCAACAAATATCGAAAGTATAAAAAGACGTTTCAGAATTTCCTCACCATTGCAATAAACGATGGACGCCTTTATGTTATCGACAAACTAGGTAGTTTCTTTTTTTTAATTTAATTTCATTGTTGATTACTATTATTTCTATTTCTCTACGTTCCTAGCCGTATGGTCTATCCATACGCTGTGTATAACGCCAGCGGCGCTGCACAAAATGTTCAAGTGTCCTTCCTTCTTCTGTTGGAGAATTACTTAAAGGCTGCGGAAGTTACGCACCATTTTTGTTTACAATACTGAAGTTTTGTACTAGCTGATTTATTATGGACATCATATTCTTCATTGAAGAAGTCTTTCTTTATTTCTGTATACATTGAAGAGGAAATATTTCTTTGCTACAAACTTTTCATTTATTTATTTATGTTTATTTCTGAAACAGAGAAGGTCACGCCAATAGCAGCTGCTTTCAGCCAATTCTAGGCACTAAAGTAACAGACCATTGATAGTACGGAGCTCTCAGCGGGTTCTACCCTCAGAGTTAAGAGCAGAGGAACTAAACACTAACATAATTAAACACAGGCTTCGGGTAACTGAATAAATTGTTGACCGATACGACACGGAAACCTAGAACTTCGAGAAGACGAACTCTGAGCCCTGATGTCGCTTCGAAGGCACCATACTGCGGAGATCGTAAGGCACAATTAGAAACACTCGTATATTTTATGGTACCAGGATAGAAGACACCATTTTCATTTACATATATGATAAAATAAAACAAAACAAAAAAGATAAAAAAGTTGTTCAGAAGTAAAAAAAAAAAAAAAAAAAAAAAAAAAAAAAAAAAAAAAAAAAAAAAAAACATTAGCAAGGCACTTGCCAGTCAGACGACCCGAGTTCAAATCCTGCATGAAACTTCCTATTATTTTTACGTTTGTCCGACGATCGACTGTGCATTATTATCTGCTTTCATAGCCATTCTCGTGTTAATGCTTGAGTAACTGTTCATTGCTCAATATGTTACGTATTGCGCGACGATTATTCTGTTTCATTTGTTATTTCGAAGCATACTTCTACGGGGATTGTAACATATTTCTAAATCAGTAAACCGTCTGTAGTTATCACCTATAACATTTGTGCAGCATCTGCTAGCTGCGTTTACAGTCCCCGACCCCACTGCTGATATATTGTCGCATACAGTGTGTGTCGACTTTACGCTTCCCAGCTGATAATATGCTGCGGACAAGCGGCTAGTCATTGGTAGCGCATCTTTCACTAAGTGCAACATGGAGGAAAAGTGCGCAGTGACAGAAGCAGGCCCATCACACGAAACTTCTTCACAAATGGAAATGTGTGGTGAGCAGGCAAATGGTGAACTCACAAACGCCTTACAATATACCGAATGTTTGCTTCGTATAATTGGAGAATGAAAAACGAAGAGTATAGTGCCGCATAAAAATGAAGGTATGTGTGCACTTTTTAATTATAGTAGTGTAATTTTGATATAAATGTTTTTGTTGTTTGTTGTTTAATTGTACTAGAGCTTCATGTAACTGTAATTACCTGATATACCATTATCTTTGAAATAAGAATTGGTGAAGTGGGTAAAAGGAATATAATTATCCACAATCAATCGTCGGACAAGAGTAAAAAAAAAAAAAATGAAAAAAAAAAAATCATAGCAGGATTCAACTCCAGTCGTCTGTGTGGCTGTAGAGCGCCTTGCCAATGACACCACGTCATCTCATGTACCGATGGAAACTTAGTACAGGTATAACTATTCCGCGCTGGACTTTGATCTTGATTTTTGTGGAAACCAATGCGCATTGGAAAAAATCATTTTAGATTGATGGTCTGGAGGTGTCCCTGTACAACATACTTGCGACCCATCAAAGTTCGTTCGCACCAATTTGGTGTTCCCCTTGTAAGAGTACCTCAGATGTTGTCGAAGGGAACCAGCAACCAGCACACCAGATAATTAAAACAGTAGTCTACTTTACGCACTTATTTTTTTCAAAAACTTAATTACCCTAGATCGCTTGTACGAGAAAATATTCTATTAACTAGTTTTAGCGAAACTGAATCAGTATATTCGGATTCCATGGGGAATAGTTTCATCACCAGTATTCTTGTAGTGAAGTTAAAATAGTTTGGGGTTATCCCCTGTCAAAATAGGACAAATTACATACATGTTCAATTTACACGAACCTTTTGTGATATCATATACTATCTACAGAATCCGTGCGAATGACAAAAAGTTGAGAAAGAAATGGAAGTGAAGTTGAATGTTTACGCATATCTGTCTTCAGAATCAAACAATGCAAGTGTTTAAATCGCAAATAAAAGAGTTTGATCCACTGAGGGTTGTTAGGTGAAAAAGAACTGGGTACCTTAATCATAACAGAAAATGTAAAACAAACCGATTAAAATATTCAATGCAAGGATACTTTGTTTGAATAAAAATAAAGGATGGAGAGACTGATACTTGGGAACCAATCTGCGAATGAATACCTTTCGTTAAAAAAGACGGAAATCGGTCGGATAGAAAAGCCTGACCGATTGACTGAAATTTACAACAAGGACATCCCTGTAAGAAATATACAGAAGGAAATCACGTATAGAAAAAGGAAGGCAAGAGGTATGTACATTCTGATACTTTATTACAAATCTGTGGATGAATACCTTCCGTTTAAAACAAAAATGAAGGAAATCGGCCGGGTAGTTTGGTCCGGACGACTGACTTTCGTTTTCATAGATTCTTTTAATATATACGATGAAATGTTTTGTCATATCATCATTAGGTAAACAGGCGAACACTAAGATTGATATGCCCGTTTTTAATATGAATTACACAACAAGACCAATGAAACATCGAGAGGGGCTTTGCCATAGATATGCACAACGCACAAAACAAAAGTCACGTGTGTACGGATCCGGTAAGAGTAGTTATGGTAAGTGGATGTTTTCATATCTAAAAGGGGTATTTGATTTCGATACGCCGTGAAAGATACAGGTACAGCCCGAAATCCACCTAGCGGTAGCATGGGTGGAACTACGAGATGGACCGTGTTGTCAAATGTTCAAATGTTTGTAAATCTATCGGACCAAACTGCGTGGTTATCAGTCCGTAGCTTACAAACTACTTAAACTAAGGTAAACTAACCTAAGGACAACACACACACACACACACACACACACACACACACACATGCCATAGGGAGGACTCGAACCTCCGACGGTGAGCAACCGCGCGCTCCGCAGCGAAGCGCCTTAGACCGCTCGGCTGCTCCAGCGCGGCACCATGTTGACAGCAATGGAAATGAAAATTCCATGGTGGAGGAATAACGTCATTTCTTAGCGTCGCTATTTTGCATATTTTCCTGAGAGGCTTACTTTGTGGTCTTCTGCTCCTGGTATCATGAATTCAAGTAAGTTCCTAATTTTACTTCTCTTGTGCTTTTCCTTCGTTCTTTCGTGCTCCTATTCTCATAGAGTTAAGATGAAACCTATAACTTCACAGGGTTTTAATAGTATGTAAAAAGCTGCATATCAATAAATTGCAATTACGATAAAATATTTAGCTTTTCGTTTTTTGTAAATATAATTGGTCTAATACCGACCACAGTTAGAACTAGTAATAACAACATGTAAATATGCACACGGTGCATAATCCATATCACTAAAACAGTTCATCTTTATTTGTAGAGCAGTGTGTCCGTATGTTTGTGTGTACCTGTTGCATAAAGATGTACAGTTTTGATCCAATCTTCTTCAAATTTTGTACATATAAGCTTCAATCCATGAGGGCGGTCGCCATAAGTGTAACAATAATGTACGATACATACTTCACGAGATATGACTTCATAAACAATGAAATGCGCAAAAACAGCTGCATTTAGCGACAATGCTGCTCATTTCCTTCTAAACACTTGACCGATTTCAACGAAATTTGGTATAAACATTCCTTACCGTGAGGTAACAATTTCTGCGGGGTTAAGAATCACATACGACACATGGTTCAGAAGATATGACGTCATAAACAATATGAATCGCAAAAAACTGCCACGTAATGTGGAGAGACTTTACAAATACGATATATGAGAATGAGAGTACTTAGCAACTTGCAACACACTTGGAACATAATTTCATACCATTATTAAACTTTTTCTCGCTGACAACCAAAGCAAAAGTATAAAAGGAAAAACGTTTCTCGCTTACTACTTTTCCGCTGTTTATGGAGTAAAACTACGGCATTCGCTAGGATATTACAGTTTATAATTTGTACACTTCAAATTTTAGCCACAGGAAATTTTACAGACAGTATACACACATATAGTTGAGTGTACCTTCTAAATCGAATCACAGTACGAATAACTTAGTTCTTGAGATATGAGCACATAAACAGTAACGCTCCGCTGTTCCTTAACTATAACTACGGCATTCGGTATGACGTTACAATTAATAATTTCTACACTAAAAATTGTAGCCGCGGGAAATTTTATAGACAGTATACACGCATATATTTGAGTGTACCTCCTAAATTGTATCATAGTACGAAACGTACCTCATGAGATATTAGCACATCGTCACGTTCATGGAAAACCGCCCCGTCACGCACGAAGTTTTAATATATTACTTCTCTACTACTAATTGTATCACCAAGAGATTTTTACAGACGTCCACCCCTTATAAAAATGAATAGATACCTGAAAAAGGCTGGAATAAATAAATAAATACCTGGGCAACGCCGGGTTTTCAGTTAGTACAATGATAAAAATGCGCGATATGTAGACATGACTCACAATCGTGGCGTAAAATAGTTAAAAACGTGCTCAGAATATCGACAGACAACATGAACAGGAAAAGGGTTTGAGGTGAACAGATACAGACCCGTTACTATGACACATTATCGCTTTCCGGAGCATGTATGGAAAGGAAGACCATAAAAAAATAAAAAATAAAAATAAAATAAATAAATAAATAAATAAAAATAAATAAATTCAAATGTCTGTAGAGCTTATGGGACTTAACTACGAGGTCATCAGTCCCTAAACTTACAAACTACTAATGAACTAGCTTATACTAAAGACGACACAAACATCCATGCCCGAGGGTGGGATTCGAATCCCCGGCCGCAGCGGCCGTGCAGACCGTGACTGGCACGCTCGGCCACTACGGCCGGTAGACCATAACCCCGCTATCGTCTAAGTACAGAACAGAAGGCTCTTTACGTGGAATTGCGGTCAAAGGTTAAGCTGCTCGTGTTGCTGCCTTGCTCATCAACTGGAAGAAGAATGCGCATTGTACGTAATACCTTAACGTGTTGCCGCGACTGCTAATGGTCGAACCGGCGAGATAATGAAGAGACAGAGAGGGATGGAGATAACTCCAAACTCGGTTGGCGGGGCCATGTTAACAGACTGGGTGCTCTCACCACCCTCACGACAAACCGGCGCGGAAGACAAGTCGCCTTCAGACCTGCCCTTTGTGCAAACTACGCTTGAACTTGGCATGTGGCCAAAGTGTAGCAACTAACCGAGATTCTACTTGAATAAAGCCCCCACACGAGAGTGCTTTTAGGAAATTCCACAAGCCTTTGTTAAATCTCGGAACGAACCGCAGACACCCCACAAAGCGCCATTGAGCAAAACAAGGCTTAACTGTGTTGTCAGTAGTAAGTCTGAAAATCCCGGAGTCCCACCACATCGAGGAACTTGTTAATGACGCTGAAAATATTTGTTCCGGCGTGTCAGGAAGAACAGACACCATACCTGGTACGCAGTAACTTATACATTTGCACATTTTAATGAGATGAAGGAAAAACGAGATAAACAAAGCAATGATGTGAGGTAACTCTTAAATGTTAAGCGAATGAAAACTATATTTTGAGAAATTTATTCGTTTAAAAATATTTGAAATTTCTACATAATTTTTATGTTGCATAAATTGATTGGAATACATTGTTTCAAATTCTGAAGTCAGCAGGGTAAAATACAGGGAAAGGAAATACAGGGAGGGAGCGAAGAATTATATTCAACCTATACAAAAACCAGACAGCAGTTATCAGAGTTGAAGGGCATGAAAGGGATGCAACGGTAGGCAAAGGAGTAAGACAGGGTTGTAGCCATTCTCCAATGTTATTCGAATTGTACATTGAGCAAGTTATAAAGGGAAGCAAGAGGAAATTTGGAAAAGGAATTAAAGTTTAGAGTGAAGAAATAAAAACTTTACATTTTGCCGATGACATTGTAATTCTGTCAGAGACAGCAAAGGACCTGGAAGAGCAGTTGAACGGAATGGACATTGTGCTGAAAGGTACAGATAAGATTAACATTAACAAGAGCAAAACAAGGGTAATGGAGTGCAGTCTAAGAAAATCAGGTGATGCTGAAGGAATTAGATTAGGTAACGAAACAGCAAAGGAGGTAGATGAGTTTTGTTACTTGGGCAGTAAAATAACAAATGATGGTCGCAGTACAGAGGATATAAAATGCAAAATGGCAATGGGTATAAAAGCGTTATTGAAAAAGAGAAACTTTTTAACATCGGATATTGATTTAAGCCTAAGCAAGTTCTTTCTGAAGGAATTTGTGTGGAGTTTTGCCTTGTATGGGAGTGAAATATGGACGATAAACAGTGCGGACAGGAAGAGGATCGAGGCTTTTGAAAGTGGTGCTACAGAAGAATGCTGAAGATTAGGTGGGTGGATCGCGTAACTAATGAGGAGGTACTGAAAAAAATGGGGAGAAAAGGAATTTGTGGCATACCTTGACTAAAAGCAAGGATCTATTGGTAGGACACATGTAACACTACATCGCAATCACAGTACAAACTAGCCATTTTCATCCTGATTCAATTCTAATAATTTGTAAGAGGCAGAATTTTTTACGTATTTGTCAAAATTCTTAGACATCAAGGAATTGTGAATTTAGCATTGAAGGAAAGTGTTTGGGGTAAAACCCGCAATGTCCGGACTGAAGACCACAACAACAACAGTCACCTCTTTGATGATGTTCAGTATAATATGTGTGTATTCTATTGACATGTTGTCTTCTGTTCAGTATAATGTATTTGTCAACGTTTATTTTATTTTTTATAACTGCTTTGTAAATGTATTTTTTACTAGTTGTATTTATTTAGGACGTCTTGTTTAATTATGTAAAATATTTCGCTTCGTGTGGGACTTCAAAGATCGATAGTTGCATAAAGCAGCTCCTCTCAGACCAAAGACTATGTTAGACTTGCTAGTGGTAGCGCAGGCAGTACAGCAGTATCTTCCGCCCCGTGACAATCGTTGGACGTACGTATCGCGGCTCTCGGAGTGATCAAGTTGATAATGAAACAGGATTATTTTAAAAGTGAAAAGTATTACAATTACAAGTGTTAAAAGTGAATTATATTAAATAAACAAGTAATTCGATCATTCTTCTCAATACAGGATTCGTGCGTGCAAAATCGGTTTCCGTCGTGTTATGCTGAACGGGTATAGCGTCGTCGCGGATGCTAACGGACGCGGATAAATATGCGGTACGCGAAAATAAATCAACGTACTGCTGTTAAGCTGCGGAAGGAGGAGCAAAGTGAATATTCAGTGTACAAGAGAAATTTTGGAAGCTGATGATTGTATTGGAGACAAACCATTGTCAATGGAATTGTAATGGACATCGCTGGACATTGAACTGAGATAAACATACCAGATGTATTGAGCAGCATTGACAATGCTTGTTTGAAGGACACTGAAAATGGTCACTATGAGATTGAAATCGATCAGTTGTTTACAAATAAAACATTAACGGCCAATGCTGCTCAATACATCTGGTGTGTTCATCATTGTGCGGTCGTTGAGCACCATCCTGGAAATGGAATCAAACCTCAAAAAAAGAACTAGGTAAGTATCAACTGTATATACATGACTATTTGCAATTAATGTTAAATGTAACTTTGCTTGGTCAACTGAATATTTTCAAATATAAAGATAAAGTTATGTAGCTTCACTTTTTGTAATGAGCAGTAACCACATTCTTAATCTAAGTAACAAAGCACATTAAATATAATAGAAAAATCAAGCCTAAACTTTGAGACAATTAATTCTGTAGAGGAGAGTGAGAGATAACTTGAATGCATTTTCATTAAAGAATAATTATTCTGACTGTGAATTCTGTTTAACTTAACTGCACTTGAACTTAGAATGGAATACGCCATCATTACAATACCCACTGATGATCAGTAAATGATATCTGATAAGATTTTGATAATCACTAATATTGCTCGAACATTATTTCAAAATAATAACGATTCAAATTTTGTTAATTGCATAACTTAAGGATTTGAGGCTCACTGGAAACTGTGTTCAACAATTTTTGCCACGGCCAAAATCTTATCAGAACCAATCATTTTTCTAAATTAACGAATGCAAATATTTTCAAAGCTTAAATTGTGTAAAACTTACAATTTTACCCAAAGAAATGCTATTTATAAAATATTGAGATTAGTGGTTCGTTTGCACCCATCTACAAACCGCGTCGCTTTGATTTCATAGAAAGTCATCATTCAAAATTATTGCCATCATATGCGTGCAAATTACAAAAATGCACATTGCACATATCTACATCTACATCCATACTCCGCAAGCCACCCGACAGTGTGTGGCGGAGGGTACCTTGAGTACCACTATCGGTTCTCTCACCTATTCAAGTCAAGTATTGTTCTCGGAAAGAAAGATTGTCGGTATGCCTCTGTGTGGACTCTAATCTCTCTGAATTTATCTTCATGATCTCTTCGCGAGATATACGTAGGAGCAAGCAATATACTACTAGACTCCTCGGTAAAGGTATGTTCTCGAAACTTTGACAAAAGTCCGTACCGAGCGACAGAGAGCCTCTTCTGCAGAGTCTTCCACTGGAGTTTATCGATCATCTCCGTAACGCTTTCAACATTACCAAATGATAGTGTAACGAAGCTCGCTGCTCTCCGTTGGATCTTCTCTACTTCCTCTTATCAACCCCACCTGGTATGGATCCCACACCGGTGAGCAGTTTTGAAGCTGTGGGCGAACAAGTGTACTACAATCTACTTCCTTTGTTTTCGGACTGCATTTCCTTAGTATTCTTCCAATGAATCTAAGTCTGGCATCTGCTTTACCGACGATTGATTTTATATGGTCGTTCCATTTTAAATCACTCCTAATGCCTAGTCCCAGATAATTTATAGAATTAACTGCTTCCAGTTGCTGACCTGCTATAGTATAGCTAAATGATACAGGATCTTTCTTTCTATGTATTGGCAGCACATTACACTTGTCTACATTGAGATTAAATTGCCTTTCCCTGCACCATGCGTCAATTCGATGCAGATCCTCCTGCATTACAATATAATTTTCCATAGTTACAACCTCTCTATATACTACAGCATGATCCACAAAAAGCCTCAGTGAACTTCCGATGTTATCCGCAAGGTCATTTATATATATCGTGAACAACAAAGGACTCACGACACTCCCCTGTGGCACCTCTGACATCACTTTGGAAGACTTCTCTCCATTGAGAATGACATGCTTCATTCTGTTATCTAGGAACTCCACATTCCAATCACACAATTGGTGCCGGCCGCGGTGGCCGAGGGGACTAAGGCGCTCCAGTCACGGTCTGCACGGCCACTGCGGTCGGGGGTTCGAATCCCCCCTCGGGCATGGCTATTTGTGCCGTCCTAGTTCGTAAGTAGTTCATAAGTAGTTTGTAAGTTTAGGGACTGATGACCCCGTAGTTAAGTCCCATAGACTATACAAACATTTCAACATTTTTGAACACAATTGGTCTGATAGGCCATATGCTCTGTGGGGAAATGTATCAAACGCCTTGCGGAAGTCAAGAAACATAGCATCTACCTGAGAACCCGTGTCTATGTCCCTCTGAGTCTCATAGCGCGAGCTAGGTTTCACACTATCGCCTTTTTCGAAACCCATGCTGATTCCTACAGAGCAGATTACTAGTCTCCAGAAATGTCATTATACTCAAACATAATGCATGTTCCAAAATTCTACAACTGACCGACGTTAGAGATATAGGTCTACAGTTCTGTACATCTCTTCGACGTCCCTTCTTAAAAACGGGGATGACCTGCGCCATTTTCCAATCTTTCGGAACTCTACGCTCTTCTAGAGACCTATGGTACACCACTGTAAGAAGGGTGTGTGCACGTCTCCGAAAGGAGATTGTAAGGAAGGTGATGGTGAGTGAACGTCAGTGTCACGCCAGGTGATACTGGGCGTCTGCTAACACTGAATCACAGGTTTTATATTAATCATTGCAAGTCTCGATTTTTCCTTAATTTATGGGCAATGCATTTCGGAAAGTAATTCCCACTACGAATAGCATTTCTCGTTTACTATTGCATCCTGAGTGCAATGTTTACAATCGCCGACCTGTTTCATTATTTGGTGATGTTAGTATAATATCAATAATAGTTTGTATCTGCCGACATATCTTCCCTATAAATACAGGCGAATTTCTTTAAACTCTTTAATTACGTCTATTCTGCCTGTGGTTTACATTCAAAATAAGAAATGGTTCTTTCCGAGTTTTACAAAAGAGACACTTTATTTTCCCCATATTAAAGCAGAAGAGGTTATGTGATACAGAGCAAAGCCTGCCTTCCACTTTTAATTGGTACCTGTTAGCAAAAAGAGACAATGTCGGCTGCAGCTACGGTCAGCCTATACAAATGTTCAAATGGTTTGTTAAGCTTATGGGACTTAACTGCGGCCGCGGTGGAGTACCCGAGCGGTCTAAGGAATCGCGCTGCGGAGCGCGCGGTTACTCGCCGTCGGAGGTTCGAGTCCCCCCTGGGGCATGGGGGTGTGTGTTTGTCCTTAGTTTAGTTTACCTTAATTTAGGTAGTTTCTAAGGTACGGACTCATGACCACGCCGTTTGGTCCGATAGATTTACAAACATTTGAACATTTGATCTTAACTACGGGGTCATCAGTCCCTAAATTTACTACTTATAAACTAACTTATACTACAGACAACACAAACATCCGTGCCCGAGGGAGGATTCGAACTTCCGACGCAGGAGGCCACTCGATCCGCAACGTGGCGCTCCAAACTGCTCGGTTATTCCTACGCGGCCCAGCCTATACAATCTAATATTGTGTACCTTCCTAAGTACGTTACTTGTACACCTATAACGCCATTGCCGAATTTTGATAATTTTTTGGTAATAATATTTCAGTTTTTGCTATGTTAGATACTAAATTTCTTTCGTGTTACAATCGATTCCACTATTGTATGGTATGTGATGTCTGTACTTCATGTGCTTTGTATGTTTTATGAATATCTATATCATGTTTATTTTTGCATAATATTTTTGTAATTTTAATTGTTTCGGTAATGTCAATTTTATTTTTGTATCGTTTTATGTATGTCAATACCATGTAAATTTGTAATATCTCACGACCAGCATGATATCTAAAAGGTTTAGTTATTTTAATGTGAACGGAATTCCGTTGTAAATGAAAAGGTGGTGTTGGCGCGCAGCTAACGGAGACAGAGTAGTCAGTCGCAGGTTGGCATTCACAGCAGTCAGTCTGTGGTGGGAGCTCACAGCAGTAGTGAACCTGAGGGCACAGCAGCAAGACGTAGTGGCAGACTTGTGCTACTGCATTCTGCCCAAATATTTGTTTCACTTGAGGCAGAAGACCAATCTACGTACAATGGCCTCGGTGAACGTGCAGATGCAATTGTAAAACGTCTACTGTCTGCTTATGGAGCAAAATGGAAGCTACTGGAAACCGCTGTTACAATTTCGGCTCACAAACTGTATAAAGATGAAATCTGAACTGTATACGCTGCGCCGCCACCTCGCCACTACTCCGCATTATTATCAGGTCACAATATTTATTGTTACTGTTTATAAACTAGTGTTTGTGTTTTGAATGTTTTTTTCAATAGAGGTTACATTTCTGTTAAAAGTGGTGTGTAGTAACCCTAATTTATACCAAGTCACATAACCTAATAGGGATCCTCTCCTTTAAAGAATTATTAACCGAGTCATCTTATGGTTTTTTTTCTAAATAGCAATCAATTTTTATAAAGTAAATTTTTTGGAGAATCTTCTTAGTAGAATATACAGTGCTGCAACTATACATTTTATTGCTCTTGCACAATAGTATTGGTGAGAATAAGTTACCGTTTTGCCACATAACTAATTTTAATCAGTTCATATAATTGAAGTAGATCAGACAAACAAAATTCTATTTGTGGTATCAATCAAAATTTATAGTGTTCCTACAATTTGTCAGTACAGTTTGAGTGACCCCATTCTAGATTCCAGGCTAGCATATTTAATTGATGAATCTATTCAGCAAAGTGTTACTTAAATAATAGTTAACTGTAACAGAATCATTAATTTCATGGTAGGGAGAAAGATTTCATTATTTTCAACAAAGTGATACATACTAGTCAGTGTTCTTTTACTAGATTTTTTGAATAGAGGTCACAATCATAACCAATTTCTTACTTATTTACAAAAGAACATTAAGAACAGCACTGACCATAACATCAGTAGATTTTTTTATAATTTTTAACACTAATTATAAGCCTTTAGTAACTTTGTTTCTGAGTGCTACTTGCACTGCAATACTGCATTCCACGCTATCTTCTATAGTAACAGGAAGTAACTGATGAGGTGAGTCATACCGTTACAATAATTTAAATAATTACTGCTTTCATTTAAAGCTTTATTTTTTTGTGATTGGTATTTTTATTTATCTCTTATGAAACTAGTGACGAAGTTTCTTCTACCCTTTACTTATTATGCACCAAGCTTCTAAATTTAACAGCATTCTTAATTTATCACTGCTTGGTATTCTTATGCCTCACTAGGTTGGCAACCGTGTATCAGTTTTTATTCATGAAACATTTTGTTAATAATTTTAATTAGTCCAACAATAGTATTGCAAGACTACCTAAGTTAAATTTTTGGTTCATAGTAATCAGATTTATGTTACTGCTATAAGCTACACCTATTTCAAACATTGTTATCGCTTTCTTTGATTTATATCGTGTTTGGATAAATCTTTGGGGAGTTTCGGTCCAAGTATTGTCCTTAGGCTAGCACGGGTGCCACACTTAGTGGCCCATGACTGTTCGATTAGTCGCGGTTGTGTCACACACCGTGTCTGATTATGAAATTTGCTATAAAATGCTATTGTCAAGCTTTATTACTTTCGTCACCATTTATGTAATATATAAACATGAACGTTTGTTTGTATGTTTTTTCGTATTTCATGTGCGGCTATACTGTTCATTCGGTTGCGATGAAACAGTGTGAGAATACACTTTTTTACTCGCAAAACAGGGCACTTTTATATCGTTGATATTTTACTTGCCATCAAATATGAATAATTTTTTTTTTCCAATCGACGATTTCAGTTTGTTTCCCTTTACGCGACATAGTATCCATTGATGTGTTCGCTTTAAGAAATAACTATCACTAAATTCACTATGATATACGTTGTCACTCGGTCACTACAAAGCGCTAACTGAAGACAACGGAAATTTGGCATTGCACCTCTGGTGGGCAGTGGGCCGTTTTGCCACCCAGAAAGCACTTGACAGACCGCAGATAAGACACAGTCACGTAAACGGATCATGCGCAAGTCCCTCAGGTACAGCTACGTTCGCTGTGGCCAGGGAATGAGAACAACAATTTCCGCTCTACCTGGGTCCTGCAAGGATTCCAAGAACGTCCACAGGATTTACATTTTTAACTAACATTTCGACGTACTGGACAGACACGTCGCTCTTTATCCGCATATAATACGCGGATACCCGCGTCGTTCACAATGTTATCCTCAAAGCAAGAAATACTGCGAATATCCGCGGATACCCGCAGCAGCGTCGACCTCCAGCGATCGCCCTCGTACACGTTCCAAATTCGCTTCTTGGCAGAAGCGTTCAGTTTCCAGTGTATTGCATTGGCCGTAACGTCCACGAAAGGCATATCCGCTTACCGTCCGTTACCGTAATATTCCAATACCATCGTCGAGTCGTACAACAGGAATGGCCCTCCGCAAACAATGTTGACATGAGTGGCACCGCGTGTAATGTACTTTGGTATCTGTCGGTTCGCAGTTCCGCCTCTGTAATTTGTTAACAAGCACGACACGACGGACCGGCACGGCGTGCGGTGTTTACACAGAATCGCATCAGCAGTCGTAGTCATCTGGTAAACAGTTCGTTTGCGGACCTGTGTTTACCCAGGCTTCTCTGATTCTGACGTCGCGCACTTTCAACAGTTTGCGTTTACACCATTAATTGTGATATATCACGTGTAGTGTTGTACCCCGTGGCCCGGTAATATTATCGCCTGAACACAATAGCGCTGCGATCACAGATGTGTTAGTTATCTCGTGCTGTCTTCGGTTCAGTCTGCTGTAAACGTTTGATGACCGATACAAGCGAATGATAGCCAACGCGGGGGAACTGACTGTTTATGCGAATTCTCTTGTGCTGGCTTCCACTGCCTCGTGCAAAGGGACATTCAGACAAAACTTCGTCTATGATTCAAGATATCGAAACGAGTGTTTTTGCACTGTTAACGCTATTCCGCCTTTTATCAAGTGATGTATAAACACAATTAGCAAATTATTACTTTTTTGAATGGAACAATTACTTCTTTCAATTGCGCTACAAAGCTTTGAAAATACTATGTCAGCCAAAATGGGCAAGACAGATAATCATTGAGCTCTAAGGTAATTTGGAGGCAGTGCTCAGTATTACTAAATTGTGACGCAGGGCGCCATATTGGTAAACCTACAGGGTGACAATTTTTGAACTTAATAAAATAAAATCATATCTCCTTAACGGTTTGCGGTTAAATGTTCTAACTGCACAGGTTCCCGCGGAATGCGACGTTAAATTGGTATGCGTTGGTTGATGTGACTGTGCTTTGGTGTAGCGACGAAGCGCATTCCATTTTGATGGATTCGTCAACTAGCAAAATTTGCACATTTGAAGGGGGAGCGGAGAATCCGCATTTCGCGATCTGGAAGCACAGTCTACCAAATACAGTCGCGACCTGTGTTGCCAGATGGCAGAGAGAGAAAATACCTACAGTCACACAAAAATGTACCTACGTTTTCCCTACTTTCTCCCTACCACATCATTAACGCCCCTACATCAGGGTCGCAAACAGTATTTGGGTCTGGCATGGGCTGAATCCAAAATTCATCGAACAAGGGTACATCAAGAACCTGTTAACCATAGAGAGGAACAGCATTAATTATTTTCCTCAAATATGCCGATAATTCCGAGTGCACTGTTACACGGGGATAACTAATTTATTGAACACACACGGATACATCGAGACACTATCAAGCATGGCGTAGGAACAGCAGTAATAATTTAGTTCACAGTCAGTACAAAAAAGGAAGTCCGTCACTCTACATGATTCGATTTTCAAAGAGTAATGCTATGTTGATAACGAATATCTAGCGCTTTGTTCATTATAACGTTGGCAGTCGCAAATGTTATAGCGTTTTCCTGTCAGGATCTTCTCATTTACAAGTACTAACTAGTATATCGTCCTGACGTAAATAAATGTCTAGTCAAGGTAATAAAACGTCTTTCGTTCATGGAAACAATGAATTTTCCTTATGCTGACATATTCTAACACTATTTCCAAACCGACTCTCCATTGCACGGATATGTATTGAAATCATCAAATTTCGCATCAGTTTTAATGTGTCCGAAACTACGTTTTCAAATTAATATTGTTTACTATGTACAGAAAACAACTATGCCATCTAAAATATCGTTGGCTACTTCAAACTTTGGCACAATTCGTCAGCTTCATTCCCGAATGCTGACAATTGTTCTGTTGCCAACATTACCCGCTAGGCCTGTGTCGGAGATTGTAAAATTTTACCAAAGTACCTACGCGTTGGGGACTTTTGGATGAAAATTCCCTAGTGATTTTAATGCTTTAAAGTACCTACGTGTAGGGAAAATTCCCTACGTCTGGCAACACTGGTCGCGACGCTCATTATTGTGAAAGTTGTTACCAACTGATAGCAGCAACGACACTAGCTCTCATAGTGGTGGGCAACCCACCGAAGCAGTGATGTTCGTTTATAATTATATTTGTAAGTAATTAACGAAATAGCTAGTATCACACTGCAAGACTAACGCAGGAGCTGTTACGAACGTTTCACTGGGAACGCTTGGAACATCCAGCGTACAGCCCTGACTGATTTTTGATTTTCATCTGTTTGGGCCCGTAAAAAAAAAAAAAAAATCATTAGGGTGGCCGTAATTTTGATACAGATGCAGCCGTAATATGTGAGGTTACTCGTTAGCTGCGACAGCAACCATAGGATTTCTTTGTTCCTGGCTTTCAAGGACTTGTAAAAAGATGGGATAAGTGACTGAAGTACAGGTTGAATATGTGGAGAAGTAAAATAAACGCCAAAAAGTTACTTTGATTATATTTGCCTCAATTCCGTTTTGCGACTTATTTCTTGACTCGCCCTTGTATAAAGAACACTTCATAAGATAAATCCCAATACCTCTAGTGATGTGCGTCCTCGGAGTCAATCGCGACGGCACTATTCCATGAAATATTTTCGGTTTACAAGCCGCGTCATGTCGGACAAAATCCTCGAACTTTCGATGGCAAGCTCCGCCATCGTTATCAGGAGTAAAATCACTGACTGCCGGTGTTGGCAAGGCGTCCGACATGACGCGGCTTGTAAACCGAGAATATTTTATGGACCTCGAGTGATCTTTATATGTTTAATAAAGTGTGTGCACGCCCGTGTTTTGTAACTCATTTACATTTTTATTTTTTATTTTTCGATATCGTTTGATAATACCACCCAGCATAGCTGCCTCTTTCTATCCCGTTGTCAGTATTGGGTGCTTATATGCTTATTAAGAATTTAAAATTTTGAAATTATTTGACCTAGTTACTTTCACAGTGGCGTTCCGATTCTTAACTTGTGTCCTCTGTGCATTGTCTTTATTACATTAATGTTCCCATCTTCTATACCTATTTCCTTCATTTATTCCCAGAGTCTGGCCCTGTTAACTGAGTAAAATGCCTTTTCTATGTCTATAGAAACCATTGTCACTCTTTTGTTGTACTCCCAACTTTTTTCCATCAGCTGATGGATAGAAAGTATCAGGTCGATCGTGCTTCTTCCTTTTCTAAACGAATATTGGTCCTCACTCAGCTCGTTTTCTATCTTTTCATTTATTCTATTTAATAAAATTCTTTCAATAATCTTGGCTGTATGAATCATCAGGTTAACAACAATAAAAGTGGGCCGTTTGTGGTCGTCTTTACTCACCTCGAAATTCTATTTCAAATAAGGCCTTAATCAATCGTCTGAGACGACAACTGAGTAAACGGATTTAGAGATAAGAAAATTTTCTATCATATTCCTCTTTTTGTCCCACTTTAGGTTATGGTATATCTCGCATCGTTTCAGAGATATTTGCAAAAATAACGGCGATTTTACGATGTGTCTGTCCGTAACGTGTTCCCACTTTTTAAGTAGAACGGTTCAACTGATCAGCACCAAATTTTACAGACATAATTGTTGGCCGCCAGAGACCAGAAACTCCTATTTTCTAATATTTCGGACAAAAAATACGTCAGTAACACTGAAAAAAAAAGCCGTTTTTAATGTAATTGTAATTTCATCTGACACGAAAACTGAATAACCGCATTTGTAGAGGAGAAAATTCTCTAAACGTTTCGTATGTTATGTTTTTCACGTAACTCTTGTTGTTACAGAGATATTTCCAAAAATAATGGCGATTTGACACCGCCTCTAGATTTTACGTAAGCCAGGCGTTTGCAACTGTCACGTGACATTCCTCGCCCAGAACTCTCTCTGACCTACGCCATCTTACTTCCTGTATTTCATGATTTTCTTATTACAACTTACGCGTTGTCATTTCAGAGCAATGGCACACTGAAGAATTAACAAAAACACGTCGTTCTTCGTACGATACATGATAATTTAGGGTCTAAAATGCCAAATTAGCATCAGTTAACAACATCCATCAATAGTAAGTTTTGTGTCCCAGCCTCGTCGCCGCTTTTGTGTCTCATTTCCGTCGTAGGTGTCGGTGGCCGAGTGGAATGAGACCGACACAGGAATGAAGATAGCACGCTGGTGCAGGTACGGAGGGGAGCAGCCAGAAACCAGAAACACTAGAGTAAATTAGAACGAGATATATATTGCACAGAATTTATACAATACTTAACTTTTACATAGCTCAGTACTGCAGAATACATAGTTGAGCTAGAGGCCTGCCTAGTGCCTATCCGATAGCCAAGTCTTAAGTGGTGCCTATCTGATTCCGAAATGCTAACTGGTTCCTATCTCAGTCCCAAGTGAACGATGTCGTTCAGTGGTGGCCGCGAGCGGAGTAGTAGCAGAGGGCGCTCGTGGCTGACGTAAGAACGCCGCGCCGTGCGTGCATGGCGGCGCGCAGCGAAAGTAGGTGACGCGCACTTTGGACTTGTGCGACACCACAGTAAGAAAAATAAGGAACAGTCTTAATGTAGTGGGCAGCACGTTGTCAGTGGTTCGAAACCCGCCACTACCAATATATTTTTTTTTTATTTATTTATTTTGGAAGGGTTTCGGGCACTCTTATTAATTAAATAGAGCTACGTTCTGCATATGTAAGAATGATCGCGTCTAAAACGCTTGTTTGTTATATTTCGTGAACATGTCGTGAAACACGTAACAACGAATTGAACGATGGTCATCTGAAGCGTAAGCATGTAAACTGGGAGGATACTGTAATAATGACTATTCTGCACAACGTGCTGATACTGGTAGTTTCATAAATAAGGAAAGTCCTAGACTTCTGTGGCAATTGTCGTTCCTTAATGAAACGGAAGGGAAATGTATACATTGCAACAAATTACCTTGTTTATTTTTTCTAAGCAATTATTCACAATTTATGGAATATATTGAAAGTTATTAATTAGATTCAATGCATCTACTAAAATGTTTGCTATGGACACTTTTAACGTAGACTGTATTACCTTTTCTGTAGTTCGGATATGACTTCATTCATGTTACTTTGTTCTGCGCTAAAATAAAGAGCAATATTCTGTTTCAAACCGTGATTGCGTTTTCTTTTGCAGCTAAAATAACGAACTGAATAACTGTGGTAATACTAAATTCCACATAAATCTAGTGCTCAATCTATATACAATGTTACTACTAGCATTACATTTACAACAGTCATTGTAAAAGTGTCTCCCCAGTTTATGTACATGGGATAAAGAAGTCTATGTGTACAATCCGTTGGTATGTGTTGAATGGCATGTTAACGAAACAGAACAAATTCACTTTTTAGAGAAAGCGCTGTTACCTTTGAACAATTCGGAATCTTGCAGAATAAAGTTCTGTTCAGTTAACAAGAATGTGCGAAAACATTTTAGAAAACAAGACGGGAAAAATTGTCAGCAGTAGTTTTTGTGTCCCAACTTCGTCGCCGCTTTTGTGTCGCAGCCTCGTCGTAGGTGTCGGTGGCCGAGTGGAACGAGACCGACATAGGAATAAAGACAGCACGCTGGTGCAGGTACGGAGGGGAGCAGCCAGAAACTATAAACACTCGAGTAAATTAGAAAGAGATATATGTTGCACAGAATGTAACAATACTTAACTTCTACATAGTACTGCAGAATGTTGATACATAGTTGTTAGAGGCCGGCCTAGTGCCTGTACGATAGCAAAGTCTTCACTGGTGCCTATCTGATTACGAAGGTCCTAACTGGTTGCTATCTCAGTCTCAAGTGACTGGTGTCTTTCCGTGGTGGCCACGAGCGGGGTTGCAGCAGAGGGCGCTCGTGGCTGTCGTCGTGAGAACGCCGCGTCGTGCGTGCATGGCAGCGCGCGGCGAAAGTAGGTGGCGCGCAATTTGTACTTGTGCGACACCACAGTAGTTATTATATTTTTCTTTCTTTTTATATTTTTTTGTCTTCAGGAAGATCGATGCTTTGCCGTCGTTTGTTCATGTTCGTTCGGGTTGTTCGTTGAGAATTGTACTCAGTTTTTTTATTACAGAAGGCGTTGAATCCTCATTTTTCTCCTTTTTCATTGGTTCTTCGGTTTGATCGGTATTTTGTGGACGTTGGTTTGTTTGGTTCTATTTTGATCCATTCGTTGTTCACTCAGTTTTTTCTTTACAGAGGGCGCCACCGCGTTCTACCAAGTTTCGAACCACAGTCTAACATGATCGTATACCACAAACTAATTCGTCGCCCATTACGCTACGGCAGACAGCTGTGAGAGTACCATGGATGGCAGCTGTTCACTGCTAACATGGCATTTTTAGACATTAGATCATAACTCATTGTCCTAATAACGACGTGTTTTGATAATTTTCAGTGCGCAAATACTTTGAAATGGCAACGCTTGAGCTATAGTAAGAAAAGCATATACAGAAAGCAAGATGGCATATGCAAAAGAGCGTTTCGTACGAGGTATGTCATGTGACTGATTTCCGAACGCCAAAAGTACGCTACGTTCCTTCCAGGCTATACTCATTCGTAAGTAGTTATGGCAAAGAAAATAAACTTTGAAAAAACTACCAAGTCAGGACAGGTGATAACATTTTAACGGAAAAATATAATGAAAATGTGGGAGAAATATTAAAATAATATTTTAAATAGAAAAAATGTTAAAAAGGAGTATGTTTGTCAAAGGTAAAGTCAAACATTAAATAATTTTGGCTATTTGTTAAAATACGGTCAGAAAGAGTATTACCCGTTTGGTGCATAGATGTTATCACAATAGTGGAGTCGTGATCGTATCGCCCATATTTTTTTATTATTTACACTTTTATTATTTTTGTCCGTATTTTTGTGTCCCGACTTCGTCGCCGCTTTTGTGTCCCAGCCTTGTCGTAGGTGTCGGTGGCCGAGTGGAATGTGACCGACACAGGAATAAAGAGAGCACGCTGGTGCAGGTACGGAGGGGAGCAGCCAGAAACTATAAACACTAGAGTAAATTAGAAAGAGATATATATTGCACAGAATGTAACAATACTTAACTTTTACATAGTACTGCAGAATGTTGATACATAGTTGTTAGAGGCCTGCCTAGTGCCTGTACAATAGCAAAGTCTTCACTGGTGCCTATCTGATTACGAAGGTCCTAACTCGTTGCTATCTCAGTCCGAAGTGACCGGTCCTTCAGTGGTGGCCACGAGCGGCGTTGTCGCAGAGGGCGCTCGTGGCTGTCGTCGTGAGAACGCCGCGCCGTGCGTGCATGGCGGCGCGCGGCGAAAGTAGGTGGCGCGCACTTTGTACTTGTGCGACACCACACGTATGTTTGCGAATAATCATAAAACTACAAGCAAATCTAAAGTGGGCTGTAAAATTCATATTGCGCGCCGTTTGAGATATATTTTCTATACTAAAGAAGATATGACACTGTCTGTGTGTCTGCCTGTGACGCGTTACCGCGTTTTAGGTCGTGACTTTCAACCGATCGGCACCAAATTTTTCATAGACGTGTTGTCTGGCCGCCAGCGAGCAGAACCTCCCTCTATGGCACAACTGGCCGCCGCTAGAGCGTGGCACTGTGCTCTGTCTCCGCTATCAGGGGTCGGACTGAAAAGTAAATTTCAAGTGAAAGATTATCGGAATTTTATATGCAGTAACTTTTGTTTGGAATTTTTTCGATATTTTCATTGTGAAAGTTGGTTCATTAGCTGAAAGATGCAATTCTTCATAAGGCTCTACCGTCATAATAATTTGCTATAAATCATGTAAGGGGGGTAGGACGTCAAACGGGCCAAGGTGGAGCAGGTCAGGCACGACAGGATATTTCAACTTCTACTGTCTATACTTTTGCAAATAAATTCATAAAACTTTGTCAGCATGATCAGCAAGGATTCAGGATTTACACTCATAGCAGGGGAAGTAAACACAAGAAAATATTTTTTTCCAAATGGGTGTTTGGCAGCAATCAGTCGTGACGTTTGTAAAAACTGCTTTATTTTGTAGATCTAGATTTCGGCAAGTGACTTGCACCGATAATGGCAAATCACTTGCCGAAATCTAGATCTGCAAAATAAAGCAGTTTCTTACAAAAACTGTGACTAATTGCTGCAAAACACCCTTTTCGATGTCATAAATACAGTAGTGGGCGAAAAAAAAAAAAAAAAAAAATTAAGGCGATAAGATGAAAGTAATTTTTATTTACATGTCAAATTGGCAAATTTCATCTTTTTTTTCACTTATTATTGGCTGCATTTGCTGCAATAGATACACTGTTCTTCATAAGTAAGAAAGATTCTTTGATGAATTTTGCACAGTATACAAACCATTCTTAGAGGTGTAAAAAAACTCTAGAATTTTTCAAAATTATTGAAAAACCGGGGAAAAAATAAAGTTTGTTCACTAAAAAATATAAAATTTAAATTCTAACAGCTAATTCATTTTCGCATAAATTAAATAAATTCTACAGTTTCGTACACTTGTAAGTATGGTGTGTATGCTGTGTAAAACTCATCGAAGAATCACTCTTACTTATGAAGAAAAGTATACCTATAGCAACAAACGCAGTGAAAAATCGATAAAATTTCTCATGTGAATAAAAATTATTTTCTTATGTTTCAGAATTTTCACTGCTATAAGTTCGAATCCTCAATCCTTCCTTGTTAAGCTGACAAAGTCTTATGAATTGATTTGCAAAATTTAAATGTCTTGTGCCTCTCCTGCTTCAAGTCCACTTGACGTCCTAAACAACTTTATGAAGATCCAAAGAATGGTTTGAAGTTGATATTTCATCTAGTGATGAAAGTATAACTTTTTATTAATAAATAGAAAATGTATGAGAAATAACAAAAATTATTATGTACAACTAAGGAAAAGTATAATTAAAAACAAGAACGAAGAAAATAAAAGAGAAAGTCACTGAACTAAATAATACGAATATGTAACAAGAAGAAAATGGGGTGGAGGAAGGTCATCTTTAAAATTACACAAAAGAATTTAAATATTAGCTAGGTTACAAAGACGCAAATATAAAATGTCTCTCACAATAAAGGTAAACTAAATAAAAATATTACGAAAGTTCAAAGTAAAATTTGACTATATAAGCTATAAAAATAAAAATCGCATAGACTGTTTCACGGTCAACTCTTGCAAATATTTCGTACAACAATAAACAGTAATGAGTATAAAATTAGAAATAAAATATTATATATTATAACCAGCTGAAAAATGCTCCTGCCGGAGCACAGAAAAGGCGAATATGTTCTCTGACACAAAAGTGTGGAATCAGTTGCCTCAATCCTCATTCCGATTTAGTCACCAAAGATTTTGGCATGCGAACATATTCACGCACTTTTAGCGCATAACTTTGTAAATACTTTTGCCCAGTTAAGCTGTCATAGCAATGTCGTCTCACTGTCAGTTTGTTTGCTGTCCCTCCTACTGCCGCTTTCTGTATGTGTCAAACTTTCAATTCTTCATCCCTTTCCCTCGCGATTCTTCACCGCTGTCTGTTTCTGCCACTTTCATCGTCTCTCTGCCCCACTGACATTGTCCCATTCACTTCCTGTCCTGTTGCCAGTATCCTTTCTTACTAAGAGTCGGCTATCATTGTCTTACACATATGTCTATGGGGATGGTTTGCTTGGGGTTTGACCTGTAGACCGGAAAACGTGAGCACGCGGGTACTGGGGATGGGAAAAACTGGACAAATTGTTTCATACTATAGTATTGGAGAGCCGCACGCTCATGATTTATGTATGGTCTCCATTCGTCTCAGTTTCCTACTGTTTACTATTTGCTCCAATTGCTACTATTTGCATATGTCTTAGTTTGTTGTTGCCACTGTCCCTAACTTCCGACATCTCGTTTCGCTTCCCACTGCTGTTGTCATGCATATGCCTTTCTCCTGAACTGACACTTTCTCTGTTCCATCATACATGGCTCTCTCTGCCTGTTTCACTGTCTCTGTCCTACTCAAATTCAGCCGAAAAAAGACGAATATGTTCGCACGCAAAAATTTTTGGTGAGGAAGTCGGAATGAGGATTAAGGCAGCTGGTTCCACACTTTTGTGTCAGAGAACATTTTGCCTTTTCTGTGCTCCGGTAGAAACATATTTCAGCTGGTTTCCGTCTTTTTCCTCTTACATCAGAGTGTACTGCTTATATTACATGAAATCAATGGTGAGTAAAATTTGGATAGTATTTTATATACTTTGATACATTTGTACAAACGTCAGACCTAATTGACTATGTAGTATTTTACTTTCTAAAAAGAGCTTCAAATTCAGTTGATTGCTAAACACGTTTAACTATTTCAAGGAACATTGTTAAACACTATCAATATTGTTCCATATATCATTGTGCTCTGAAATTGAAATAAATTTTCAGATATCTACATTTCATACGAAGCTATGTGTAACCTACAATCAACCATATGAGAAGTCTACGCAATGTGTTTTTACATCTGCAAACTCCTTAAAATATGTTGCAATAGTTCACTAAACCGGATGCTGCATCTTTCAGTTCAATACGCACTTTTTCTAGCAATATATCGCGGTTTTTCGGCCGTATCTTGCTAATGGACTAAGATTTACGAAAAATGAAAAATGTCGTTTGTAGATAAATGTCTACAGGGTGTACTGTAAATATTTGTACAATTTTCTATGGTTACTTATTTAGATATTTTCGATTAACGGTGCTAAAACTGCTAAAATCGGTTTTTGAGATTTTGTGCAAAACTATAAGTTTCAACCTCCTGATCTCGGTAACGGATAAAGATATCGAAAAATTTAAAAACGGCCTCGAGAATATCATCATAAAAACATATGGTAAAATTTCGAAGATTTGCAATGAATAAAAAGTATCGAAGTACCATCCCCACAGTTCGTTTTTTTGGTACCCAAAAATCATGATTTTTATTTATTTTTATTTTTTTAGATTTTCTCAGGAATCCCAATGAATGAATGGCGCTTTTGTAATCCGTTTAAAGCCCACCGTAGACTACACGTAATGTACAAAAGCCAACTGATTTTCTTAACCTGGATGGGCTCCAGGACGATTTTCTGCATGATAGCTGTAGTGTACCCATTCTTCTAATATGTATACAAATGACCACTAGGCCAAGATCTAACCGGAACACTTACCCCTTCAGTCTGAGATGAATAGAACCTGAGATATGGGTCGCTAAAGAATCACAAATTCGCACGCGCCGTTTATATATAAATGAATTGCTGTTCGTTAGGCTCGCTAAAACTCGAGAACGGCTGAACCAATTTGACTAATTTGAGTCTTGAAATATTCGTGTAATTCCAGGGAAGGTTTAAAAAGTTGTCCGGAAAAGAGGAAAATCGGGAAAAACTGAAATAGTTCTTTCCAGTGAGCTATCAATAGTGTTCGTCCAGTTGCGATAACAATTTGTACATTTCATGTTGAAAGCAAGAGGAAGGTTCGCATCAAATAAAAATTTGGAAAAGTTGTCCGGAAAGTGGGAAAATTTAGAAAAACCGAAAGCGATTTTTTTCTATGAATAAAAATCAATTGCCACATGGTTGTAAGAGCATCACTTGAGTACGGCTCGACAGAACGAGGTTTGTATGAAATAATTTATTTTGGAAAATCTATCGGAAAATTGGAAAAATTGATAAAAACTGAAAGTGTTTTTCAATGTGTTTTTGATTGAATTCATCACTACAACTGACTATTCGCACGACGGAGAGGGGTAATTCTTTTTCTTGGAAAAGATTTCACTAAAAAAAATTGACAGTTAAAATGGAAAGTCTCAAAATTCGAACCAAGTTTCTTTTTCAGTGTCTTTCTAAATGTACTCAATGCTATAAATTAAGAACCGTTCATCCGCTTGCTATAAAATTATGATCATTTGACGTTCAACGAAAGATGAACGTTATGATGAACTAAAATTTCGGGAAAGTTACCCGGAAAATTTGGAAAGTAATGAGAAACTGAAAGAGCTTTTTTCAGTGGGAAATCAATATCATTCGTCTGATTGCTATAAAGTTTTTCATATTTGACATTCAAAGCAAGCGTAACGTTCTTATGAAATAAAAATTTGGAAAAGTTTCACGGGAATTGGAAAAAAAATGGAAAGAGATTTTTTCTATGAAATATCAATACCATTCATCTGATTGCGATAAAATTTTGCACATTTGACGTTCAAAGCGAGAGAAAGGATTGAGTGAAGTAAAAGTTTGGAATAAGTGGCCAGAAAATAGGAAAATGTATGGAAAACTGAAAGAGCGCTTTTCTTTGGGACATCAATATCATTCGTATGACTGCGATAAAATTTTGCTCATTTGGCGTTCAAAGCAAGTGCCTTTATAAAGCTACTGGATCTAGAATACGTATGATTTAAATTAGTATGATTTGTATTAAGTGGTAAGTGATACGAAGTTCACTGGGTCATATAGTTAATAATAATTATATGTTGTTCAATTCAATATGTATAATTATTTTTATATTTAATTTAATTCGTATTATTTTTCCCCGAAATATTTTAAAAAAATCATAAAATTACAGGAAAACCTATAGTTCACCGTAAAACAGGAAGGGCATTTTTTGAAAACAGTATTCACTTGAAAAAAGACATATTCCTAGATTTGCTACTTTTGTGGATGCTGTTACACGCGGAGTTAATTTAGGCACGACTCTCAACACGGATCCGGAGGCTACTTTTCTCACAAGGTCTTACAGGAACTCTCTCGCTTTGAAAACAATCACGAAACAACTGCGAACAAAATGGCGCATAATAATTACAGCGTGGCGCCGCAGGGAATGCTAAATAAAGCTTCTTTGTGTAGACTCTTTCTGGTTGCTGCAGATCGCAGGGAATAACATCTTTAAATTAAATAGAAATGAAATGAACTTCCTACGCTGGAGGCGTAAAAATCGGACCGGGATAACACAGAGGTAACGAGTTTGTTTACCATAGCGGGCTCTGCTTTTTGTAGCGTCGTGTGCCGATAAAGAAATGCAGATCGGACAGAGGCAATGCCACAAACTGGGCCACAAAAGTTTTACGCCATAAGAGAGGCGGCTAATGCGCGCGAGGGACCGGAAAACAACCCACTCTGCGCGCCTCACACAAAAATCAAGTTCTTGATACCAAAAAAGAGCTCTCGTCTCTGAGAGATCGTATAATAAAGAATGTTCATCATGATTAGAGACTTGGTTATTAGAACAAATTGCTTGTGTTGTGCACGTTTGCGGAGCAGATTGACGGCTGATTTGAAGCTAACATACATGATAAAGTGGGAAACGGAATGGCATTAAAATGCTGAATAAAATAAAATAGCTCCTCACATTATCAATAGATAGCGCTATAAACGCTATAAAGAAAGTGGTTGCAGACAAATGACATCCACCTAATGCACAAATTGAGGTACTGTTAGTAGAAAGCACATCCACACGGCAAAGTCGTAGCACCTCATATAGGAAATAATGTTTTTTTTATTTTTATTTTTATTTTTTTTATTGTCCTTGGGCCAAAAACCGCAGAAACAGCACGTAATGTTTCGGTTTTTAATTGTCGTTGGGCAATAAACGTTAGAAAAAGAACGTAATGTAAAACCTGTTAATTGACACTGGACTTGTGCAAGTAATGTTCAATGTGTTTTCTAATAAAATAAAATAAAATAGTTCCTTATTTATTAATAGATAGCGTTGTAAACGGAATAAGGAAAGTGGATGGTGACAAATGACATCCAGGTCATGCACAAATTATGGTAATGTTAGTGGAAAGCATATCAGCACGGCAAAGTCGTAGCACATAGGATGGGAAATAATGTTTATTTTTTATTTTTTTTAATTGTCCTTGGGCCAAAAACTGCGGGATCAGCTCGTGATATTCCGGTTTTTAATTGTCCTTGAGCCATAAACATTAGAAAAAGCACGTAATGTGAAACCTGTTAATTGACACGAGACTTGCGCAAGTCATGTTCAATATGTCTTCTAATCA
Organism: Locusta migratoria; assembly: GCA_026315105.1. Taxonomy (NCBI): domain Eukaryota; kingdom Metazoa; phylum Arthropoda; class Insecta; order Orthoptera; family Acrididae; genus Locusta; species Locusta migratoria. The sequence continues at coordinate 352,817,244 of CM048750.1, forward strand.
AATTGCGTGCATATGGAATAGCGCCACAATTGTGCGACTGGATTCGTGATTTTCAGTCAGAAAGGACACAGGACGTTGTAATTGACGGCAAGTCATCGAGTAGAACATAAGTGATATCATTTTCCATTTCGTTTTTCTTTAGTTGAATTTCAATGTTGGGACGCAATGTTTGAGATATTTTTTATCCAAGACTACATGTTAAGTTGTAATCCGACAATCTTCTAATTTCATATAAGAAAGAATTTTTCACGCACATACGTCGAACCGAAGATATACAACATCCGTGAAGCAAAGGCATACAACCTCGGCAATTTGTATTGAGAATCGTTTCTATAAAAGTTTGCGAAAGTTTGTGTTTATATTTTTCCTTCAATAAATCGTCACACAAATTTCACAGTTCCTTTCGAAACCTGGTAGGATCATTGTTAACATTCTCTGAAAAGGGTGCTGCAATTATCTGAAACATAGTAGACAGTATTTCCACATTTTCAAACCTGGTCTCAAACTGGTGGTGAAAAACTTCCAGAATTTGCTCGTATGGCACAGAGAGAGAGAGTAAGAACTCGCTCCTGAGATAGCTCCGAAAAACGCGCAGTGTCCACATAAGCACGTTCCTTTAATTCAGACATTAAGGCGTCTCGTTCTTTTCCTTCATATTTCCCACACTCATTTGCGCGGCGCAGGGAATAATGACGCTGTTAATTACTTTCTGTTTTATACTTGGTACTTCTGTTACACCTCAAGCACTTTGAACCTTCACCGCATTCTACGAAAAGAATCATATTTTCCCATGCAGAAAGAAAAACCGATTGCTCCGTTTTGCTTGTACTTGCCATTTTATTGTCGTCAAAAGTGCTGTTGCTGGCTGAGCCCTCCAGCAAACACAGCTCTCGCCTGACGTCACACGGATTGACAAAGTTCAAATGTTTGTAGAGTTTATGGGACTTAACTACGGAGTCATCAGTCCCTAAACTTACAAACTACTTATGAACTAGCTTATACTAAAGACGACACAAACATCCATGCCCGAGGGAGGATACCAACCCCCGACAGCAGCGGCCGTGCAGAGCGTGACTGGCACGCCGCAGACCGCTCGGCCACAGCGGTCGGCCATGGATTGACAGGCTTGCTCTTCCTGCTCACACATCACACTGCCTGAAATTGTCTTCTTTAAGGATCGAAAGGATTGATTTCCTTCCTATGCCAGACTGCATCCGATCCTGTTTCTTCGAACTTCTCTCGATAATCCTCAGAGCCTTCACCGTCATTGGGCCACAACCTTTTCTCATGTTATTTAATGACCGGAATTTCTTTAAAGCTGCAATTCTTGAGTCGTCGTTTTGTATAACAGTTTCACAAGCAGAGCTCTGTCCTGCATTGAGAGGCCCTTCACAACATGCAATAGGAGGCGAGGGACACGAAACGCGAGTGTTTATGCCGCATGCAATGTATAGAGCGCATGACCCGTCATTTGCATCGAATACCGCTTACAGTGTCATCTATTGATGAACTTCCGTTTTATTTTTTATATTTTCTGTGTATCCACTGTGTTTCTTCCCATCGCCAAGTATTTCAGTTCAAATAGGCAGGCATTCTGTCCCATGGTTCATTTTGTATAGCATTATCATAGTGGGACTATAACTATAAACACCCTGTATATACGATGTCGTCTATCCAGGTTGCGTGTGTGGCGCGAGGTCAACAAAGAGCTGTAAAATAATATTCTGGAAATTACTGTGACGCACGACAGAGGCAGCGACATTCGTGTAATTAGTGTGTGCGTTTGATTGGCGGAGATCGAATTACATGCATCGGCGGCTCTGTAACCGAGTACAGTTCTACCATTTAAGTGTGGTAAACAAACAAACAAGAGAATTAAAAAAGAACGGGATGTGAGTTTGACGGTCAGATAAACAGTCTATTAAATAACGGCGTACGCTGTGCGTCTGAAGCTGTTATGTAAAGTCCATATAGTTTTTATAAATTTTTACGAATTAATGTAGTAATTAAAAATAATATCCACAAAGAAAAATGGAACTAAGGAGGACTGATTGTGTTGTGAACGTTTATATAGTATGATTAGAGTCGATATATCCAAGACCTAGGCTTGGGTACGACATAATTAAAACATTAGAGAAGTGGTATTTGAGAGAAGTGATAAGTGGGATGGTGTGTCAAATGAGATAAAATGAAGCTCTGAGGTGTTATCTCCATCTTTGCAAATAGCTATATCGACTCTATTCGAGTCCTCCCTTGGGAATGGGTAAGTGAGTTGACTTTAGTGTAAGTTTGTTTGTAAGTCTAGGAACTGACGACTATAGCAGTCAGGTCCCATAGGTTTACAAAATGTTCAAATGTTTGTAGAGCTTATGGGACTTAACTACGGGGTCACCAGTCCCTAAACTTTCAAACTACTTATGAACTACCTAACACTAAGGATGACACAAACATCCATGCCCGAGGGGGGATTCGAACCCCCGACCGCAGTGGCCGTGCAGACCATGACTGACATGTCGCAGACCGCTCGGCCACTGAAGCCGGCCATAGGATTACAAATAACAAAGTAACTCTAATGCCATGTCAGATTTACAATGTTGCAATCATATATGCATGTTGCTTTATTGTATAATAGTTACTTGAGACTTAGTTTGATGAAAGATGAACAATAGTGCCGCAAAATTATACAGTAACTATAACTAATTTATAAGTCGAAGTTTTGTTTGAAAACTACACACTTCAAATGGAAAATTTCTGTTAAAGGGGGAAGATATTGACCTCTATCCTCCTTTAGAACTGGCGTATAGGTCTTTCATTGGGGTGCGACTCTTTATCGTAGACCCGGAATTATAGTAAGGTTTGTAACTATTCAGTTTATCATTTTACCATCTAAAGGGAAACATACGAGACCCTGCTGAAACTGAGCTCCGAATTTTCCCATTGAAATATTTGTTTTCTCTTTCTACCTGCCATATTGGTTTTAAGTAAAGTGCTCCTGTCCAACACTAGCAAATAAACCAGAAACCATATTTGCCGGCGTAGAAGACGGACTTTATTCCTACAAAAAGTGATCCAAAAACTGGTTGCGTCTTATACGGCGGTTGCCAGTTAAAGTAGGTACATACAACTTCGATTTATTTTTAGGAATTTCAAAAAATGTGTAAAATACGGGAGATAATGTTTTAAGCGGGAAAATTTGCTTTAAGTTTCTCTATTACATTTTCGTAGTTTTTAATATATGTACATAATATGCACCAAAATACCTGGAGCTCTATTATGTAGTAAAGGTTTTCTGAATTTTGTACTGTTTTTAGTACCAAGCGTAACTGAAACTGGCAACTTAATAGGAAGTAGAAACTTTCGACGTAATTTTATTCATCATAATCCACTTTTTCGGCAATCCTGTAACGGTGTCATTCATTATTTGAATAATGAAACGCTGCTCACATATTTGTCCATGTCTCGCCTGACGATATTTGAGATTATTCTCAAGTGCAAATATGTACAGAAATGTTTTTCATTCTACATCTATATCTACATGGAATACTCTGCAAATCACATTTAAGTGCCTGGCAGAGGGTTCATCGAACCACAATTATACTATTTATCTCCCATTCCATTCTCGAATAGCGCGCGGGAAGAAAGAACACCTGAATCTCTCTGTTCGAGCTCTGATTTCTCTTATTTTATTCTGATGATCATTTCTACCTATGTAAGTGGGAGTCAACAATATATTTTCGCATTCGGAGGAGAATGTTGGCGATTGGAGTTTCGCAAGTAACCCACGCCTCAGCGATAAGCGCCGTTGTTGTAATGATTCCCCTCCCAGATCCTGTATCATTTCCGTAACGCTGTCTCCCCTATATCGTGACAATACGAAACGAGCTGCCCTTCTTTGGACTCTTTCGATGTCCTCCGTCAAACCCACCTGTAAGGATCCCACACTGGGCTGCAATACTCCAAAAATGGACGGACAAGCGCAGTGTATGCAGTTTCTTTAGTAGTTCTGTTGCATCTTTTAAGGATTCTGCCAATAAAACGCAGTCTCTGGTTCGCCTTTCCCACGATATTATCTACGTGTTCTTTCCAGTTTAAGTCTGAAGTAATAGTGATTCCTAGGTATTTTGTGGAGTTTACGGCGTTCACATTTGATTGATTTATGTTGTAATCAAAGTTCATTATGTTTGCTCAGCGTCTGCGACTCACAGTTGTATTTTTGAGGTTGTAACATGCTGTGTCCCATACAGTGCGCCGACCAATACACAGACGCAAACTATCCATCATTCCCATAGTTTATGGAACATCAGAAAAATATGGCATAAATTGTTCATTAATAAAAAATAGCTTTTTAATGTTTGCAAATAATGTTCGTACACTCAGAGATTTAGGTGAATAAGTTTTATTCAATAAAATTTTTGGATTCCCTCAACTAAGTAATCATAACTTTAAGAAACACAGAAGCTCTGCACATTCAGCGAGCATTCAACATGAAATTGTCAACAGTTCAGAATAGTTTAAGTTTCCCGAACACCACTTCTACACTCGTAAATTCTTGTGTAAAAACAAACACATATCAGCTGCACTGGTGTACACAGTCTTGTTCTTGGCAAATTTAGAGTCCCTCTGAAGCGACCTTTCGCAGCACAAATCTTTCTCCAGATCGAATCATCCAGGTTTGGGGGGAGGGGGCTTCTTCTGCCAAGACTGGACATAGAGTTTTCTTTCCCGCGTACTCTTCGCTCACTTGCTCTCTCCCAAACAAACACTCCCCACCAGTTTTGTCCTTGGCAGCATCCTCATTGGCCGACCGTTATCCCTTCCAAAATCGTATACATCTTAACATGAGCAATTTCTTTAAGTAAAAACTGAACATTTAAAACCACTTCCTTATTAATATAACATTATTTATGTAGTTAGTATGGTAGATCAACAATTGATCATATTTTTTGGCTACAAAAAATAATTGAAAAAAATTAGGTCGATCACAACCTGTACATTTGGTATTCGTAGATATAGAAAAAGCCTATGATAGTGTGTTTTTACCCAATCTATGGAAAGTTTTACTGTCAATAGTAATTAATCCAAAAATAATAAAAGCAATTCAAAATTTCTAGAAAAATTCTATTTCAAAAATAAAAATTGGTAAATTTCTGTTATCTGGATTCCAAGTCACAAAAGGATAACATCAAGGATGTAGCATGTTACCTACACTGTATAAAATATATACAGAGGTAACCTTACAGAACTGGAAGAAAAAATGTCAAACTATGGGAATACCAATAAATGACAGAACAATATACTCATTACATTGTATATAAAACTCTTCTGGGTTTTGGACCGCATCGTCAAAATATCAAACACTTCACCGACGTTTCGGCCACTATTGCAAGTGGCCATCTTCTGGGTGTTACATTTACAGTAAATGTAACACCCAGAAGATGGCCACTTGCAATAGTGGCCGAAACGTCGGTGAAGTGTTTGATATTTTGACGATGCGGTCCAAAACCCAGAAGAGTTTTATATACAATGACAACGGCCGCGGAAGCCTTCGTTTACATACTCATTACAATTTGCCGATGACCAAGTGGTTATAGCTCCAGACTATGAGGACATAGAGTGTATGACCAGGAAGCTGATTCAGGAATACAAAAAATCAGGTCTAAATGTCAACATGAATAAAACGAAATACATGGTAATTGGTGGAAAAAATTAAGGCTTAATATTAGAAGAAGGGATGGGAACAATAACGACTACGGAGGAATATAAATATTTAGGAGTGAAAATTACAAGTTATGGGAAAGAGTAAAAAGAAATTAGATGAAGAATGAATGCAGGAAAGACGACAATTTCTTTGCTGAATGGATTTCTCTGGCACAAACGCACAACTACAGATAACAAAATAAGGATTTATAAAACAATATTTCGGAGCATTATTACATATGGTTCAGAAGTGTGGACAACAAAATGGTAACTGAAATCAAAATTATTAGCTACAGAAATGGATTTCTGGAGACATTCAGCAAGAATATCAAGAAAAGAACGAATAAGAAATGAAGTAATCAGAGAAAGAATGAAGTGTAAAAATTCAATTATTGAATTCATAGAGCACAAACATTTAAAATGGTTTGGACACATCAGAAGAATGGGACAAGAAAGGCTTCCAAATACATACTCGACTGGACACCGAACGGAAGAAGACCACCGCGGAAGAAGACGACCACCTACGACATGGATGCAGGAAGGTCAGTCAGCAATAAGGAAGAACAACATTTCTGAGGACTTATGAGAGAACAGAGAAGAGAACAATAATTAGTAAAATAATGTAATCTAATATAAGTGCTGGAAACATGTGCTGCCATTCTAAAACCAGAATAATAAAAAATAATCTTTCACCTGTGTTCCTGTAGTTAAAAACACTCTTTGCTTAGGCTGTAGTTTGTGAAACAAGAAATGTGACATAAAATAAATGGTTCATTAATAAAAATGGTTTTCTAATGTTCGCAAATAATATTCGTACAGTCAGAGATTTAGCTGAATTAGATTTATTCAATAAAATTGCTGGCTTCCTTCAAGTAAGTAATCATAACTTTAAGAAACACAGAAGCTCTGTATATTTCGCGAACACTCAACATGAAATTGTCGACAGTTCAGAATAGTTTAAGTTTCCCGAACACCACTTCTACTCTCGTAAGTTCTTGTGTAAAAACATAAACACATATCAGCTGCACTGGTTTATACAGTCTTGTTCTCGTCAAATTTAGAGTCCCGTGTAGCAACCGTTCGCTGCGCAAATCTTAACACTCTCCAGATCGTATCATCCAGGGTGAGGTGAGGAGGCTTCTTCTGCCAAGGCTACACACAGAGTTTTTATTTCTGCGCACTCTTCGCTCACTTGCTCTCTCCCAAAGAAACACTCCCCACCAGTTTTGTTCCTTGGCAGCTTCCTCATTGACCGACCGCCATCCCATCCAAAGTCGTATACATCTTAACATGAGAAAATTTTTTACTAGTTTTTTTTTTTTTTTTTTTTTTTTTTTTTTTTTTTTTTTTTTGTAGAATTTATGCTGTTGTGACCTCAAAAGGCACTATGGTTTTTTGTAAACTTTTATTTTAATATTTTCAATTTTTTTCACTGTCTGTACTCAGAAGTATAGTCAGGCTCCGTGGACAGAGTGACAACATGCACAGAAAAATGCTCCGATTTTTAAAACTTGTACGTTATTCCACATAAAAATTAAACATATATACATTAGAAAGTTAATTAAAAATGTATGATAACTATATTTTTTCTGTAAATTTCGCTTCTATAGCAAAGTTTTGACAGTATACGATTGTTACATAAATATCTCATGAAATTCTCTTTTTGAGATTTGACACTTGCTGCTCATTCATTAGCCCTAGTGCCACAGCACGCCTGAATAATTCCAGCATTGGCAGTGCCCCATGTATATCACTGAGTGCGACCATTTCTTTCATCTCGTGTGAAGATCATAAGTATCATTTTAATCTGTCTGCATGATCCAACCCACCCATGTTTTTATTGTAATTGCATACAATAATTGGACATGATATAGTCGTTTTTCAGTATCTCTGAAATATCAGTGGGAATGTCCTCATACAAAATTGCTTCAATCTCTGCATCAGTCAGAGGTCCAAAATAACTACCAGTATTCCAATTTTCGTCCATCTGTGTAATAAAAAGTGGACAGACCAACTAGAGAGATGTAACGCATTGTAGCTACAGTAATGTGTTCGCTCAACGTGACGGTACTAATAAGTCCACTTTATAACAGCCACATTATCTCGCTTGCTTGTAATGTAAAGCTTCAAACTATTATCAGAAATCAGAGAGGGTATGTACTAATATTGGAAAACCCAACGGAAGTTTCAATAAATTACGCACAAAGGCAGTCAACAGCGTGGAAACAAACACACACAATCTTCTGTTTTCACAGCAGCGCGCAAAAAACCATTACAAGCACTCCCTGCCAGAGAGGTCTATGTATCGTGTAATAACATCTCTGATACCGTAGAGCAGAGGTACTACTACGCACTGACAGGCTCTCAGATCATGAAACTGAACTATAAGGAAGTAATGAGAGTCAAAACTTACTGGTACCTTTATGTACTCTCAGGCAATAAAGGGTTAAGTAAAAACTGACCATTTTAAACAAAAAAATGTTCAAATGTTTGTGCAGCTTATGGGACTTAACTACGGGGTCATCAGTCCCTAAACTTACACACTAATTATGAATTAACTAAGATTAAGGACGGCACAAATATCCATGCCCGAGGGGGGATTCGAACCCCCGACCGTAGTGGCCGTGCGGACCGTGACTGGAGCACTTCAGTCCCCTCGGCCACCGCGGCCGGCCCATTTTAAACCACTTCCTTACTAATATAACATTATTTATTTAGTTAGTAATATTTAGACTCTGAAATCAATAACCAAAATCCAGATTTCATGAGCTTTACCGCTCATGCCACACAATATTTACGCAAATTACTGGCAAATTGTACAATAAATATGTACTGTCTACCATCAGATTCCCCTGAATGGCAGGCAGCACCGCATAACAGCAACGCTGTAGGGGAAACAAACCAACAGCAAAACAGGCGACGACATAAGTAAACACGCAGACGATTCCAATCGATTAATAGGAACATTTCCTTGCAGAGGTCGCCGCTACATATGCCAGACACGGATTCCTACGCCGGGTTCCTATTGGCTCAGGCTTTCTATATAGGCTCGCTGCTTATGGCAACCGCTCTAGTGGAGACCCACCGAAGATTACGCCGAGCCGGCCGCGGTGGCCGAGGGGACTGAGGCGCTCCAGTCACGGTCTGCACGGCCACTATGGTCGGGGGTCGAATCCCCCCTCGGGTATGGATATTTGTGCCGTCCTTAGTTGTAGGTAGTTCATAAGTAGTTTGTAAGTTTAGGGACTGATGACCCCGTAGTTTAGTCCCTTAAGCTTAACAAACATTTTGAACAGTCTTCGTTCCGCTACTAATGGCAACCGCTCTAGCACAGACCCCCCGAAGATTACGCCGAGCTGCTGTATGGGAAGACCACCGACCGAAGTGCAAGCCGACCGAGAGGAACCACATCTCCGGCTACACCGACGGACGTCTAAGTCTACTGGTACAGCAGGTGATTGTATTGCAGAAGAAGTGATTTTCAATAGTCTCGTAGAAGTTACTTTCAATAAAGAGTGAAGATACAACACAATCAAAAGCCTAAATTAAATATAGGAGAGGTAAATCATGCTGCTTGCATTTTCAGTGTTACTGTAGAGAATATTCTTTACAATATCAATTGATACTCGTTAAAATCAGTCATTAAATAAATATATACTGGTGTGACACGTTCAAGATGATAGTTAGAGACAATGATGCATTCAATAGTTGGTTATTTCAATCTTGATTTTCTCATATTTTGACTTAGTAGTAATAAACTTAATTATTATTTTTTTATTTTTTTTAATCTTTTTAATTTTTTTAATTTTTATATTGAAATACGTTTTAGACTCATGAAATGTGCGTGATTATTCCGACATCTTAAATGTCTTAAATGTTGACGAAACACAATTTTATACCGTAAGCGGGGGTGACTATTCTGGGGTGACATTGTGACATGTGAACTTTTTTGAGGAGTTTAAATATTGCACCATTTCTGCGCTTGTCACATGGCTGTGGGCGATTGTGTCATATGCCTAACAAGTTCAGCTACCTGTTGGTCATCAATTACACTTCTACGTGAACTGTCGTCGCTGCTACAGGCGGTTTAGTTAAAACGTGTGTTTTTCTTCCCAGGAGAAACCTGCAATCTTTGTATTGCACAACGTTCAGCTCAGTTGCTTGTGTTCCTACAGGTAATTATATTAATAACCATCTTTGTTAGCAATCATTTAATGTTTAAAGAACTTAAATATATTCTTCTGATGTAAAGTTATACAGACGTAACCAAAATTTCGAAGGTTACTGGGGTGACTATGTGACAGATACAGTTGCCACACAGTCACTCCAACTTTATTTTTTTATTTATTTATTTTTTTTTTTCAATTTGTCAGTTCAGCCAACTATATTAACAGTCCAGCATGCCGAGGATATATGTGAGAAGTTCTTACCGCAAGTATAGTGAGGAAACTCTGGCAGAAGCTGTCAAACAGGTTTGGGAGAAACGCCTATCACTGAAAAAAGCTTCCTGTAGGTCAGTAACATACTCATAAATGGAATTACTATAAAAAGATGTTATTACAGTGCATAATATTAATTTATCTGTCCTTCTCAAGTACAACATTCATAAGAAGACATTGTTCCTGAAAACAAAAGAGGCCTGAAATGTTCCAGTTGCAACACCAGTACCAGTGAGAAATCCAGGTCTTTACAGACAGTGAGGAAATGGGATTTGCAGTACGTGCGGTTTCCGTGTCTAAATATCGATTTCCAGTTACCAGTTTCGATCTTCGCTGCATTGCCCATCATTTAAAAATCATTTTTATGATTTCTTTTTACTTGTTCCAGATGTTAAAATAAAGTTTTATGGGGTTACATTGTGACTGTATTATTTCCCTATTAGTTTTAGTAGAAAAATCAGACTGTCACACAGTCACCTCACGTTGTGGGGTGACATTGTGACAGTAATTTTTAACTGTAATTTGGTCATACTTTAGTATTTAGTTTGTGCTTGTTTGTTGTTATATAACGAAAGAGTATATCTACACATTGTATTAAATATATCTGAGATTGAATCATTTTTGTCTGGTTTACTTGGAAGTTAATCAGAAAAGTGTCCCAAAGTGACCCCGCTTACGGTGGATAATTTTATTTTATTCGGTATTACTGGAGTTTGGTACTTATAGAAGTTCTCCAGAACCATGCGAAACGCTCGGCTAACAGCCATCATCAGTTTTGAGTACAAAACATGGGCCTTTCCGTCGATTTGGACAAACCCCCGACCGCTGCTCGGTTTTACCTGACACCTGGCCTGTCTGGCAGTTGCCCCAACCGCTTGCCGAGCTACACTGTCGACCGTTTACCATGCCGCACAGTACCATTTCTATAAACATAAGGAGACGCATTGAATTAAAATTTCTGCTGTGGCCGGGATTCGAACCTGGGACCTCCTACTTAGTAGGAAGGTGCTTCAGTCAGCGTTGTAGCCAAAGCAACTACAAGCACGTCTCCCTCCACACCACATACTTTAATTCTGCATCATGTTCCCTGTGAATTGCGTATCAAATTGCCAGGGCTCTCCTACATTGTAATAGCATCCCAGCTGAATCCGGGCGCCGTGGCTCAGCACGCCTGGTCAGAGGGCTGAACGCTTGAAAAAGTTGAGCCCAAGAACACGTAGAACCAAACCGAACGAACAAACACGATCAGCGTCCACAAGGACAAGAATTATCCATAGAGCAAAAAAAAAAAAAAAAAAAAAAAAAAAAAAAAAAAAAAAAAAAAAAAAAGTGGTCTAAAGCACCAACCTAGTCAGTAGCAGGTCCCAGGTTCGAATCCCAGCCACAGCATAAATTTTAATTCAGTGCCTCTCCTTATGTTTAATACCTTTGGTATAGCGAGACAATCTTGTCTCAAGGAATTGTATTAGTTGTTGATATTACTACCATTTCTTACCCGAGTTGTGCGACTATATGGACATTACTTCGGTAAAATCACAAGCATAGCACATAAGTGCGAATACTTAAGGCCTCTACTCCGTTACATTTGTAGCTGAAAACTGCATGGAAATTAAGGTACCGTTTAGCTTTTCATTATCGCTTCCTCTTACAAATAAATAGGCTAATGCCGTCCTCTCACGGGACGTGGAAACGCTCGCGGAGAACGAAGTGGTGACGGTTCCACTGCCCTCCGAAGCGTGGAACGAAGGATCTGACAAGTTACATTTTTGCTTCGTGGAGTGGAACGTGGTCAATGAGAAGCGACCTGGTTTTCACGTGAAAGCAGAACTTTTGAGCCGCCAAATTGCAAACGGAACTTCGTATTTCGTGCCTTCTCTCGTTGTAGCGTACGATGTATGAATATAATCTTTTTTTAATATACCAGAAAATTGAGGAACTTTTGAAAACGCATTTCATATATGATTTGTTACAATAAATTACCGGAAACTACATTTTAATAGCTTCAAAGGTCATCGTATTCAACGTGTATCAGTGATATAATTTGTATATCGCGAAAGGATATCATTCCTTTGCGACGGTATAGCGTCATTTTATCAAAGGAGCGTCTTTGTAATGCTATGTCATATATTACAACATGTTCAAAAATGTTCAAATGTTTGTAGAGTCTATGGGACTTAACTACGGGGTCATCAGTCCCTAAACTTACAAACTACTTATGAACTACTTACAACTAAGGACGGCACAAATATCCTTGCCCGAGGGGGGATTCGAACCCCCGACCGTAGTGGCCGTGCGGACCGTGACTGGAGCGCCTCAATCCCCTCGGCCACCGCGGCCGGCATTACAACATGTTTAAGACGAATAACAATATCTGAAAACTGCGTTGGTAGTGTCGTAGGCTGCCGCGGTAAAGTTATTAGCTTATCAGGTTCACGCATGTCTACTCCTGAAATATTTTTATGTTTTCCTTTTTTGTTTTCATAATGTTTCTGGTTCTTACTTGCTAATTTAAGTATAGTATCCGTTAATTCTTTTTAAGATGACCTATTATCGGAGTGGTTAGCATCACGAGCTGTGAAGGAGAAGATGTAAAAAAACAAGCTTGCGTCTACACATTCCCAGACATTTATAAGGATTTGGTTTACATGCGGTTTATGTAACTTCTTTGTAAATTTAATACAATTATATTATACGGTATTCTATGTTATTGATTAGAAACAAGACGAAAACTCTGTCCACGAGGGAATTTGTTGAGATTTTCGTCCTAGGGCGCAGTAATTTCAAGACAGTTCATTACGCACTCGGTTTTCCCCACGGTGTTTGAATTCTGTTGGTTATGGAACCAGATTCAGAGACGGATGAACAGTGTTTACGTACAATCATAAAAGCAAAAATTATTACAACTAACATTGACGAGCTGAGGTGTTATCCGGCGTGTATGTATCAGGAAGAACCAATTATTTCCGAATGAATACCATACATTTGAATATGCAGAATATGTACAAGTGGAAAATGGGAATATAAGAGAGTAACACAAGCTGGTGCAGACATTGTATTTTACCGTTGACATTTTTTTTTTTTTTTTTTTTTTTTTTTTTTTTTTTTTTTTTTTTTTTTGCTGAATATGATATCGTCGTAAATTTTGTTATTCTCCTCTGCTGTCAGATACAAGTACCGTCATCGTGTTTCTTGAAATATATATAATTTCTGGAAGAGTATTGTATGCCACAAGCAAGCGTAAGAAAGCTACGGTTTCAAATCTTTTATGTTTGTTTGTTTATTTCGTCGATCGCTAACAGAGATATCGCGCAATTTTACGCACATCCGTTTTCGTAAACATCGCAACGGACGCTGGAGAGTGCTGCGGTCAGAAAGCAAATCACGATGATCAGTATGTTGTGTTCCGTGGGATGTAGCGGGTCGTTTCAGAACGTTCTGTAGCTAGGAAGACGGCACGTCTGGCCTGCGCCACGTTGGGAGAACACGTCCCCTGTGAGGATGCCAAGTCACGGAATGCTCGACCTTTCCCGCTGGAGATTCAAGACTTCCTTCAATCACTAGAGAGAGAGAGAGAGAGTGAGTGTTCTCATTAGCATACATTTAAGTGGTCTAGGGACCGATGACCTCAACGGTTTGGTCCCTTAGTTGAACAAGTTTGAAATTTGTAATTATGCTTAAGCCAAGTTTTTGCTGTATCAGAAAGAGTAATAAATGTGATGCATCGGTGGTAGTCCTGAAACATGTTAGGCCAAGCTAAACTAATCAGGTGGTGTCTGGCCTTATGGAGGTTCTGTACTTTCTCCCTCTCCCTCTGTAAAATCTTGAGTGTGGTAAAACAGATCGATCTCTATCGTTGCCATAGGATTGAAGGTGATACGTGAGTTGTGAGTTTACAAAGACAAGGAATTGGATTCTTAAGTAAAGGTGTCGGTGACAATACGTTTTCAACTAAAAAAGAGTAAATAGCAAATGTGAAAATAACGGAAAAGACATACATTTAATACTGCTCTGCTCTAATAATAATTTCGTGTGGCTCATTGGCCTGGTGCATGTCTTCCAATTGGACGCCACATCGGCGACTTGCTTGTCCCTAGCCTACCCCAGTTATCCAACCGGGGAAAGGGGGACCTTCAGCTTAACGTGGAATTCGAACCACGTGTCGTTTGTGACGACTCCTCACACCGTTGACAGATGAAGGAGGGGTTAAAACGCAGACTGAAAATATTCGCGGTCCGACTGGGATAAGAACCTGCGCCCCTTCACCGTCTTGTCGAGCGCTTTACCCCATCACCGGGCTCGACACTCTGCTCTGATGTATAATAAACATGAAAACTATATTATTGTGTGCTAAAAATTGGACCCTCCTGCAATTTTGTGAGTCCTCCGTTTGTTCGAAAAGGGGTGTTTCTTTTCTAGTGACATCGCAAAATAAATGAAAAAAAATTAAAAAAAATGCTTATTACGATAGTTTCTACTGAGAGCTTCCTTTTCTCAGATGACCTGTACTTTCAGGTAACATTGAACACTCTTTCACAGTTTGCATTCATTTCCTGTATAGCAAAACTGAGTTACACACACCTCTCGATTTCTTCACTTAAATCAAGAGCTTGAAACAGCATTGTAAGGTAGGCCTAATTAACCGTGTTTTTAAGTAGAATCGCATTATTGTCTCGCCAGGTGTCTACGTATTCTGCTGCTACTTTCTTTGTGGGGCAGTAACAACTGTAAACTCTGGAAACTTCGACCTAAAGGCCACCGCGTCAACTTCCACCTATAGGCGTCAGTGCATGCGTTATGGAGGGAAACTCCCGGCCGATGTGTCATTTTCCGTGGGCGGAGCCGCTACTTCTCAATCAAGTAGTTCCTCACTGGGCCTTACAATGGCTGAGGGCACCCCAGTTGCCAAATGCGTTCGGCAGACCCGAAAGATAACCCAAGTGGTAACTTCAGAGATATAGCAAGCATTATGGAGCAGCACGTACCAACAACTAATACCAATATGCAATACAAGATGATAAGTACGAAGCGTTAATATTTATAGTCATAGAATATATGACATCAACTGCGATTGGGCAAAGCTGAAAATGTGTACCCAGCCGGGATTCGAACCCGGGTCTCCTGCTTTCTGGGCAGTTGCGCTGACCCCTACACCACTTGGGACACAGTGATCACCGCACCTGCAAGGACTACCCATGCACGCCTCCCGTCAGATACAAATTCCCAGCTTCGCCCTGCCCATAGTACTCAAACTCGTAATTTAACTAATTCCCGTAAGAGTAAGGGCTTCAAACTTGCCCACCCCTCCCCACTAACGATAGGATCATTGCCCGTCACCGGCATATTATATATATACATGCTCCCTGGAGCATGTGTGTGTGTGTGTGTGTGTGTGTGTGTGTGTGTGTGTGTGTTGTCCTTAGGTTAGTTTACTTTAGGTTAAGTAGTTTGTAAGCTACGGACTGATGACCACGCAGTTTGGTCCGATAAAATTACAAACATTTGAACATTTTACTTTGAGATAAGAGAAATCAGACCGAAAAAGAAACAATTTAGATGTTCTTTCTTCCCGTGTGCTGTTAGAGAATGGAACGGTAGAGAATGGTAGTGAAAGTGGTTAATGAAGCCTCTGCCAGGCCATGTGATTTGCAAAGTATCTATGGAGATGTAGATATATTAGATAATTCCCCTCAACAGGCTGTACTTAATGAATCCAATCCTTGCCCGCGGGGGGGTGGGGGTGGGGGGACAATTGCGAACGGATGTCTGAACGCCCTCATCGTCGAAAACGCTGTGACTACCGCGGTTCAGTCTGTCAATAATCTCTTCAATTTCAGTAGGGATCGCGTCTGCATCTCTCACTGCTCATCACCGTCAGCCACTTCACTGCGGTCTCACAAGGAAAGTACACGGGGTCGAACAAACATATCTGTATGAACGTTTGGTTACAGGATCTCTACGTACACCTCAAGGTGCTGGTGGGTGTCGTTTTTCTGCAAAGCTCTGAAACCATGCTCTAGATAGCACTGTAGATGTAATTGTAGACGCCATAAGTAACGCAGATATCTTAACTATAACTTATGTAATAATCATCGTACATGTTCTCTAGCGAATTGTCATCAAAAGCCGTGATGATAGTTGCAACTTTAACCTTCTTCCCGAAAGACTGTTGGTATTCACTGTCACTGCTTCCATCGCCTCTTCCCGCACTGACCGTAGCACTACCGCTTGCAATGAGTTCGTCATTATCATCCCTGTTTTCATTATTACGAGTATGTAACAACAGTATCTAACTTATGCTCATATTTCTGTACCATAACAGATACGAGAAAGCATGCAAATGATTCATCTTCTACACTAATACCATCTTCACGAAGAAGGGTTGTTCGTAACTTCATCTCAACTAATCGCAATACATTAGCAGGATTGATTACCAATCGCCGCCCCATCTGACGCTTCAGCACACAAATAACGTCAGAAAACGCAACTTCGGAGGCCCACTGCAACGTCCCTACTGGCGAACCGACAGGTCAAAGTGGAATGCGGCAAGGCACACGCAGAGACCTCTAATGGACGACTGCGGAGTTTTGCAGATGTGGGAGTATCACTAGTGCAATAAGGGATCTTTACATTATCTCTCATACGATTTTGGTGTATATGAGTCCAAGTACTTTCCTTGTCAGTGTAATTTATAGTAACACATCATTGCGGGGAAAGCAACATTTGTGTTACGACCATATGTCATAATTTCACAGAGAATCTGTTTAAAATATTAGACGTTTTTTGTCACAAATATCGTCTGGTCATCAGTGTTATAAGTTTCAATTACTTCTGAAGTTATCCTCGCCGCAGAAAAACCGTATATTCTTTATAGTTCCAGTCTGCCCCGGTCAAAACAATTAGGGGTTCAGAGGAGATATCTGCGTTCTGAAGTATCGTCATCAGCAGACTGAACTAGAATGATTCGATGTCTTTCTGTTGGTTCTACGGAGTGGAGACAACAATATTCCAGCAACCGAAGATAGTGGTAGTAACAGAAAACTGCTGCAGGGCCGGGGGGTGGGGAGGGGAGGGGGGAGGTGTTGACTGGTGTTTACGAAGTGAGTTACACAAGTAGATGGCTTCAGATAATGAGTTTGCAGTTAGTGTAATGCAGCAACAACGTGACTTACCCGGAGCTCTGGCATGGAGAGGCACAGGAAGTTCGGAAGGAGGCAGCAGCTATTGGAGCGTCCCACAGTGTATTTTGCACGCGCAAAACGGGATTTCAGACAAGAGGAACCGTTAAAGGAAGGCAAAAAAGACGTCCACGGGTAACATCAGCAAACGATGGCCGTTATCCCTGGTTAACAGTCATGGGACTAAATGCAACTCAGCTGCAAAGCACCATCCAGGCAGAAACAGGACTCGCGATATCTACACAATCAGTACGAAATAGCCTTCGTTAATGTAGCTTCTATCAAATGTTCAAATGTTTGTGAAGCTTATGGGACTAAACTGCGAGGTCATCTGTCACTAAACTTACAAACTACTTATGAACTACCTTATACTAAAGACAACACAAACATCCATGCCCGAGGGAGGATTCGAACCTCCGACGCGGGAGGCCGTGGCGCTCCAGACCGCTCGGCTTCTCCCGCGCGGCGTAGCTTCTATGCACTAAAGCTTGTAGTGTGTATCTTATAAGAAAAAGACGCCATTTAGCCCGTAGAAACTAAACGGAGCAAACCAGGATCTGAGTCGTAGCGAATGGCGCCGGTTTCTGTTCACAGATGAGTCAAGATTTTGTGTTCAGCCGGACAATCGTCATTCACTCATGTGCAGAGAACGTGGAACTCGGAACAATTCTGCTTATGTGCATGAAACGTCATCATATCATGGAAGAATGGTGGCACGAATCAGTATTGGCGGACGTACGAACTTCTGCTTCGATCAGAATGGCGCTTTGACTGTTTACAGCTATAGAGATGAGATCTTTCGACCTGTTGTGCCGTACGCTGGTACCATTGGACATAAGGCTCATCCCCACAGAGCAGCACTGTTGGACAACTTGCTTGAAGCTGAGGAAACTGAACGTATGGAGAGGCCAGCTTGTTCACCGGACGTAAATCCGATTGAGCATGTCTGGGATTCACTTGGGAGAAACCGCGGTGGCGTAGCCGAGCGGTCTAAAGCGTCTCGCTGCGGAGCGCGTGGTTGCTCGCCGTGGAGGTCGAGTTCTCCCTGGGGCACGGGAGTGTGTGTGTGTGTTTGTCCTTACGTTATTTTACCTAGGTTTAAGTAGTTTGTAAGCTACAAACTGATGATCACTTTGGTCCGATAGATTTACAGACATTTGAACTTGGGAGAAGCATTGCAGCCAATTCAGCACCTCCCATAACAGTTGCCTCGCTGGATATTCGCACTCGTGAAAGAGTGGCCAAATATCACTGTAGAGCTGATGGGTAACGTCATACTGTCCATGCCACACAGACGTGCAACTGCTCTGGCTGTGCGAGGTGATCACACACCATATTAAAGGGCAACGACAATGACTTTTTCACTATTATGACAGCCCCATGGTGCCGCGCTCTGAGTAAACATCGTGTAAAACTGAAGCTAAATATCGTACTGTAGCACACATAAATTAAAGTTGTAACCAACATCTAAAGAAAATTATTATATAAAAAAGGAACAACTTCCTGATGTTCTGCAAAACTTATTTATTCGCCACAAACCGCCTTTCGGCTTCCCAGGCCAACATCAGGTGACAACTGACTGTAGTAAACATTGTATCAAAGATGTTACAAACAAGTGACTACGTAGCTTTCCCGGCGTAATAATTGATTATATTCTTTTCGAGTCTTCTGCCGGATAAATACGTCATCTGGACACAATATTTCGGCGATCCCTCTTGCCGCCATCCTTAGGTGACTGTGCTAGTACACCGACTCGCCGAGACTGAGTATAAGCCACGATCGTAGGCTCCTATATACGCCACGGTAGGCCGAGAGCGAGATGCAAGAATGGACAGTTCGGCCTCAACGGTTCAGCGCCGCTAGTGGTAGAAGCCGGCGTAAACGATAGATCGCTATTCAGCGGGTCTAAAGAGAGACCGTTGTTTTTTTTATGTCAAACAATACAGGGTTCCACATTTTACTCAAGGGAAAACCGTTGTCTCCATGAATAATATTATCAGGGAGACCAATTTCGATCAATTCCTTTAAAATACAGTCCCAATAGCGAGACGCAGAGGAAACCATTTGTCTCGTCATACTTCATTTTATGTCCCTCAGTAAGACAAGTGCTCATCCACCGCAGATTTCTTTGGCTGAAGCAATCTTTTGTGTCGATGGTGTTCAGTGCCGCGCGGGAGTAGCCGAGCGGTCAGGAGCGCCACCTTGCGGGTCGCGCGGCCTCCCGCGTCGGAGGTTCGAATCCTCCCTCGGGCACGGAGCCGACCGCGGTGGCCGAGGGAACTGAGGTGCTCCACTTACGGTCTGCACGGCCACTACGGTCGGGGGTTCGAATCCCCCCTCGGGCATCGATATTTGTGCCGTCCTTAGGATTGGCTATTTCATAAGTAGTTTGTAAGTTTAGGGACTGGTGACCCCGTAGTTATGTCCCGTAAGCTTTGCAAACATTTGAAAATTTTTTAATGGTGCTCAGTTCATCGATCTTGTTCGAATTGTCTGACTGAAGTTAACATTACCACAGTGACAGCTCGCCGTGGAGGTTCGAGTCCTCCCTGGGGCATGGGTGTGTGTGTTTGTCCGTATGTTAGTTTGCCTAGGTTTAAGTAGTTTGTAAGCTACGGACTGATGACCACGCAGTTTGGTCCGATAGATTTACAAACATTTGAACATTTTGATGGACACAGTGAAATTCTACATTCCCTGAAGGAAAGCCGAAAGATGACACTACTGGAAATATTAGAAATAAATAAACATTCGGCTCAGGATGCCAGTTTAGTATTAAACGATTAGATCCAGCTCTCCTTTACACCTCCACTCATTTACTTTCCAACTTTGCTATTCAACAGAAATAATGTCAGGTTTGATGCTTTACAGGTACTTATCATATTTTTATATAAATGCTCTAATGTTTGTTAAGCTTATGGGACATAACTGCGAGGTCATCAGTCCATAAACTTACAAACTCCTTATGACCTAACTTATACTAAAGACAGCACGCCGGCCGCGGTGGCCGACGGGACTGAGGCACTCCAGTCACGGTCTGCACGGCTACTTTGGTCGGGGGTTCGAATCCCCCCTCGGGCATGGATATTTGTGTTGTCCTTAGTTGTAGTTAGTTCATAAGTAGTTTGTAAGTTTAGGGACTGATAACCCCGTAGTTACGTCCCATAAGCTATACAAACATTTGAAACATTTGAAAGACAGCACAAACATTCATGCCCGAGGGGGAATTCGAACTCCCAACGGGGAATGGCCTCGCGCATCGTAGCATAGCGCCTCAATGCGCTCGGTCATGCCTCCGCGGCTATATAAATGTCAATAACTTTCATATATTTGTAATTTACTTTTCTGTGATAACATCTTTGTTGTAAATAGTAACATGTTTGTAACATCTTTAAAAACATGTATACTACAGTCAGTTGTCGCGTGATGGTGACCTGAGAAGCCGAAAGCCGGTTTGTGACGAATAAATAAGTTTTGTAGAAGAACATCAGGAAGTTGTTCCTTTTTGATATATGATGTTCTGTCAAGCAGCGACGGAAAATTCAATTAATTTTGAAAACAATTATGTTGCCATATGCATGTTGTTATAAAAGCTCACCTGATCCCGTAATTGTTTTGAGTAGTGCATAACATGAAAGAGTAGAAATAAAAATTAGTAAATTATCTTAGTTTCCCAGTTCGCTGAATAATTATTGTAAATAGAAATAAACAATCCATGAGACGGAGTTTCGTCTCGAATATGTCAAAGAATGTTGTTATAAAAGCTCACCTGATCCCGTAATTGTTTTGAGTAGTGCATAACATGAAAGAGTAGAAATAAAAATTAGTAAATTATCTTAGTTTCCCAGTTCGCTGAATAATTATTGTAAATAGAAATAAACAACCCATGAGACGGAGTTTCGTCTCGAATATGTCAAAGACATTAAAGATAACTGCGACTGGGAATCGAACCCAGACCTCCATGCTTACTAGGCAGACGTCTTACCGCTTTTTTCCCCCCTCTTAGTAGTTCCTTTGTTGCGGACGCTGGTCGTTTATGCTCGTTCTTGTTCGATGTGTTGTTGGCTCAGCTTTTTTATTACAGAGAGCGTTGAGCCCTCTGACCGGGCGCGCTGAGCCACGGCGCCCGGTAAAATGTTCAAATGTTTGTAGAGCTTATGAGACTTAACTACGAGGTGCCGTTAGACCACCACATCACTAGCGATTAAGGTGCCTCAGAATAGTCTAAGCACGATTTCCTTCACATTACAAACTTTAATTCAGCTTCTGTGTTCCATAGAACATTGCCACTACTGCCAAGGGTCTCCATGCAGCGGAAATAGCACCTCGGCAATGGACATATTGGAACATTCCTGTTTAAGGTGATATAAAATCAACTTCAAAGTTTTGCAACTACATGTAAGTGCCAATAATTAAAACAGTTGAAGGACAAGAGACTGTGATGTTGGACCTGGATGACGGCAGTTTACGTGGTAATTCGATGGCGTTAGAGGATGTTGAAGACCCTTCTTACAATGGAATGAGTGAGAGATGTTCTTGTACAAGGGTCTTCCACAAAAAAAGTTCCGTTTCTATCAGTGGCGGCTGGTGATAATTTGCTAATGTGCTGCAGCACACTGTAAATATATTACTAAAATTATGCCATTTCTCTTCAAAAGCAAGCGAGAAACACTGTAAAACTACATCCTTTCTCTTGGAATGCGATCCAGATATCACAATAAAATTATGCCAATTCCTTTCCAATACGTATTACAATACTAGTAATAAGGATGAAATAGCATTTTGGAACGCTCTCGCCAAGATAGCTGGAAACCAGCTCCCTGTGCTAGAGTGGGTTTCAGCCGCGCTGGTACGTGCGCAGAGAGGCGGCGCAGTCGTCTGTTCGCTAGTGCGCATGCGCAGACGTGTCGTCAAGCGTGGCGACTCATGGGTGCTGAGACCGACTGCAGCACCAGATCAATATTACTCTTCGCGCTGCGTGTAACGGTTGCGGAAGAATAGTATATGACGAATATTGCAGCATACAGAGTCAAATAGCGCGCTGGCTCAGGCGTCTTCCGCGTTGTCTCTCAAACCTACTTGTGTGAGGCTCGTATTCAAATACCTCTGAGTCCAAATTTTTAATTTCTGTAAATAAAACTTCAATCACGAACAACATTAGTAATGTATAGCCAACATGCGAGTGAAACTGCGCTTTTCAGCCAAGCAGTTTCACTGGTCACTCGTGTAGAACGCAGATGACATGGTGGGGATATTGCTAAGCTCCGTTATTTCCATTGTCAGTCACGCTTTTTATTTTAGTATATTTTGTTTCCTGTTTATTTTTGTAATATTGTAGCACACTGGTCAAATTTTCTACGAGCCGGCACTGGTTTCTATTTCTATTAATCCAATGCTTTACATTTATCATTAATGTCTTTGAATAATTATTGTTCATAGGGTGCATGAGCAGTACACAAACTGACTACATTAACAGATCAATGGCTCAAGCTGTACAGAGGTATCACATGTCGACCCATGCAGACACAGCCATTTTAGTTCGTGATGTATCCTCGATGGGAAACGATGCAGGAGATTAATCTTGCTTCCTATAATTGAAACGGTGGGGGTTAACAGCATTCATATAGAGGGTGTCCATAAAAGGGCTTCCTGATTTCAAAATTAAATATGTCGAAAACAAAGATCGATAGAGGAATGCAGTAAACGGTGTGTTTATTTTGAAAGCTGTAATAAGTTTACACAGCAGTTTGAAATAAGAGTTACAAAAGCTGCTAACAGATGGCGCTGTAAGCTGTACAGCTCATATCAGCATACATAAGTGAAATAATCGTATGGAAACACTATTTGCAAACGATCACATCACAATGTTTTCAAAATGTTCACCATTGGCACTACAGAGGTGGCGCAAACGAAGAAAGAAATTCGCCATCACATTTCGTAGAGTCTCAACCGAAATGGATTCACATGCCACAGAGATCGCCGATTCAAGCTCGTCCAGCGTGACGGGATGCTTCGGGTAGACCATGTCTTTCACTGTGCCCCACAAAAAAAAAAAAAAAAAAAAAAGACACAGGGAGTTAAATCCCGCGAATATGGAAGTCAATCCATGCCTGCATCAGTAAATTTGGGATATTCCAAAGCAATGACTCGATTCCCGAAGTATTCCTCAAGAAAGCGAAACACTTGTTCGGTTCGATGTGGTCGGGCTCCATCTTGCATAAACCATTCAGCACCTGGTCGATCCTCTAACGCTTGCTGTGTGGCGACAAATTGTTACAAAATTGCAACGTAACGTGTATCAGTGACCGTTTCTCGAATGAAGAAAGGGCCAATAATGCCACTGCTGCATACTGCAGCTCACTCAGTAACTTTAGGAGAATACAGGGGTTTCGCGTCACACCAATATGGCTTTTCATATCCCCAAAATCGCCAGTTCTGCTTATCCACGTATCCATTCAGGTGGAAGTCTGCTTCATCTGTAAACCAGATGCAGCCAACATCAATCCTTCACTATCAATCATTGTGAGTATCTGATCAAAATATCCACGGGTGTACTGCCGGTCTATAGCGTCCAACGGGCACAATATTTCGGCGATCAAACATGTCGCCATCATCAGGTGAACTGACGGACTGAGCTCCTGGAAACGCGCCGGCACGGAGATCCGCACGCTACGGCTGCTCGAAGGGAACTGGGTTCTAGCCCGGTAGCGGGCCATTTAAATACCCTCGGCCCGCGGAGCGACCCCTCCGCGGTCCGCGCCCCGCGCCGCGGCCGCGCAGTGGAACCGATTGCGCCGGCGTCTGAGAAGACGTCGGTGTGAGGGCTCTGTCCGCCGTGGTCGTCACTTCGTTACGTTTGCTAGATTTACTCTTAATTAACCCAATCGCTGGTTCCCAAGCTTTGCTAAGATTATAGCCAGAGTCACGGTTTATGAGGTCGTCACTTGTGCGAATTTCAATGGCCTCTCTAACGACGCAGTCCCAGTATCTCGACGTCTGTACCAGAATCCTAGTGTGTTCATACTCCATGGCGTGATTCTCCGACAAACAATGTTCAGCGACCGCCGACTTGCTCGGATACATCAATCGTGTGTGCCTCTGGTGTTCAACGCATCGATCCTCGACGGTACGCATCGTCTGTCCAATATATGACTTTCCACACTGACACTTGACGTCTTGGTCAAGAGAAGAGCTGATGGCACCCTGGGTCATAGTGTATATCGGAAGACAACGCACACTGATCTGTATTTACACGCAGACAGCTGTCACCACCCTTCACAGAGGAATGGGGTACTTAAAACTCTAGTACATAGGGCGCGCACTATCTCCGACGCAGAGAGTCTACCCCAGGAATTGGAACACCTGAGAACTGTATTTCGAAATAATGGGTACTCAGAGTGGCAGATTCAGCGGGCTCTCCGCCAAACCACTACAACACAACCTGTGGAAACGGATGAAAACGCAAGGGAGGATGTAGGCACTGCGTTCGTTCCATATACCGGCGCACTCTCAGGGAAGATCGCCCGCATTTTGAGAAAACACCAGGTTGGAACTGTTTTTTGTCCGCCGAATAAAATTCGTACACTGGTGGGGAGCGCTAAAGATGATCTCGGTTTGAGGAAGGCGGGCGTGTACCAGATTCCGTGTCAGTGTGGAAAGTCATATATTGGACAGACGATGCGTACCGTCGAGGATCGATGCGTTGAACACCAGAGGCACACACGATTGATGTATCCGAGCAAGTCGGCGGTCGCTGAACATAGTTTGTCGGAGAATCACGCCATGGAGTATGAACACACTAGGATTCTGGTACAGACGTCGAGATACTGGGACTGCGTCGTTAGAGAGGCCATTGAAATTCGCACAAGTGACGACCTCATAAACCGTGACTCTGGCTATAATCTTAGCAAAGCTTGGGAACCAGCGATTGGGTTAATTAAGAGTAAATCTAGCAAACGTAACGAAGTGACGACCACGGCGGACAGAGCCCTCACACCGACGTCTTCTCAGACGCCGGCGCAATCGGTTCCACTGCGCGGCCGCGGCGCGGGGTGCGGACCGCGGAGGGGTCGCTCCGCGGGCCGAGGGTATTTAAATGGCCCGCTACCGGGCTAGAACCCAGTTCCCTTCGAGCAGCCGTAGCGTGCGGATCTCCGTGCCGGCGCGTTTCCAGGAGCTCAGTCCGTCAGTTCACCTGATGATGGCGACATGTTTGATCGCCGAAATATTGTGCCCGTTGGACACTATAGACCGGCAGTACACCCGTGGATATTTTGATCATCAAATACGCCGGGAGAAACTGAAGAATCACATTGTGAGTATCTGATTAGCAAAGGCAACCCTTAGTTGCACAGCTCGTACGGTTATGGCCTGCTGCGTTTGAATTTTGAATGGAAACATGTGTAGGCTCTTTCTCAGTATTTTCTGCGTGCTGGAACGCTTCAAACCAGTCTCAGATACAATTATACGGACGGATGACATTGGATTTCGCTGAATAATTCCAGAAACTGTGGCGGTATTTTCAGGCGTAATTGCGGTTTGCTTGCGGCCAACATGCCCCACTAGATCATCAGTTACGCTTCCTGTTCGTTGAAATTTTGCGAATAGCGTACGAATGGTTTTCGCATCGGGCCCTTTTGGAACATTAAATCGTGTTTGATAACTTCGCCTTGTTGTCGTAGGACTCTCTTCTAACCTGTGATACTCTAGCACCAGAAAAACGTTTTGTTCAATGGAGTACATGATTTTAATCTCTTCCTTCGGTAGGCTAACCTTCTTTCAAGGTTTCAATAGTGGAACTGATCGCTCTGGGCTTCGGAACGCTATTTATGCTAGGCATCATGTATGGCGATTACAGCGCCATCTGTTAGCAGATTTAGTAACTATTATTTCAAACTGCTGTCTAAACTACTTACAGCCTTCACAATAAACATACCGTTTACTGCATTCCTCTATCGATCTTTGTTTTCGAGATATTTGATTTTGAAATCAAGGAGTTCTTTTCTGGACACCCTGTATTTGGAGAAGGTCATTATGGTGGACCAACGCTGAAACCGGTAGCACGGGGGCAATAAGTTAACAGCTTTAGTCAACCATAATGACGTTCACCAAATTCTCGCTTCCATTCATTATACAGATGGTCGATACCGTTTTGGGATAAATTATTCCATGTCTGCAGCACTTTATCATGCTGTTCTGTAAGAGTTTGTAATTTTTACCACAGCATATCCAATTCGTGCTCAATCGCGCACAAGTCCGCCGAGTGTGTCGGCCATGAAGTCGCTGCACGTCCTGCAGAGGAGTGGAGTTTCACGCGCAGCGGGCGTGTGTTTTTGTGTTGGAATAATAACGGGCCATAAAGCATTCTGCACGTACCAAGTGCTGGTCAGTATTCTCTCTACAGACAGCAAACGTGATCAGAATTGTAGCTTATCTAAGTATAAACCATAAAGCCTGGGAACGGACGAGTGTGTTTCGGACGCTACGAGACTCCGCTCGTCATGTCTGCAGCGTAAGCGAAAAAGAGGATCACTTACAGGAAGAAATTCTGGTACGCGAACTTCTGAACTCAAATATAAATCAGCCAAAGCCATTCGACGCAGCTCTCAAAATATCTCGATAAAATGTTAAGTTCACAGATGGTGAACATCCATCTGCGGGTTGATTACAGAGATATGTAATCGTATTATACTTGTAAAAGCTTTGTATATTTTTGTGAAGTAATATTTAAGGTATTTCTTTACTTGTTCATGTCATGTATGTTATCTGTTTCATTTGTAATGTTAACTGAATATTTTTGATTCTACATATGTAAACTATGCTGTCAAAGATATTGTGTATGAATGTAAGCAGCGCGCTCTACTGCGCCACTATATTGTTGATGCTGAGGCAGTCGGTGAGAGACGGAGTGTGGGCAGAGTCTAACATAAATAGTCACGAAACTGCTGGTAGTTTTCTGCAACCTCGCGACTTCAGCGCTGCCAAGCGGCCGGGTCGTAAGAACATACCGAGAGGCGAGAAACCATTGTGGATTAAATACGGAGTCGAACGACACGTTTAACATGCGACTGCATTTCCGAGCTTATTGCGGCGCGATAAATTATAGTTAGAACAAAACTAAGAAAAGGTACATTTTTTCAAATACGAAAAGCTCTAACAATGTAGAACAGAATGAAGTGTACTAATTTTTAAGGGTGTATGGTATCAGTAACACACAGAGAGAGAGAGAGAGAGAGAGAGAGAGGTAACTAACCCAGTATGTTTCTTCAGTGTTATTTTTGGTAGTCTACTGACATGTTTAAGGAAGTCAAAACAAATTTTTGCACAGCAGTCTAGTATCGGTGATGTAGCAATGTTGGAAGAGGGAGGAGACACTACAGAAACACTTTTTCTACACTGTGAAATGGAGGAAAACTAAGAAAATGAACATTTTCTCAAATATGAAAAGCTCTTATAATGTACGATAGAATAAAGTGTGTTAAATTTTAAGGGTGTATGCAATCTGTAACAGAGAGAGAGAGAGGTAACTAACTCAGTGTTTTTCGTAAAAGTTATTTTTGATAGTCTACTGATAGGTTTGTGGAAGTCAAAACAAATTTTTGCACAGTAATCTACTATTGGTGATGCAGCAATGATAGTCGAAAGTTAACAGGAATTTGTTTGTACAAAATGTAAAATAAAACGTAACTAACTGTAGTTTAACGTGTACAGACAAACTGATATTTTAACAGTACCTTTATATTCCTGAGGAGTAGGTACGATGAAAACATGAGAGGAACGGCACATGCAAGCCATCTGAGCAAGAATAAAGCGAAAAGGGCTTTTCTAAGACGTAACAGTCTCTAAGAATGTAAACGTCGTGTTTAGTATTAGTATCAAATACATTATCATGTTCAAAATCTGCAGAAAAAATGCATGTGGAACGTGTAACTACGTACCAGTACATTATACAACTATAAATCAGTTGCTTTTGAACGTTTTTGGACGTTATGATTACGACCGTGCCAGTGTGAGCCGTATATATTACAATGCACTGGCATGTTATTATTAAAAACTGACATAAAAAGGAAACGGGATTTTCGTTTAATAATGTTTTCGTATTTGTGTCACGAAATACAGTACCAGGTTTAATGCCTAGGAAATATATAAACAACAGCAATAATAAATAGTAAATTATTGGTTTCGGTAGTGCCATTTTCTGCTACTGAGCTTGCTACTCAGCCGCTTGGAGCGCTAGTATCGCTTCAGCTGTCAAATGGTTGCATTTTTTTCCTACTGAGTTTCGCGACTGTGTTTGACTGTGGTGTGGGTCTCGAAGCGTGCGGACGCTGTCCGCGTGTGTACCGCTAAGTTCGATTCCTCGCGTGCAATCGCCGGTTCGAAAACAGCGGAACGTTTATTCATGTATACTAGAGGAAGAAGTGTTCACAGTGAAAGTTTATTTTGAAAAGTGCGGGAGTGCCATTTATCGAAACTGTGTCTACATGGGTCAAACTCGGTGATTGCGTAGTCGTATGGAATGGCGTCGCGCGTGTTAAAACGGGACTTCGAAACGTGTCTCTGTCGTGAGACAATTAGCGTAACGCGGAACTGACTCACTCACGTGAATGAACATTTAATGAACCTGTGTGAAAATGTTTTGCCTCGCAGCATCATCGTTGTCAACTGGACCACTGTATGGATGTATATGTCATTGATGATGGATTATTATGTGAAGATTATGTGAAGTAACGAATGAGTACTATTTTGTAACTTTTATGTTAGAATATAAGAGTGAATTAAAAGTTAACAAAAAATTTTCTCTTAATACCTAACAGATCTTTTAAGAACTAATTTGCAACAATAATTGAAAAGTCATTACAAATTTGATAGGAGTGCGAAAGTTTAACTGACGAGGACATATCACATTCATTAATTGAATAACGACTGAGTTTGACCTGAGAAAATTAAATATTGTGTGCACTTGAAACAGAGATCAGTGATTATAGTTAAATTTTGATATTAACAATCAATCACTTAGTCATTTTTGACAATCATGAGAGAGAAAATTAGTAAAAATCATTAACAGACAATTTTTTTATAATAGTTAACGTCAATAATTTATCTAATTACGTAAATATACTTGTGCACAGCTATTGTTTCAGTATAACAAAACCCACAGCAAAGATCAAAGAATCAGTCATTTTCAAAAGAAAACTCATAATTGCATTTTTATATTACGACAAGAAAAAAAAATGGCATACAGATTTTTTTTTATTTTTGCAAAACGATTACAGCTGTTCCAGTTAGCAGTATATATAGTCTTTGGATATTTTATGAAATGGAGTGGTAAGTACAATCGTCGGATGTGAAAAGACTAAATAGCAATCATATTCATTCAGTTAACTAACAAGCCAATTAATTTGATTAATAGTGACAGGGCCTAAATCAGAAAAGTGAACTATATGTTGTGTGTGTACATCTGTTACGAACTATTACCAGTGTGTTTCGAGCAAAAGTCATTAACGAACCATTTTATTCTCATTTTTCATTCAAAAATATTTATCCACTACACCCCACCTTATAAAATCAAGTTCAAAGATTTGCAGCTACATGTGAGTACCAATAATTAAAACAGTTGCAGCATCCCCTTCTCACAAGAGAAAGAAAACTGTGATGTTGGACCTTGATGACGACAGTTTACGTGATCCTTCAATGGCATTAGATTATGTTGCAGACTCCTCTTACGATGGAATTCCAAGAGTACGCATGCGAGTGGGTCGTCCTCCACAAAGTAAGTTCCGTTTCTATTTCAGTCCGCGGCCGCGTTACTATCGCAGTTCCGAGCATGCGCGGCAGTTACTCTGACTCATGGAGAAGACATGTACGCCGTTTTCAGATCGCTGCTGCCGACGTGTGCTTTGTAGTGCTTCTTTATAGTGTCAGCCGTAATATAAAATGCCGCTGCGTGTGAAATCAGATCTGTGATTCGTTTTCTAAATGGAAATACAGTTAAACCAAAGGTAATTCATTGGCAAATATCAGACGTTTACGGACCAAATGCTATCTCTGAGTCAATAGTTAGAAGATGGGTCAGAATGGTCAATGAAGAACGAGACCAAGTGAACGATGAAGAAAGAAGTGGCCTCCACGTCTGTGGTCATTGATGAACTGGTTCACACAATTGAAGAGAATATTAAGCACAACGGTAAATGCCCTTGCTATGGAAGTTCTGCAAATCTTACAATCACTAATTCATGAAATAACATGTTACCACATGGTTGAATACACAGGCGGCAACCTCCTATGAAGAAGGAAGACACAATCTTGTGCCCCGCTATGACAAGTGTCTACAAAATTTCCGAAGCTATGTAGAAAAGTAGTTCAACAGTTGTAGATTTTTGTACAATAGATATTTTTTCTGTATCTGTACTCGTTCGTTTTATACAACCAAACGGAACTTACTTTGTGGACATACCTCGTATATTACCAGAAAATCCTTAAGGAATATAATGTAGTCGAATCGAAAACATCGCCGTTAATTCCTACAGAAGCAAGGCTGACAGCAAGAGACTTGTTTCATTATACACTTCGATTTTTAAACAAAAAATAGTTATAAAATTTGAGGAACCAAGTTCAATGAGCAAGACGAAGAAAATGTTCTGTTCTCTTCCATCCGATAGTGATTATTCTCCAGAAGGTTGTGACACACAGTGGAAAAAGGCAAAACTGGATAATAAAAGAAAAGTAGATAAAAGTAGATAATACAGTCCGAGCTCATCGAGAATGGACCCTAAAAACTTTGCAAAGGAACTGATTCGGTGGATTAAAACGTGTGGAGGAATTGCCGAAATGGGAACAAAGAGTTAGAGAAGGAGGAAAATTTTTTGACAAATACGCCATTATAGTTTCGTAGACTTAGGACCGCTTAGTGGAAACTAAGACTACGAATTTGCACTAGTGTGCTTTATCTGCCGCAAGGCAATTTGTAAACTTCAATTTGAAAGCTTCTGTTAGCTGGATTCAAAACTTTAAACGGAGGCATCGTATTTGGCAAAGAAAAATCACGAAGTTTGTAACGGAAAGAGACAATGCAACAGTGAACAAAATTGCGGCTGTAGCAGAATATTTCCGAATTCGGGTTTGTGATGTCATTCCGAACTTTGATCCTGTACTCGTCATCAATCCGGATCAAGCAGGTACTGTAAATATTTCTTTTTATTGCTAATAATTACAGATCTTCTTTTATAGTGTTTTCTTTCTTTTATTCCCTTACCCCTTTTTCAGTGTGCCAGTACCAAACCACTTTTGGCAGAACTCTGACGTCTAAAGGTTCGAAAGTGGTGCTAGTGACGATGCCTAATATGAATGAAGTCACACATTCCTACCTTGCACAATACTCTATCACCTTATCGGGGAAAATGCTGACCCACGGTGTTCGTATGTCTATGAGAGACAACAGGATCATTTGGACCAAGAGTTAAAAAATTGGTCGATGAATGTATCCAAAAATACGCCAACGTCATTGACACATCATCGAAATCTGGCAAGTTGACTTCAAAGCTATAAACAATGTTGGAAAGACATACATAAAAAAGTCTCTTTTACTGATTCATTTCTTGAGTGGACAAAACGATCCCGTGTTGAACAGTGAAGTTTTTCTAAACGACAGGCGTCTGCCTACCTGAGCCGCGTACGTAATTCCGCCAAAATGCACCCCATTGTTGCAGCCTTGTGACGTGTATTTCAACTGTCACATAAAAAAATTTCATTAAGCGCGGGCAATAAAGTGCCTACCTGATCGAGTGAGGACATGAAATTAGTGACTGAGAAAACTCCATCAAATTTCGTTCAATTATTCGTCACCAGTTGTCCTCTCCAATCTTCGGTGAAATGATCAGGTAGGCGTGGTTCGCTTCTAAACTGTGCGATGCAAGAGAAATTTCATGAACGTAAATGAGGTTTGCTTTCCAGTTGACATATCAAAGAGAAATTGCGACTGTAAAAATGCAACATTTGTGCTATGCGCTCGATGCCTTGAAGATTATTGCTGTCCATGTTTTTACGATGCTTATCACCCTGGTATAAGTGAGACCACATACAAATGAAGGATTTTTTCTTTATTATTCACTATTGACAAACATTTTTGTGCTTTTTATTTTTTTTAAACTTAAATCATCATTACTAATAAAGTTTTATGAACTATAAAAATCCCGGAGACGGATTTTCGTCTCGAATATCTCAAAGACATTAATGATAAATCTGAAGCCTTGAATTTGTGATTTAACCTGGAATCAAACCCGGACCTCCATGCTTACTAGGCAGACGTCTTACCGCTATGCCTCCGCATGAGTATCGATTAAGGTGCCTCGGAATGGGGCACATAAGCTGAATGAAAGTTTGTGACGTGAAGGAAATCGTGCTTAGACTATTCCGAGTCACCTTAATCACTACTGATGCAGTGGTCTAGCAGTAAGATGTCTGCCTAGTAAGCATGGAGGTCCGGGTTCGATTCCGGGACTCATCAAAAAATGCAGTTTAATGCTTCAGATTTATCATTAGTGTCTTCGAAAATATATGCATTGTTTATAAAATTTACCATTAGGTATTAAAATGGTGTAAGTATTCGAAAACAACGATAAGGAAAAATATCTGTCACAGCCGGATTCGAACCACTGTCTCTAAGGTTGTGAGGCCAGATTGGTACCACCTGAGCTACACCGAGAGATGCTGCAACTGTCCTCACAATGAAACTGCAAAACTTCAAAGTCGATATTTTGGAGAATTTTTTTAAGTTGCGTTGTATGATTTTGGCAGGTTGTTATAACATCTCAAAATCCGTTACCCACATGGTCTCATTTTGTAGTGCACGTGGAACCTACCATAATCGCTGCAGACCGCGGCAGCCATTCCATCTTCCCAGTGGTCCTCTGCTGGCACCAGTGGAAACTGGCTGGCGACAGATGGACGTAGCGTACGTTACACAAGTTGCCACGTTCACACATGTAGTTCCCTAGTTGTCATAACAAGATACTATCATATACGACGATTAGAATTTAAATAGTGACAACTTTTATTCACAACCGATACAAAAGCATTACATGTTTGCACCGGTTACTGTCCTTCACAGTAGTCACCAGCGTTGTGTAGAAACCGTTTCCACCGATGTGGAAGGCGTACTATACCGTTAACAGAGCCTGCTCTGTTGAAGGTGCGAATGGAGCGGTCTACTGCCTGTCGAATCTCTGGAACAGTTCTGAAGCGTATGGCGCGAAGTGGTTCCTTCATTTTCGGAATCAAATCAGTCACAATTCATAACGCATCGTGATGCAATTTCTCGCCTACCCAGGCGTTCCCTCAGGATGCGAAGTACAGTCGTAAGCGCTAATCCGGATTCGTGGGCGAGCCCACGAATCGTCTGGCGTCGATCATTGTCCACCAATGCGGCAACAGTATGCACTCCTTCAGTGACGCTAGGACGATCTGCTCATGCATGTCTCCCACAATTTGCCGACCTCCGCCGAAGCCTTTACCCCCAAAGTGGCACTGTTCTGTACAGCAATACCCACTCCCCGCACGCGTCTTTAACATCTTGATGAGACTGTCGCGCTGTACGATCTCTGGCACAATCATTCTTTATATATATATATATATATATATATATATATATATATATATATATATATATATATATATATATATGAAATGGTCCTTATTTAAGAATGTGTTGAACAGAAAATGCAATGGAATGAATTTCAGAGCTGGTAGAGTTCATTCATGTTAATAAGATGAGTGAACAATTCCCTTATTATTCGTACACTAAATCGGTATAAATTTCATGGTTATCCTATTTTCCGTTACCTTCGTTTTACTGTAGTTAATGTTCATCTTATACCTTCCTTTCACGAGACTGTCCATTCCATTCAACTGCTATTCCAGATCCTCTGCACTTTGTACATACCTGAAGCAACCGTTTCCATCTTGTAGAACTGAAATTCATTTCACTACCAAAATATTCACTCACAAACCGAGAGTAAATTTGTCTTGCTTTCACAGCGCCGCGTGTGCTCTCGACGAAGGTCACTTTTGAACTTTCCTTCTGGAGTGAAATGCACCAATCCTTCCTCTACCCAACCCAAAAAAATTCCGAGAATCGAAAATTCATTTTTTAGGGTTTTGGCCAAGTTTTGAGGATTCCGTCCCACTGTGTGACGTCAAACACGGCTCAACTGATACCGTCACACTCGGAATGGTTGTGCGTGGTATTCAGCGAGGAAAGCAGATTCTGCCTGTAGGCTACGGAAGCGATGGAAGTTTGGACGTACGACTTCTATTTCGCGAACACTGGTGGGTAATTTGTTCAGGACACACTCCGATCACCCTGGGCCTTATGGCGTGAGGTACCATAACCTATAAGCTGCATTTCTCTTTCATCTTTAGTGTTGGTGGAGGGAAGGCTGACAACAGTCGATACGTGCAGAATGTAAGACCGGTTCTTTGCAATTCTCTCTGCAGCTAGGTGGTGTGTTCCTCCAGCAGGATAGCGTTCGCCCATTCACTGTGCAGCGAGTTCCATGGTCAGTATAGTGGGAGGAGATCTGCGAGCCCTACTCCCTTATGTAAGCTAAGAAAAAAAGTATGTTTGGTTTGTATGTATCATGGTCGACCGACGTGCCTCGCCGTAGCTCCGACTGGCATCAAACATCAGGCCACCATCCATAGGTAGCCCACAGCCACGAGGCGGCGGGCGTTTATGTGTCTTCACTATTGCGGTGCATCGATCTTCCTTTCAGAACATTATACTAATTGTTATAAAGAGGTAATTTTTTGTCTGAGTCTGTTATCTGTACTTGCAAGATGTGTACGCTCACATGTAGTAGGAAGACTACTAAATGGTCAAGAACTGGTTTTGGGAAGTCTGTGTGTATAAATCGTATTTATGGAGACGTATTAAGTCTGAATGTTATGAATTACAAGACAGAAGTTTACAGAGTTTTTCGAGATTGGATCTATTTATATCTTTGTAAAGATAGCTGAAATTTTTGACAGTTCTCTCTCTCTCCCCCCCCCCCCTCTCTCCCCCCCCCTCTCTCTCTCTTCCCCCTCGCCCTCTCTCTCTCTCTCTCTCTCCCCCCCCCACCTCTCTCTCTCTCTCTCTCTCTCTCTCTCTCTTTTCGTTGACTTCATTGGTGTTTGTGAGTAAATATACTGAAGTAAGATTTTTTTTTTTTTTATTTTATTCAGCAAGCTGTGGGACTAGATCGATTGTGACTTATATATCGACTGAGAGCTACATTGGTGATCGGCAGATTTAAAAGTGTGCTTTAGGTGCTGAAAATCCTTTCCCTTTTCCCTGCGACTATAAGAACTTGCGTTTTGACTGTAAATTAAATTTCAAAGACTATTTTTTTTTTTTTTTTTTTTTTTTTTTTTTTTTTTTGTGTGTGTGTGTGTGTGTGTGTGTGTGTGTGTGTGTGTGTGTGTGTTGTTGTGATGGGATGAGTTGGGGACTTCGGAAACGATTTCAACGGCACGGTCCACGTTCGTTGAAGAAGTTGCGTAGAACCTACTAACTACCCCATAGCAACTGACCGTAGATTGATCCTAGATAGACTTTTGAGGGGAATATGAGAGATATTATGATTTTTGAAGGATTTAATAAGTGTTTTTCCTGTATTACCCCTTCCCA
This sequence comes from Locusta migratoria, assembly GCA_026315105.1. Classification (NCBI taxonomy): domain Eukaryota; kingdom Metazoa; phylum Arthropoda; class Insecta; order Orthoptera; family Acrididae; genus Locusta; species Locusta migratoria. The sequence goes on from CM048750.1 coordinate 352,853,222, forward strand.
TAGCACCAGCACCATCTCACATAAGAAGGCGTTTCAACGCGTAGAGACGGAGCGATAGGCAAAGCATGAAGGGGAGGAACTTCGGCCGAGAGCCAACAGTTGAGCCTGCGGGAGAAACATTGCGTAACTCGAGGCCAGTCACGCGCATAGAGAATGAATATTATTGGATGCCAGTGTGGCAATGGAGGCGGATGCGCAGAACTGCTGAAAACTGGGCCGCCTTCGTACTTGACGCTGAATATAGAGCCAAATCGAGCACGTTTTGGATATGGTGGGATGGCAACTGATAAGTGTAACACGGCAATGCTTAACTCTTGCAGAGCTACTCTACGTGAACGGGTCAATCACGATGGAATAATGATGGAATCAATGACAGATCCAGAGCGTTCATTGGCTCCCATGTAAGTAGACCATACACTGACATCGATATTTTCAGCTAGTTGACATCTGTTACAGTCACAGTTTTTTTTTGACATCTGTTACCTCAATACCGTTTGAGGTATTGTTCCAGTGGCGCAGCCAGGATTTGATTCTGGGGAAAGGGGGAAAAGTTTTTTAAAAAATAAGTTCTACTGAATTTATTAAGCTATGACATAGATCTGAACTTTTTTATAATTTAACCAATTATACCACGAAAACAATGGCACGAGATATAAAATGAGTAATATATATACATGTGGTGTCTGTTCGGAAAGAACAGACGTCACATTCTGATCCTGCAGCTGTTATTATTTAATATTCGTAGAATATATGACTTCAACTGCTATTGGGCAAAGCTGAAAATGTGTACCCAGCCGGGATTCGAACCCGGGTCTCCTGCTTTCTAGGCAGTTGCGCTGACCCCTACACCACTGGAGACACAGTGATCACCGCACCTGCAAGGACTACCCATGCACGCCTCCCGTCAGATACAAATTCCCAGCTTCGCCCTGCCCATAGTACTCAAACTCGTAGTTTAACTAATTCCCGTAAGAGTAAGGGCTTCAAACTTGCCCACCCCTCCCCACTACGATAGGATCATTGCCCGTCACCGGCATATTATATATATACATGTGGTGTCTGTTCGGAAAGAACAGACGTCACATTCTGATCCTGCAGCTGTTATTATTTAATATTCATATTCTGCCTAGAAAGCAGGAGACCCGGGTTCGAATCCAGGCTGGGTACACATTTTTCAGCTTTGCCCAATAGCAGTTGAAGTCATATATTCTATGAATATTAAAATGAGTAAGCTCGCATTAATTTGAAAGAGGAAGAGGAGCAACGTGGACGAAATGGAGTGTACATAATCAGCTCGTAAAATAATTAAGCATCTTCTATGTTTCTAGCCAAAGAGAAAGGTCTTTACAGTTTAATTAACATGAGACTGTATGTGCAAAAATGTAACTAAAATAACACTATTGTTGTTCATAAGATTCCACTCGGTGGCGCCGCTGACCTGTTAAGCGTATGAACAATCGGCTCGTAACTTCAGAATAGCAGCAACAACAGCGGCAGCATCAAACCTGACCGCGGCGGCATTAAAACCGCTCACAGTGACAGCAGCACACGTTCTCATTGTCGGCATCATGCTGGCGACCCATTGTCACGTTCACTTGTACTTGGAAAATTATGTTGTAATTTATTACATGTGTACTATTTCAAATTTCCGGTGCACCGGGCGAGGTGGCGCAGTGGTACCGCACTGGACTCTCATTCGGGAGCACGGTGGTTTAAATCTACCTCCGGCCATCCAAATTTAGGTTTTCCGTGATTTCCTTACATCACTCCAGGCAAATGCCCAGATGGTTCCTTTCAAAGGGAACGGCCGTTTTCCTCCCCCCCCCCCCCCCCCCTGCCCCCCACACATACCGAGCATACCCCAAAGCCTTTGATTCTTTCACTTTTTCCCATTAAGAATATATCGTGTTCATAAGACAACATTTGAAATAACTCTCTCGTAGCTGATTTCTCTACTGTGAATTTAAAATACTTCTAGTTACGATCGCGTACTTCTAGTTACGATCGCGTCCATCAACGCACAGGACACCGTGCCCACGGGTGCGGTTCCTGTAGGGGGATGCTTGTCTACAGGTGGATCGAGCTGATCTCTACGAGATTACGAAAGTAACTCGGGCGTCCGATCTTTGATTGTCGTGAGTGCATTCGTGTTCTCTCGATAATCCATTTTTAGTCCGGGGCAAGTCCCGGAGATAAATTAAATTGGTCCCAATCCCCCGGTTCCGACCAAGGTTTTCGGGAGGTTTTCCTTGGTTGTAAGGCGTATGCCGGAACTGGTAAACCCCTCCCACTTAATCCCAATTGGGATTCCCCCTTTGCCCCACTATCAGCTTGTCTGATAATTGGCTGAATAGAACCGCGACTCTTTATGGGCCGGATCTCAAACAGCCCGCTCCACTCCTCGGAGTGGAGAATGAAAAGAATAAGTTTTTTTTTTTTTTTTTTTTTTTTTTTTTTTTATCGCGTCCATAATAGTCTTTGTCTTTAACTTCAAATATTTCGGAGAGATACAAAGTTGTAGTGCAATTCTGCATGTTAGCGCAGTTTAAGAAGGTATCAAGAGACATACATAGTACGGAAATTAATTTAAAAATATTTCATTCCATTCCATGATGGTGGTAGTGGCGGCTGGTGCAGCAACTGTGTTGAAGAATTAAATATTTCTCAGTGTCTGTTGCAATTTAAAAACAGCCGAATTTAACGGATTTAGTGGTGTAACGAAGGACTTCGTCATGAACTAGTACTTAGGAATATGTGTATGTATATTTGTATCTTATTCTGCTGAAAGTAAAATATAAACATAAGAGAAACATAAATTCCTATTGTGATCTGTTCTTACTATGACAAAGAATTTTTTGACACTTATCAATTCGGTATGGAGACTAATGATTCGCACATTTTTAGGCTTCACTCGCGTTTCTTATGCGAGCATATTCTTTTGAGTGTGAATACTTTAGCTTAAGAAGACAATGTCTTTAAGTTTATTGCAGTTTGTAGTTCTGTAGCAATTGTTGTGTAATTAGGTTCTTCATTGTTGAAAACAGTTTGACTTCTTTTTCCGTTTTATTGCCACGTCTGTGACGTTTTCCTTTCAGCTACAGTTGTGGTGCCTGTTTTGGTATGTTATTACATTGTACAACTTATTCGTTTCGTATGTTTCACCCTCACCGATTTTACTGGAATTTTAGTGCAGAAATGTAATCTTCCCCAGTAGAAAAATGACGTCTTTCCGCCACCAGGGCAGGTCTTCTGGTTTTTCATAGACATCTTTCTATTTTTAACATAAATTAAATTATTCAGTAAAAGTCTGTAGTGTACAAGATACTTGTAAATAAACGGTGCTGCAATGTAGCGTTTCGTACCTTGTCAAGAATCTTAGGAAACCTAAGAAAAACAAAGGTAGAGCTTTTTTTAAGTTATTACCTGTTTTATGACACTACAGACGTTCCCTAATGTAAAAAGTATATTCAAATCTATATAAACGACTCTATTCGCACTCATCGTATTAAGAAATGTAGCTTACCGGCCGCTTGGAGCGCTGCTGTCGCAATGTATATAACATAAATATGTGGGAGTGTCGTGATTGTGTATGTTATACTGTGGTGGTAAGCTCTTACATTGCATCTGCCTTTCCTGAAGTATATTCCTTGTCAACCGTCGTCGGTCTGTAGTCATTAGTGAGTTTGACGAGTTGACGCAAAAGACGAAAAATTGTGTCCCCCGCCTCACGTGAAAAAGCAGCATGGCCTCCTTCTTCCCATTAAGAATATATCACATTTATATATTCACATTTTTCACCGAGAATGAATTCCAATATTTTTCAAATTCCGTATGGACTCAAGAACCATAGGACTCAGTATCAGGTGAATGTTACTGGTACATAAACCGTGAGAAAGCAATGAGGGGCGCTATGTAAGTTTTGCCGACAACATGTGCCTTTTTTAAATATTAATATCGATTGTCTTCGTAAGACACACTGGCTATAGGAAGTGACGCACATTCCGCGGTACGTTGATTGCATTAGGAAGTACTGTTGCGACGGGCTGAACCGGTGACATGTGTCACGAAGTTAGAAGCAGCGGAGTGCAAATAACAAGCAGTCTGTAGGGGTCACTGGTGTTATAGCGCTTTAAGCGTTAGAGAGTACTCGTTGTCAGTAAATTAGAGTCCCACTTACGGCAGCCAAAGCTTAGCCGTTTTAGAGGATAATCGGCTTGCATGGCGTATCACGATTCCTATATGATAACTGAGACGTGATCTATCCAAAGGTTTATTGCGTATAAAAAAATAAAAATAATAACAATAAAAGTAAAAAGAAATAAAAAATTGCTTAGTTGATGAGCATGTGGTTCTCAACCAGACTCTTATAGTTCGATTCCGGACCAGTTCTTTAATTTTGTTTCCTCCTTCTAGCTGAAGCCTTATTATACATTCCTGGCCATTAAAATTGCTACACGACGGAGATGACGTGCTACAGACGCGAAATTTAACCGACAGGAAGAAGATGCTGTGACATGCAAATGATTAGGTTTTCAGAGCATTCACACAAGGTTGTCCCCGGTGGCGACACCTACAACCTGCTGACATGAGGAAAGTTTCCAACCGATTTCTCATACACAAACAGCAGTTGACCGGCGTTGCCTCGTGAAACGTTGTTGTGATGCCTCGTGTAAGGAGGATAAATGCGTACTATCACGTCTCCGACCTTGATAAAGGTCGGATTGTAACCTATCACGATTGCGGTTTATCGTATTACGACATTGCTGCTCCCGTTGGTAGCGATCCAGTGACTGTTAGCAGAATATGGAATCGGCGGATTCAGGAGGAAAATACGGAACTCCGTGCTATATCCCAACGGCCTCGTATCACTAGCAGTCGAGATGACAGGCTTCTTATATGCATGACTGTAACGGATCGTGTAGCCACGTCTCGATCCCTGAGTCAACAAATTGGGACGTTTGCAAGATAACCACTATCGGCACGAACAGCACCATGCACCATGATGGTCGCATCCATGTTTAGCGACATTGCGGTGAACGCACTTTGGAAGCGTGTATTCGTCATCGCCATAATGGGGTTCATCCGGCGTGATGGTATGTGGTACCATTGGTTACACGTCTCGGTCACCGCTTGTTTGCATGGACGGCACTTTGAAAAGTGACCGTTACATTTCAGATGTGTTACGACCCGTGGCTCTATCCTTCATTCGATCCCTGCGAAACCCTACTATTCAGCAGGATAACGCACGACCGCATATTGCAGGTCCTGTATGGGCCTTGCTGGATACGGGAAATGTTCTACTGTTGCCCTGGCTAGCACAATCTTCAGATCTCTCAACAACTGAATACGTATGGTCAATGGTGGCCGAGCAACTGGTTGGTCACAATACGCCAGTCACTATTCTTGATGAACTTTGGTATCACGTAAAAAGCTGCATGGGCATCTGTACCTGTACACGCCATACAAGTTCTGTTTGACTCAATGCCCAGGCGTATCAAGGCCGTTTTTACGGCCACAGGTAGATGTTCTGGGTACAGATTTCTCAGGATGTATGCACCTAAATTGCGTGAAAATGTAATCACATGTCATTTCTAGTATAAATAATTGTCCAATGAATACCCGTTTATCATCTGCATTTCTTCTTGGTGTAGCAATTTTAATGGCCAGAGTGTACTTTCTTCCACAATTCTTTGGACTAATCTGCGGATTGGAACTAAGTTGTAGTTATTTTTTGGAAACATGTATTATGAAATTTCACAAGAAAGTACAATACACTTCGTTTGTGAGGGCGCTGTCAATCGCAATCGCTGCCGTCATCACAGCGCGAACATTGATATTGTGCAGAATGAAACTTTCACTCTGCAGCGGAGTGTGCGCTGACATGAAACTTCCTGGCACATTAAAATTGTGTGCCGAAACCGGGACTCGAACCTGGGACCTTTGTCTTTCGCGAGCAAGCGCACTACCGACTGTGCTATCCCGACACGTCTCGCGATGCCGCCTCACAAGTTTACTTCCGCCAGTACCTCGCCTCCTAGTTCCCAAACTTCACAGAAGCTCTCCTGCGAACCATGCAAGACTATCCTTTCATCCAGAAGTGCTAGTCTTGCATGGTTCGCAGGAGAGCTTCTGTCAAGTTTGGAAAGTAGCAGGCCAGGTACTGGCGGAAGTAAAGTTGTGACGCGATATCGTGAGTCGTGTCGGAAAAGCACAGTCGGCAGTGCGCTTGCCCGCGAAAGGCAAAGGTCCCAGGTTCGAGTCCCGGTTCCGGCACACAATTTTAATCTGCCAGGAAGTTTCATTGATAGTGTGGTACGCGTAGAAATAACGCGATACGTTAAAACATCGTTACACCATACGCAGCTTATAAATGCAATGTATTCTCACTGACTACGTGGGTTTAGGACCGTCACAGGAAAGCATACTTTCTTGACGTTTAAAATTCAAACTACTGTTGTAATTTTTAATAAGTGTGATATCCTTTACTGCAGCTTATTAGCTTTATTTATTTACACACTACAGCTGTTTCGCCGTAGTTGGCATTGTTAAGTGGTCTGCATAGTTGAAATAAATTTTGTGAAAATATTTTTTCGAAACCAATAGGGAGTGCATTATAGAGTTTTAAATTTATTACTCACATTCCATTTGTTCCATTTGACAGCTGTTATGATGCTATGTGTCTAGAAAGATCTTATACTTCATTATATCTTTGGTAATGATCTAGCTTCTCTGAGAAGATTAATTGCGAATTTTGTGATATCTTTGAATGTCAATGTATTTACAAATGCTTTATACGCTGGATTTTGTAGTGTCTCTGATTATGAAATAGTGTGTCTCTTTGGTCTCTGAGGTATTGCTTGCCATTTGGAATTTTGTAATATCTTGTTTAATATTTTCTGTAATATCGGTGCGCTTAATTGTCTGATAAGTAAGACATGTACCTTGGTAGAATATTTGCACGATGTTGTTTCCTTTTTGTTAAAACAGGGGAATTGGACATGCATTTAGTCGAAAGTTACACCTCTCAGCAGAAACAGACTTCACAAACGGAGAACAATTCTAATTTCGTTGCAGAAAACAGTCTAACTTAATTAAAGAGGATTAACAGCGTGTTATCCACATACGAGATATGTTCAAAGCATTCCTGTACATTCCCTATTTCGCGTCAAAGAAGTGTGATGTCGTTGGCATCGCAGGAAACGCCTTGTTGGACATGTAACTGTCGGAAGTTTCATTAGTGTGTGTGTGTGTGTGTGTGTGTGTCAGTTACTGCTCAGTGTTGCATTGAGTAGAACGTTGTGTCGCAGAGTTTGCGAATTTCCAGGTGGAAGAGATAGAGAAGCAACGCGTCTGCATTAAATGTCGCTTGAAAAAAAAAAATGCCTTCACAGAGACACACTACATTTTTCAAAAAGCCTAACGTGAGGAGTGATTAAGCCGTACTCGATGTTAGAGTGGTTTGCGCGGTTTAAAAATGGCTGGACGGAAGTTAAAGGTGACCCTCCCTAAGGACACTATTCGTCGGCAACCGACGCCGCACAAGTCAAAACAACAACGAAATTGTGTACTTCTGTGAAAGCATGAGAGTTTGAGACATTTCGGAAGAACGTAACATTTCAGTGAAGGAGAAGTAAAATATGTGAGAGACAAATGAACTGAAATGTTGCGACACAATTCCAGGGTCTTGCATCAGGATAACGAACCTACATTTTCATCCCTGTTTCTGTGTGACTATTGAAAAATAAGAGAAAAGGGCGAAATTACTGTGTGATTCATTCCTTTCTCCTCTACGCAGTATTGGCACCCGTTGACTTTTTCGAAAAGATGACAGATTTGCACGGTAAATGATATATCTACTGGATATGCTAGGTGTGACGGCTAAGAGACCAGCCTCTCAATGAGATATAACGGCCCGTCTTATGCAAAAAGATGGCTGATCATTACCATGAGTAGCAGCAGTGAAAAAAAAAAAATAAATAAAACCACACACACCCAGACAAAGACTCTGCAAGTGCATGGCATGGCTGTTATGATTTTTCGCTACAGCTCCATGCTCTAATAGCTTGTGGAAAAAAAGGAACGCCTAATTTTTTTTCCTTTTTCTGATTCCTCTCATTTTATTTTGATGATCATGTCTTCCTATGTAGGTGGGTGCTGATAAAACAGATCTCGTCGCAACGAGTAACGCCTTCCTTTTAACGATTTCCACCGCAACTCGTGCATCATTTCCATGGCACTCTCCCCCAATCGCGATAATACGAAATGAGCTGGTCTTCTCTGCTATTTCTCTAAATCGTCTGTTAATTCCACTTGGCGGGAAACCCAAAATATGCAACAATACTCCAAAATAGGACGCACAAGTATGACGTAGGCAGTTTCTTTAGAAGAACTGTTGAATCTTCTAAGTGTTCTGCCAACGAAACGTAGTCCTTGGTTCGCTTTCCCTACAAAATTTTTATATTGTTCTTCTCTATTTAAGTTATTTGTAACTGTTAATCCTCGGTATTTACTTGAATTTACGGCCTGTGGTTTTGACTGATTTATCTTGTAACTGAAGTTTAACGGGTTTTCTTTTAGTGTTCATATGGATGACTTCACACTTCTCATGATTAAGAGTCAGTTGCCAATTTTTTTTCACTATGCTGATATCTTATCCAAATAATTTTGCAGTTGATTTTGATATTCTGGTGACTATATTAACCGATAAATCAGAGCATCTTCCGCGAACAACGTAAGAGAACTACTCAGATTGTCTTCTAAATCGTTTATAAAAATAAGGAACAGTATGGGCCCTATAACAATTCCCTTAGAAACGACAGTTATCACTTCAGCTCTAATCGATGACTTTCCGTCAGTTACAACGTACTGTGACCTTTCTCACAGGAAATAACAAATCCAATCGCACAATTATGGCGGTATTGCATAAGCACGCAATTAGGTTAGAAGACAGTAGGAGTCACTGTCAATGATTTGGTACACAGTTACAAAGTAATTTACATCAGAACATTCATAAAATAGAAAATTAAAAAAAAGGTCTATATACAGGGTGTTACAAAAAGGTGCGGCCAAACTTTCAGCAAACATTTCTCACACACAAAGAAAGAAAATATGTTATGTGTAAATGTGTCCGGAAACGCTTAATTTCCATGTTAAAGCTCATTTCAGTATTTCTCTTTCAATGTAAATTGAAATAATTCGTGCAGACAATTGTCAAAATACCCAATTGTTTCGTTAGTATGTACTGTACTTCCTCGATTCACCGCCAGTTGGCCCAATTGAAAGAAGGTGATGTTTATTTCAGTGCTTGTGTTGACATGAGACTCACTGCTCTACAATACTAGCATCAAGCACATCAGTACGTAGCATCAACTGGTTAGTGTCCAACACGAACGTGGTTTTGGAGTCAGTGCAATGTTTACAAATGCGGAGTTGGCAGATGCCCATTTGATGTATGGACGTGTTCGTACGCTTCTCAATAACAGATTCGGTGACCGATGGATTGGTAGAGGCGGACCAATTCCATGGCCTCCACGCTCTCCTGACCTCAACTCTCTTGACTTTATGGGGGCATTTGAAAACTCTTGTCTACGCAACCCCGGTACCAAATGTAGAGACTTTTCGTGCTCGTATTGTGGATGGCTGTGATACAATACGCCATTCTCTAGGGCTGCATCTGCGCATCTGGGATTCAATGCGACGGAGGTTCGATGCATGTATCGTCGCTAACCGAGGACATTTTCAACATTTCCTGTAACAAAGTGTTTGACGTCACGCTGGTACGTTCTGATGCTGTGTGTTTCCATTCCATGATTAATGTTATTTGAGGAGAAGTAATCAAATGAGCTCTAACATGGACATTAAGCGTTTCCGGACACATGTCCACATAACATATTTTCTTTCTTTCTGCGTGAGGAATGTTTCCTGAAAGTTTGGACGTACCTTTTTGTAACTCCCGTATAATGCGATGGTCGCATGTATTGTAGATAAATATTTTGAGAATTACAGTACAGACACCAAATTTTTTAAGTTTCTGCTTTACAGCATCTCTGCAGATCCATGAATTTATATTCAGATGTATCAAAAGGATATCGCAAACTTACACGGTTGAGAAAAATGTTCAAATGTTTGTTCAGCTTAAGGGACTCAACTGCGGGGTCATCAGTCCCTAAACTTACAAACTACTAATGAACTAACTTACACAAAAGACAGCACAAACATCCATGTCCCAGGGAGGATTCGAACCTCCGACGGGGAGTGGCCTCGCGCATCGTAGCATAGCGCCTCAATGCGCTTCGCCACTCCGCCGCGGCCACGGTTGAGAGTAGACGACAATGGAAGCAGAAATGTCCCAGTAAACATGGGCTAGCAAACGTGCCGTTTGCGAGATAAGTAGCAAGGTACGGTTCCTTGCCGCCTCATTGTAAACATCGTCCTAGTTAGTAAACATTAATTTGAAATTTAGATTTTACTATCTTCAAGGACTGCTTGAGAATGTCCGCCTTAAGCAACGTCAGAATATGAGGTATATGAACATTTGGCTGCTGTTGTGAGAAGTCATCTAACGCGCAGATACTTCCAAAGATTGATAGGTCGAGGCGGACCTGTACCTGGCCTCCAAGATCTAAATCATTTGCATTTTTGTGTGTAGACTTAAATCAAAAGCGAAGTGTACAACACACGTTTGAAGAACTGAACCGGAGAATTGTACACGCTTGTCAAGTATTCGGTAATGATCCAGCGTTTTCCGAAAGAATTCGACATTGATTGGAGAGACGAGCATAGAATTGCAGCCAGATGTTAGAGACATACTTCGAACACCAACTTTAACAGGTAACCCATAAATAAAATGTGAACTAAATGCGACGTAAAACGTAATAGTAAAGTCTGAATTTCAAATTAAATTGTACTAACTTGGACGATGTTTACAATAAACTCAGTCAAATGTGAACTAAATGCGATGTAAATCTTAATAGTGAGGTGTAATTTGAAATTAATGTGTACTAACTAGAGCGATGTTTACAATGACATTAGAGGCGGATTGGAACCATAAATTCGTTATTATCTCGCAAACGGCTCGCTTGCGGACCCATGTTTACTGGTACATTTTTGCATCTATTATCGTGTATTTTCAGCCGTGTAAGTTTGCTCCATCCATTTTGATACATCCTGTATATTGGCAATAACCCGTGAGCGAGAATTATAGTCTCCCATTGATGGGTCCTCAAATGTTTGATCAGTCCCATCTGTGCGTTTCGCCGGCCGCGGTGGCCGAGGAGACTGAGGCGCTCCAGTCACGGTCTGCACGGCCACTACGGCCGGGGGTTTGAATCCTCCCTCGGACATGGATATTTGTGCCGTCCTAGTTCGTAAGTAGTTCATAAGTAGTTTGTAAGTTTAGGGACTGATGACCCCGTAGTTAAGTCCCATAAGATTTACAAACATTTGAATTTTAGGGACTGATGACCCCGTAGTTAAGTCTCATAAGCTGTACAAACATTTGAATTTCTGTGCGTTTCATACTGTGACGCAGTGAGGGCAGACGTATGTCAAGCCAGTTATTGGTTGATTTTCCTTTCTTCCTAAAAACCCTCCTACTGTTCTCCTCACGCGTCTTTCCGCAGCACGTCTGTGTTCTTCGACGTCTGCTGTACCAATGTATAAGAAGTTTCTCCAGGTGGGACGATCAAAACTGAGTGTTTCCCCAGTCTACTGTACTGATGCTATATTTCTGAAGGGTGTCTTTAATGCAGTATTTATACCTTTTTGTCTGACCTCGATGATGGTGATTACCTTCACTTAATACAGAATACAGCATTTGCTCGAGAATGGAATGGTCTGGCACACGGATTACAAGTCCTATTCACCGGAGCTGATATTTAGCAAACTTGCCTCAACGCTTCAGAACGCTAATATTCGTGCATTTATCACTCCAGGTGATGGTAAGGATATTTATAAGGCATCTTTAACGGAATTTTTGAAGCATTTTGACATGTCGTCTGTATATTGTCCATGGTAAATTGTTAAGTAACCCAATATGTTTCCTACGCGACACGTCTTTGGAAACCACATACCTGTTTTTTCTTAAACAAGTGGAAAGTGATCAGAAGTGCAAGTAAATCACAAAAGGAAGTACTTCCATGTGAAAAAAAAAATTGCTAAAAACTTATTTTCAGCCATGTGATACTAGGCTCGAGGAGCATCTCGACTAGTTTTGTTCAATAATATTCACAAGTTGTAAATATAGATCTCAGACGTAGCTATCCAGCTGTTTAACCTCGGTAAACATAACGCACGAAGTAAGCCCACAGTAAACAAACATCTGAATACCGACAAGTAGGCCTACTGCTCGCAATATTCTGCGTGAGGCTGCGGCCACACTTGCGTTTTTTGAAGCTGGACGCTGAGCGTCTAAAGAAGCGGCTTTAAATGGCGCCAGGTGGTGGCCACATTCGACCGCGCATACACAGCGGCTTCTTACAGGCGTCCTACCGACCGAAGACGACAATGTGGCCACATTTGGCTCAGTAGCGTTTCAGACCTGCATGGGTGACATCGCAGCATTGAGAAATGAAAGTACTAAGTAAACCGTCTGCAACAATAATATGTGCTGCATTGTTACTGATTCGACGGAGACGACGTAGACGAAAAAAGACGTATTTGTATTCATCCAATAATTGAAGACTGATCAGAGAGGGGAAAATTCACTCTGATACACAACAAACTTAAAGAAAACCCTGACAAGTTTTTTGAGAACTACAGGATGTCTATTAAGTCGTACGAAACTCTGCTGTCTAATGTATCGAGTGCTATTACTGGAAGAAATACTCGACTACTCAGTTACTCTGAGATAAGTGAAGTTTTATTACTTATTTTATTATTTACATTGCATAAAATGACAGCTAGCCAACCGTTTCTTTTTTGGTCTGTTTTTATAATCCTCATTTTGAATGTCGTATAAAAATAGTCGAGCTTGAACTTCTAAGATAATACCTTCGCTATCAAGTTCAATTTTTTCCATCTCACTCATCGAAAAAAAAAAAAAAAAAAAAAAAAAAAAAAAAAAAAAAAAAAAAAACTGTAATAACACTTGACTATACACACTACTGTGCGTTGGCAGACTGCACAGATAATACTGAGTTCACGTGGGAACGCAATGTGAGAAGCGTCTTATGACGCAGCGAATGGGCCCCGGCCCATCCGACTGGCGTCTGACCTTGAGGACGCGCCTTCGCGTCTGACGCTGGCAGAAAAAGACGCCGTGTGTGGCCACTACCGGCCTTCTCCAGCCTGCCTATAACTGTGGCGTCTTTTGACGCTGAGTGACCAGCTTCAAAAAACGCAAGTGTGGCCGTAGCCCAACAATGGTCAAAGTCGTCGCGAAAATTCAAATGTTTGTAAAGTCTATGGGACTTAACTACGGGGCTATCAGTCCCTAAACTTACAAACTACTTATGAACTACTTACGAACTAGGAGGGCACAAATATCCATGCCCGAGGGGGGATTCGAACCCCCGACCGTAGTGGCCGTGCGGATCGTGACTGGAGCGCCTTAGTCCCCTCGGCCACCGCGGCCGACCAAAGTCGTCGCGCCTCGACTGCAGTTCGTATTGCTCCACAACCCGCAGCGGTCCACTCCTGTGTGTGACTTTCCAACGAAATCATTCTGTCACTGAAGACATTAAAGCGGCTCTGATATCCCGCTGACGATGAACTTTGGTACTGCGTCTGGAAATATAGGCGAACAAACCGGCATTTCAATCAGGCAGGTAAATTCTTAAAATTGGTGCCGCGCCCAAATTATTTGGTCGCTTGCCAGTAATGGCGTGCCACTGGTTCCCATCCCTGATATATGCTGCCTAACGCAGTGCTTACAGACGAAGTTACACATTTTATAAATTGGTGCAAGCAGTAGTGACATTTTTATATTCAAGGAACACATTTTACTCAGGGAAAGACATGTAGCGCATTTGTTCCATACTGCAGTTAGATAAAGACGCACGTACTGTCACGCCTTGCTTGTGTTGAAAGTTTTCGAATCAAATCAAATGTTTGTAATCTAAAAAAGGTTCAAATGTTTGTTAAGCTTATGGGACTTAACAGCGGGGTCATCAGTCAAAATGTTCAAATATTTGTAAATCTATGGGACCAAACTGCGTGGTCATCAGTCCGTAGCTTACAAACTACTTAACTACCTACGGACAAACATACACACCCATGCCCCAGGGAGGACTCGAACCTCCACGGCGAGCAACCGCGCTCTTCGCAGCGAGGTGCCTTAGACCCCTCGGCTACTCCACCGCGGCGGTCGTCAATCCCAATATTTACAAACTACTTGTGAACTACCTTGTACTAAAGACAACACAAACAGCCATTCTCGAGGGGGTATACGAACCCCCGACACGGAATGGCCTCGTGCATCGAAACATAGCGCCTCAATGCACTCGGCCGCTGTGCCTCGGCGTTTGTAATCTTATAGGCCCAAACTACTCTGGGCATCGTTCACGATGCTTATTTAAACTAACTTATAATAAGGACAAGACATACACAGACCACACCCGTGCTCGAGGGAGGACTCGAAACTCCGACGCGAAAAGCCACGGGATCCGTAACGTGACGCCCACTTCGCGACTATTCCCGGGAGGCTAGAATGTGTTCCCTAAATATAAAAAGTATCACTACTGGTTGCACCAATTTATAAAATATTTAACATCTTTTGCAAGTACTACAGTCGCCAGCGTATATACTTTGGTTTTCATTTTAGTCACTCGACTTTCGCTCCAGTAGGAAACTGTCTTTCCATTTCTATATTTTATGGGTCCTTAGATGTAATAGTAGTTTTTAAATGACGATAACATCCACAGTGTTTTAATGTTACAAAGATGCTTTCAATGGATACGGGACTAATACAAACAAAATTAATTTTTCTGCGATCTTATCGGTAGGGTTTTAAGCCTTTATACAGACTGTATCAAAAAGGATGGCGCAAATTTACACGATTGGAAATATACGATTATAGAAGCAAAAAATGTTCCAGTAAACATGGGTCCGCAAATGAACCGTTTCCGAGATAATTACAAATGTATGGTTCCAAGAGCCACTGACGTCAACGTAACCATCGTCCTAGTTAGTTAGATGGAGCTCCGGCACATTTTGCTGTTACTGTGAGACAGCATCTAATGCGCAGATACGGACCTGTACGTTGGCCTTCAAGATCAGCTGATCTAAATCGTTTGCATCTTTGTGTCCAGGGTAGCCATAAAAGCGAAGTGTACAGCACACCCGTTAACACGGTGGAAGAACTAGAGCGGAGAGTTGTACACAATTGTCAAGAATTCCGAAATAATCCAGGAGTTTCCGAAAGAAATTCAAATTCATTAGAGCGACGAGCACAGTGTTCCATCCAGTTGCAAGGAAGAAACTTAGAACATCTCCTTTAACAGGTACGGTAACCCATACGTCAAATGTGGACTACATGCTATGTAAAACCTAATGGTAAAGTCTAAATTTCAAATTCATGAATACTAACTAGGATGATGTTTTTAATGACGTGATTGGCAGCTTGGAACCATACATTCGTAATTATCAGGCAAACGGCTCATTTGAGGATCAATGCTTATTGCGAAATTTTTGTTCTATTATCGTGCACTTTCAACCGTGTAAGTTTGCGCCATCGTTTTTATACACCGTGTATAAACTACGAAAGATGGCTGTCTCCTCAGTTGACAATGTCAACGACAACAGAAAAATAAAACATAAAAGTGAAATGATTTCTAGTCCGTGGTGTCACACCACGGAGAGCGCATTGTAAGCTTTGTTTACCATTTATACTGTCTTCTTAACACAAAATAAGCCCATGTACCATTATACCCGTTTTATAATTCCGCCTTGTAATTTTGTGCAAATTCTGTCACACAGATAATTTGAAGATGCCCTGCTAAAGGGCGAAACGCGTCATTAATTAATAAATCAATTTGCAATCAAGACGGCTTTTTTACTGAAGGAACATAAAAGTAATTCTAAACATGTTTTTAGGTTGTTAAATGCGGATCATTTATTAAAATTTCACTACATTTTTCGGGCTTAATCCATCATCTGATGACGGAAATAAAGTGTACAGCGTACATAGGCTTTTATATTTTCCGTAAAGACACGAGATGTTATTTAATGTGATGGCCCGTGCTCAGCCTGATGTGGCGTCACATAACATGAATATCAAGTAACATCTTGGTTCATTAAGGCAAAGATAAAACCCTATGTACTATGTAAGAGGGTGAGTAAGTAAATTAGTCGCACACTGAGTTACACATGCCAGTACTGCGTTCAAATGTTTGTAAAACTATCAGACCCAACTGCTGGGTTATTAGTCCATAGCTTACAAACTACTTAAACTGAGGTAAACTAAGGACAACGCAAACACCCATGCCCCGTGGGGGATGGGGGGGGGGACTCGAACCCTCGACGACGAACGGCCACGCGCACCCCAGCACGGCGTCCCAGTGCGTACGGCTAATCCGCCGCGGCCCAGTACAGCGTTTACAAGCCTGAAAGTTGCTTTACTTTTCAGCTGATTCGACCTGTAAATTTAAATACTCGTCCCATCGTTCTTGAAGGTTTTAAAAGCCTGGATCTTGGAATTTTTGTGACAGCGTTTGCATCTTCTAAGTGACGCTCTTGAGCTGTAACTTTATTTGGTTCCTTGAACTGCTATAACGCCACAAGACGGATATTTCGTAGTGGCAGGCAATAATGGGGGAAAATAGTAGAGACATACCCTACATAGTGCACAGTACTGGCGTGTCTACCTTAGTTTACTGACCTAAATGATCAACTGTGCCCAAAACATGAAGTGAAATTGTAATAAATTTATCTATTTCGGCAACGTAAAAGCATTTTTAGAATTTTTTTTTTTTTTATTTTGGATCATGCTGTTTGCATTATTCTACAGAATTAGATCTACGAAAAAAATCGCCTGCTGCCTAGTTACGAGTCGGCTGGTTGTAACATTAGCTTTTGTTGTTGCTTTTTCGAATAAATGTTAAATTCCGCGATTAAAAGATGAAGGATTTTTGTTAATATTTCGATTGTAGAAAAATCTGATAAAAATCTGAGCAAATAATGTAGACAAGGGTGAATGAAATTAATATACGAAATGAGTGAATAGATTGGGGTTGAGGCAACACACAAAAATAACATTACTTACAGAAAGTACCCATTGAATCTTCGTTGTGGAAATGTTGATCAAAGCAGCTGAAACTGTTAAGCCGTGGAATAGCTTAGAAAAATTTTATGAAAATTTCCGCAATAAATTAATGTCCAGACTGTTCACCTCGCAAGTCATTGTTGTCGGAGCGCGTACTAAAGTTGGATATAGAAAACAACAAAGAAAAAAATCTATAGGGCTGCGCGAAGCTGATAATACGAATGCAAGTTCTAAAAGAAAAATGGCAATTATATAAAGTAACTGGTCGGGATTTAATCATCGAAATACGCGAAGCGTAAATGATGGCGTCTGAACAACATGTTACGACCTAATATCGAGGAACTGAAAACCTGAAAGAAAGTTAATAATTAACGAAGGACGGGACATTATATAATGGAAACAGGGTGGGGACATTGCTCTTAATAAAAGAGGGTACATTTTAAAGTAAAATATCAGAACTTTCACATCTACATTCCTTACATTTGTGAATGTAAGTCGTTTTTTTCGTGAATTTCTGTTGAGGAAATTTAGAGGGCCGGAATGTGAAGCTGATTGTAGTACGATCTTGTTGCCACCTACTAACATTTCGCGTACTGATCACAATGATAATATAAGCGAAATTAGGGCTCGTACGGTGCCATATAGGCATTCTTTATTTTCCTCGTTCTATTTGGGAGTGGAATAGGAAAGGAAATGCCTAGTAGTGGTACAGTGTACTCTCCGCCACACACCTTACGGTGGATTGTGGAGTATGCACGTAGATGTAGATGTACATTATAGAGCAGTCTGCGGACAAGTCCACACTTAATAGCCTCAAACAAGAGTGTCCGATCGCGATTCCGTCCTCTAAACTCGCCGGAAGAAACGAAAGAGCGGAACAAACATTTTCACAGATAAAATACGAGGCGCGTACAGAAGATGAGTTCCGTTTCGTAATAAAATGAAATTGTAAACAGATACGGAAGAAATTTTTATTGCACAAAATTCTACAACTCTTAAACTACTTTTCCACATAACTGCCGAAATTTTGCAGGCATTTGTAATAGCGTGGCAGCAGGTTTTGTATACCTTCTTCATAGAAATCTGCCGCCTGTGTCTTCAACCAGCTGGAAACAGTGAAATTTGTGGGAAGTCCATAGCGAGAGCACTAATTCTAAACCTACGGTTTTCCTGGATCTTGTCATTAATCGCGTGAACCAGTTCTTCTATAACCAAAGGTGGACGCCCACTTCGTTCTTAATCGTGCACATCACTACGCTCGTGCTGGCCGCGGTGGCCGAGGAGACTGAGGCGCTCCAGTCACGGTCTGCACGGCCACTACGGTCGGGGGTTCGAATCCCCCCTCGGGCATGGATATTTGTGCCGTCCTAGTTCGTAAGTAGTTCATAAGTAGTTTGTAAGTTTAGGGACTGATGACCCCGTAGTTAAGTCCCATAAGACTCTACAAACATTTGAACATTTGAACTACGCTCGCCTTTTGAACTGTCGGACCCATATTATCACCATCGAATCACTCATCGCATTTGGTCCGTAATATCGGAAATTTGCCGATAAATTTCACTTGGTTTCACTTTCCTCGCATTCAGAAACCGAATCACCGACCTGATTTCACAGGCGGCGGGATTTTCAATCAACGCCGACATTTCAAACAAGCGCAACAAAGCGTATGTAACTGATAGCGATCTCCAAATGGCGCACGTCCTTCTCCTTGATACAACGTATCCTCCTCAAAAAAAAAAAAAAAAAAAAAAAAAAAAAAAAAGTCTGTAGAACTTATGGGACTTAATTACGGGGTCATCAGTCCCTAAGCTTAAAAACTACTTATCAACTAGCTAAGACTAAGGACGGTACAAATATCCATGTCCGAAGGGGGATTCGAACCCCCGACCGTAGTGGCCGTGCAGACCGTGACTGGAGCGCCTCAGTCTCCTCGGCCACCGCGGCCGGCGTATCCTCCTCTACAACGTATGTGCGGTACTGCAATTGCAGAGCTGCAGCGGAGATAAATTGAAACGGAACTAACTTTCTGGACGCGCCTCGTATTACGAGAAGGAGGGAACAACAGCGACAAGCGTCGCTGATCGAGAAAAAAATTATTAATTTAATTGCGCATCGTTACACGGTCATCAGCTAAGCACGAAGCCTTGGCGATAGCTTCTGCGAAGTTCTGCCGTATGTTGGGTAGGCGTAACTGAAGCGGATCAACTTAGTGAAACGGCTGCGCTTTGGCAACCAAAAGGGGTAGGAAATTTGGGGAGTCTTAAGCTCGCTTAAGACGATGGTTGTTGTTGGGTTTTTAAAGGGGGCTAAACGGCTAGGTTATCAGTCCCCTGTTCCTAGCCAAGAGAGAACATCTGTTATCTGTTATCGTAGAATCTACATCTACATGGATATTCTGCAAATCACATTTAAGTGCCTGGCAGAGAGTTCATTAACCACTTTCACAACTTTTCTCTACGGTTCCATTCTTTAATAGCGCGCGGGAAGAAAGAACACCTAAATCGTTCCGTTTTCGATATGATTTCTCTTATTTTATTGGGATCGTCATGTCTCCCTAAGTAGGTGGGTGCTAGCAAAATATTTTCACATTCAGAAGTAAAGGTCGAAATTGAAACTTCTCAAAGAGATTACGCCTCAATGAATAACGTATTTCTTTTAATGATTTCCACCCCAATTCGTCCAACATTTCCGTGAGCTTTCCGTCCCGTAACGTGATAAAACAAAACGAGCTACCCTTCTCTGAACCTTATCAATATCTTCCGTCAGTCCCACCTGGTGAGGGTCCCACAAGGGGCAACAGTACTCCAGCAGAGGACGCACAAGTGTGATGTAGGCAGTCTCTTTGGCGGAGCTGTTGTATCTTCGAAGCGTTCTGCCAATGAAACATAACCTATGCTTCGCCTTCCCCACAATATTTTGTATGCGTTCTCTCCAGTCAAAGTTGTTCGTAATTGTAACTCCTAGGTATTTGGTAGAATTTACGACCTTAAGGTTTGACTGATTTATCGCGTAATCGAAGTTCAGTGGATTTCTTTTAGTGGTTATGTGTATTACTTCACACATTTTATTATTTAGTGTTAATATCCAATTTTCGCACAAGGTACAAATTTTGTTTAAATCGCTTTGAAGTTGCTTTTGATCCTCTGTTGACTTCACTAACCGATAAACGGCAGCATCATCTGCGAACAGTCTAAGGGAGTTATTTAGATTGTCTCCTAAATCTATATCTATAAATGTGAATGTCTGTTCGGTGTACGTTTATCACGTCTGAACCACAAGACATAAAGAGCTAAAAATTTGTAAAGTTACTAACGTCTACCCGGGGAAGGCTTTAGACACGGTTTTATGGTGATCGGAATGCTATTTATCTATATATATTATTATGAATGTCTGTTCCGTGTACGCTTATCACGTCCGAACGACAATACGCAGAGACTTAAATATTTGAACAGTTACTAATTTATACCTGAGGAAGGTTTTAGGCACGGTTTTATAGCGATCTGATAGTTATTTACTAATTCGAAGAATAGAATGCGAAATGCAATTATATTTACTCTTTTAAAATGGTTTTATTGGTTGCATTGTTGCTTGAGGGTTGATAATGATAAAATGGTGGAGTATATCGAGACGGAAAGTTATCGGTGTATATAAAATTCTTCGTGTGTGTGTGCGTGTGTGTGTGTGTGTGTGTGTGTGTGTGTGTTTGTTAATATTTCGCTCTACAGCGAAAACTACTGAACTCAAACGAATGGTCTGTGTGTAATTGTTGTCCGAAGTCTCCCGTTGTACACCATAACAGTTCCATCCCGATAGCTATAAGGGGATGGAAGATATGGTGGTTGAAAGTCGTCAAATTATTAAAAAAAATTCGAACTGAAGGCCAGCGAGGCGTTTGCGACTGTATGGCAAGGAGGTTACGTACAGCGATGCGTGATGCTACAGATCATATCTTTGGTCCATGCGTGGTACAATCACAGACATTATATGTCTGTGGCTACAATGTCTTCAGCTCTTTCTCTCTAAGGATAAGCATAGGAATAAGGAAATATAAGAATAAACAAATAAATTTCTTTTACTACATCTCTTTAAAAAATATCGATATGACGTTTCGTGCATTACATCAAGTGATCGATCTGTGATATTATTACAATCATTATTGTTGAATTCCGTGATTGGATTCTTCGAAACGAGTGTATTTTTACGTGTGATTTGATCTACACTTCTTACTTTCCTAATAAACAGTAAGTGCATAGACTTCTGCAATCTGATAGGAATAGGTTTCAGTTTGTTTGTGAAGAAGGTATTGTATTTAATTTTATCCTTCAAAACGAGTCTCATAGCACGGTACTGAATGGTAGCTTATCTATCATAATCAACCAACACGCAAGCGGAGCCGCGGGTTTAAGCTAGTCGTTTATAAACACGAGGAAGAGTAGGGGACCTATAACGCTTCCCTGTGGAACGCCAGATATCACTTCTCTTTGACTTTTATCATGTGTCAGTATGGTACTGTCACTCACAGTGGTAAGTACACTTCATTATACTGACATAATGTACATATGCACTCTAAATTATGTTATGTAGCAATTAATTGACTTTTCAAGGTATGTCTGTTCTCTAATTATGGGGATTTTGCTCTTATGAATGTAACTGATATATCTTCTCGTTTCATTGTATGACATGTATGTTTTAAATTTCCGTCATCCCCCTTTTTTTTACAGATGACGGCCTTGTAGAATTATTTCTGAACCAGACGATGCTGGCAAGGACCATGGTAATGTACATGTGCGTCAGTGAAAAAGACCAATAAAGGTGATAGCATGTGGACGTAATGTCTCTTCTGTACCTAAGGTACATCACCGTTCCCTTTTTGATCCGTACTTAATTTGGTGCTCTCCAATACACACGATCGAACAGCGGAGTGGTACTCAAGCGTCAACTTTAGTTACAATATCTCTGGAAGTAATTAACATTTTACAATGCCACAAAAGGCATTGATTAGGTATATGTTTATATGTTCAGATGTGCTAACAAAAATAACGGCGTTACATTTAAAAAACGTAGGTTTGTGGTAAAAAAATACTTCCTTGCATTTTTATGGCTTGTATTAACCAATTACACTAACCCCTCTCCTCACGTTCGGTCTGTGGAATCGGTTCGTCAGTATTTGATGTGGTGTACGATATATATCCAGCGGTCAGCGGTAGTGTTAGGTGACTCACCCTATATATATATCCACACTAACCCATACACTTAGAGGCCGATCTCAAAAATCGACCACTTGCCTGTCAATCTTGATTGTTGCAGCCAGCCGCCGCTGATGATGGCCCAGGAGACACCCCCAGTGCCAGCTGCAGAGGGGCGACTCGTCAAACTTATGACAAGGACGCAATGAAAATGGTACCGAGATTGCACGATACCCAATAACTAACATAACCACACCCTTGCATGATCTGTCGCAGATAGCAAGAATCCGCTGCTGCTCTTACTAGCCGCTCCTGACTATTGCAGAGGTTTTTTTCCCTTGGCACTTTTTCCCCCTGCCCTTAAAACCGCTCTTGTTTCAAAAGCTTTCGACCACTTCTATAATCCTGATGGACCGTATTAATGGTTAATCTTACCCACACGTACGGCACACATCACAGTATCCGCTCCTGTGACCACCAAATTAGACACATTAACACAGGCAGAGGTGACAGTAGAACTATTGAGTTGGTCACCATGCTAGTGCGAGCGTGGAGGGGCTCCACTCTTTATTAAAAACCGCAAAGAGCAGTAAAAGCCTTGACCCCGAGTGGCTATCCCCTGGGGCACGGCCCACTATGTCATGACCACGAGCCAGTGAGCTACGTTGTCGTAGCCTCCGCCCTCTAAACTTTGAAGGGTTGTAGCTCCCAAACTAACAGTGATGGGAATGTAGTTTAAATTGATTTGGACGCAGCTGGTTTAAACGAATGAAATACACGATATAAGCCGTGGTGGAGTAGCCGAGCGGTCTAAAGCGTCTCGCTGCGGAGCGCGGTTGCTCGCCGTGGAGGTTCGAGTCCTCCCTGGGGCATGGGTGTGTGTGTGTGTTTGTCCTTAGGTTAGTTTACATAGGTTTAAGTAGTTTGTAAGCTACGGACTGATGACCACGCAGTTTGATGAGATAGATTTACAAACATTTGAACATTTTTGAACACGATAGAAAAAGCCTATTATTTTATAAGTTACAGAGGCAAACACACTTAGTGAAACACCCTGTCGATGACTTACCGTAAAGAGCAGTAAAAGCCTTGACCCCGAGTGGCTATCCCCTGGGGCATGACCACGAGCCAGTCAGCTACGCTGATGTAGCCTCCGCCCTCTAAGCTTTGAAGGGTTGTAGCTGCCAAACTAACAGTGGTGGGAATGTAGTTTAAATTGATTTGGACGCAGCTGGTTTAAACTATTCCAAAGCACGATAGAAATACCTATTGTTCCATTTTAAAAATATATGTATTTGTGCTCTAACTCTTTAGAAAATGATGCAATAAACTATGTTCATAGCTCCGCAGAAAGTGTAACATTTCTTGTGTTCACCTACGGCATTAAAATTTCCCATCACCTAATATTTTATACGTTACAGAGGCAAACACACTTAGTGAAACACCCTGTCGATGACTTGCCGTAAAGAGCAGTAAAAGTCTTGACCCCGAGAACAGCGTGTCCCCTCTTGTGAGAGGCGCCAAATATTTATAGTGTGTACCTAGGAGCGGCGCTATATATACGCCGGGCCTGCGTTACGTAAGAGGAGAGGAGGCGGGTACTCACCTAGCAGCAGGCAGACGCAGCGGCAGCGGCGGCGGCACCCGGTGCTGCCGGAGCCCCAAGCCGGGGGGCGGAGCGCTGGCATCTAGGCGGGGGCGGCGCGGGGGCGGCGGGGGCGGCGGCGGCGGGACGGGCGCACGCTGGGCGCTCAGCGCGGGCCGGCGGCTCGCATACGCACTGCACGCACTCACACACGCACTGTCACTGCTGCGACTGGGGGGCGGCGCGCACGGCCCGACCATGGGTGGGCGGCGCGGTAGCACGTGGCCTGCTCGCCCCGCGGCGGAGGCGGCGCGGCGCGGCAGCGCGCGGGGGGCGGCGCGAACCACTGTGCAGGGCGCGGCGCGGCGAAACACTGTGCGCGCGGGGCGACAATGCGACGGAGCGACGACGCGGCGTGGCGCGGCGCGGCGCGGCGCGGGAGGTTGTCGGGGCGACAGGCGCGTCCGGCCGACTCGACGGCAGGTCGCCGACTGGCGGCTGGCGGCGTGGCGGCGCCGCGGGGCGCTGCCGGCGCTGCGCGCAGCTCGCGCGACGCCGACGCCCGACGCCGACGCCGACGCCGGCCCATTACGCGGCGCATCAATTAGGCGACACTGCCAACTTGCCGCTGCCGCCGCCGCTGCCGCGCTCCGGGGGGACACCGGCCGCTCCGGCGGGACAATGCCGGCGTCCCAGAGCGGGGCTTTGTAAAACAAACTTTAATTACTGCGCGACGACAACGGAAGATGCTGCAATCGCGACGCGACAAATTGCGTCCAGGCAGGGTGTATACGAGAGGGGTGGGGCCTTGTCCCCACCCCCCATATCTTATTATCCTCTGTGTGTTCATAAACCATTCATTCGACTGCATGAAACTTTGCTGAACTTTTCACTGTGTTATTAGTTTCTCCATCACTTGATGGTTGCTGTTGCCGCAACTGTGGTTCAAATTTAATGAAAGTCCAGCTCCAGTTGCAATTATTTGTGCTTTATTTAAGCCCACACTACCGGTTTCGGCCTCTATGTTAGGCCATTTTCAAGTGTGACGGACGTTATGCCATAGAGAAAGCAACGTCTGTCACACTTGAAAATGGCCTAACATAGAGGCCGAAACCGGTAGTGTGGGCTTAAAAAAGCACAAATAATTGCAACTGGAGCTGGACATTCATTAAATTTTCACTGTATGCTCACGATGATTCTTGATCTAAAAACAAAAGAGCACGAGACATAACTCAGGAGATATGACGTAATAAATAATGAGTGGACACAACGTGAGAATGTACCGGCTGTCTCTTCCTATGGTAGGTTGTGGGAAGAAAGAAATGAGATTATGACTACAATCAATATGCCTAACTTCCGCTTCCCAATTAACAGGTGACTTACCTGTTAATCGTCTTTTGCTGTGACCGTTGCCAGCATCGGACCTCTTCTCTTCTAGCAGCGGTTTCTGCTATTTTCTAAATAAATAAAAATGAAATCACGTGAAGGCTACAGACAAAAAGTCGGACAGTTCATTGAAATAATCTTGGTATTCTGAAAGTAGGAATTAGGATTACGAGGTAGCCTGTTACATCTTAAAATAAAGCACATTCATATAGTTCGACTAGCCTTTAACGAGAGAAAAAGAAAGTTTTCCGTTGGGCATGAGAACAGTAATCTGAGCCTGAAACAGGGGCGGCACAAAAATCAAGGAAAAGCATCTTAGTAATCATCGCCCCTATCGCCCGATATGCAGACCGTTGCATATTTATTAAACTCGCGACCGAATGCAATTACTTCACTTTAATCGCGAATACCTGCTCGGTGGAACTGCGAAGTTCCTGTCTGTCAACAAAATATCACCAAGACTGAGCATGGCGGCTGCTGCACCATATGCGATCGCAGATCTGGCCTCCTAAGAACTGCAAGCATCTAAAACTGCAAGCATCTGAGAGCGGCTACGTCGCTCACACTAGTTTTGTTAACGCGGGTTTCTCACCGCTGATTCTTCCGCCGGCAAAAATAGTGACGTGTTTCAAACCTAACCAGAGTACAGTTAAGAGTTCGTTCTGGCCCGCAAGACCCGGTTTCACGCCTCCCAGGGTGGCGGCCTGTCTTGGCGGCAACTCGACAAAAATGGCGGGAAGACGTTGGCTCTCAAGTTCAAGTTCAATTGTTTGGCCGGCCGCGGTGGCCGAGGTGACTGAGGCGCTCCAGTCACGGTCAGCACGGCCACTACGGTCGGGGGTTCGAATCCCCCCTCGGGCATGGATATTTGTGCCGTCTTTAGTCTTAGCTAGTTCATAAGTAGTTTGTAAGCTTAGGGACTGATGACCCCGTAGTTAAGTCCCATAAGTTGTACAAACATTTTTTTTTTCAATTGTTTGCAAATCTATCGGACGAAAATGCGTGGTCATCAGTGCGTAGCTTACAAACTACTTAAACCTAGGTAAACTAACCTAAGGACAAACACACACACCCATGCCCCAGGGAGGACTCGAACCTCCACGGCGAGTAACCGCGCGCTCCGCTCGGCTACTCCACCGCGGCGACGTTGGCTCTCCGGTAGCCTTTGTGGCTGATCGCCATATTGCCAATTTAATATATTAATTAATACAAGACAAGGAAAATTATTTCGCCCCGACGATACGATGATCCTCTGGTAGGGCAAGCAAACAGTAATTTCAGATTATCGTGGAAAATTAGTTGTATATGACGTTATTGGTGATTAATTTTACGAACGTTTTGAATATTAATCGGACCTAACTTCGTAATACTTCAAACGAATCGTCATTTTTCATTAGATTGGAATCCGTCGTCACAAATTTTAGAATAATTTTATTTATGCCCACTCTATTTGTGCTAAAGGCTAGCCATGTGGTTCGTGACATCTTTGTGCTGCTCTGGGAAAAGTCTTAGCTCCACAAGAATAACAATATTTTTGCGTCAATTATTGGAAAATAGGAGTAGTTATGGGCCTGCAACAAAGTTTGCATGTAATTTAGGACGTTTATGAAGCGTTTTGTAACTGAACCCCCCCTCCCTCTCCAAATGATGAAAGGAAGTCTACTGCTCACAACAATTTCGCTGTAGATGCCGTAAAATTGTCGCATGAGGCGTGACCTTGTGTCATATAAAGTTACTATTACAGATTTGCATGTGACTATTTATCTTTGTCTGCAAGTCTCACTTAATTCTCTTCTATCCAAAATTAAGCAATCAGTTTTCTTAATCTCTATCTACAGGGTGACCCAGCTCTCTTGTCCACCCAAAATATCTCTGGAACAATAACAGCTATTGGAAAACGACTTTCACCGGTATAAATGTACGGCTGGGGCCCATGAATGTACATATTTGGAAACATTCTAAAACGAAAGCAAATGTGTTTTTTAACAACAACTTATGTTTTTTTAATGGACACCCTATATTTTTTCTTCAGCAATCCATAGCATGACAAATTACATAAACAATGCCGTTGTTTTCATCGCAATATCCCAATTACATCCCGAGATATTGCGACGCGAAGTTGACGCTTGAAATACGCGAAAAGCGCGGCTAGCGCACGTCCTGAGCAGCATGGGGTTCTCGCATGAGTCTCTGGACGTGCGCTAGCCGCGCGTTTCGCGTATTTCAGCGTCAACTTCGCGTCGCAATATCTCGGGATGTAATTGGGATATTGCGATGAAAACAACGGCATTGTTTTTGTAATTTGTCATGCTATGGATTGCTGAAGAAAAAATATAGGGTGTCCATTAAAAAAACATAATTTGGTATTAAAAACACATTTGCTTTCGTTTTAGAATGTTTCCAAATATGTACATTCATGGGCCCCAGCCATACATTGATACCGTTGGAAGTCGTTTTCCAGTAGCTGTTATTGTTCGAGATATATTTTGGGTGGACAAGACAGATGGGACACCCTGTATATAAATGAATGTTTGTCCGTATGTCCTCTGTGTGTTCATAAACCATTCATTCGACTGCAATGAAACTTTGCTTTACTTTTCACTGTACGCTCACGAAGGTCCCTGATCCAAAAACAAAAGAGCACGAGACATAACTCAGGAGATATGACGTAATAAATAACGAGGCCACCACGTGAGAATGTAGCGCCTGTCTCTTCTTATGGTACGTTGTGAGAAGAAAGAAACGAAATTATGACTAAAATCAATATGCCCGACTTCCGCTTCCCAATTAATAGGTGACTTACCCGTTAATCTTCTGTTGCTGTGACTGTTGCCAGCATCGGACCTCCTCTCTTCTAGCAGGAGTTTGTGTTATTTTGTAAATGAATAAAAATGATAGCATGAGGGTAAGGCTACAGACAAGAAGTTGGACAATTCATTGAAATAATCTTTGTATTCTTAAAGTAGCACACAGGATTACGAGGTAGCCTGTTACATCTTATTAAACGGTTACTGATTCTTGCTGCAGACGTCAATAGAGATCAAACATTGAAAATAAAGCACATTCATATTGAAAGACGACCGTCTGTCGTCTTCCATATACTTTTTTTTAATAAAAATGTAATTTATTTGATGTTGCTAGATTAGCATTTTGTTAAAACTAGAACCCCTCGTTTCAAGGTATGAGGAACAGCATTTTATTTGATGTTTAAAAAAATATTAGTTTCTGAAATGTTAGTTAATATTGCTAGGATTATGTAATTTTAATAATTTATTATTGTCCCTGTGAGAATGTGTACTAGTTATACTTTTAAGTGGATGTGCGAGGATCTAATGGCTGTCTGAATGTGGGTGGTAATAGCTCGCTTTGAATGTTTCTCTCTGGCTCAGAGTCGATAGTTAGTCGTTACCAACCCCTGCTGCTGATGCGACCAAAGAGGTTTCTACATCCTTTTGGTTACAAGCTAGTCGACCAGCCTTCTCTAGGGCGAGTCACACGATCTTCCCTCCCCACCACCGCAGTTATGATGGATTTCCCAGTTTCCCTTAGCTTTCCAGCGCCATGTGGCCGCTAGTACATCACTTTGTGCTCGGACCGCATTGAGGGTAAGATTGGTTCTGCTCTTCTGCGGACATGGTCGCGATTCGTTGTCTAGGATCGTTAACTTAGACCTTTGAACTTAGATTCATTTTTCGGAATATTTATTCCGATCGTGTGCGGAAATGTGTTTGAGTTTTTCAATACAGTGATTTCCAACAGATAAACGAGGTATATGTGTTACTAGTCGCAATATGATAAAGGCCTGGTATATTCAAACCTTTTGTGATTATGTGGCGGTGTACGAACTCTGTGTAAATTCTTTCTACCCTTGTGGGGCCCGGTTTCTACCACACGATATGTTCATTTTTGTACAGTGCATGTAAAACTTTCTTATCGTTTCCTTCCATGAGTGATATGTGTTCCACGTGGTTGGTTCTTAGAACAAAGCCTTCAGCTTCCACTATTGTCTGTTCCATGCCCATCAGGCAAGTAACCATGCGTGTATCCTTCTGATTTCCACTAACATTTCGCGATCTTATCTCCTCGTCTATTTTTTAATTTTACTGATTCTTTTCCGAACTTGTAGTATGCACTCAGTCTTTGTTAGTAATTCTCTCCGAACCTTCTACAACTTCCTTCAATAGCTTGCTTATGAAATTCTAAACATTTCTAATGGTTGAATGCTGTAGTTTTTATTTTTATTTTTTGTAATTATTTCTGCTAGGAGACAGCACCTCATCCGTCTTTGTAATGGCGCGCCGGCCGCGGTGGCCGAGGGGACTGAGGCGCGCCAGTCACGGTCTGCCCGGCCACTATGGTCGGGGATTCGAATCCCCCCTCGGGCATGGATATTAGTGCCGTCCTTAGTGTTAGCTAGTTCGTAAGTAGTTTGTAAGTTTAGGGACTGATGACCCTGTAGTTAAGTCCCATAAGCTATAGAAACATTTAAACATTTGATTTTGTAATGGCCCCCTATCGCGTGTAGCTGTATTTCATTCGCTTCCTTATATAATTGTAATCATTTCTAGGGTTTGCATGCCGTAGTTAATTTTCTTTATTCTTTGGAAATTGAATTTATACATTTTTATCGGTTTTCGGAACCACGTGGGTCCGAACTCCGACTTCAGGGGTTTGCAGCTAGTCACCTGAATTCACATAAAACCAGTGCCTAGATAGTTTACTGATTGCAACTTAAGAGTCCGCCGTGATTTTGTGTAATGAATCCGATTGTTAACCACTTGACATTCAGTGGAGTGTGATCATGGGAGGTAGCCGTGTGTCGCCGTTAGCGTGTTTGCTCGCGGTCTAATCTAACTGCAACTTAACTTTGCTATACTAACGCACCATCTCAAATCAGGCACGACAGACCAGTGTCATCTTCGCAGTTTTATTGTATATTGTGTTGTGTGGTACTTCCGGGTTTGCTGAATTTCGCCTACGATAGCGGCGCCTGCTTCGGCTTCGTTCCAGCACGCTGATTTTGGTAAGTTTCGCTGTCGCATTGCGTGTGTGTGAGCGGGTGAGTGTTGTTTGTAAATCCTTCCCCCAATACCGTTGAGTTCTGTGTAAGTTATTGTTAAACTCAATGATGGGCATCGTCAGTATTAAACCCTGTAAATGGAATGCACTTCTATTATATTAACAAAATAGGCTCCCCATTTTGCCTGTGTTCGACCTGAATAAACAAGTTAATAATTCAGTATAATTTTGACTTGCCTATAAATTGTTGTTTTTATCCCCTTCCCCCTGTTATTTAACATTGTTTTTCACCAGAACAAGCTCAGATGCATTTTTTTAATATTTAAGTTCCGTTGCGCCATAAATGTTTTCTTAGCCATCTTTATGAAATAAGTTTAATTGTAGTGGCTTGTTTATTAATGCCTGTGTGTGATTTCGTGTGAGCTGCTACATATATTGGCCACTGTATAGTTCCTGTTATTAGAGTAATTTTGAACGAAGTCGGTTCTCAATTTGAGCCAGGGCACAAGGTTTTTGAGCAGGGGTACCCGGTAGTTCACACGGATCTCTTGCTAATTTTACTGCTAAAATTAAGCTTCTTTTTATAACAGTCAATTCTTACCTGAATGCCTCCACCCAGAATGAAGCTTTAATTTTGTACAGTGGTGTAATTTTGAAAAAAATTGTACTGTTCCTACAATCTAAATTGATAACCCGGCGAACGGTCGTAAATGGGACATGTATTTACGGTTGCTCCCATCAGCCACCGCTCAGAGCCTTAACTAAGCAATGTAGGAGGTGCCATCTATTGACAATCTGTTTAACTAGAAAAAAAAAAAAAACGACAGCCCTTGAAGTTGTTTAGTTTCTTTATGCAAGCCAAAGACCTTCATTGATGTAAGCACAGTTTAGCACGTGATTTCGGGTACACACATCGAAGTAACGACGAAAAATGTGTAAATAACTAACAGGAACGACAGCTCTTACAGTTGTTTAAATTCTATACGCAAGCGTAGTTTATCACGACATTTCTGTTTCACACGTCGATGAACAACAGCTGTTGGAACTGTTCATTTTGTTCAAGAAAACATTGTGCACTGCACGCAATTACCTCAAAGTTCACCACC
This sequence comes from Locusta migratoria, assembly GCA_026315105.1. NCBI lineage: Eukaryota > Metazoa > Arthropoda > Insecta > Orthoptera > Acrididae > Locusta > Locusta migratoria. The sequence goes on from CM048750.1 coordinate 352,884,704, forward strand.
ACAGGTAAGTACCGACCACTATTATAATAATTTATTTAACTTTTAATTTAATTAATTTTAACGGAGACAGGAGCGATAATGATTTTAGATTTCATCAAGTGGCTATGCGTAGGACTGGGCTTGAACATGAAAAACTGAGCATTTCGTGTCACAGTTCGGGAAGTCGCAGTTCTTTTGTAAAATAAACAAGTTTTTAATAAATAAACAAACATGCAAAAGACAATATCTGATTTTCATATGGTTCACAATTAATCATATTGTATTTAATTATATAAATTTTCTTACAATCAGACTAATATTTGTTACTACTATTCATAGTTTATTATCTTTCATACATATGTACTAGCATCTTAATTTTCTTCATTGTTATTGTACCTATCTGTGACTGATCAGGACAGACTGTAAATTATTCGCACGGGTCAACTAGTATATAAAACTGAGGTGTTTGTGGCTATATTTCACTCTGTAGCCAAAACTACACATCCCAAACGAATAGTGGTTGTATGTGGTAGTAGGTATCAGTCTCCCATTGTGCACTGTGGTGGTAGAGGGTTGATAACGATAAGGGGGTGGAAGGTATGGGAGTTGAAAGTTACTAACTTATATAAAATTCTACGAGTGTGTGTCTATGGAAACGAACAATCTATCTGTCTTGTAGTACAAATTATCCCGTTTTACACCATAGTAGTTCCGCATCGAAAGCTATAATAGTGTAAAAAATATAATGGTTGAAAGTCGTCAGCATATATAAAATTCGGACTAAGGACCAGCGATGACTTTTGACACTATAATAGGAAAGAGGTTATATACAGAGAAACGTGATGCATATTCTTCGGTTGTTTTTCTGAAACGAGCGTACGAATAAAGAAAAACAAGTGCATATTGCAGTTTCAAAAGTAAAACTACCTAGAAACAAAGGAATTTTGCGTACCCGATTCGTTTCTAAAATACAGAAAATGGCGCTGAAAAGTGAATCTAGAGACGATAGAAACTTGAAATTTGTAGACTTGATTTATCTTACACTGTAGGCATCATGCACTGTAATAATACTAGTGCACGGATACCAGTACATTTGAGAATATCTTTACTGGCAGTGTCTGAGTACGACAAATGTCACGTCTTGTACGACAGTATTCAAATGTTCTTGTCGGTAGGAGTCGGAAGTTTTCAGTTTTGAAACCAACCCTCGTGATCCAACAATGAAATGATCTCTATTATTACGAAACGCACCGTAGGCATCATGCGCCACACTTAAGGTTAGTTTATACGACGACACTACGTTTCATAAAACTGCGCTACTGGCCATTGCGCATGCGCGGCAGGCGTTCGCGCAACTTGTTGGCGAAACTAAACAGTTTCGGCACCTTCCAACGTTGGTGAAACTGATTGCGCGCGTTTTTAACTTAGGTTATAACCAATACAGAAAAAAACACAACATAAAGGGGGGAACGGAAGAAATAATTCTGTTTTTGAACAAATATGCGATGAATAGGTGTTTGTGCGATTTTAAGCAGCGGCGTGTTAGTGTTGTTGAAGCAATTATTCGTGAATTAAATATTCATGGATTGACGAGTCATTCAATTCCAAATACTTACACAAACTAACTATGGCAATTATGGATTTCGAAACACGGTACAGGTACTACAGAGACGAATATCTACTTGACAAGAAACGTAATGCAATTTATAATTTCAGTTCTGGTAACAATGCATCACGCATAAAAGTACCTTGTTTCTTTATTGCATTACTAAATCTGTTTAAAAGAAACGTAAACTGCTTTGGTGACATTCGAAGTTGATTAAAATAGCTTCTAGGGTCTTCAATTACAATTTCTTTCAGCAAGGTCGCTAAGCAACCGAGCTGACGTCTTTTTTTAATCCAGTCACAAACCCTAACACGTTTTTAATTCTTTTTTATGTTTAGTCTGATGCAGTGACTTCACACAGAGAAGCAATAGCGCCGCCACAACTCTTACAGCTACCAAAACTGTTATTCTACGGCGACTGCAGCACTCACAAAACAACGAAACTGAAATGTATAGTATTTGCGCCGTGTCTACAGATATACACGAAACCAGTTGCGAGCAATTCATTTCCTGAAACGAGTGTCGCAACCTAGTGTCGTCGTGTAGACTAGCCTTTACGCCTACCCAACATACAGCACTATTTCGCGCAAACTATCGGCGAGGCTGCGTGCTTAGCGAATTACCATGTAACGATACACAATTAAATTAATATTTTTCGACATTCCTATCCCTAAGGGGTTGAAATAGGGGATGAATGGTTTTTGGAAAATACGTTACTATTCAGGCCATTTTGAAGAAAGCAATACAAAACTTCTGATTTAGTTTTTTTTTATTTTAAAAACACGTGTTTCGATATTTTTGGAAATTCAACCATTATGGGGATGAAATAAGGGAACATATTTTATCGGCACTACTAAGACTATTTACGTGCTAGAAAGGCAAAAATTTGAATTTGGAACCATGGTTAGATTAAACAAAAAAAAAAAAAAAGCGTTTCGGAATGTTTTGAACTCTGCTGTCAATGGTGCAATAGGGGGTGGCAAGTTTTATCAAAATACTTGATTAGGGAAGCATTTTTAAAGCTAAACCTATGCAAATTTATATTTAGAAGTAGAAACAAGCAATGCAGACCATTCAATCTACGCGTGCGAATCAGTTGAATTTAAGCTAGTAATATTTATAAACACAAAATAGCTACTTTTTACGATTTAATGTCAACAAGAAAAACGCTTGGTATTGGTGAATTAAAAGTGGCTTCAGCACGAATTATCCTCTAAATATGAGTATAAACATGATAAAAAATGTCATTTGGTGTCTACTTAAAAAAATTAAAGGAAGTTTCAAACATTTTTGATGTTATAAGAATTAAAATAACTGAAAGAAAGGTCGTTCATCTACATTAGCTATATTTTTTTTCGAGTGTTGGGGACCTACACAACCGGTTTCGCAACGTACTAAATTTGCATCTTCAGGTGTTTTGAAATATTTTTACATATGACCTTTATGTTGACTACCGGAGATTAACGGTTGGATCCATCGCTTACTTTTCTCCCTCAGTTCACCACAAATAAAATTGCTTAACCGTACGGGTCGTGTCATGTAGACAAAATTGTTAAGAAACTGGCCAGTCTGTTCGTGTGTAGTGTGGCTGGTAGGTCATTTAGATCGACGTGATCAGTGGCGAGTTTGCTGTTTGTGTAATATGCTTCACTTGATGTACAATAACGACAAGTATGTATAACATCCGTCTTGTAGCCTATTTCACCAACAGCAGCCTAGCTACCGATCATTTGGTCTAACTGACAAACCAGCCAAACAACACAGATACTGACAGGCCAGGTTTAAATAATTTTGTCTACATGATACGAAGTGAGTGGTCCCGCCAGTTCATCTATAATGAACTGAGGGAGGAAAGTAAGCGATAAACCTAAACAATAAGCCCCGTTAGCCAAATTAAAAGTCATGCGTAAAAACATATCAAAACACCTGAAGATACAACTTTAGTGTGTTGCGAAACCGGTCATGCAGGTATCCAAGATTCGAAATGAAACTACAGCTAACGTGGATCAACGACCTTTGTTTCAATTATTTGAATTTTATAATTTTCGTTATTATAACATCAATAAATGTAACTGTTTAAAAGCTCCTTTATTTATTTATAGATATTTCATCTGTGATTGCCCTTCATATAAAATTCTGTGCGGTGTCTACTTAACATGTAGAGATCTGAAGATGACAACTAAGTTATTATTATTATTATTTTAATTTTGGACTAGCTGAAAACACGGCGTTGCCTGGGTACTCTGAAGATCATCCATCCATAATTCCCCTTTCTCTCCTTGTTTACCTTCTCTCTATCTGTGTTCATCTCCTTACTCCCCTCTCTCTGTCCCACCCTTCCTATTCTCTCTCTCTCTCTCTCTCTCTCTCTCTCTCTCTCTCTCTCTCTCTCTCTCTCTCTCTGTCCGTCTCCTCCTTCGCCTTTCTGTCTCTCCCATCCTCCATCTTCTCTTCTCCCTCCTACATATGAAAATAACATATATGCACCAAGTTTCTTGGTGACTGGTCAAATGATGTCAAAGTCCCAAGATACCCTCCGCCATGCTAAATTCACTGACTTATAGGTTATAAAAATCTCCTTCATTGTAAGATACATTTACGTGCAGACTTTCATGGTGACCAGTCAAACAATGTGGATGCTTGGTGCAACGTACCCTCTGCCATGCATCTATGGAGGCTTACGAAATGAAGCCCATGTGTTAATTAGCGGTATAAGCTATCTGCATTCCAAATTTCATTCAGATGTATCCACCTGTTCCAGCGTGAAGAGAAACAAACGTATTAACCCATTGTAAGGTACCCTTGTAAGGTGGAAACCACCCTCACATTTATTTTATTGGGATAAATTAATACGGTACATCCGTAATTACGGAACGACGCATAGCGATCGGCATAATAAGCGAGTCTTACGTGTGCTCTAAGGGTGAGCCGTAAGCCCACGGTATCAAGTGCTGAGCCTGACGCTTCTCGTCTGGCTACGATATATGGAGATCGTGTTTGGGACTTTATACGACCATTCTAGTAGTTAAAGCTTGCGAGCATATTTTGAGGGCTCAACGGTGGATTGTCGGAAGCCGGTGTACCACGCCAAATTACTAATAGACAAGGGAAAGATGGGCAGGGAACGTAGCGGCTGTTTAACGACAGTCTTGGCAAAGTTATTCAGGTTTTTTTTTTTTTTTTTTTTTTTTAGGTTTTCAGCACCATCGGAAGCAGGTCGCAGCTACGACGAGACTACACACGGTACAGTGTGCTAATTGCTCAGGGCTCCCTTCCTTCCATTAAACTCAGCTTACGTTTGACATGTTTTTCGCGCATTCTCACTCGTTTGCGACATCCGCGTTCTGTGACCCCCACGTGTAATTTACTCATTAATTACTGACAGTTACACGACATCAGACGTTTTCCTAAGTTAATCTTTTACCTTATTCTGTTTATCTGCGCCTACAAGCCCGTGAAATTAGTGTATACTCTCATAATCTTTACTTTCATTCATTTTCTAGTTTTCACATAAATAATTAAATCGTAATTTTGTTTTATAAAAATTATCGTATCACTTAGACCACAAACAAACCCAATCCTGACCCAGCAGGCCCATTTAGAATAAGATTTTGGGAGTTTTGGGGGCTAAAGTGGTACCAATTTAGCATAAGAATTCAGCTAGCCACGATTTTGGGGGACTTCTCTTGCCTCAGGGGCTACCACAAAATGAAATACACGCCAAGCGTTACTGTTGCGCTGAAAGGCGAGGTAAGAGATTAGACAGTATAAAACTGCCAAAGCGTGAGCAACGCTAAACGCTCCGCCACGAAACGTACGGTCGCTTACGAAAGGTAGCCCATGTATTACTACAGGTATTAGCTATGTCCAATCCAAATTTCATTCAAATCTGTCATTTCCTTTCGGCACGAAGGAGTATAACACATTGAAAGGTACCCTCCGCCACGCGCCATACGGTGTGACCTATGAAAGGTTACCCATATATTAATAATGGTATAAGCTACCTCTGCTCCAAATTTCACTCATATCCGTCCAACAAATTCAGCGTGAAGGCGTAAGAAACGAATTAACTAATTGTAAAGCACCCTTCGCTATGCACCATACGAAGTTAATTTTAGTGTGCCTATAACCTTCGCGCGAGTGCAAGCAATGATCTGACAAAGTTTTATCGCAATCGGATTTACGTTATGGCCATGCATAAAATACGAACAAAAAGACAAACAAACAAACAACATTTTTATATATTAGATTTATGTATTTATTTTCAAATTCGCATTAAAACCTTACGTTGGTAATAACACATTCCTTATGCTGCTGGCTTTCGCCCCAATGATTCGGTACGTTAAAAATTTCATCAGGATCGGAATACAACATTAGAATCTGACGCAGCCCATATGTAAAAGTATCCTCCGTCATGCACTATCCAAAATTTTATGTGACAGTGAACTGCCTCTTGTTCTGAAGGTCTAGTTTCCTAAAGTCATGAAGATTTTAGGATGAATAAGGAGTCCTTATTCGCATGCCGCATGATGCCACAGATTCTCAACCATATAATTATTTATGAAGTCATATCTCCTGAACTATATGTCGTAAGCAGTTCTTATCCCTACGTCAAATGTTACCTCATGGAAGTAATATGTGTACAAAATTTGATTGAAATCGGTACAGTGGTTTAGAAGCACCTTTCTGCGCATTTTATTGTTTATTATTTCATATCTAAAAATGTTCAAATGTTTGTACAGCATATGGGACTTAACTACGGGGTCATCAGTCCCCAAACTTACAAACTACTTATGAACTAACTAAGACTAAGGACGGCAGAAATATCCATGCCCGAGGGGTGATTCCAACCCCCGACCGTAGTGGCAGTGCAGACCGTGACTGGAGCGCCTCAGTCCCCTCGGCCACCGTGGCTGGCATTTCATATCTCCTGAACATTTTGTTGTGCAGTCATTTAATGGTGCCTATGACCATCGCGAAAGTGCAAGCAATATGTTCACAAAGTTTCATCATAATCGCCTGAACGGTACGGCCACGCGTAAAATACGTACAAACAAACATTCATTTTTATATTTTTGATAACCATTTGTTATCTAAAATAAAAAATAAAATAAGTGATCTTGGCATAAATATTTCTCTACCAATAACGTATTTTTACATTGCTCCCACGTCCCCACAATTTGAGCAATAGGTGCCTCTACAGGGCGCGATTTTTCGGCTGATATTGCTAAGAATCAAAATCCACAGATAAATATGTCCGCTAATATGCACCGTTTGTACTCGGCTACAGTGCCACACCGTCTATAAATACTCCCCTTAATTGTTGAGATCAAAATATGAAAATAAAAAAAATCTCGAAAATACGTGAATTTGTTAATTACGTGAAATTTGACAGCACTGATTTACATGAAATCCGGCAACATAGATTTCTACTGTCTTCTGGCACAGCGGTATATTTACGACATAATTCTCCCCCCCCCCCCCAAATCTCCTTTAACTATTATTAGGCTTCCATTTTCCCGCAGTTAGGTTTCAATTAAAATTTATACGCGAAATAAAGTAAATTAATACCGGCATAGGGTGATTAGCTTTAGGGCATCAACACAGATATGTCGTTTTTTAATTCATTCTTAAAATTCTTTGGTGAAGCATAAATATGGTGTACATCACTACCGGTAATGAAAACAAATTATCAGACCGTGATTTCGTTTTTCACGTGTTTACTTCCAACAACGCGTGGCTTCTGCTAGCCACGACCTGCAACGCAAGGAAAAAGCATAATACAGGCGGATACATCTGAATGAAATTTGGAATGCAGATAGCTTATACCGCTAATGTAAAATGAACAATCCGATTGGAAGATCAGTATGTTAATATTGGCTGAGACGTGGTTTTGCAGAACATGGTAGAGCGTCAAGGAGGACATATATATGTTTGTTTGGTAAACGGTTTTTAGCACCGGTATCAACTGGGATATTGAAGCAAGTACTTATTTCAATGGTACCGATGACTTTTTGTAAGTGTATTGGATAGCTCTTGAGAAGACAATCACTGCCGCGGCGGAGCGGCCGAACGCATTGGGGCGCTGTGCTACGATGCGCAAGGCCGCTCCCCGTCGGGGGTTCGAATCCCCCCTCGGGCATGGATGATTGTGTCGTCTTTAGTATAAGGTAGTTCATAAGTAGTTTGTAAGTTTAGGGAGTGATGACTCCACAGCTAAGTCCCTTAAGCTTGACAAACATTTGACAATCACTGCGATATAGCATTTCTTGATGTTAACGTTGAAACCTTGCCATATAGCATTTCTTGATGTTAACGTTGAAACCTGACGTAAAAAAAAATCGAGAAACGTCCTAGAATTAGAGGCCAAGTTGGCCAGAATAGGCATTAGTAGGGCAAACTCGGCCAAACTGAGCTCTCGTGCTGCGCACCTCCACAATTTCAGCACATTTGTCTGTCTGCACTTTACGTATATTCATTGCGCGGAGACTTGTACAGGACTGAGGAGGAGCATACACCTCTTTTATCTGGGGAATGTAAAAGGACTGACGTGTAAGCAATGCAGCGCTCTAGGTCTATCTGTCCGGATCAACAATGTCCGACGAACCAGAGAATTGCACGAATAATAAAGGTGCTAGTACGTACAGGCTGCCTGAACGTCGAAACGAGAACAAGAAGACAGCTAACGACAGAGAACGCGTAGAAGCTCTCCTGGCTACGACGCTAATGAATCCGAACAGTGGTACGAGACATTATGCCGACCAATGTGGAATCAGCCAGACGAGTGTTGTTCCCATCTGCCACCGCCGGCCGCGGTGGCCGAGGCGACTGAGGCACTCCAGTCACGGTCTGCACGGCCACTACGGTCGGGGGTTCGAATCCCCCCTCGGGCATGGATGATTGTGTCGTCTTTAGTATAAGGTAGTTCATAAGTAGTTTGTAAGTTTAGGGACTGATGACCCCGCAGTTAAGTCCCATAAGTTTAACAAACAACAACCATCTGCCACCAACACAAATTCCTCCCCAATCATCTGTCACAATATCAGGAACTCGGTGACCGTAATTTGGAATGTCAAATCGAATATAGTCGACTTGTCCTTCAGCAGCTGAGAGACGAAGCTACGTTTTTCAACGTGTGCCCTTTTCTGCTGGACCAACGTTTATTAACCACAGTAATGTAAATTTGCGTAACATGCACTACTGGGCAACCGAAAATCCACATTGGCTTCGTCAGGTGCAACATTAGAGGCCGTGGACCGTAAACGTATGGTGCGGCATCTTAGACAGTTGTATAGTGGGACCTTACTTCATCCAAGGCGTGCTGATCAGAGGTGTGCAGCGGGCCTGCGCTACCCGCCTGTGGCGCTATGCTGCTAGCCGGGACACGCGGCTGCCAGCCGCTACGCTCTTAGCGGCAAATACACTGCTCCGATTTTCACGCTGTAAAAACTGTTCACGGTACACACGACCATCCCACGTCGGTTGATGAATTTAGTTTTTCCTTGCCAGCTTTACTTTGCATGTGAATATATATATATATATATATATATATATATATATATATATATATATATATATAAGCTTACAAACTACTTATGAACTAGCTAAGACTAAAGACGGCACAAATATCTATGCCCGAAGGGGGATTCGAACCCTGCAGCGTTTGTGGTATCTGCCCCTGAAACTCTGAAGGGTTGTAGCTCCTAAACTAACAGTGATAGGAATGTAGTTTAAATTGATTTGGACGCAGCTGGTTTCAACCAATGCAATGCACGATAGAAAAAACTATTGTTCCATTTAAAAAGTTATATCTTTGTGCTGTAACTCTTTGGAAAGTGATACAATAAACTATGTTCATAGCTCCTCAGATGATGACCCCGTAGTTAAGTCCCATAAGCTTTACAGACATTTGAACATTTTGTACACATGTTCAAGGAGACCACCCTAACTGTAGGCTATAAAAGAGCGGTATAACTCACCTGTCAGTGTACCTGGGAAGTAGTGTGGGCCGATGATTTCATCCCCAAGGACACCACACCACACATTAATAGACCATATACGTTGACGGTCGACAGGTCGTACCCACCGAGGATTGTCTGCGGCCCAGTACTGCATGTTATGGCTATTCACTGGACCATAATTTGTGAACTTGGGCTCATCAGAGAACATAAAACTTTGTAAACACACCAGTATGAAATTACGCATGGCCCACTCACAGAATGTCACTCATGCACGAAAATCATTCCCATACAGCTCCTGGGTCAGTACGGTACGGTACGGGTGAAACCTGTGGCCGTGTACTACACGCCACACAGATGTGAGACTGACACCAGCGACTGCAGCAACGGCTCGTAAGCTGACATGAGAATCGTGTGATGTAGTGCAGCTAAAACAAACACCTCCGTCTCCTCACTTCTTGCAGGTCTTCGTCTGTTACTGCGATGCATTACCAAGCTGCCTGTTTCCCGAAGTCGTTGTTCGGCACATAAGAACGTAATGGCTGTCAGGGCTCTGCGCCTAGGATATCTCACGGCATACGCCGTGGCTGCTTCAGTGGCATCTTGTCGGCACTCGCCGAGCATCAGCAGCATGTCAAAGTACTCGTTGTTCGTGTATGCCATCGTCATCCCATGTCAGTAACTTTGGTATATTGAGACCCGGTTGTTTGTGTGGCTCCAACTGTCGGGTATACGGCCGTATGCGGCGACAGTCTGCAGTCTAACAGCGCATCGAGGAAGCTTCTCGCTCCGTGACACCGGCGACGTTACAGCCCGGCCGCACCACATTTAGAAGGCGCATTGCATTATGCGCAGCGTTTGTGGTATCTGCCCCTGAAACTCTGAAGGGTTGTAGCTCCTAAACTAACAGTGATAGGAATGTAGTTTAAATTGATTTGGACGCAGCTGCTTTCAACCAATGCAATGCACGATAGAAATAACTATTGTTCCATTTAAAAAGTTATATCTTTGTGCTGTAACTCTTTGGAAAGTGATACAATAAACTATGTTCATAGCTCCTCAGAAAGAGTAACATTTCTTGCGTTGACCGACCGAATTAAAATTTCCCGTCACCTATTATTTTATAAGTTACAGAGGCAAACACACTTAGATTCATAATGCCTATCACTCGATTCTAAAGAAACTATGGGGTTAAACAATCTGATTTTTGAACATGTGATAGTACAGAATCTTAGCTTTCTAACAAAGCATTCAACTTTCCATAATTAGTAAATGTCGTTTTAAAACGACGCCATTAGTGAAGTATGTGCACGTTATTTACAAATCGTGTATTGAAAAAAGATAGCAGGCAGCTAGAATGATCTATGCATTTTAGACCACACAATTCTGCGAGTGAAATAGAGCTGTCTCATTTCACGAGTAATTGCGAGTTATGGAGCATTAGTGCCCCGATGGTACGTGTATGTATTCAGCGCATGTTCGAACAGCGTTTCTGTCGACATTTCGAAAAATTGCTTGATGTATCCTTGCTGAAAGAAAAAAGAAAGATCGGGTTGTTACGTTCAGTTGCAATCCAAGTCATTAGAAACGATTTAACTGGTAGAATGTTGGAAGGTTCAGTTTGCGCTCAAGCACTCCAAGGGAAGTAAACTAATTACTGTCCATCGATAAAGGCGTGTGGTCCATTGTTGTTTTATTTTTGTCTCCCCTTTTTCCTTTGGCTGGGGCGAGCTGAAACCTCGAGTGAGTCACCACTATCGGAGAGGTGACATTCAAGGTCGCAGTCCTCAGTTTTGTATCGCTGGACATATTGCATGTAGCTTCAAAACACCTGTAATTTTTCCTAGCTGAATGAATTGTCAATGCAGTATCAATTGCGAGTAAAAAAGAAAAAGAAAGACGCGTGCAGTAACGGATCTGGTTTTACCAGACAGAAAACGCCAAATTTTGTGCTGCAGAAAAAAATGATAGCCGTATCGGCTCGCGCCGGAAATATTAAACCTGTTGTAAGTCGTCGGTTTCGCGTTAGCCGGCTCCGATATGTTTGTAGGCAGTTGTATACTTTGCTCAGTGTTTACTTACACTGTGTTTCACTTTATATTAAACTAAGTGATGGCTCTAACATGAAGAGCAAGATGAGGCCTTAAATCTCTTCAGTTCCTTGTTCCTGGTAAATCTACATATTGTCATGTGTGTGACGAAAAATGATATGCCCTACGATGATGTGATAATATTTAATTTTATTCAAGGTTGTCCTACTAATTATCTAGCTAAAATTCTGTCAGGGTGAAAAGGAACTCCTTAAAAAGCCTGTAGTTTGTAAAATGAGAAAGAATTTCATTCAAAATGAGTGCTTCAATAACCTAGACTATTTGCTGGTGGAAATCATCTTTCTTTAGAAGAAAATGTCAAGAACATAACTGTAGAACATTTGGAGGGACTTGAAAACTTTCAAACATTATTTCCCTTCTTTGCCTACTAATAGCATTGGGATTCGGAATCTCTTGGAAGGAGCAATAATTTTAGAATCCACATAACTACAGATTAATAGTACTGGAAACGTCCAGTAAGTTTAAGTCATATAAATCTTTGGCATTGCTAAGAGGTAACGCATTTATTGCATGTCTCGTTCACTCGTTGTGCGAAAAGACTTTCACTTCTAACACTTAAATACAAATAAATACAGAAACATTCTTCTCGTTGAAAGTAACCAGAGACTCGCTTGAACGTCTGTGGATCCTCTACTAGAAAGTTTAGCCGCTTAATTCCATAACGAAAACTCGTAGGTTAACAGACGAGTGTAAAATATTTTAATATTGTATACTGCACGTCTCCATTATGCAAAAGCCTGGATCTGCCATTTTGATATGAAACCATTGATGCGAAACTACAAAAAGCATTAGTTGTACGTACCAGTAAAAAACTGTTTTGTCTATTATTTTTGTATTTCACTTTATTTAATTTTAATAAGGTGAAGTTTTAACTACTATATATCTGCGATATGGTAATAGGATAAAAACGTTTAAGAGGCACTGTGCTTAGGAATTTAAAAATAAGAAATAAACTCTACATATCATCACAGCTTTACTACAGAGCCGAATTGTCTTTTGGCTGAATATATGGTTGTCAAAATCAAAAGATGAACTATTGAAGGAACATTAGAAAGTTTGTTGTTTTAAGTAGCGTCTACTCCTTACACATTGGTATGATCTGTCCTGTTCGCTATTTATTTCAGACATTGCAATAACGTATAAATTGGTATGTAGGTAATCAGAAATGTGCGCGATGCCTACGCCTACATGATCGAGAAAGCGGAGGGAATTGTTTTGGGAATCGCCGAATGACTGCTGAACAGATCGCCTCCAGAGTTGGCATTTCTGTTGGTTCTGTGCACACAATCCTGCATGACGACCGGAAAATGCGAAAAGTGTCATCCAGGTGGGTGCCACGTATGCTGACGGACGACCACAAGGCTGCCCGTGTGGCATGTTGCCAAGCAATGTTGACGCGCAATGACAGCGGGACTTTCTTTACGTCGGTTGTGACAATGGATGAGACGTGGATACCATTTTTCAATCCAGAAATAAAAGCGCCAGTCAGCTCAATTGAAGCACATAGAGATTCACCGCCACCAAAAAAATGACGGGTAACCGCCACTGCTGAAAAAATCCTTACCCATTGCGTTCTAAAGGGCACTACGGTAACAGGTGCATCGTACGAAAATATTTTGAAAAACAAATTCCTTCCTGCACTGCAACAAAAACGTCCGGGAAGGGCTGCGCGTGTGCTGTTTCACCAAGACAACACACCCACACATCGAGCTAACGTTACGCAACAGTTTCTTCGTGATAACAACTTTGAAGTGATTCCTTATACTCCCTACTCACCTGAACTGGCTCCTAGTGACTTTTGGCTTTTTCCATCAATGAAAGACTCTCTTCGTGGCCGCACATTCACCAGCCGTGCTGCTATTGCCTCAGCGATTTTCCAGTGGTCAAAACAGACTCTTAAAGAACCCTTCGCCGCTCTATAGAAATCGGAGGCCTTAGAACATGAATGCACCTCGTACAACGTCTTGTGCAGCGCTGCATTCCATCGCTAGTAGCGTAGCGCCTTGTGTAGCGCTGCTGCACGGGCCCGGCGGGTACCCGCTCGCCCGGCGAGTGTCGGGACTGGACGGCGCACCGCAGCTCGCTCGCAGTGTACTGCAGCTACAGGCGGTGTAGTGGGTCTGGACTACCGGCGGAGCGGGCAGCAGAGCGCAGCGGCCGGACGCAGGAGAGCTCGGGCGGGTAAAAGTGGCGCGCTGCACGGCCCTGGTGCTGATTACGCGATCGTATGTACACTGCCTTACGAACATACTGCCAGTTCTTCTAGAGTAGGTACCACTGGATACTAGAAAAGTGTATGTGGCTGCAACACGACGGTTGTTCAGCCTATTCGTACCGTGTTACAACGCAAATAGTGGAGGAAATATTTCTTGGACGTTTGAAAGGACGAATTCTGTTCTAAAATGTCCTGCGCGGTCTTCTGATGAGCCCCTACCCCCTTGATTTCATTGCCGGCCGCGGTGGCCGAGGGGACTGAGGCGCTCCAGTCACGGTCCGCACGGCTACTACGGTCGGGGGTTTGAATCCCCCCTCGGGCATTGATATTTGTGCCGTCCTTAGTATTAGTTAGTTCATAAGTAGTTTGTAAGTTTAGGGACTGATGACCCCGTAGTTAAGTCCCATAAGCTATACAAACATTTGAACAATTTTTTGATTTCATTCTTTGGTGGACACTCAAAGATGCAGTTTACTACGAAATCCCAACCACCCGAGACGATATGTCTCGATGAATCTTGGTGTATGCATTGACATATCATCCACTGTAATTACATCTGTTCATCTTTCTTTCGAACGTCGATCGCAAATGTGCTTTTCAGCCCGCGTTCAAAATTTTGAACACGTGTTGAATTAACGGCTAAAGTTAGGATAGACCGAATGTTATATTCTTTGGGTGGTTACCTAAGCACTGTAAGTAATTTTTTTTACGGTTACGTGTGTACGAAATTGCATGTTGTTGTTGTGGCATTCAGTCCGTAGACTGGTTTATTACAGCTCTCCAAGCTACCCTGTCCTATGCAGGCCTCTTCATCTGAGAATACGAACTACAACCGACATCCTTTTGAATTTGCTTACTGTATTCGTCCCTCGGTCTCCCTTCACGATTTTTACCCCACACACTTCCTCCTAATGCTAAGTTGACGATTCCTTGATGTCTCCGAATGTATCCCTCGTCTTAGTAAGGAAGGATATGCCAGGAACTCTTTTTCTCCCCAATTCTGTTGAGCACTTCCTCATTAGTTACCTGATCTTCCCATCTAACCTTCATCATTCGTCTATAGCACCACATTTGGAAAGATTCTATCATCTTTTGTCTGAACTCCTCATCGTAAATATTTCGCTCCTATACAATGCTTTCAGAAAGGACTTCCTAACATTAACGATAAATCTGGAGCATTGAATTAAAATTTGTGATGCGACCGGGAATCGAATCCGAACCTCCGTGCTTAATATTAATATTTATATCACCATAGACAGGAATGTTCCAATACGTCCACTGCTGAGGTGCTTTTCCGCTGCATGGAGATCCGTGGCAGTAGTGGCAATATTCTATAGAACACAGAAGCTGAAGTTTGTGACGTGAAGGAAATCGTACTTACACTATTCCGAGGCGCCTTAACCGCTAGTGATGCAGTGGTCTAGCGGTAAGACGTCTGCTTAGGAAGCATAAGTGTACGGGTTCGTTTCCCAGTCGCATTACAAATTTCAATTTAATGCTTCACATTTATCTTTAATGTCTTTGACATATTCGAGACGAAAATCCGTCTCAGGGATTGTATATTTCTATTAACATTGACTTCCTAATATTTAAACTAATATTGGATGTCAAGAAACTTCGCTTCTTCAGAAACGCTTTTCTTCCCATAGCCATTCTGCATTTTATATCTACTTCGGCCATCAGAAGCTATTTTGCTACCCAAATAACAAAACTCATCTACTACTTTTATCGTCTCATTACCTAATCTAATTCCTCCAGCATCGTCTGATTTTATGACACTACATTCCATTACCCTCGTTATACTCTTATTAATGTTCATCTTATATCTTCCTTTCTAAACACTGTCCATTCCATTTATTTGTTCTTCCAGATCCTTTGTTCTTTCTGACAGAATTACTATGTCATCAACAAACCACAAGGTTTTTATTCGCTCTTCCCGGACTTTAATTTTCTCTCCACATTTCTCCTTGCATTCCTTCACAGCTTGCTCAATGTACAGTTTGAACAACATTGGGAAAAGGCTACAATCTTTTCTTACTCCCTTCCCAACCACTGCGACCCTTTCATGCCCTTCGACTCTAATAATTGCTGTCTGGTTTTTGTACAAGTTGAATATAATACTTTACCCATGCTACCTTCAGAGTTTGAGAGTGTACTCCTGTCGCTTTCCCCCCGTAACGTGATAAAACAAAACGAGCTGCCCTTCTCTGAACCTTTTCAATGTCTTCCGTCAGTCCCACCTGCTGAGGGTCCCACAAGGGGCAACAGTCTCCAGGAGAGGACGCACAAGTGTGATGTAGGCAGTCTCTTTGGTGGAGCTGGTGCATCTTCGAAGCGTTCTGCCAATGAAACGTAATCTTTGGTTCGCCTTCCTCACAATATTTTCTGTGTGTTCTCTCCAGTCAAAGTTGTTCGTAATTGTAACTCCTAGGTATTTGGTAGAATTTACGACCTTAAGGTTTGACTGATTTATCGTGTAATTGAAGTTCAACGGATTTATTTTAGTGGTCATGTGTATTACTTCACACTTTTCTTTGTTTAGTGTCAACTGCCAATTTTCGCACCCTGTAGAAATTTTGTCTAAATCGCTTTGAAGTTGCTTTTGATTCTCTGTTGACTTCGCTAACCGATAAACGACAGCATCATCCGTGAACAGTCTATGGGAGCTATTCAGATTGTCTCCTAATTCGTTTATAAAGACAAGGAAGAGTAGGGGACCAATAACGCTTCCCTGTGGTACGCCAGATATTACTTCTGTTTTACTCGATGAATTTTGTGGAGATTGTTGTCATTAAACGTGTCCTCCTGCCTATGTGACTGTTTAAGGTATTTTTTTTATTTGTTTGCTTTTAGAGGTGGTTCTTTCTGTATAGAGAGTATGTTATTTTTAATCCTATTGGGCTGTTGCCGGTGTACTTAAACTATTAAAAAACCTATTTATTTTTTATGCTTTTATATTAACTTTTATAATTATTGTTTTTGTTTTTGTAATGTCTGTTTTTTATTTGTGATTTTTAAATTTTTTTGTTTCTATTTGTTTTATTTTATAGTAATTTTTTTAATATATTTTTTATTTATATTTATTTAGTCTTTTGGATCTGAATAGCCTATGGTTGTACTGCCCTAGTCTGTTAGTGAGGTTATTGTGGCACCTTTCAGCCAGTTTGTAAAATGCCTTGGCTATCGTTTTGTATCTGTCTTTTAGCATGGATATCCCTGTTACCCCATGCAAGTCCTTTGTGGGTAAACGTCAGTCTACGTGAATGGCTCTCCTAAGTGCTCTGTTTTGTATGGTCTGCAGTTTTTTCATGTGTGTTTTTGCAGCGTATCAGAATACGGGACAGGAGTATTCAAATAATACGCGAACTAGGCTGCAGTATATTCAGATACCTAGTTCGCCAGATATGCTGCTATTTCCATTAAGTATTGGATAAAGTGCACTTAGTCTAGCACTTGCTTTTTTTCTTAACGTTGGTAATATTGGGTTTCCAGGTAATTTTTTTTATCGAGGGTAACCCCTAGGTATTTAACTTTGTTTTCTGCGCGTGCGCCGTGGGCAGTGACTACGCTGTCAGACGCTCCTGTGGTGAAAATTGGAACTAGATATCTCCGTCGCACTGCGTTACTTCGTGTATTTTCTCGTTTCTCCTGTTTGGCTTTCATTGCTGGATTCCAGGCCGCGCTTCTCTGTAATCCTGCATCCCTGTTGATAGAACGGTCCACCGTACGTATATGTACGGCCTCCTCGAAAATACTGTTCTAAAATTGATACTGACGATAGAACTTCAGTTTTCTCATAACACATCCGATGAGCTGTATTCAGGCAGTGCTCTGCTACCGCTGACATACTAGGTTGTCCTAGGCGTGTGTGGAGTTGGTGTTCAGTACAGCGCTCTTGCCCAGTTCGACAATTCTACCCTATATAATATTTTCTACTTTGACATGACATTTTGCATACGCCAAGGTTGTCTTTGACCGAGCACAACAGATTCCTCAGTTTTGATGGTAGACAAAAAACACATCTGATGCCATGTCTTTTGACGATTCGTTCTATTCTCGGTAACATATCACCAAAATATGGCAACAGATCCGCCGGGAAAGACTGAAAATTTAAATGCGAAGTAGTTTTTCCGAGCCCTTTGTGATACTGTAGATTCTAGCCTACGTGAAAAGTTCATATACAACATTCGTAGCTGAACCTGCAAGTACTGTGTGACTTATGTTAGTTCAAGGGGAAACAAAGCGTTCTTATAGTCGCACAGGCCCACTTTACGGTATACAATTACACAACCTGGTCAGGGCCACCTGCTTGGTAGTCTTCATACTGATGACGCCGATTCCGGCTACAATGCTAGGACATGTCTCGATTTTAGTGTGATAAAATTACTAACATATCTAGTCCTTCCTGATCGAACCTAATGCACTATTTATTTAAGAATGTTTCCCCAATTATAGAATGTTTGTGTTTTGTTTTTGGGATAGCCGGGTACTATACGCGATCAAAGAAAAATGTTTGTAAATCTATCGAATTAAACTGCGTGGTCATCAGTCCGTGGCTTACAAACTGCTTAAACTAAGTTAAACTAACCTAAGGACAAACACAAACACCCATGCTCCAGGGAGGATTCGAACATCCGACGGCGACCAACAGCGCGCTCCGCAGCTAGGCGCCTTAGAACGCTCGGCTACTCCTCTGCGGCATAGGCGAGTAAATACGGTATTTAAAAATACAGAATAACGATTTCGTTCTTTGAAGAATACCCTCAGTGCAGTTTCAAGCCCATGTACAACTAAGCTAGCCCAGTTGAACATGTAATGCACGTCTGATGCATCTTTATATACAGTGTGAAGCACCTAACACGTGCACCGAAAATATTTCGGGAACGGAAAGTGCGATTTATGTGCGGTTTTCACCGAATGGATTGGTAGTCAGGGGCTCGTATTTTAGCCAACAAACAGTTTGTAATATTAATTAAAATATTTATTTTTTATGCAAACATACAGTTTTTTAAATGCCTGTAAACATTAAGAAACTAAAAGTACGTTGCACTAGAACATCAGTAGTATTTGTTGAAAGATTCTAGTGCAAGTCGTTTACGAGATACCGTCTTTTGAAACGTTCCCACACCGACATTTGCGTGTGCAACCCGCATAGTTGCAGCGAACGGTGATATATTTGCTTACAGCGTGCTTGTGTGTTCCTTGAGTGCACTGCGGCTCGCTAATCAGTTAGCGTGTAGCAGTCCAAGCGGTAGGTCGTGAGTGTACGATGGGTTTTACCAATGTAGAAAAAGCCGCCATGCTCATGGTGTATGGAGAGTGTAGGAAGAATGCCGTTCGTTCGTGTACGGTGTATGCGGGAAGATATCCTAATAGCCGTCGACAATTATTCATCAACTTCTTCAACCAGTTACGTGAAAGTGGTAGTGTAACACCGAGACAGCGTGACAGAAGGAAACAAGTGACACAGACGAGGGGGAAATTGATGTTCTTGCTGCTGTTGGAGTTGATCCGCAAGTCAGCTCCCGGGCAATCACACGAGGAAGTGACATGAGTCAGGCAAGTGTCCTACGCATTCTCCATCGACATAGTTTCCATCCCTATCACATCTCTGCTCATCAAGAGCTGCATGGAAACGATTTTGAGAATCGTGTTAGGTTCTGTAGATAGGTTATACGACATGATACTCCAGATGTATCATGTATCTTGTTTAGTGATGAAACCACATTTACCAATCATGGCCAGGTAAACCACAGAAACATGCATTATTTGTCTGATGACAATCCCTCTTGGCTTTGACAGATGTATCGTCAGTGTTCATGGAGTGTAAACGTGTGGTGTGGGATAGTGAACCAGCTGCTAATAGGCCCGTACTTCATAGACGGAAGACTGTCCGCGCACAAGTATCGTAGCCTTCTAACACGGATGCTAGAAGACGTTCCTCTGCAGACTAGGAGGAATCTATGGTACCGACAAGAGGGTTATCCAGCCCATAGTGCACGAATTACTATAGCATTTCTTCAGGAATTATTCCCAAATCGATAGATTTATACCTTGGCCCGCCCGTTCCCCGGATTTGACGCCTGTAGATTTTATTTCTGTGGGGAAAGCTGAAAGATGCTGTCTACAAGGACATACCAGCCACATCCGATGATATGCAACGACTTATTACTGCAGCCTACTCGGACATATCCGCTGAAATTCTGGCACGTGTGCAGCGGTCGTTCCGTACCAGACTGACAGCGTGTATTTCTGCTGCCGGTGGTCATTTAGAAAACAACCTGTGATGTTCATTTGTCGCGTTACTGGTTGGAATCTACATAACTAGTGTATGCACTTGTATTGTTCTTCAGTGTTTGTTACTACAGGTATTGTACAAGTGTCTGTGTGGGAACGTTTCAAAAGACGATATCTCGTAAAGGACTTGTACTGGAATCATGCAACAAACACTACTGATATTCTAGTGCATCCAACTTTGTTTCTTTGTGTCTACAGTCATTGTTTCATTTAAAAAACTGTACGTTTGCATAAAATTGCATAAATAATATTACAATCTGTTTGTTGGCTAAAATTACAAGGCCCTGATTACCAATCCATTTTGTGAAAACCGCAAATCAATCGCACTTTCTGTTTCCGCAATATTTGCGGTGCAAATGTCAGGTGATACACCCTGTATAAAGCAGAATGTCCGGATGTTGGTGTGTTTGTGTGTACGTATTGTATACAGATCTACAGTTTTCTTACAATGTTTATGTATCCATGAGGACGATCGCCGTAAGTGTTAGGACCACGTACTGGGCATTGTTCATGATATGTGACGTCAGAAACAATGAGATGCGCTAGAAACTTCTGCGTCACGCGACAATGCTGCATATTTCCTCCTAAACCACTGGACCGATTTCAACCAAATTTGACACATATTTTCCTTACAGTGAGGTACAAATTTTGTAATGGTAAGATCCACATACGACACATGGTTTAGGAGGTATAACGTCATAAACAATACAGTTGCAGAAAACTGCCACATAATGCGACGAGACTTTATTCACACACTGTATGAGAACGACAGTACTTAGAGACTTGCAACAAACTTTAAACATAATTTCAAACCTTTAGTGAACTTTCTCTTGCTGACAACCAGAGCAAAATTATGAAAGAAAAGAAGTTTTTCGCTCACTACTTTTCCGCTGTTCATGGACTAAAACTACGGCATTCGATATGACGTTACTATATATAATTTCTACAATACAAATTGCAGCCGCAGGAAATTTTACAGACAGTATACACACATATAGCTGAATGTACTTTGGAAATTGTATCACAGTACTACACGTAGTTCATGAGATATGATCACTGATCACATAAACAGTAACGTTCATAGAAAATCGCCCTATCACGCACAATGTTTTAATCTATTACTTATTTACTACTAATTCTATGCCATTTTTATTTTGATTGCTAACTTTCTTTGTTTGGATACTGAATGTATAATTTTTACATTATGCAAGACAGTATTATTTCTTATGTATTCTCAGATAAATATGGCACGTTTTTATGAAAAAGGAGATCGACAGAGAGAGAAGGGATAGGAGAGGTACTAAGTCAAGCCATGTTTTTAGCTAGTCTTTTTATAAATTTTAAAAAGTTTCATGCGGTGTACACGAGTCCGCTGGATTTGACAGTGTTCGGAATCGATATGCAATATTTTAAAATGAGTATTTTGCATCATAAAAACCAAGAGGAAAGACCTATTATTATTACAATATTGCAGTGGTCTGCGCAGAGAACACATTATGTTCATACAACACGATTTATCGTTGCTGAAACTCAAATCCGGCGGATAAATATGTCCGTTAGTATGTAAATATTAGCAGACGAGATATTGGGCGAAATCCACCAACGATATGTAGGCAGATTTATCTTTGGTGACCTAAAAACGACCGGTTTAATCTTTGAAAACAGCGTGACTCTAAGCAAAATATCTGTACATTAGGTACACTGTGTTGGGCGGTAATTTCGAAGATAAATCGGCTTGCGTGATAAATCGTGTGCGAGGATTTGTTCAGCGAAAATGTGGAAATGAAATATTAATCCGCATGAACGAACGAAATATAAACTACTACATAGAATTTTCGTCAAGTTAGGGTAATAAATAGTCATATTATATGTTTCGGAATAAAGCGTAACTGCTAAGATTGCAAACAGAACCCATACTTCGTTCGTTTCACATTTTGTAAACAAAACTTTGATCTTTAAGTAATTTAACAATTTCGTAACTGTTAGCTTAAGCGGGTACCACTCTGTCATATATGTATACATGCTGTCCTGTTGCTATCAGTCACTGGTACAAATTGTCTATCATTTCAACCATGATTACATTTATACTCGGTATTACATTCGTGATAAACATTGGTTTCCACTCTATTTAATTACTGACGTATTAGTTTGCCTAACTTAGGAATCCTACTTTCAGCTACAACTTCACTTGTCATAAGATTATTTAGCCAGACTGATGTTCTGGAAAGTTAAGCGCATTAACATGGCCATACATGTTGCATTCAGTCGACGTAAGGCTGATTAATTACAGTATTTTATTCTTAGTTTAATCACAGACACTCAGATCAATTTTTATATTCACAATGCTGAAGCACTCTAAGTAGGCGCTGTTGCATCTGCACACAAACGGAAGACAATTCACAAAGACACACCCTGGAGTTTCTGAACATAATTTAATTCAATTTAAATACTATTTTATTGAAACATATCTGTGCCAATATGCAGAAGTAAAAGCTTACTTTCTGTTGCAATAAATTATATTGCATTCGAAGAACACAATTAATATTTTGCCCTATTCTCAGGACCATTCCCTACCTTCAGAAACAATAACAAATCCACGTATATGCATTTTATTTAGTGTGGACAGAAAACAATCCAGTACCATCCTATAAGGTCAAAGCCTTTCTCATATGTAACATAAGTTCGTCGAATCAGCATTTAGTCTGTTGGAACAGCAGCAGTGTAGCGCCGCTAGTGTATTTTGTAGAAATTTTAGGGCCGCGGTGGAGTAGCCGTCGGGGGTTCGAGTCCTCCCTGGAGCATGGTTGTGTATGTGTGTGTATGTGTGTTGTCCTTAGGTTAGTTTACCTTAGTTTAAGCAGTTTGTGAGCTACGAACTGATGGCCACGAATTTTGGTCCGACAGATTTACAAACATTTGATTTGAATAAGAAATTTTGGGTAAATGAACGGAAAAGTTGTGGTATGAAAGTTGCAGGCAGCGAGGCGCCAGTTCAGAGTCGGTGGTTGAGGCAAGACTCGCCGCAGCCGGCCAGTACTGCAAACACAGCAACAGCCGCAGCTATGTAATGACCAGGTCAGTCAATACCGCCTAGAAGACAAGACCTTACAACAGGCCGTGCCTACGTCACACTTAGAGGCCGCGGCCGCCACCTCACTGGCTGTTGGTTGGGGCACGCCCACCACCGCGCAGCGTCCGGCCAGTCAGATGGCGGCCGCGGTCTCTAAGTGTGACGTAGGCACGGCCTGTTGTAAGGCCTTGTCTTCTAGGCGGTGTTGGGTCAGTACACCAAACGTGTGTCGAAGTTGTTGACTTGTACGTGACTTGAAACGGGTTCGTTTGGAAAACACTGTCAAGCTGTGCTAGAAGGACTCCAGTGCGGCAGCGAGCAAGCAACCATTATTTATAGTTCGGTAGTCATCGTCAGTGATTTGTGGTTCATCTCCCGAGTCCGGACGACGGGCCGTTCGAGAGGTTGGCGTGACGTCATGTCGCAGAGAGGGGCCAGCCGTCTCGCTAACCACCGGCAGCAACATCGACGCGACGAGATGGGGACGAGTTCCTGACGAGAGGCCAGCGCCAGGGTTCGAACCGCTCACCCCCGGCACAGCAGCAGCATCGAAGAGGCCTCGTCACCGCTCATCGGGCAGCGAGACATCGGCGGCCGGCGGTCAACGAGTGGGCAGGCGGCGTGGATGCGCCATCGACCTTCGAAGGCGGCTGGCCTAACAGCCCAACACTGCATTGTTAGCGAGAAGTGTTATGCCACCGAAGCACAACAGCGCACCGTCTTCCGCAGTGACGTAGCAGATGCGTGACCAGAACTAACCTCAGAAAATCCTGACACCATGTATTTTAAATGTTAAATGTTTGTTAAGCTTTTGGGACTTGACTACGGGGTCATCAGTCCCTAAACTTACAAACTACTTATGAACTACTTACGAACTAGGACGGCACAAATATCCATGCCCGAGGGGGGATTCGAACCCCCGACCGTAGTGGCCGCGCAGACCGTGGCTGCAGCGCCTCAGTCCCCTCGGCCACCGCGGCCGGCACCATGTATTTTGAGAAGCAATAAAACCATTTAATTCTTGCCCGGATTCTCTGTAAACTGCCACAATCTACCCACGACTACTTCAGTAGATACAGTATAACTGCCGGCCGCGGTGGCCGAGGGGACTGAGGCGCTCCAGTCACGGTATGCACGGCCACTACGGTCGGGGGTTCGAATCCCCCCTCGGGCATGGATATTTGTGCCGTCCTAGTTCGTAAGTAGTTCATAAGTAGTTTGTAAGTTTTGGGACTGATGACCCCGTAGTTAAGTCCCATAAGCTATACAAACATTTGAACATTATTTTGAACAGTATAACTATCAATCTAATAAGGTCAACATTTTCATTATGCCTAACACAATCCCGGAAAATTCATTATCCACTGGAGTACCATCCTAGTAGTACATAATTTATAATCAATAGCATGTTACATTGTCTGATAATTGTTAGCGTTAACAACTGATGTAACTAAGGTAACGCCCAGTTTTACTGCTGCTGTAATTCGTTTCGCTATTCGGCTGCAGGGATGAAATTTTAGTTTGTTTTCAGTTAACGACAGAAAAGAGAAAATGATAAGGGCTGAATGTAAAATTTCCCTAAAGTTGTCCACATCGTAGAGAATATATTGTATGATGAAAAACTTGTACGCTGCTTCTTCACGATGCAAAAAACAGTTATGTGACTGGTTTGCTTTTCATGAGAACTCTCTCGAATAGTTTGCTGTCTTTCTCCCTAGTCTGGGCAATCCATGTACTTGCTTTTTTCTAACTCCGAGCAAGTTCGCCCTACTAATTTCCCAAGCCTAGTAAACTGTCGCCTGCAACGCGCTGAACTCACGCGGCGCCAGTGAACCGCACAGTACTGCTCTCGGCTAGGACAAACGCTAGTAGACAATGCCTTCCAACAAACTGCAAAAATAAATCCAAAACCTTTCACAAACTTTATCACTCACACCCCCAAAGAAAATGATTTTCGCTTAATACATTTCGTATGTTGGTTTGGTAAAAGTTTTACATCCAGACGAGACGTTTCAATTTATGTAGCAGAGAAAATTCTCTATATGCATGAGCTATTGCAGTACAAGGAAATAAAATTGGTGCAACACCTGGACGACGAAACCCAGAGACATTCAGAATTAATCGTCCAGTATTGTTCTTTGGGCAGTTTTCAGAAATCTGTGGAGCTCTTTTGAGTTTTTACGTATCTCAAACAGTTTCAAAGATATTTGTATAAGAAACGTCAATTTGACATTGAGTTTGTGTCTGAAACATGTTTCCACTTTTTGTATCACGGCGTTCAATCGATCGGCACTTTTATTTATTTAGCGAATGGCTGATACTATATATATATATATATATATATATATATATATATATATATATATATATATATATATATATATATAAAGGAAACAATGAACTTTGCAAAGTAACATAAGTTTTGTAACTCGATCTCCGATCTCCAGTCCTGGAATCCATGGCACAGCTTCTATGGTTGCCATATGGAAATCATCTTCTCTTCCATCATAAGCTCGAACCATACAGTCTCTGCCATAGTGATGTATTGTCTGGCGTGGAGCTCTGCAGTTACAATTTGGATTAGACAGCATGTTCCATATGAAGTGCACCGTTACTGCTGCCATAGCCCGTTCTAATTTATTCAGTACTTTCCAAGTTTTGCGTGGTAGTTGAGATCCAGTAGGCAGTTTAGCGCCTGAGAAGATGTTCTGCACTTCAACACCTGTTGCTGCTTCCCAACGACATTTCTATTCTTCGAGCCTAACAATCACGCATAGTTGGATGAACAGAATTGGTAGGTCCCTATATACAGGTAGATTAGATGTCTTGGAGATTCTTTGGCATTATCTGATAAGAGCCGCAGATCTACGCAAAACAGGTGGCATTAGACCTGTTAGCAGCGGAAGCCAGTAAATTGGAGTAGATCTGATTGTGCCAGATATTATGCACATGGTAGCATTCAGTTGGGTGACAACAAGCTTTGTATAATGGCCGTTCATCCATACAGGTGATCAATACTCAGCACTTGCGTACACCAAACCCAAGGCTGAAAAGCACAAGGTGGTTGCTGAAGATCACCTGGTAGTTCCACATAATTTATACTGTATGTTGTTACGAGTTTTCAGTTTCTCGACGAGGTTCAAAAGGTGTTGCTTGAACGTCAGTGTTCGGTCCAGAATAACACCTAGGTATTTTGGGTATCGATTGTGGCGAAGAACGCTGCCTCTGAAAGTTACATTCAGCTTCACTTTCGCTAGAAGATTGTTCAAGTGGAAGCAAGACACCTCTGTTTTGTTAGCATTGGGTTAAGTCTCCAATGAAGACAAGTCTTTGGTAAGTATCTCTTTCGTCTTCCTCAGTTATTTACGTTGTGCGGCTATGGCCAGATCGTTGGCGTAGCAGAATTTTTTAGACAAATTCTCAGGAAGATCGGATAGATATAAATTAATGACTAATGGCGAAAGAACTAAACCTTGGGGTAATCCAATGGAAGGCTTTCGCTCCTTGCTTACATTGCTCCTAATGTTTACCTGGAACTAAATTTTACAGACGTATTTGTTGGTCGCCAGCGACAAGAACCTCTCAATAACGGCACAGCCAGTCGCCACTAGAGTAGCAGTATACCCTATCTCCCCTGTTAGGTGTCGGACTGAAGAAAAGTTCAAGTGAAAGTTGTTCTAGATTTAATAGCGAGAAACTTTTATTTGGATTTTTTTTCCAATGTTTTGACTCTTAAAGTTGCTGCACACATCTAAAGATATAGTTCTTTATAGGCTCCAACGTCTTATTGTTTTGCTGTAACTCATTTAATGGAGGTCCGAAGAAGCCAGGATTGCTCCTCCTACCTATTACAAGACCCTTGAGATCCTTGAATGCCACGCCCTCCGCCTCGCCTACCGCATCCGCCTCCCTTCCACCACACGAATCCTGTACGACCTCATCCCGTTGCCCCGACTTCAGCAGTTCCTCAAACATATCCGACTCTTTTGCATTACCTGCAAAATAGATTGTCGTAACCCACTGGTATATCCTACCCTTACCATTCCCGGGTCCTGTCACGCCTTCACCACTGTATCCCTCCTTCCGTTCACCTCCATACTCTCCATGTCCTTTCCCAGAGTAACTACCGCCACGTCCCCCTACCAACTTCACCCCAGAAGTCTCTTCGTTATGTTAGTCATATACAGTGCACTGTTTCTCAATGTGTTCTTATCACCACCGTGGCACAGATTTTTATCATACTAAATGCTTTTAAACGTCTTTGATGCCCTATGTTCTTCATTATTTCTTCTTGCCCAAGTTTTAAAAGCTCGCAATTTTATACGCCTGTTCCAACACATGTATTCATCGTGTCAAAAATGTTTGTAGAGATTATGGGACTTAACTACGGGGTCATCAGTCCCTAAACATAAAAACTACTTACGAATTACCTAATACTAAGGACGGCACAAATATCCATGCCCAAGTGGGGATTTGAACCCCCGACCGTAATGGCCGTGCAGAACGTGACTGGCGCGCCGCAGTCCTCTCGGCCACCGCGTCCGGCCTCATGGTGTCCATTGGGTATTATAACTCGCGGCTGAAGAGCAGCGTATAAGGCAGCTGCCAGTCTGCCTGTGTCTAAATAGGTTGAAAAGTAACAATAAAGAAAAAAATCCAGGGTTGGAAAACTTGCACGAGGTGGCATTTGCACGCAGTGGCACCTGCATCAAGCGTGGGGCTCTTGCCGGGCTAACCGGCTTTTCGCTGGTACAGGCACAAGGAATTAGTGCAGGAGTTCAGCACAGCCGCTACTGCGAACTGTCTGGCGGTCACGCCACAGCAGTATCAATTACGCAACCATGTATTGCTTCATTAACGCGTTTCGTGGCAATGAAAACAAATCTCATCTTACATTTTCATGATGCCAGTGCCAGCTGCCACCAGTGCCACACCGTAAACAGCGCTAAGTATCGTAATTTAATTTGTGTCAAATTTTATTTGCCAGTCTAGATCATTTTCGTTAGTACTTCTGTTTTAAGAGGTTTGTTCCCGCGTACTTGGCAGATTTCGTTTGTACTACTGTTTTTAATAGTTTATTCTATCGTATTTGATAAATACCGTTGTGTATAGTCTTCGTCTTTGACTGGTGTATTTCAAAACAAGTCAGAAACCGTTAGTAAGCTCGTTATCAGTCAGGCCAGTGCCAGCTGCCACCAGTGGCACATCGTAAAAACAGCGCTAAGCTTGTTTTCTCGCGCGTTTGATAACGGTGTATTCCACAGATATTCTTGTTTATTTTGAAAACTCAGTTTTGTTGATTTTACAGTGTAGTTACCACTGACCACACTTCAGTCAGCAACCAGCCGCCTTTATTAGAGTACTAGGCTACTTAAAAGTCGATTATTTAGTTTTCTACTTTCTGCAGTTAATTGTATCGATAGGATGGATAGGACGTGTGCCTGCTGTGTGCGGACGCAGGAGGAGTTGGCCGCGGTTCGCGAACAACTGAGCGTGCTATTGGCTACGGTCAGCCGTCTTCAGGCTGCTGTCTCGGGGTGCAGCGATGGTGGGGAGTCTGGTGCGTCGATTGGAACACCTCAGGTGTCTCATGCTTCGCTCTCTGTACCTGCTACCGAGGCACCTTCAGGTGTACCGGACGTCGTCGAGCCGCCTTCTCCGCAACGGGAGTGGCGGGTTAAACGGCGTTCGCGTCGCTCGAGGTGGACGGCTAATGTGGAGGCTGGACGTCCGTCCGCGCCCGTTCGTCCTGTGGGTGAACGTGTCACCACTCCTTCAGCAGGGTCCGAGCAGGTTCACGGGGGAGGGGATTATTAGTTATTGGGAGCTCCAATGTTAGGCGCGTGATGGAGCCCCTTAGGCAGATAGCGTCGAGATCCAGAAGGAATTCCAACGTGCACTCGGTGTGTCTGCCGGGGGGCCTCATCCGAGATGTGGAGGCGGCCTTGCCGGCGGCTATCGATGGTGTGAGATGCAGTCGACTGCAAGTCGTGGCTCACGTCGGCACCAGTGACGCTTGTCGCTTGGGTTCTGAGGACATCCTCAGGTCCTACGAGCGGCTGGCGGAAATGGTGAAGGCTGCTGCCTTCGCACGCGGGTTGCAAGCAGAGCTGTCGATTTGCAGCATTGTCCCCAGGGTTGATCGGGGTCCTTTGGTTTGGAGCCGAGTGGAAGGTCTGAACCAGAGGCTTTGCCGGCTCTGTGACAGTCATGGCTGCAGATTTCTGGATCTGCGTTATCGGTTGGGGAATTGTAGGGTTCCCCTAGATAGATCAGGGGTGCACTACACTAAGGAAGCGGCTACTCCGGTAGCAGAGTACTTGTGGAGTGCACATGGGTTTTTTTTAGGCTAGGCGCTAACTCTGATGAGCACTCGCCTGTCAGCATTCAAACAGCGAATTCAGGCTACGTTGGGAACAGTAATTCGAACATCAAAATATTAGCCGCGAACTTAAAGAGTATTAGAAACAAAGTTCCGAAATTTGCCGCACTGCATGGAAGTTATTGCGCTCAGATAGTTTTAGGCACCGAAAGCTGGCTAAATCATGATGTGGCAAGTTCAGAAATATTTAGCGAAGCGTGGAATGTGTATCGGAAAGATAGATCGGATACAACTGGAGGAGGAGTGTTCATCGCTGTGGACAAAGATATTGTTTCTACTGAGATCGAAGTTGAAAGTAACTGTGAAGTTATCTGGGCACGTATAACAGGTCTAAAAGAAGTAAAGTTAATAGTTGGGTGTTTTACCTCCCCTCCAGTGCTGCTGTAGCAGTTTTAGAATCATTCAAAGAAAGTCTACAGCAGGTAGTGCATAGGTATCCGGGCTATGTAATATTAGTCGGAGGAGACTTCAACCTTAAACATTCTCCGAAAACTGTCTTGAGCAGTTAAACCGGCAACCCACGCGCAATAGAAATATTCTAGATCTTATAGCCACAAACAGGCCTGACCTTATTAACGATGCCTGTGTAGAGACCGGAATTATTGATCATGATATCATCATAGCGTCGATGGTGACCAAAGTTCATAAACCATTCAAGAAGGTTAGGAGCGTGTTTTTGTTGGGAAGAGCCGATAAGCAAATGTTACGATTGCACTTAGAAAATGAATGGGCATCGTTTAATTCCTGGACTATGGATGTAGAGGAATTGTAGACTAAATTTAAGTGCATTGTTAATAAAGGGTTAGAGAAGCATGTGCTAGTAAAGACGATTAACGATGGAAAAGATCTACCGTGCTTTAATAATAATGTTAGAAAGCTGCTGAGAAAGCAATGGGTGTTGCACTCTCGATTCAAAACAGAACACGCAAATGATGACAGGCAAAAGTTAGTAGAGATTCGTGAGTCTATAAAAAGATCGATGCGCGAAGCACACAATAATTATCAGAGCCATATCTTAGCAAATGATCTTTCCGAGAACCCGAAAAAATTCTGGTCCTATGTAAAATCGATAAGCTGGTCAAAGCCCACTGTCCAGTCACTCGTTGATCATTCCGGGGCAGTAATAGAACAAAGCAAACGGAAAGCTGAAGTTCTAAATTTAACCTTTAAGGAATCTTTCACGTATGAGGACCGCACAAATGTACCATCATTTGATCAACGTACAAATCCCGAAATGGGGGACATAGCAATAGGTATTTCCGGTGTAGAGAAGCAGCTGAGAGAGCTAAATACGAAAAAGTCTGCTGGTCCGGATGGAATACCAGTTCGGTTTTACAAAGACTATTCAGCGGCATTGCCCCCCTACTTAGCTTGCATTTATCGCGAATCTTTAATTCAGCGCAAAGTTCCTAGTGATTGGAAAAAGCGCAGGTGACTCCCGTTTATAAGAAAGGAAAGAGAACTGACCCACACAATTACAGGCCAATATCGTTGACATCAGTTTCATGTAGAATTTTGGAGCATATTCTCAGTTCGAATATAGTAAATTTTCTTGAAACGGAAAAGCTTCTTTCCATGAATCAGCACGGGTTTAGGAAACATCGTTCATGTGAAACTCAGCTTGCCCTTTTCTCACATGACATCTTGCGAGCCATGGACGAAGGGCAACAGGCGGATTGTGTTTTTCTCGACTTCAAAAAGGCGTCCGACGCGGTGCCACACTGCAGACTGCTAACGAAGATACGAGCTTGTGGAATAGGTTTACAGATTTGTGACTGGCTGGAAGACTTCCTAAGTAATAGAACGCAGTATGTTGTTCTCGACGGCGACTGTTCATCAGAGACGAGTGTATCGTCAGACGTGACCCAGGTGAGTGTGATAGGACCGCTATTATTTTCTATCTATATAAATGATCTGATGGACAGAGTAAGATGTAATTTGCGGCTGTTTGCTGATGATGTTGTGGTGTATGGGAGGGTGTTGTAATAGCATACAGGATGACTTAGACAAGGTTTCTGGTTGGTGCGAAGACTCGCAGATAGCTCTCAATGTAGAAAAATGTAAGGTGATGCGCATGAGTAGAAAAAGCAATCCCATAAGGTTCGAATACATCATTAGTAGTGAGTTTCTTGATGCTGTCGCGTCGTTCAAATATCTAGGCGTAACATTGCAGAGCGATATGAAATGGAACGAGCATGTAAGGACAGTTGTGAGTAAGGCGGACAGTCGACTTCGGTTTATTGGGAGAATTTTGGGAAGATGTACTTCACCTGTAAAGGAGACCGCGTATAAAACGCTTGTACGACCACGTCTTGAGTATTGCTCAGATCAGTTTAAAGGAAGACATAGAGGTGGTTCAGAGGCGAGCAGCTAGATTTGTTACCGGTAGGTTCGACCAATGCGCGAGTGTCACGGAAATGCTCCGGCAACTCAATTGGGGATCGCTGGAAAAAAGACGACGTTTGTTTCGTGAATTTCTGTTACGTAAATTTAGAGGGCCGGAATTTGAAGCTGAGTGTAGTAGGATCTTGCTGCCGCCTACTTACATTTCGCGTAAAGATAACAAAGACAAGATAAGAGAAATTAGGGCTCGTACTGAGGCATATAGGCATTTTTTTTTTTTCTCGTTCAATTTGGGAGTGGAATAGGAAAGAAAATACCTAGTAGTGGTACAGTGCACTCTCCGCCACGCACCCTACGGTGAATTGCGAAGTATGTATA
Organism: Locusta migratoria; assembly: GCA_026315105.1. Taxonomy (NCBI): domain Eukaryota; kingdom Metazoa; phylum Arthropoda; class Insecta; order Orthoptera; family Acrididae; genus Locusta; species Locusta migratoria. The sequence continues at coordinate 352,917,043 of CM048750.1, forward strand.
TAGTTGTAGATGCAAAGATCAGGGAAGGCGGATAGAGGGCGTCAGATAAGTGTGGAACATGGTATTTCTTACGACTGTTAGAGAATTTGATGATTGTCTTTTTATGACGAAATTTAAATTGACAAAATTGTATTTCATTTAAACATTAAACATAAAAACACAGAATGTCAATTAATATACTCAGTTTTCTCTTCACTGCAGCATAAGTGTCTCATACAACTTTTCTAGTAATGCTAACTCGAAGACAAGCTTTTAAGCTGAAATCTGCTAGTGAGCTTCTGTGGGTCTATATCATTCTCTTCACTGCATAAAAAAGCAACATGTGCGCTTACTTTCTTACTAACTCTTTCGCGCTACAGCCCATGTAGGGCTCTTTGGCCTCTCTGATGATCGCAGCCCAATTCTGACGATTTTCTGATCGTTTCCTCCATATCCTGACTTCTAATTTTTCAAATCGTTTTCTACATCCTCCTACCATCGTTTCCGAGGCCCCCCTTTGCTTCTTTTGACACCTAAATTTCCTCTCTAGACCTTTTTGGCAGTTCGATCTTCCGACATTCGCTCTACATGGCCCAGCCATCTCAATCTGTTACACCTAATTTCAGTCACCAAGTAAGGATTTCCGAACAGTTCTTCCAATTCCTTGTTTCTCCTTATCCTCCACTGCCCCGACTCAAACACGGCACCAAAAATCTTTCTTAATATTTTCCTCTCTCATCTTCTCAAAAGCTCTTCTTCTGCTACAGTCATTGTCCATGTTCCTGAGCCATTCATTACCACATTGTGACTGTTCGATAGATAGTCACCGTCGATTTCCCGCTCAGGCTACGTGATTGAAGGATCTTCATCAGGGCCCAGTAACGTCCATTTCCTTCAACAAAAAGGTGTTCACTGCTGAATGCTACCCAACTAACGTAGCTACTATACTGAAGGTCCGCTAAACACCAAATCCCTGTCAGGTACATTCGCTTGACAATACATAGTGGGCACCAAAAGGGACACTAGAGAAAATTGCTCTTTATGGCAGTCAGACCAGATGTAAACCTATTCCGCCCTATAACAAATATTAGAATCTATCCATCTCTTTGACCCTTATCCCGCACATGCAGGGTCGGCAATGTGTTAAACGCGGATGTGGCATGTGTTAATATTTACCGGGTGTCCGGATGCCCTTCCTGCCGTCACCCCATGCCCCTCCCCCGGAGGAAATGTGTACCCCAGACGTCTGCATATAGTGTGAGATGTGTGGGAAAGTGTAAAGTGTTACGAAATGTTTGCAAATTGTGAAACTGAGGCGGGACTTGGGGACCAGCCCGGTATCACCTATGGGGATGTGGAAAACCGCCTAAAAACTACATCCAGGCTGGCCGGTACTCCGACCTCTTTCGTTAATCCGCCGGCGGATTCAAACAGGGGCTGGTATGCCTCCCCGTCCCGGAAAGAGGTGTTAGACCACACGGCTAACCGCGCGCGTTAGAACAAATATTAGAATACACATTATTAAAGATCGGAAAGTAGCGGTTATAAATTAAAATAATTAGAATAAAATGACAAGTCATTTAGCTTCTAACACTTATTGAATGACATGAGTTATTGTTCGTGATCTTAATTTGAACGCACTGTTAATAAAGCAAAGCTTACATGCTTCATAGAGACTTGATTAGGTATAAAGAGACGTAAAACACTGACTTTTCATTAGTATCAGTTTATAAGACCGATATCCGACCCCGAAAGTAAATGATAAATTTAGCACTGCACCAGGATTTTATTAAGCTCATGCTGTTGTTGAGATGTAATCACTAAACGTATGTACTATAGTTTAACTCTCAGGTGTCAAACGCCATAAAGTTGTGAAATGGAACGCAGTGCCTACATGAATTATTAACTAAGCAGAATCAGATGTCAAATATATTAAAAAATAATGTTGTATTGGGACCTGAAACGGAAATACAATTAACTTCTTCCCCGGCACTGACTAACCCGGCATCATTCCTGTTGTATTATAGATGCGAATAGAGACAATACATTCGTTGTATCTTCACCATTAGTGGGATGTGCACACGTTTGGCTAGAAGTAACGCCAAGAATTATTTTGTGCTGCCTGGGACTCCAGCTAAGCGCATATCGTCACTGTTGACCCAACACGACAATGTTTCAACTATGAGATTCTCATGTACATATTAAGGCTTTCCTGGCGGGGTGTTGTCATATGTACACCAGAAGACTCTACGGGGAGGAAATACATCTGAACATCAGGAAGCTCAATAAGCTGCGACAACGAAAAGGAAGAATTCTGAGCGCTCTGTTTCTGCTGAGATGTACAGAAGAGGACGTTATTCCAGTTTTTTTGCAGATTTTACCAGATTCAAATACCACGTAAGCTCCGGAGCAGCCAATAGGTCAAACATCGGGCGAGCCAAGCATTAGTAAGAGAGAGGTTACCGGGCGAGCCAAACATTAGTAAGAGAGAGGTTACCTGATATGCGTCACCGCTTAGACGTCGTGGTGTCCAGGGAACTACTAGGCCTCTGTCTGTTGCCACAACCTTAAGCAGAGAAGACCAGGACCTAGTGGATGGTACTTCATGTTCTCTAGCGGAATGCCTGAAGAAGAAATCAGTGGCACGTCAACTCTCCAAGTTTGACCGTCTCAACAACAAGGTGAGGCAGGACGAGAATATTCGAACGGTTAATCTCAGTGTGAAGCATTTCGAAGAGACTACAGTGAATTTTGTTAGCAAGGGTCTTAACTTCGCTGTGACCCCCTGAAATATTCTTGTCGCTTACTTTGTCAGTGCACTGGGGCAAGTGGCTGTCAAACTACCTCCATGTGAAGATGAAGTCCGACGAGAGACATGCAGAGCGCTCACCAAGATGAAGCTGCCTAAATCTAACATCTCTAGTGCGGAGAGGCTGACTCTGAGACAGCTCCAAGAAGATGAAAGCATTGTGGTATTACTAGCAGATAAAGGAAATGCTACCGTCATCCTACAGAATGCAAACTAAGACAGTAAAATTCGGCAACTTCTGGTTGACCCAGCATACCGACTGATAGACACGGATCCCACTGACAAGGGGGACAGGAAGACCAGGGCCCTTGTAAAGGAAACCGACATACCGGAGAAAATGGGCAAAGCCCGAAACTAGTCGTCAGCATTTCAAATAAAAGCAGCTTTGGTGCATATTTTAAAAAATGTCTTTCTACAATATTTAAGAGCTGCAAACCGCGACATATCAAAAACATTTGATTTACTGCCTGACCAAGCTAAAAATGTCGTGTTAAATTATCAGAGGACAAAGCTAAAAATAAAAAAAAAAAAAAACATCGAGAGCATACGATTTAACAAACGCTGTTTAGAAAACAAGGTAACTCCAAATTATACTGTTGTTAACATCAGAATGAAGACACGTGTAGCACAACTGGTGTAGAAGAAATGTGAACGACTATGGGTACAAGAAGAGATTGGAGACAAATACAGGCGAAATGATCTACTGACTAGCAAACTATATTTAACACATTTACAGGTTGGAAAGATGTTATCTTCACCTACTTTCAACATGATGGTGTGTATAATAGATCAGTATATAGAAAGTGCTATTAAAACTGTTAGAATCAGGCATAACAAGAAATTTGAAGCACTACTATCTAAAATTGTGTGTAATACTAATGAATCCAGTAACACATCACAGTTTAAATTTTATGAGAAAGTTACTAATTCATCGAACCTTATCCTTACTGATAATGAAACTAATTTGTTAAAAAAGGGACTTAAGTATAATCTGCCACAACAAGCTAGTTCTGCTAATGTAATTTCTATGATAGGACATGTAAAATTAGCAGTCGACTTAGCAAAACTTCCAATAGTAGAACAAAACAGTATATCCAGCAAAATAGGTAAAATTATAGGTTACTACACATCAGATACCAAAAAGATCAACAGAAATCAGGAACTAAAAGATCTACACAACATTAACAAAAAACTAAAAGAAAATAACACTTTAGCATTGAAAGCAGATAAAGGTAATACTATTGTCTTGCTGAAGAAAGATGAATATATAAATAAAACGCTTGACCTCTTTAACTCAAATAACATTACACGTATAGACAAAGACCCTACAAACCGATTTCAAGCTTTGATAAAAAGAGCTATAAAAAGTCTGAGTTTCTTTTAACACAAAAAGAACAAAACAGATATATAGTTATGAATCCACAATGCCCCAAGTTCAGAGCACAACCAAAGGTCCATAAAATAAATGTTCCGATTCGACCAATTGTAAATCTGATAAACAGCCCAGCTTACCTAATAGAGAAAAAAACTGAACAAAATCATATGAGAAAATTACACATACAGCAGACAATATACTGTCAAAAGCTCGACAGACTTAATTGCAAAAATATAAGACATAAAAATCCCTGACAACAGTAGATTCCTTTCTTTAGATGTAACTAATCTATATACTAATGTACCCATTGATGAAACTACTGCTATCATAAAAGAAAACCTCTTAAAATATAGAAAATCTCCGAAACAGAAGTTTATGAAATAATAGAACTAATAACCATAATATTATCCCACAACTAATTTAGTTTCAATGGACATGTATACACACAAAATGATGGTCTTGCAATGGGTAGCTGCCTGTCTGGTACACTAGCAAATATTTTTCTAGACCACCTAGAAAATAAATTTTTTGAAGAGCAAACCCAATGGAAAACAAAAGTAGTATACTATTTCAGATATATAGATGACACTATAATTCTATTTAATGGATGTATAGAAGAAATTGAAGACTTCCATCAAAGGTTTAACAATATGCACAAGAAGATAACCTTCACAATTGAACATGAAATTAACAACAGCATTAACTTTCTCGACTTAACAATAAGTAAGACTAACTCAGTACATACTTTCAATATATTCCGAAAACCCACAACTACAGACATAATAATTCATAATAGCTCTTGTCACCCACAAAGCCATAAAGAAGCATATTTTAGATCAGCAATAGATCGTATCACCAAATATCCTCTCTGTAACAAAAATATAAATTCAGAGCTAAATACACTCAAAGATATAGCAATCAGTAATGGATATAACCCAGAACTGGTCTATAATCTGTATAAATCGAAATTAAATTCAAAACAGAAGAATATTAAAGATGGAATCACTTAAAAAAAAACTGAAACAAGAAAGAAAGACAAATTTGTAATACTGCCATACTGGGGACAAATTTCAGATAGAATAAAATATGCACTGAAGAAAACAAATCTTAAAATAGGCTTCTACACTAACAACACTTTAGGAATCAATATCATACATAAAATAGAAAAAAATTGATCGCTATAGTCAATCTGGAGTTTACAAAATCGAATGCAATGAATGTGACAAAGCCTACATTGGACGGACAGGCAGACCTTCCAAAATTAGATTTAGAGAACATATAAATTCAAGCGAAAATAATGTTTCAGCATTTGGCAAACACCTCAGAGAAAGTAAACATTCGACTGGGAGTATAGAAGAAAATCTCAAAATTCTACATATTGTATGCAAAGGACAACTAATGGACATTTTAGAAGAATTACAAATCTATACAAATATGACTAAGTACCCAGAACAAATGTTAAATGAACAAACAGAAATGTGCAATAAAAAATTCATTGAAAATTACCATAACACCTTGGCCAGTATACAAAGTGCAATCCATCCTACCGTAATATACTTCAAAATATGCAACAAAGCGCGATAAATTATAGTAGCACTGAAATATTATCCCTGTATTACAATATAGGACACAAATCAATTTATTACACTTAAAATAGTTCGGAATGAAATCTAAAATTTATTGTACGATATTTGTAATGGTACTGTTTATGTCACAGTGCATATAACCAGCGATATCATTACAAACAAAATTAAGCAAAGAATATTTAATAAAACCATCTTTGGATCAACAGGTCTGTAAATTTCACCAAAGTAGTTACAACAAACAGCGTGACCTAAACAGTAACCAAATATATATATATATATATATATATATATATATATATATATATATATATATATATTCAAATAAAAGCAGCTTTGGTGCATATTTTTAAAAAAATGTCTTTTCTACAATATTTAAGAGCTGCAAAACGCGACATATCAAAAACATTTGATTTCTTACATCGTCTGAAGCAGCAGCACATCACAGAGTCTGACATTATTGTTTTCGAAGTAGTTTCCTTGTTCACCAAGGTGCCACTGAATGAATCTCTGGATGTGATTGGAAAAAGTTCTTTGGTGCTCTCCTGGACTTCTTACTTCCTTTTTGGAGTTCAATTCTACAAGCAAACAGAAAAGGTGCCTATGGACAGCCCACTCTCACCGGTAGTGGCGAACATCTTTATGGAGAAATTTGACGACGATGCACTGGCTTCAGCCCCAGATCAACCCAAGTACTTTTTCTGATACGTGGATGATATCTTTGTGATCTGGACCCACGGCAAGGAGAAGCTCCTGGCTTTTTAGACCATCTAAACTCTCGCCACTCAAACATAAAATTTACTATGGAAATGGAAAAGAATGGACAACTTTCATTCTTAGATGTACTTGTCCAGAGGAAGGCAGAGGGCACTTTCTGTCATAGTACTTACAGGAAACCAACTCACACCGATCAGTACTTGCAAGCAAGTAGCTGCCACCACCCAGCGCAAAAGATTTGGGTACTCAAAACTCTGGTTCATTGGGCACGCAGTCTCTCAGACCCAGACAACCTGACAAAGGAACTGTAACACCTTCGTCTGTCTTCTACAGGAATGGTTATTCATCCAGAGACATCGAGAACACGCTGCGCTCGGTTTTTCCGCCAGATGATTCAGCAAAAGTACAAAGAGAAACGAAGACGGTTGCCTTTTTGCCATATGCCGGACCAATATCTGCCAAAACTAGCAGAATACTTCTCCAGTATAATTTTAAAAGCGTATTCTGCTCACCACCCAAGATTAAGGTCCTCTTACAAGGTGTAATGGATGATCTGGGTCTACAGATACCGGGAATCTATCACATACCATACTAGTATGTCATGTCATACATTGGCCAGACAACCCGGACCGTCTACATCAGGTGTAGGGGACATCAATGGCACACCAGACTCGAAGAAGCTTCCAAGTCATCTATAGCGGAGTACTGTTTGGAATTAAATTATTTAATGAATTACGATGGTGTCAAGATTCTGCCACAAACTCCCAGATACTGAGATAGTGTTATCAAAGAATCTATTGAAGTAAAGGTCACGCAAAATCTTATCAACCGTGACACGGAATATCAGCTTAGTTTCTCCTGGAATCCAGCACTTGATCTCCTAAAGCGCGACGGAGGCAACAGCCCAACTGTAGGAGAAATAATTCTGCATGTATACAGAATGAATAAGTCAGCACAAATAACACAGGCCGAACAAATGGTGCTGAATCAGACAACAAATCTAGCACCAGAAGACGATCACACAGAGAATAAACGACGGCATTTTCAACACCAGGAGCCAGAGAGCGATGCGGCAGGCGCTGCTAGCGAGCGCGGACCTCATAGGGAGCAATTGACACGACCGGCTACGGTAACACAACAGTATAGTGCAAAAGAAAGCTTAAATGACGGCAGTCAGCAGAGTGAACGCTCACTACAACTTGGAGGTGGATCAAAACGTAACATGACGAAAGTATTAACTGAAAAAGAGTCAAAAAGCACGTACATAGCAGGCGGAACAGCCACACGTAATGAATGCTAGTATTGCGGGTAGTGGCCGGTGCGGACGTCGGATGGAGCGCCTCCCACAGCGCTGACCAATGGCAGAACGCCTAGCCACCACAGGCAGGCATAAATACTGGACGCGTTCCACCATGGAGTCAGCTTCAGGAAGCACCCGATGAAGATCGCGATTAACGCGATCGAAATATCGTGCTAGTACGACGCGGATTACCGACAGAAACCCGATTCTCCAAGATGGTATCACAATCTCCTTCAGTGGTAGTTAGGATTGCTCCCTTCGTAGAAACGTTTAGAATTTTGAGTAAACAAAGGAAACTAATCCTGCTCTTTCCTACTTATCAGCGAATGGACATGTGTACTGATGCTTTGGAACACGGCACAGTCCCGAGTTCTTTACTTGGCTCTGTGGGGGTGAGGATATGTTAGTCGCTGCTAAACACTGATACTATTGACGGAATAGAACCCATACCTTAGCCATCACAAGCTAGCCTCAGAACGGCCAACCACCGAATTTCAGATATGTCAGCATAATCGTTTTGTCATAATGTAGTATTCATCGCACAATCGTGTGATAGTTTACCAAATTCCATCAATAGTGCAGAGCTTGAACCGGCAAAAATTATTGTTGGCTCTTTGCGAAGTTTACGAAATGTTTCACTTCATGTAATTAAGAAGAAAAAAATAAATAAATAAAAACAATGAAAAAATGATTGTTAGGTATTCAAAATTATTTCCGATCGTTACAGTGTAATATAAATTTTATTTCTTTTTGTTAAACTAAAATGCATTTGTTCTGGATTTTCCGTCAATGAAAGTCAAAAGATATACCCAGGAAAGAACTCAAAGACATATTTTAAATGCAAATGAGGCGCTCAAGATAATATAAACATGTCAAAGAAGATAACATTGAAAAGTACTTCAACTTGGAAAGAAATATTAATGATTATTTTACGGTGAAAGATGAAGATCTTCCAAGGATTTATTGGTTACTAAGATTGTTCGCAGTTAATAGCTTATGAGTTGCCGAACTGATTGCTTTGAGAGGCGGAATAGCGTGCTAGTGGTTGCGTATGTCGATGTCCATAATGAAGTTTACATCATTTTAGAAACAGGTTGTTACTGCATGGGAAGTTGAGAAATATTTGTAATTTTCCGTATAAGAGTCAAATACACTTTTTTCCTGTTTGGCATCCAAGTTTTGAGGAAAGAATTTTCCAGAGTGGTTAGGTTAATGAGAATGATACTGACATAGTTACTATTGATAATAGCGTAACTTTAAGACATTGTCGGATCAGTGTAGTGACAGCGTAGTGGAAGCGTTATTTAGTTTTGAAACGGGAATTGAAGTTAATGTTGTGTGGCAGCATTAAGTAACTCATTTACGAAACGTATCTATTGAGTATTGTTTTGTGGTGTGGGTAGTAGTCAGTCCCAAGTTGAGTTGAGGTGGCAATTTGAACAGAGCAGTCTTATTGGGTTCTTATGAATCATGCGAAAGTTCATTGAGCCGCACGTGGATCCTGTGTTACAAATTGTGTGCAGGTTGATTCCGTGAGTTACAGGAAGTATAACAGACCAACTTACCTTAATCGTAAACGGACTGTATCCACATGGGGAGCGCAACCTGAAGTTCTGCGATCATCAGCAATGAGACACTGTTTTTCAGCAGGACAGTATGCGGCACCAGTGTGGGAGGCATCGTGCCACTCCAAACAAGTAGACATTGCTCTAAACGAGACTGTCAGGACTGAGGACTGTCACTGGACGCTTGAGGCCAACACCTGACCACAAAGTTTACCCACTTGCGGTTATAGCACCGCCAAATATCAGAAGTAGAGTAGCCAGTGAAGTAGAAAGGAGGAAACAGCAAACCGACCCACGACACCTAATGTATAATCACCAAGCAGTTGCAGCCCGTCTCAAAAGTCTAGGAAAAGCTTTATCCAACGGACCGTACCACTAGAAGGCCGACATGAGACTCGCCGCCTGTCTTTATGGACGGATTCTTTACAAAATACGAATCTACAACCCGAGGAGGAAATTGAACAAAGGGCAGCAACTGCAGTATAGTACATGGAGAACACTAAATAGATTAAGAACAGGAGACACAAAATGCAAAGTAAATATGGTTACGTGGGGCTATTCTGAAGATGATCAATGCGAATGCGGAAACATACAGACTAATGAACATATTTAGTCATATGCCCAAGGATGGAAGGTGTTTGCACAACGGAAGACCTGCTTTTATGCAATGACAAGTCCATTAAAGCTGCAGACACGGAAAGTAAAGTAAGTAACTCCAGATATTTGACGATAATTTTGACTGTGACGAATAGAAAGATAATAACATGAAGACTTGGAACCTATTAAACTATTTGGAGATCTCGCAAGTAACCATAGAATAGCTTAGAGTGACTTAGGTTTGGTGGGAAAATTTATAATTACATTATTAGAGTTGTTTAGGTTCCAACATCTGAAGTAGGCTGCAAGCTTACTTCAAGATGAATTAAATGAAAATACGGAACTGTAATTGGTGGTGGTGTCGTAGGATTTATTATTCTTTCTTTTCTGAATTTACTTAAAAAGATAGTCAGAGGGTTCAGATGGCTAACTGTCACCAAAAAGTTAAGATCTGTATTTGGTAAATATAAAAGAAACCAATAAAATGGAATTAAGCCTGGAGGCGTAATAAAGGGAAAAGAAATACGTATTTTAATTATCTAATAGTTAAAAAAAAGTTTTCCTAAACAAGGAAAAAGAAAGAAGAAGTAAATTACGACTAATATCTCAATTTGAAAACATCTGATAAAGAGATTAGTATCTTTGGTCTATTGATAAAATAGAAATATGCTGTTAGAGTCTGTTGTTCTTTCTGGATAAATATGGTATATAGACAACGATATCTCCATAAAATATTTATATGAAAAAAGAATATTAATTTGATGTATCATTGTATTAATAAAGGGATCCTTTAAGACCAGTGATCTCTATACAAACTGGATGTATAACTCTGGTGTCTGAGCATAGAATTGCAGCGTGCCGGCACATTCATATGTTTTGCACACGTTTTCGCATCGTCCGCCATGTTTAAATTTGGCAAACGAGTTTCTATCAGTTATTACGCGACAAAAAGTTGCTTGCTTACCTCTTCCTTTGGAATTTATTTCAATATTCGACGTAGTAGGCTGATATGGGAGTGGAATCGAAACATATTTTCTTCTATTTTTCTTGTAATGCTTCATAGCAGCCATGTTTGAATTTGGCAAGAAACTAAATATGAATATCTATGGCTGGCACGCTAAGACAGCTGAAGTTCAACATCCAGATCGTATAGAGATCAATGTTTAAGACTGATGCAATTATATCTTTGAAATATAGAAATTTAATTTCGGAGTGTATTGGATAATACACAAAACTGTCAGCAAAAAGGGGAAGAGGAAATATTATGACTTTAGGTTGGATGTTTTGAAGTAGCTCGTTGAGAAGTAATTTCAATGAAATATTTTAGTAAAAAGGACATTTTAGATCAATTGTTTGTAATACGGAAATATAATCAATAAATGTGAAGTGGCGTTTACTTCTTTAGTATTGCAACGATAGTTACATTGATAAAGATATGAAAGGTACTTTGATGTTATAAATATAATAACAAATTGTAACTTACGGCGTCGCTCGTGGATGCGTTGTAGTGGTATCATATTTAAAGTACGCTGGACTTGTGCTCAAAGCTAAACTGTATATTCATCCTGAACGGTATTTAACGTACTTCAGAACCTTATAAAGGATTTTCTGAAGTCATTAAGAGACAGATGCGTTTAATAAATTACGTTAATACCGTATACTCTATCTCTTAGATCTTTTCTAATGCGATAGCCGACCAGAGGGCTAAAAATAGTAACAATGCATAATATTTAACTGCGTTAGACGAGACGGGGCGTTACAAGTTATTCTGATAAATTTTAGTAACATTCCCCTTTCATACCGGTAATGAAATATGTATAGTGGTCGCATTTACTTAACATTACTTTTTCACTCCAGGAAGGTCGTTCGACTTTATAGTTGTAAACATTTTTGTATTTCATATAACGAATTGTCTGCACTACATTAACAACCAACAGATGAATAGCAGAGACGAATGCAGCAGTGTCATGTTACCTCTATGGTGCCATGCTCGTCTGGTGATCTAAACTAAAGATAGTTGATATCTAAACATTTCGTTGGAGTTGTGATGTTTATGGCTTTAGGCTTTTTCTTTTCCTCGAGCGAAGTTCAGTAAACGAATTGGGGGGAAAAGAAACCTCTGTGAAACGCAAAAACGAATCGGAGTGCCTATTAAAATTATTATTTTAATTGGTAGAAATCTTCTTTAATACATACAACATCCTTGAAGACTACTTTGCTGTTAGTTTAATTAGTACTGGAGGACCCGTACGACTACTTCGCACCGTTAATGGAATGACAAAAAAGTTGGGAAAAAATGGAAGTGAAGTTGAATGTTCACGCGTAGCATTCTTCAGAATCAATCAATGCAAGTGTTTAAAAGCACATTCGAAAGATCTTGATTCGCTGAGTGTTGTGTGGTTAAAAAGAACTGCGTACCTTAATTAGAACCGAAGATATCTGTGGCATTCCTCTTGTTAAAGCACACATAAACCAATGTACGAAGCGTGATATGCCCGGCTGTTAATGTTCATTTTTTTTAAATTAATGCTTCCATTGGCAGGAATACCACAACAAGCGCTTTCTCGGAATCGAAATTAACTAACTGTTCCCTCTTTTAGTAAACTGGTTTGGATTTAAATAGTATTAGACTCCACTACTTATATCCGTAATTTACTGTATAAATTATATCCAGAGAAAACAAGCGCGTTGCCTAGCAAAACTATAACATCCATCAAACAGTACATAAAACGGCGAGATCTACATAAATAAAAGTTTCTGATTACATTTCATGCTCTGGAATAATATTATGTAGTTCATAAACTTGAAAGTACTGCACTTAATATTACTGCATGTCAAATACCTGTGGAAACAGACCGATCGAGTGTTTACACTCGTTAGTTCTTTCAGTCAAAGATAATATTATGTAAATCAATTAACGTACACATACGTAACTTTTTCTAGATTCTTCGAATATATTCAGTCACTTTTGAATGTAATGATATGAATGAAATGTTCCTACTATCCAAGATAAGTTCGATCAAGTCCCAAAATGTAGTTTCTATAATTATCAAGTCAAATCCACGCCTAAACCAGCACACAATCATTCGACTGATATTAAGTATCGACCGTAATGACTGATTTCGATACTGTTAGTACCAATCTCAAAACTATTACGCGGTACTAAATCTTTCGTACAAAGTCCATTAATAATGAATAGTAAGGCGTATCACACAAATTTCATCGATTTATTCGGTTGAAACATGAGACTGACTTTAACAATGCGGAAATATTGCTTTTATATGACCCCACGGAACAAATAACTACGATCTTATTCGCCCTCCATGCTGGTACTCCCGTAATCACTTTGACCTACTGTTAAATTAATATTCACAGTAGTTTGAATTCCAACTTTCCAATTACGAAAGTGGACTACTGGTCACTAAATAATTAAAAATATTAACTGAAATACAAACGAGGTGTTACGAAGCCCCCCAGAATGATTAGCACTTAATTTATTACAGTGCTGTCATTCTCCTAATCCCGAGTTAGTATTCTGAATTATTACTTTGATTATATGGGGACTTAGTGGTTTTTTTTTCAGTTAGGGAGTTGGGCTATCTTTCTTTTTTTTTCTTTTATGATGGAAGTGATGATTATGGATGAATATGAATACATCGAGTTTTTACAAAAGTATTTCACATCATATAAACCATGAACAGAGATTAAGTAATAATAATATTTCAGCTTCAAGCTAGAATTAAGTATTTCACTCAAAACATGGCTGGATTGTAGTCTTCCGTCATCTGCTTCGTTTGTTTTCTCGGCGTATCCCTCATCATTGCAGCCTTCGCGCAGTTGCACGAAGTGACATCATTGCAGGCAGTCTGTGCGGGTGCACAGATGCGACAAATTAGAGTCCTTCCTTCTTCTTATTACGTATTGCCTCTTCAATGGCTAAGCAATACGTCTTGGACTAATTGATGAGGTTGACTGTCGGGTAAATTATGGTGTATTATTGCCAGTCAGACCCCACATTTCGTGCATCAGACAGACAAATCATTATATAGCGATACCTCTTATAAGCTAGTATCGCAAAGTTAATTTCTGATGAGAAGACTTGACATTTCCGTGGATGACAATGTTCATTACTGTCGATTACTGGTTGTATCATCTGCAATATTACATCTTCCACGAGTGTTAATTACTACGTATTGTTGAGTCATTGAAGTTCTTTTAACAATTCTGTCTGATATCAGTCCGTAATTTTCTTTTTTTTGTTTTAATGTCACCTCTTCTTGTAACTAGTGACATCATTCGATACATTTTTCGTCAAAGAAGCTATATCTTCATTGGATATCAGCACCGAAAGAGCACTTATATTTCAATTAGATGTTGTCTCTTCTTATAGCTTACAATATCTATATCACAGACAGTTAAATAAGACCTCGCAGTCTTCAGTTTTCTTCTGCATCGTACTCTCTTCTATAGAATGTTATTTCTTCCGTTATTATAGTAAAACTGGCATCAAACCCTATTCCTACGCCGAAATATTTCATTCTTGAAGTAGTTTACCAAGCTCAATGAACCATCAGTCAGGATTATTCTTGACAGTTGTACTACATCCCAAGAATGTATTAAATAATATATCTTCTTTTTCCAGGATTCTTGATTTATTTGTTTGCCTCAGTTACTTGCATGGCAATCAGATGGAGATTGCTGACTCCTCCGATTAGTGATTGAGATGGATGACATACGTCACCAGCCCCATCAGCGTTTGAGAAGATTAGCACACCCCATCAATGGTGGAGATGGTTGGCACACCCCATCCATGGCGAAGATAGTAGGCACGCCCCATCAGAGGCGAAGAGGGTTGGCACAACCCATCCATGGCGAGGATGGTTAGCATGCCTCATCAGTGGTGAAGATGGTTGGCACGCCCCATCAGTGGCGAAGATGGTTGGCACGCCCCATCAGTGGTGAAGATGGTTGGCACGCCCCATCAGTGGCGAAGATGGTTGGCACGCCCCATCAGTGGCGAAGTTGGTTGGCACGCCCCATCAGTGGCGAAGATGGTTGGCACGACCCATCAGTGGCGAAGATGGTTGGCACGCCCCATCAGTGGCGAAGATGGTTGGCACGCCCCATCAGTGGCGAAGATGGTTGGCACGCCCCATCAGTGGCGAAGGTGGTTGGCACGCCCCATCAGTGGCGAAGGTGGTTGCCACGCCCCATCAGTGGCGAAGGTGGTTGGCACGCCCCATCAGTGGCGAAGGTGGTTGGCACGCCCCATCAGTGGCGAAGGTGGTTGGCACGCCCCATCAGTGGCGAAGGTGGTTGGCAAGCCCCATCAGTGGCGAAGGTGGTTGGGACGCCCCATCAGTGGCGAAGGTGGTTGGCTTGCCCCATCAGTGGCGAAGGTGGTTGGCACGCCCCATCAGTGGCGAAGGTGGTTGGCACGCCCCATCAGTGGCGAAGGTGGTTGGCACGCCCCATCAGTGGCGAAGGTGGTTGGCACGCCCCATCAGTGGTGAAGATGGTTGGCACGCCCCATCAGTGGCGAAGGTGGTTGGCACGCCCCATCAGTGGCGAAGGTGGTTGGCACGCCCCGTCAGTGGCGAAGTTGGTTGGCACGCCCCATCAGTGGCGAAGATGGTTGGCACGCCCCATCAGTGGCGAAGATGGTTGCCATGCCCCATCAGTGGCGAAGATGGTTGGCACGCCCCATCAGTGGCGAAGATGGTTGGCACGCCCCATCAGTGGCGAAGATGGTTGGCACGCCCCATCAGTGGCGAAGATTTTTGGCACGCCCCATCAGTGGCGAAGATGGTTGGCACGCCCCATCAGTGGCGAAGATGGTTGGCACGCCCCATCAGTGGCGAAGATGGTTGGCACGCCCCATCAGTGGCGATGATGGTTGGCATGCCCCATCAGTGGCGAAGATGATTGGCACGCCACATCAGTGGCGAAGATGGTTGGCACGCCCCATCAGTTGCGAAGATGGTTGGCACGCCCCATCAGTGGCGAAGGTGGTTGGCACGCCCCATCAGTGGCGAAGATGGTTGGCACGCCCCATCAGTGGCGAAGATGGTTGGCACGCCCCATCAGTGGCGAAGATGGTTGGCACGCCCCAGCAGTGGCGAAGATGGTTGGCACGCCCCAGCAGTGGCAAAGATGGTTGGCACGCCCCATCAGTGGTGAAGATGGTTGGCACGCCCCAGCAGTGGCGAAGATGGTTGGCACGCCCCATCAGTGGCGAAGATGGTTGGCACGCCCCATCAGTGGCGAAGATGGTTGGCACGCCCCATCAGTGGCGAAGATGGTTGGCACGCCCCATCAGTGGCGAAGATGGTTGGCACGCCACATCAGTGTCGAAGATGGTTGAATGTAACAGAAACACAAGCATAGACAGGAAATGGTACAATTCTAAATCTATCTTGAAAAATAGCAGTCACTGTCACTTCTTTACAATTGAAACATGCAGATAATGTGCCCTTAAAAACCGTGTTTATTTTCACTTTTATTTTATGAAACTCAAAGAGCATTGGAAACGAGATATGTGATTATTGTCTCGATTATCACCACTAAACATTGTTTGGCACCACTATTTTTTTTAGATACGCCACAGCTTCAGTCCAAGCAGTACCGTGACTATCAATGTCCTTTTTCCACCACATCCTACTTGTAGAAATTAACTGACACTTTAAATGTCCAAACAACAATCCAAACATAAACGGAACGATTTAATTCATTGTATCAACATTTACATAATAATAAATAAATCTTTAATCAAGTATTCTAAAGTTAAATAAAACATTAATCATCAACCATGGAATTTCTTCAAATCTTTGTGAGGGAAAAGTCCCTTAGGATGCCCCCACTCCTGTATTTGGATAAGAAATAGCTCCCTTTATACGGAATATTCACTATATGATAAGGTCCTTCGTATAGATTACACCGCTTTCCAATGGTCTTGTTTATTAAAGACGATCGGTTATGTTTTCTAAGCAATATTCTATCACCAATAACATAACGCACAATTTTCTTAAAATTTCTGCGGTATTTTAATTTGCGAGCCTGCGCAGCGCCTTCTAAATTTCGTTTCACAGTTGCTAACATCACGTTTTTATCTAATGGCATCTTATTTTTAACAGGCAATGGTTTAAGCCATTCATTCGATTCGATACTGTTGAACACGATTTCATTGGGCGTAAATTTAGTAGAGGGATTCGGTAAGTTTCAAATATGTTTTAAGACATCGATATGTACTCAATCCAACGATATTGTTGGTTTGCTGCATATGACCGAATAAAGCGATTGAACTGCCTGAACATGCGTTTAACAGGTGATGCTTCCACATGATATCGTGAGATTAACGTATGTCGGATTCCTATAATTGCTAAACCATTCCGCCAGACAAAGCTCGTAAAATACGATGCGTTGTCTGTAAGAATAGATTCAGGTTTACCAACCTCGTTTATATACTTTTCTGATAGACATTTTAACATTTCACAATGATATATGGTCCCGTGTAAAGTAAATAAGACTTTTTTGTTTTTCTCAGAATCAATGAGGATTTTGTGTGCCAGCGCAGAAGTACCTTCTGACCTACACGAAAAGTTTGTGTTCTCTTCAGTTGCGCATCATACCATATTTTCTTCTTAGTCGCTTCCTCAGTCAGATTAACCAGAGCTTGACGTATCTTTTCTTCCCACGTCAATTCCTCTTCTTGAATACGTGGAAGAATATTAATCCAGTTATTGGTTTCTGGCCTACCAAACATGAGTTCTTCCGGTGTGAATTTCGTCGAAGAGTGTGGTAGGTTGTTTACAATCTGTTCAAATTTAGGGAGATAATCAGCCCATACAGTCTGTTTGGTATGACAATAAGTCCTAATTAACCTATTTAGCTCACGAAACACCCTTTCAACTGGGTTAGCCTGTGGGTGGTAGCATGAAGTCAAAATTTGATTTATCCCTAATCTGTTGAGTTGATTTTTCCAATAAAAGCTGGTAAAGCTTGATGCATTATCAGATAGAATAGCTTCTGGCTTTCCTATGGATGGGATATAATCAATTTCAAGTTTATGTATGATGGTTTTTGCAGTTGCGGTTTTGGTTGGATAAAGATTAACATATTTAGTGAACACATCACAGAAGCCTATTATGTACTTGACTTGTATTTCTTCCTGCACCGGTTTCTTGAGGCGCCAAGGGACCGGATATTAAGTATTACAGTACGTTCTATATGGGCGAACACTCAGATGACATATATAAACCTGAATGATGCCTGGTTTTCATCGAAGACATGTTCATACCTAAGTAACAACTGGGTTAGATGTTGCCTATGCTGGTCTGTGAGATGATCCACATGTGATATCTTCTCCTGAACTGTCTTTTGTTAATAATTAATTTGTAGTACATTAATGTTGCAAATCTTCTTGTGATTAGTTGCTGCTGGTACTATTAATTGCACTTTTGCCTCTCGACTGTATCTGTCATGACTCGGTGCCTTTCTAATTAGATCCACTGAAACCGTTTCATGTTCGATGGTGAAGTATGATTTTCCTTCCGAGAAGTCTATCTTTGCGTCTTTTTCTCTGATCGTTTGAATGCCTATGATGCAGTCCACTAACAACTTATCAACTACAAGGAAAGTGCATTGTATCGCTACATTTCCTATATTTTATTCCAAAAGGACCTGCATCTTGACGTTCTGCGACCTAGTGCCGACTGTTCCTAGTATTCTACAATTCTGTACAGGAAAAACAGGTACTTTCATAATTTGTATTAGCTTCTGTTAGAGATTGTATGAGATTACATTTGCTGAAGCACCAGTATCAAGTATTACAGTTACTTGAATGTTACCAATAATAGTAATAAATTCGGAAACTGGTACTGTTGGCTCCTGTTGTTCTGAGACGTCAGCGTCTTCGCTTAGTTCATCATGTAGTAAAGTTCCTTCATTATAACTAAGCATCTGTATTCTTTCATTTTCGCCTCTATATGATCCCAAGACCGCCCCTCCAGGGCTCGACGCGGTCGATATTAGTTTGTTTGATTCATACTACGTTTATTATTTGCTACATCTGATACCTCCGTAATTATAGGAGGCTGTTGGCACCAGTCGTTTTGTTGGTAACACTGGGCTGGCATGTGATGCGAGTCATTTGTTGGAAAATACTGCTGCGCCACTTGTGGCCGCTGATATCCGTTATTTCTATTCCATTCGGGGCAATTGTTATTGATTTTATCAGGATTGTATTTCATAGGGTTGAAACGTGAAGTTGATCTGCCACTTCTCATTCTATTATTGTTATTATTATGGACATTGCCGTGTTGTTGTTGATAATTATTTCTGTCAAATCCTTGGGTTGTTTCATTATAATTATTATTTTTATACTTCTGTCTCGAATTCTTACTCATAGAAGGCGGTGAATTATTATTACCATTGTAGGTATAAAACCGTGGATTTGCGGTTGTAAACTCCCGACTGTCTTCCGGAAGATATCGAGCATTATTTCGTCTCGCTTCTTCGTTGTTAAAGTCAATACGATCGAGAGTAACAAGGAACGCCTCAATATTATTGTAGGATACATTTACCAACTGATCTTGCATGCGTGGAGTTAGGGCAGAGATCAGTGCCATCACAACATCCTTTTTCGCTATAGGTTCATCTAAGTATCGACATGTGTTGAACTACTTCTCAAAAAATTTTCTTAATGTGCCTTTTGAGAATGAAAATGGTTCTGGGTATAATTCTTCTCTACATAACCGTTCCTTTGCCCCTACAGACCAGTATTTCGCTAAAAAAATTGTTCTTAAAATCATTATATGACCTACAGTTATTGCGCATTTCGTTTGCCCACAGTACATCCTCTCCTTGCATAAATCCGGTTACAAATGTTATTCTTTGACGGTCAGTTCAAGAAATGGGTAACACACCCTCAAAACTGGAGATAAATTCAACAGGATTGGTGGTCTTCTTCACAGGATTGAAGGTCTCGAACTGTCTATGCTTTAACACGTTTTCATCTATATTAGAGTTGGAGGAAACTCTTAAGCTTGGATTGTCACACGCGGTAGATTTATATTGTCTACACATCTGACCATTCTCAAAAGGATCATTCTCAGTGGGATTTTGGGGTTGATGTGTACTGGAAGGTCTATTGTTGACTGATGCATCTCTAAGGCAGGCTAGATTCTGTTGTGTAGAAGTAAGCGACTGTTCAATCGTGCGCTTCCAGTTTAAAATTTCATCGCCTAATTGGGCCCTCACTTCTTCCAGGCCACGTTTGAAAGGACTGTCTTCAGTGTCAGTAGATAGCGACCTATCCACTGACTTAACGCCTTCGTCAATAGTCTTTCCTAGTTCTTCTTTCTTGGAGGCTGCCCAATGGTTTAATTCGTGCAACCTCTCTTCGTTGCCTACTGATAAATTACTAATTTGCCTGGTCATTTCCCGTATTTTTAGATCAACAGCGCCTTCATGTTCCTTTACTTCGGATATTGATCTATTAAGTGAATCCTTTTGTTCAGGAAAACTTTCTTGCGTCTGTTTAATTACGGTGAGTTCTAGAGATAAAGTTTGTTGTGACCCACTAAGCTCGCAAACTTGGATTCTTAAATCGCTTTGGTTAGTCATGAGTGTGGTGATAAGGCCAATTTGTTTACACATTTCTTCCAGTGCCTTCTCGATCTGTGGAACTAATTCGACCTGTGACTGTAAGCTGTTAACTTTTGCTGTTAGCTCGGCTTTAGTTTGCTGTATCTGAGCCGACGTTTGTTGAACTTGTGAAGACAAATCAGTCTTTAATTGTTCGCTCTGAGCTGATAGTTCGTTTTTATTTTGTTCTATTTTTAAAGACATTACTTGCATCATATTCATAATTTCATTTAATTTTAGAGTTAAAATATCTGTTGGAGAGACAACTTCCGATTGTTGTGTTGTTTGCTGATGCGGTTCAACAACGTCCGCACGAACAGCTGATTCGCTTTCCAAAGAGTCTGCTCAATCAGTCATCAGTTTTCGTTTGAAACAGCAGATGGCGGTACTACATTATCTGAACCATTTTATAACCTAACCTTGTTAGCACCATGTAACAAAAGTTCAAAATCGTCACACGCAACTAATGCAAATAATGTTTACTGTCACAAGCAATCAATATATAAATCGTCACTATGTGTTAAAAATCATTTTGCTATCTAGTGCTAAAGCGATGAAAAATAAAAGATAGCGAAAATGGAAAATGTCTATACATAAATACGATAGATAACAGTTTATATTATACAGAAAGACTAATAAAGAGAAATTGACATGCGAGAAAGGAAAAAACGAAATAATTTTTCAAGCCTGGTGCTGCGACGTGCAGTTCTGGTAGCGCAGGCTACCTCGCAGTCGCAGGTCTGGAATCAGCTTACACGCCAGTCGGGATCGTTGTTTATTTCATGGAACAAAAATTACATATAAAAATTAGACACAGTTCCAGGCGTCCTGTCACAATGGGAGCCAGTGTATAATAATTATATATTAAATATTGATATTCATTACGTCTGACATAATTATTCTGATTTAAATGTCTCTGGAAAAGTCTCTGGTCATTTTCTGATAAGATGCTGCGAAATTCCTGAAAAGGAACAATTTTATTTATTTCTTACAACCACAGATGTGGTGTCGATGCAGCTCCTAGTTTCTTGCTTTATGGTCTGCAATGATGTGGGAACCTGTAAACTTTTTAATATAATTTCTTGGATAACAGAAGGTCTTTTTGTACCAAATGTAAACTTCACTACCCAATCTGGAATTGCCAGGAGTATCTGTGTATAATATAACAGTCAATTTTATGAAACTTCCTGGCTGATTAAAATTGTGTGCCGGAACCGGGTCTCGAACCTGGGACCTTTGCCTTTCGCGGGCAAGCGCACTACCGACTGTGCTATCCCGACACGACTCACGATGCCGCCTCAAAACTTTACTTCAATTTTATAATTAGCTTCAAATAAAGTCCCGTGTGTAAAATCTGCAGGTTCGTAATTCCAGGTGAGGTAGCTCATGTAGACTCTCTTTCTACTACACCAAAATTACATGCTGAAAGGTGAAAGGAGTACATAGAGCAGCTCTACAAAGTAAATGAACTTAAGAGACGATGTTAAAGGAAGGGAAGAGGAAGTAGATCAAGATGAAATAGGAGATACTATACTGACAGATGAATTTGACAGAGCCCTGAAAGACCTGGATGACATACCCTCAGAGCTACTAAAGTCTCTGGGAGAGCCAACCATGACAAAACTTTTTGAACTGGTGTGTAGGATGTATGAGACAGGCGAAATACCCTCAGACTTTAAGAAAAATGTAATAATCCCCATTCCAAATAAGCAGGCGTAGACAGGTGTGAAAATTACAGAACCATCAGTTTCATAAGTCATGGTTGCAAAATTTTAACACGAATTATCTACAGGAGAATGGAAAAGCTGGTAGAAGCTGACCTCGGGGAAGATCAGTTTGGATTCAGGAGGAACGTAGGATCCCGGGAGGCAATACTCACTTTACGACGTATCTTAGAAGATAGATTAAGGAAAGGCAAACCTACTTTTTTAGCTTTTGTAGATTTGGAGAAAGCTTTTGACAATGTTGACTGGAATACACTCTTTCAAATTCTGAAGTCAGCAGGGGCAAAATATAGGGAAATGAGAGTTATTTATAACTTGTACAAAAGCCAGACCGCAGTTATTAGACTCGAAGGGCATGAAAGGGAAGCATCAGTTGGGAAGGGAGTAAGACAGGGTTGTAGCCTTTCTCCCATGTTGTTCAATTTGTACATTGAGCAAGCTATAAAGGAAAGCAAGGAGAAATTTGGTGAAGGAATTAAAGTTCAGGGGGAAGAATTAAAAACATTGCGTTTTGCCGACGGCATAGAAATTCTGTCAGATACAGCAAAGGACCTGGAAGAGCTATTGAACGGAATGGACAGTGTGCTGAAAGGTGCTTATAAGATGAACATTAACAAGAGCAAAACTAGGGTAATGGAGTGCAGTCTAAGAAAATCGGGTGATGCTGAAGGAATTAGATTAGGTAACGAAGCAATCCATTCCCATGAACCACAGACATTGCCGAGGTGGGGTGGCTTGCGTGCCTCAACGATACAGATAGCCGTACCGTAGGTGCAACCACAACGGAGGGGTATCTGTGGAGAGGCCAGACAAACGTGTGGTTCCTGAAGAGGGGCAGGAGCCGTTTCAGTAGTTACAGGGGCAACAGTTTGGATGATTGACTGAGCTGGCCTTGTAACATCAGCTAATGTGGCTTTGCCACACAGCTACTGCGAACGGCTGAAAGCAAGGGGAAACTACAGCCATTACCTTTCCCGAGGACATGCAGCTGTATTGTATGAACATATGATGATGGCATATTATCCTCTCGGGTAAAATATTCCGGAGGTAAAATAGTCCCCCATTCGGATCTCCGGACGGGGAATACTCAGGAGGATGTGATCATCAGGAAAGACAATATTGGCATTCTACGGATCGGAGCGTCGAATGTTAGATCCCTTAATCGAGTAGGAAAATCAGAAAATTTAAAAAGGGAAATGGATAGGTTGAAGTTAGATATAGTGGGGATTAGTGAAGTTCAGTGGCAGGATGAACAGGATGTCTGGTCAGGTGAGTACAGGATTATAAATACAAAATCAATTGGGGGTATCACAGGAGTAGGATTGATAATGAATAAGTAAATAGGAATGCGGGTAAACTGCTACGACCAGCACAGTGATCGCATTATCATTGTCAAGAAAGATACGAAGCCAACACCGACAACAGTAGTACAGGTTTATATGCCAACTAGCTCTGCCGATGATGAGGAAATCGAAGAAATATATGAGGAGCTACAGGAAATTATTCAGAAAATTAAGGGAGCGGAAAACTTAATTGTTATGGGAGACTGGAATTCGGTAGTAGGACAAGGAAGGGAAGGGAAGATAGTAGGTGAATATGGTCTGGGCAAAAGGAATGAAAGAGGAAGCCGCCTGGTAGAATTTTGCACAGAACATAATTTAGTTATAACAAACACCTGGTTCAAGAATCACAAAAGAAGGTTGTATATGTGGAAGAGACCAGGAGACTCCGGGAGATACCAGATAGATTTTATAATGGTAAGACATAGATTTCGGAACCAGGTTTTACAGTGTAAGACGTACCTAGGGGCTGATATAGACTCTGACCATAACTTGTTGGTTATGAACTGTAGGCTGAAACTAAAGAAACTACAAAAAGGTAGGAAAATAAATAGATGGGACCTGGATAAATTGAAGGAATCTGAGATTCTGAAGAATTTCAAAGGGAGCCTTAGGCAACAATTGACAGAAACGGGGGAAAATAAAACAGTAGAGGAGGAATGGGTAAAATTGAGAGATAAAATAGTGAAGGTAGCAGAGGACAAAATAGGTAGGAAGGCAAGAGCTACAAAAAATCCTTGGATATCACAGGAGGTACTAAATTTAATGGATGAAAGGAGAAAATATAAAAATGCTGTAAATGAAACAGGCAAAATGGAGTACAGACGACTAAGAAATGAGATTGACAGGAAGTGCAAAATGGCTAAGCAGGAGTGGCTAGAAGGCAAATGCAAGGATGTAGAAGAATGTATAAATTGGGGAAAAATAGATACAGCCCACAGGAAAATAAAAGAAACATTTGGAGATAAGAAAAACAGCTCTATGAATATCAAGGACACTGATGGAAAACCAGTTCTCAGCAAAGAAGGGAAAGCTGAAAGTTGGAAACAGTACATAGAGCAGCTCTACAAAGGAAATGAACTTCGAGACAATATTGTAGGAAGGGAAGAGGATGTAGATGAAGATGAAATAGGAGATACTGTACTGAGAGAAGAATTTGACAGAGCCCTGAAAGACCTAAGTCGAAACAAGGCCCCTGGAGTAGATGATATTCCCTCAGAGCTACTGAAGTCTCTGGGAGAACCAGCCATGACAAACCTATTTCACCTGGTCTGTAAGATGTATGAGACAAGCGAAGTACCCTCAGACATTAAGAAAAACGTTATAATCCCCATTCCAAAAAAAGCAGGTGCAGACAGGTGTGAAAACTAGAGAACCATCAGTTTAATAAGTCATGATTGCAAAATATTAACACGAATTATATACAGAGGGATGGAAAAGCTGGTAGAAGCCGACCTCGGGGAAGATCAGTTTGGGTTCAGGAGAAATGTAGGAACACGGGAGGCAATACTCACTTTACGACTTATCCTAGAAGATGGATTAAGAAAAGGCAAACGTACATTTCTAGCTTTTGTAGATTTGATGAAGCCTTTTGACAATGTTGATTGGAATAAACTCTTTCAAGTTCTGAAGCAAGCCCGAGTAAAATATAGGGAGAGTAAGGTTATTTACAACTTGTACAAAAGCAGACAGTGGTTGTCAGAGTTGAAGGGTGTGAAAGGGATGCAGTGTTTGGAAAGGGAGTAAGACAGGGTTGTAGTCTTTCTCCATTGTTGTTCAATTTGTACATTGAGCAAGCTATAAAGGAAAGCAAGGAGAAATATGGAGAAGGAATTAAAGTTCAGGGGGAAGACTTAAAAACATTGCGTTTTGCTGACGACATAGTAATTCTGTCAGATACAGCAAAGGACCTGGAAGAGCAATTGTACGGAATGGACAGTGTGCTGAAAGGTGCATATCAAATGAACATTAACAAGAGCAAAACTAGAGTAAAGGAGTTCAGTGTAAGAAAATCAGGTGATGCTGAAGGAGGTAGATTGGGAAACGAAGCAATAAAGGAGGTAGATGAATTTTGTTACTTGGGCAGTAAAATAACAAATGATGGTCGCAGTACAGAGGATATAAAATGCAGAATGGCAATGGGTAGAAAATCGTTCTTAAAAAAGAGAAATTTGTTAACCTCGAATATTGATTTAAGCCTAAGGAAGTCCTTTCTGAAGGAATTTGTGTGGAGTGTTGCCTTGTATGGGAGTGAGACATGGACGATAAACAGTGCGGACAGGAAGAGGATTGAGGCTTTTGAAATATGGTGCTACAGAAGAATGCTGAAGATTAGGTGGGTGGATCGCGTAAATAATGATGAGGTAATGAACAGAATTGGGGAGAAAAGAAAATTCTGGCATACCTTGACTAAAAGAAGGGATAGATTAGTAGGACACATTCTTAGACATCAAGGAATTGTGAATTTAGCGCTGGAGGGAAGTGTGTGGGGAAAAAATCGCAGAGGAAGACCAAGAGATAGATACAGTAAGCAGATTCAGACAGATGTAGGTCGCCGTTCTTATGTGGAGATGAAGAGGCTTGCTCAGGATAGGGTATTGTGGAGAGCTGCATCAAACCAGTTTCCGGACTGAAGACCACAAAAACAACAACAACGAAGCAATAAAGGAGGTAGGTGAGTTTTGTTATTTGGTCAGTAAAATTACAAATGATGGTCGCAGTAGAGAGGATATACAATGCAGAATGTCAATGGGAAGAAAAGTATTTTTGAAAAAGAGAAATTTGCTAACATCAAATATTAATTTAACTGTAAGGAAGTCTTTTCTGAAGGCATTTGTGTGGAATACTGTCTTGTACGGGAGTGAAACATGGACGATATTCTGTGCGGACAGAAAGAGGATAGAGGCTTTTGAAATGTGGTGCTACAGAAGAATGCTGAAGATTAGGTGGGTAGATCGCATAACTAATGAAGACGTACTGAACAGAATTGGCGAGAAAAGGAATTTTTGGCATACCCTGACTAAAAGAAGGGATCGCTTTGTAGGACACATTCTTAGACTTCGAGGAATCGTAAATTTAGCACTGGAGGGAGGTGTGTGGGGTAAAAATCGCAGAGGGAGTCCAAGAGACGCGTATAGTAAACAGATTCAAGTGGATGTGGGTTGTCGTTCTCATGAGGAGATGAAAAGGCTTGCTCAGGATAGGGTATTGTGGAGACCTGCATCAAACCAGTCTCCGGACTGAAGACCATAACACAATAAGACAAAAGCAGAAGAAGTCTCCCTTAATTTTCTTGCATCAAAAATTAAGGAACCTGTTTTCTTACTGCCTATATAAAAGCGAAAGGACTTTCTCTCTCTCACTGACTAAACACGATGACTACTTCACCTACGAAGCATAAATCTGCAAATTTTATTAAATTTGAAAATTTGGAAAACGAATCCTTTTTCTCGATTTATTCTTTCGTGCAGGGCATTACTTCGGTGAACAAGTCAGACGGGTCCAGAAGTAAAATGTTTTTGAGTTTATCTTCAAGTAATAAACATTTCGTACTAACGAATATTCTTAATAATAATGGTACCAATGGAATTGTAATGAAAAACAATGTCCGAGCAACTTCATGTGTCCTTTCCATAATAAGATGTGAGGAGAGACAATCCGCGTGGCAGAGCATGACGCTGAACTACAGTAAGGAGGGAGGCGGCACCAGCCACAGTGGTACTTACTTTTCAGGTAGTGAGTGATAGCAGTGGGAAGCTCTCCACCCATGGAACAGCTTTTTATACGTACTTCCTGTTTACTTTGAACGTCTTATTAGAAGTTTCGTTTCGTCATTTTGCCCTGTTATGAACAACCAAAATTTTTATCCTTTCGCTCACTGTGCTTTCTTGTTTCGGCTATAGATTTACATTTTGGTTACCTACGCTCCTTCCTCTCATGTGACTTTTTGACGTTAGGCCGTAGAACTG
The DNA here is from genome assembly GCA_026315105.1 of Locusta migratoria. NCBI lineage: Eukaryota > Metazoa > Arthropoda > Insecta > Orthoptera > Acrididae > Locusta > Locusta migratoria. The sequence continues at coordinate 352,944,644 of CM048750.1, forward strand.
GAATAATGAAAAGAATTTTAAAAAATGTAATTTTGAGATTTTCTGTTAAATAGTATTGAGCCTGAATATCCTGAAATAAAATTTGAGCTTCCAGTAAATCCTCTTGAACGAGGCTTGTCTATTTCGAATACTACTTTGTTTCATACATTGATGAGCGTAAAAGATGAGTCGGTCTTTGAAGATTCATTGTTTCCAGATGATCAAAAAATAACATTCTCCTCTTTCTCTTGACGGTAACAATATCTTCTGTGTTTTCATACAATTAATGGCTGTGACATACAAGAAAAGTACATGGGCTCGAACAAACATATCTATATGAACGTTTGGTTACAGTATCTCTACGTACACCTCAAGGTGGGTGTCGTTTTTCTGTAAAGCTCTGCAACCATGCTCTAGATAGCACTGTATATGTAATTGTAGACGCCATACGTAATGCTGATATCATAACTATAACTTATGTAATAATCATTGTACATGTTCTCTGGCGAATTGTCATCAAAAGCCGTGATGATAGTTGCAACTTTAACCTTCTTCCCGAAAGACTGTTGGTATTTACAGCCACTGCTTCCATCGCCTCTTCCCGCACTTACCGTAGCACTACCGCTTGCAATCAGTTGTTCGTCATTATCATCCCTATTATTATTATGAGTTTGTAACAACATTATCTAACATATGCTAATATATCTGTACCATAACTGATACGAGAAAGCATGCAAATGATTCCTCTTCTACACTAATACCATCTTCACGAAGAAGGGTTCTTCGGTAACTTCATTTCAACTAATCGCAATACATTAGCAGGATTGATTAGCAATCGCCGCCCCATCTGACGCTTCACCACACGAATAACATCACAAAACGCAACTTCCGAGGCACACTGCACCGTCCCTACTGGCGAATCGACAGGTCAAAGTGCAATGCGGACTCCGCACACGCAGAGGCCTGCAAAGTTTTGCAAATGCGGGAGTATCACTAGTGCAATAAGGGAACTTTACTTTATCTCTCATACGATTTGGATGTATATGTGTTTGTTCGAGCCCAGGTACTTTCCTTGTTAGAAGTACTGTTCGTAATACCACTATACAACTAGTGCACTTGTGAATCAGGGATTCAGTCACACCACCACTATTCTTCCCCTAGAGGCACAGCAGAGTACAGGAAGCAGTTCTTGTCCTTAAAACAACAATTTATTTATATTTTTAGCCAAATTTATGATATTTTTTACAAGATAATAGTATTAATATTTTATGAAATAATGCTAAGATCACACTGCAAGACGATCGTGTTTATCACTGAAAGGTGTCATATATGGGTCTCTGCTACAATTGATTTTTAACTACTTATTGAGGCACTCCACATATTATTTTGAAAATGTTCTGGTGTGTGGTCAAATGTATAATATTTCGCTGGTGGATAGTCACACGCAAAATAATATGTGTATCTTACTGTTTTATGTATGACTATCCTCCAGCAATTAATCCTGAGTAAACTAGATGATAACAGTGGTTAGCTTTTTCGGCCTCTGGGCCTTGTTTTGAACACTATGACGGAGGCGCAGGGAGCGTGGGACGGGCCTCACCGCGACGGTCTGCCCGCTGGCCACCAGCAGGGCGTCGAAGCGGTCTCTGACGCGGAAGATGGCGGCCGGCCGCTGCCTCGCTCTGGACTGGACGCGACCCGACGCCCGCCTGCGCATGCGCAGTCTCTGGCTGCAGCGCGCGAGGCGGCTCGTCTCTCCAAAGCCACACAGACTGGCCGCGGGCGGCGACGGAAGGACGCCTGTCAGGTAAACGCGACCAGTGAGTGCACCACAGTGACCAGGCTACACATCACCGTTTGGTTGGACAATACAAGGGACACTCAGAGAAGAAACGAGCCAGAGGCATAATTACAGCAACCAGTATCTGTATGTTACGAGTATTGACCGTCGCTGTTGAGACACTTGTCCCATTGTGACACAATTCGGTGAATGGTTGTCTCATAAAACTCTCGGTCCTGTGATGTGAACCAGTTCCGCACGAACAACTGAACTTCGTCGACCCACCTCAACTGGTATGGTTTTCACTGTCACTTGGCGGTCGTAGGTACTGAGTGCATTAACCAGCTGGACGGTGTCTTCGATGATGCAGTGTGGTGCTCCAGACCAGACCGTGCATCACCGGCTAAAGACTCCCTTTTTTTCCTTGAAGTGCTTGAGACAATCTTGAATCTTGCAAGCGGCATAGAGCGTTCGCCGTACGCTTGTGATATTCTTCGAGAAACGAGATAAAACGCAATTTGCGATCAGTTATGGCTTCACTGTAATAGGTTTAGATGGAATACGAAAGTGCGGCGAATGAAAATTTGTGCCCGACCGGGATTCGAACCCGGAATCTCCAGCTTACTAGGCAGACGCGTTGACCACTCCGACACCGACGACACATTGACCAGCCCGACTGCAGAGGACTCTTCCCTGCACGTCTCCCACCACACCCAAATCTCCATTCGCCACGCTGTCTCTTTCCTATTACCGTAGCGTCTTTGTTCTGTAATGCTCGCAGCCTCAATACTGTATGCCCACATCAGGGAGAACAGACCATGAGTTAACGAAACGCAATGAATTGTCGACAGCAGCCAAGCCTCGGCTTGTATACAATTATATAACTTTTTGACGACGTTACAGCGTTAGCTGAGTGAAATAAATTTAACCTAGTACAGTGAAGCCATAACTGATCACAAATTGCAGTTTATTTCATTCAATGAACTCTGTAACGTTGTCAAAAAGTGCGGCAAATTATATACAAGCCGAGGCTAGGCTGCTGACGACAATTGTGTCCCGACAGTATTATGGCTGCGAGCATTACAGAACAAATACGCTGTGACAATAGGAAAGAGACAGCGTGGCGAAAGGAGATTTGGGTGTGGCGGAATACGTGCAGGGAAGAGTCCTCTGCAGTCGAGCTGGTCACTGTGTCCTCGGTGGTGGAGTGGTCAACGCGTGTGCCTAGTAAGCAGGAGATCCAGGGTTCGAATCGCGGCCGGGCACAAATTTGCATTCGCCGCACTTTGGTATTCCATCTAAAATTTAGTACAGTGAAGCCATAACTGAACGCAAATTGCGCTTTATTTCATACAACGACCGCTGTAACGTCGTCAAAATGATAGATCATTCTCCAAGAAATGTCCGTTCACCCAACTCCTTTCGTTGTCAGAAAACGAACAACGCCTCTTTGCTCTTCCTACGACACCTCCACGTCACTGTTTGCAATGTGACTGGGAGCGTTGGACGATTGATGCATGCTGCTGCTAGCTTTGTATAGTCGCTCTAAAGGTTGAACTTCGATACTCTGGTCGGTACCACACGTGGTTCAGAGTGTATACAAGTCAGGTTCCTTTCACAGTATGCTGATGCAATAGCCCCATGCCTAGTTATCATAGAGAACGGCTCACTCAGCGAACGATCCGTACCTAAAGACAGGAAAGTTACACAGGTCACTTCAATAATCAAGAAAGGCAATGGGAGTGACCCGCAAAATTACATGTCTGTATCACTGATGTCGGTTTGCAGCAGGATTTTGGAACCTATACTTTCCTCAAATATTATGAAGTACCTCGATGAGAACGACCTATTGTCACATAGTCAACACGGATTCAGAAAGTATCATTCTTGAGAAACACAGCTAACTCTTTACTCACATTATGTGTTGAGTGCTATCGAAAAGGGATGTCAAATAGATTCTGTATTTCTAGATTTCCGGATGGCATTTGACGAGGTACCCGACAAGCGTCTCCTAATAAAACAGCTTGCTTGTGGAACATAGCCACCTTTTCGCGATTAGATACGTGATTTCCTCTCGACAAGGACATACTACGTTGTAACTGACGTTAAGTCATCGAGAAGACATAAGTGACGTCTGGCGTTACCCAAGGAATTAGGGCTCCTACTCTTCTTTATTTTTATAAACGATTTAGCAAACAATCTCATTACCTCTCTTAGACTGTTCGCGGATGGTTCTGTCATTTGTCAGTTAGTAAACACACCAGAAGATCAAATGGACATGCAAAATGATTTACATTAGATATAATCGTAAGTGTGTAGTTATACATATGACCACTAAAATAAATCAGTTAAATTTTATTTACACGATAAATCTTTCAATCTAAAGGCCGTCAATTCAATTAAATACCTAGGAACCTAGGAGTAACAATTACGAACAACCTAAATTGGAAAGAACACGTAGTATATGTTGTAGAGGTGGCGAAGAAAAAGCTACGTTTCATTGGCAGATGCAACAGATCTACTATAAAAACTGCCTACACTACATTTGTACGTCCTATATTGGAGTTCATTATGGGATTCACGCCTGGTGGGACCGACGGACGAGTTGGAGAAAGTTCAGTGAAGGGCAGCCCGTTTTATATTGTCACGGTATAAGGGAGAGAGTGAGAGACTTCAGTATTGCCACTTTGCTTTCCAACAGTAAAAGGACAACGCAACGATGTTCAGTTTAATAAATTATTCGTAGGTTATCGATTTGATAATTTGTGGCGAATGAGAAAGATTGTGTTACTTGGTTGTGTGAGGCCTGTAGCAGGGGAGAAAAACACGCATTCAGAGCTAACGGCGACCGGAGGCGAGCACGAGGGTGGCTCTGTTATTCAGAGGGTCAGCGGTTCCCGGAAGACGCCTTACGGCGGAAGGCCACAGCAGGTAGGACTGAGCCGTGAGCCTTCCAAGTACCTGGCTGGCGCCACCGACGGTGGCGTCGTCTAGGTGGAAGCGTCTGGAGCAATACAACAAGCGGCGTATCATGCTTTGCAAAGGGAGAACTGAGACGTTTGGCGTCGAGTTGGCGAACGCCAGGGTGGCACACGCTAGGACATTGTACGTCTCTGGCGCCGAGCTGGCGGGCGCCGCAATTATATAACAGCAATGGAGTTTGGCCGTTTGCTGGGAACAACTTGCTGGCCGTGTTATCGAAGGTGCCTGAAGGCCATCTGCCGCTACCGTGAGATCGCTGGACGGAAGGGCGAGGCCCGACCAGTAGAAACGCTGGAGAGTTGGCCATTGGCTGCTGTTTTACAGTAAGGGGGTTCGGGCTGTCCGACTCCCAAACGCAAGCCGTGACTGGCCGTAAGTTGGCTCCTAGATGGGTATGCGCGTTTGAGTAGAGTTAGACCGAGCCTGGAGGCTTTGCAGAGAGGAGACGGAGATTTTAGAAGTTAGAGAGAAGGAGACGGGTGTTTGGGCAGCCGAGGAGAGCAGACGCTTCTCTTCGGCTCTCAGTTTTATACTTGCCTTCGAGCAGCGGTATTTAGAGTTTATGGTACATTTTTTGGAGTAGCTCCAAAACTTGTACTAATAGCGTTGAGTGTTGGCAAGCCGAGAGCAAGGTCAGCCTGCCTGACATTAGACGCACCGACGCGCTAATTGCGATTGTCAGAGTTCTGGTGTCATCTCTGCCTACAGTACATCCGTGTTTCACACGTAAATTGTCTGTAGTGGCACGACATAGCCGAACTAGTGAGATCATAGGCACTAAGATCCGCCGGGGTCGAAGTTGGCGGATAATATTTAAATATTGCTTCTGGAATACGAAGCTGAATTATCTCCGGGTCCGTGACTTGCAGCTATCGACACACACAGCCGGCGTACATCCGTCGTGTTGCTGAAATCACCATCCAGCACAGTTTTGGTACGGTATCGCATGCATTTGCTAGTGTTTCAAGGGGTATTCACGTTATCGAACAGTTGAAAACGTTAGGTAAACTCACAGAAATCTGGTATCGGAATATTCCTCTCGATTACGCCAAGGTTTCCAGTTAAATGTGGGTTGTCACAAGTGTTTAGTATCAAATACAATTATGTTCAACTTACCAGTCACTTCCTGTAGGAGTGTATATTATATTTTGTAAATTCGTACAATTTGTTCTATGTTCATTTGAATGTGTATCTTGCTTTCAACTCTGACGATCATTTGACTTCAGAGAATAAAACGATTGAAAACAAATTTCTTTACTCAGATCATTAAAATTAGTTAACCCCCCTTTACACAATTTTGGATGGGTTTTATTAGTAGGAAACTAGAGGATAAATTAATTAAATGTTCGATGGTGGGTCAGCCACACCTATCCTTTAATATCAAGTGAACAAACCATTTGCATACCGTTCGTCCTCCCCCCCCCCCTCCATTACCTTGTATTTCCAACATAACCACATAAATATACCAATCAAGAGTATCACGAAAATGATGCACGAGTTGGGATGGAAATCATTAACAGAAATGTGGTGTTCGTTACGGCGAGAAATATTTTAGAAATTTCTTTCACTAACTTTCTCTTCCGAATGCGAGTGTATTTTGTTAGCATCCGCCTGTATAGAGCGACAAGATCATTGTCATAAAATTAGAGAAATCAGATGGAAAATGGAAAGGTTTAGGTGTTCCTTTTTCCCGCGAACAATCAGAGAATGGCACTGTAGAGAAACATCATAAAAGCGGTTTGATGAACCCTCTGACAGGCACTTCATTGTGACTTGCAGAGTATTTATGTAGATGTTGGCCTTAAAGTCTCCGTCCTCCGCCCTCCTGTCTATAAAAATTAACCTTATCTGCCTACCTGCATCATGATCAGTGAAGCGGTGTCAAAGGTAATTGACTGGGTCACTCCACATAGTTACTTACGGCGATAAAAATTTCTCCATTCAAACATACATACACGTAGTAGTGGCACAAACTGAAATCCCTATTCTATCACCTTGAGATACCCAAAATTTTGCTATTTAATTTATGTAAATATAATAGGGCCTATTCAAGACAGAAGCTGCCACCAGAATCTGTCTGTTTGTGATCAGGCTGCAGCAGCAAGTAGGCAAAGAAGCCATTTATACACAGTCAAAGAAGTCCCAGGATATATATTCCATGGTTAAACAGTATACATAGTTATTGAAAGAACAGACTGAATTATTGATTATTCTGGTGCTGAATGTATAACTTTCTGAATGTTAATCTGTATAGTTATCACTATAATAAATAGTGGATTTGGAAGTTGCTTCTTCACTTTAAAGTTTTATTCAGTGATATACTTCAAGAGAATATTATATAAAGACATGTTTATGACAATCACAACTAAAGAATAAAACTGATAGAGGCACAACTTAAGTTGGACCTCTCTCCTTAATATGGTTTCTACATAATGATTCATTGCAAGCAAGTAAGACTAAATCTTCAGTAAGGAAGCTGTATTTCTATTCAGTCTACACCTACTTGTGCTAGGCTGAACTTTGTATAAAGAACTGTTACATCGCTTGTAAGGTATACTGCGCCATCAGCCTTACAATATCATATGTAAATTGCGATTTCCCTCTTTGAAGGGTAAATGTGCAGAATTTCATCAAGATTGTACTGAAACTGTATATCAATAATAAACAGACATTTGTTATATATATATATATATATATATATATATATATATATATATATATATATATATATATATATATATATATATATAGGTATCTCAAGTACATAGAACCAGAAAATGACTAACCTGAAGGAAACTTGGACGCGAGACATGAGGAGAATATCTGGAGGCCTAGCAACAGCCCAAGGGCGATAAAAAGCGAACAGAACATGCGGGCAGCGTCGCCGCCGCCATGTGCGTCCGTTGTCATGATCAGCACCTGCAATTAAATCAGAGCAATGAATCTTAATGAGCCCATTTAAGCACGCCAAGACATAGAGAGACAAATAAATCCACTCCACCACTGTCATTTGCACGCTGCAGTACAACTTCAGATATACGATGTAGCCGGCCGCGGTGGCCGAGGGGACTGAGGCGCTCCAGTCACGGTCTGCACGGCCACTACGGTCGTGGGTTCGAATCCCCCCTCGGGCATGGATATTTGTGCCGTCCTTAGTCTTAGCTAGTTCATAAGTAGTTTGTAAGCTTAGGGACTGATGACCCCGTAGTTAAGTCCCATAAGTTCTACAAACATTTGAACATTTGATTATACGATGTACAGAATCCACACTACAAGCATTTTCAGTTTGCAAACACTGAGACGTTACTGCTGTATCGCCCGCCCTGACTGCCATTTATTTGTGTTCATTTGCTCTTGTCAGGAGCACTTAAACAAATCTTTGCATTAACAATTAAACAATACTTAATTGATATGAACATGATTTAGTGGTTTTTATTGACAGTTAAACAATACTTAATTTGTGATTCTTCAGTTTCTCCCGGCGTATTTGATAATCAAAATATCCACGGGTGTACTGCCGGTCTATAGTGTCCAACGGGCCCGTTTGACACTATAGATCGGCAGTACACCCGTGGATATTTTGAATACTTAATTTATCTGAACATTAATCGGTGGTTTTTCTTGCGATATGACCCAGGCGTTGATGTAGAAGTGGAGATGGCAAATTTGGTTTCACTTCATTTCTCCAACAACTATTCGTGTCACACTCCTTGTTTCCCTCCAGAGGGTGTGCGAGAGAGTGCTTGCATGTTTTCTCCCCTGTAGAGTAATTGATGGGATAGTCATGCGGTGGTGGTAGTAGTTTGCAAGTTTTATGCTTTCACCAGCAGAGATAACAGTTGGTGAGTAGTGCAAAGAGTTCGCAAGCTATGCCTCTGCTCAATCTTGGGCACGTCGAAGATCTTGGACAGGTCGAAGAACGCAATTTGGTGTAATTACGGTTTATGAAACTTATTTGTTAATTTAATACAATTATAATATTCGGTATTCCACGTTATTTATTGGAAACAAGAACGAAATTTCTCTACGAGAACATTTGTTGAGTTTTTCGTTCTAGGCCACTCGGTTTTCCCCACGGTGTTTGAATTAAGTTGCAGTTACGTACACTGTTGGAATAGTTCAGTTCCAGAGTGCAAAGTGGACATGGCTAGCGCGTGGTTACGGAAGCAGATGCAGTGTAGGGGGAACAGTGTTTACGTACAGTAATAAAAGCAAAATTTATCGTAACGAATATTGTCGAGCCGAGGCGTTGTCCCGCGTGTATAAAATGTATTGTTATGAACCTATTATCTCTGAATATGCAAAATATGTACAACGTGGAAAATGGGAATGTAAGAGCAAGACGATTGGAGCTAGTGCAAATGATTTATTTTACCATTGACTACGTTTTTAAAAATTTTGCCAAACGTGATTTTGTCGTAAATTTCTTTATTATTCTCAATCGCTTTCAGATAAATGTACGGTCTTTGTGCTTCTTGAAGGGGAAAAAAATACAGTTTCTGTAATAGTATTGCATGCCATATGCAAGCATAAGAAAGCATTTCGTTGTTTTTTTTCCTGACGATCGCTAACAGAGATACCGAGTAATTTTACGCACATCCGTCTTTGTAAACACAATGATCTACGCGCCAGCCCGCAACGGGCGCTGAAGAAGGCTGCGATCGTAAAGCAAATCACGATGAGCAGCACTCTCCGTGGGATGCAGCAGGTCATTTCAGAGCGTGCTGTAGCTAGGTAGGCAGCACGTCTGTCCTGCGCCACGTTGGGGCAACACGTCCCGTGTGAGGACGGTATAAGTGCGAGGACAAGAAGTAGAATGCTTATTTCGTTTGACTGGAACTTGTGGACTTAGCGCAAACTTCGGAGATTACTCTGTCGCTTGAATTTGTGTTGGGACTTATTGTGAAATGAGCTCCAAACTCAAATTTCGACTTGATCATCTTTCTGGATACACCTAGTCCTTCAGTGTTTTACGCGTACCAGTTTACGCAGACTGAAGTGACACAGACTTTGCAGAATAGTTTGTGGTCGCTGGCACTGCGACCTACCGGAAATGCAGAGACTGATTTTAGGAAGTTAGAGCTTCCTATTTTTGGAGCCGGACAGTCTTTCATGGCTGCGAATATTACAGCTATCAGCAATCAGGCGAAATTCCACAGCTGCTCACCACAGATGTACCACGTTTGGGTATAATACCGACTGATCATACCAGAAATAGACAGTAGTTCCATCAGGAATCTCATCTTTAGTTCTTTGTTGTAAATTTCAATACACAAACAAAATATCGAACTTCATAGGGGTTGATCTGACTTGCCAGTCAGTGACAGGAATTATTTTCACTGCAATCATTTAAATGTAAAGAACAGAAGTAGGATTAATATTCAAATGTGTTCGTCTCTAACTAACTTTTATGTGTTTTTTTTTTTTTTTTAATTTGTATAACTGTTGTTGCTCGTGTATGTTTTTCGATATGGTCCTTGATGCGACTACAATAAACAAATTGATAATCAGGTGTCTTGAACGAACTACTTTAGTCTGTATAAGCAGTAACATATTTTTGGAGGGGCAAGAATAATATATTATGAACTGGCAGCTGCTGTCAGACAAATATAATACTGGAGATTAGATTATGTTGCGTATTACAGGGCCAAACTTAAATTCAAGAATCTTAATATCAAAGTCGTCCGTAATTTTCATATAATGATAAAAACATAATTTATTGGACACAAACAACTTGAAAGTATCAGGGTTTTTTAGTGTCAGCCACACCTTGCTCCCTCTCGTATCATTAATCCTTTCTTAAACACCCCACGCCCTTTCATTTGACGATTCCTGCCAGGATTCCCTTTTTCCACTTTTATTCCCCTCCACAACATTTCAGCGTTTTCGCTGAATAATTACTTACAGGTAAACTTCAGCATAAATTCAAATGTTTGTAATTCTTATGGGACCAAACTAGACCCTTGACTTACAAACTACTTAACTAAGTTAAATTAACATAAGGACAACACAGTCATCCATGCTCGAGGGAGGATTGGAACCTCTGACGCGGAAGGCCTCGCGATCCGTAAGGTGGTGCTCCAGACCGCTCGGCTATCCCCACGCGTCCTTAAATAACACCTTGAACTGATTGAGTAATGGAATGTGTAGAGCAATTGAGAGGCTTCTCATGGGTATTTATTAAATACAGTTCAGATCACATACTTCTAAGCTGCTACCGATCTTTTACGTTGCCCAATGGGAAGTGGTGGACGAGCTTCAGGAAAGTGCTCCGCCAACATGATGGAATACTGCCTGTAAGACGACCACCGCCATGCCGGCTCAGTAGAGCAACCTGGACACTTTACTTGGTAAGTTTGATCAATATATCAGGTCCAGGTATTGGTGCATCATATTGCCTAAACGATGCACCACACCACTGCAGTATCCATTCCATAGTCTTCAGGGAAAAACCGACCATCACAGGGTGGAGTAACGAATGCCCCTCTGCAGTAACAATGAGGCGTGAGTGATTGCGTAGGTTCAAAAGCCGGCCACTTGGATGGAACCTCGCAGTCTTTAGGGTGGCAAGGGTAAAATGTGAGGAAGAACAGATCGTAGCAACAGTTCCTGAACACTGTTAACCGTTCCATGAAAAGCTGAAAAGTGTGGGAGACGGTCAGGAAAATATCTGGGAGAGGAGGAAGGGGTCCAATGTCTACTGTAATGTGGACTGCTATTCTTCAGACCAACTCAAGAGACATTTCCCAGTTTATGAATGTTTATTATTCAGCTCCTATTGTCTCCACCTCTCTGGATCCGGCTTTCAAGTGCCACCACAGAGTTCTTGTAGAGAGGGAAAATTTGGACTTTCGGTGCACCGTTGATGAAATTATAAACGTCCTTTAACAATATGGGAGCAGGATTCAGCCTTGTTTGTTGTCACAAGGGAAGGAACTTCATTGTGCGTGATCCCAGGGCGAAGCAGTGAAGTTAGCGATGGTCATGCTGTGAGGAGCAGCAGCTAACAACTCGATGGCGGGCCCATCGCCATGATAGAAACGTGGTCGTTGTGCACGTTGGACTCTGACATCCGCCAGTTGACCACACAAGTCCTTCGACAGTAAGAAGTCCAATAGAAGTTGAATAATCACACCAGTTTTGTTAATTGTCCCCCTTCCATAACCGTTATCTTCTTCCTTTTGCCACGTTTCTGCTTATACAGGTCATTTACAGAGCCTCCTCAAATCTTCTCTTTTCACTCATATTCTATCGTTTAGGCCCACCTCCCAATTGACTCTCCCCCCCTCCCAGTTACATCATCCTTCACCTTGTCTATTTTGCACGTCATCTTCCAGTTGGTCTCCGGCACATTCTGTCCATTCTAGATCTCTTTAGGAAGTCTTTCTGGTCCCATTTTTTAATGTCCCCAAAACGATTTCTGTCTATCACATTCCATGATTTATTTTGGTTTTTGATCTTTCACGTGCTTCGTATTATTTGATTTCTTATCTTTTCTCTTCTAGTCTTACTACGTATCCCTCGAAGAATCCGCATTACTATTGCTTGTATCCTTATCATATATTTCCTTGTCCATGTCCAACATTCTGATGCATAAGTTAAAACTGACAGATAATATCACTTGCATATGATGATTTTTGCTTGAGCAGGTGTTTTCTAGTTTCTAATTACACATTAGTAAAATTCTGAACAATTTTATATTGCCGCGTGTAATGTCCGCAGGGTTTAAAGCGTTATGGAAGATAGTGTGTGGCAGTTCCCGTCCGGCTTTCAAGTCCTCCCTCAGGCATGGGTGATGATTTGTCCTTAGTGTATGTTGATTTAAGTAGTCAAAATTTCTAGGGACTGATGACCATAGTAGTTAGGTCCAATAGGTTTACAAACAATTTCCTTTTCTCTGTAAAATTTTCTGCTTGAAGTCTAATTTTTTTTATTAATTTACTTCCTAGAATCTTGAAGGCAAAAACTTCTCCATTGTAAACTAAACCCATTTGTTTTCATATTTTTCGGCAGAGTTTCCTTACTTCACTTTTGTTAGGCTTATTTCCATACGTGCTTCTTGAATCGTTCTGTGCCAGATGTTTAGTTCTTCCAATTTATACTCATTTTCTTCCCAAATCATCAAAATATCTGTATAGGCTATGAGCTTCATATCATCTTCCTTTTATCCTTGGTAAATATCACCTATTATGTTGGCCATTACTACATTAAAAATTACTGGCGATGGCTCACTTTCTTGCCGAACCCATCTTTCTATTACAAACACGGTGATAATCGATGGTAAAGTGATTATCAGTTTCGTTTCTGTTGATAGTTTCGGTCTATTCAGACCTTGCGGCATCTCTTCCCTTCTAACAGCGTCGTAAGCCTTTTTTCAACTATGAATGCGACTGATGAACTCTTCTCGGATGATCATCCGAGTGGTGGTGTCGTTTTGGCGCAACGTTTCGGTGAGTTTCGTACTTATCATCCTCAGGCGAAAATGATGATTACTAAACACATCGAAATGTTGCGCCAAAACGATGCCACCACTAGGCTAATCACCCGAGAAGAGTTCACCACAAGAACACGCCGAGAAAGCAATTGCAACTATGAATGCAACTACCATGTCCTTCCAAAATCTCCATTTCTTTGTACAACCACTCTTACTGTAAATATCGCATCTATAGTTGATCTTCCACTTTGAAATCTTTCTGGTTCTTCTCCTAATTGTAGTTCTATTTTACTTCCTATTTTTCTATATTTTCATTAATCTTCATGCAGTGGCATAATAGTGTTGTTGCTCTTTAATAACCCCACAGTATTTTATTACCCTTCTTACAGATAAGTACAATGATCGCCTCGGTCCAGTCTTCAGGAATCTATCGAGAGGTCCATACTACCCTCATCATTCTACGCAGCCACTAAAATCTCTAACCCATAATAATTTACACGCCTGGCCATTACAATGGCTACGCCACGAAGATGACGTACTACAGACGCGAAATTTAACCGACAGGAAGAAGATGCTTTGATATGTAAATGATTAGGTTTTCAGAGCATTCACACAACGTGGCGACACCTATAAAGTTCTAACATGAGGAAAGTTACCAACCGATTTGTCATACACAAACACAACCGCCGTTGCCTAGTGAAACGTTGTTGTGATACCTCGTGTAAGGCGGAGAAATACGTACCATCACGTTTCCGACTTTGATAAAGGTCGGATTGTAGCCTATCGCGACACTGCTGATCGAGTCGGTCGCGATACAATGACTGTTAGCGGAATATGGAATAGGTGGGTTCAGGAGGGCAATACGGAACGCCGTGCTGGATCACAATGGCCTCGTATCACTAGCAGTCGCGATGAAAGGCTCTTATCCGCATGGCTATGACAGATCATGCAGCCACGTTTCCATCTGTGAGTCAACAGATGGGGGCGTTTGCAAGACAACAACCATCTGCACGAACAGTTGGACGACGTTTGCAGCAGTGTGGACTATCAGCTCTGAGACCATGGCTGCGGTTACCCTTGACGCTGCATCACAGAAAGGAGTGCCTGCGATGGTGTACGCAACGACGAAACTGGATGCACGAAAGGCGGAACGTCGCATCCGTGTTTGGCGTCATCGCAGTGAAAGCACATTGTAAGCGTGTATTTGTCATTGCCATACTGGCGTATCACCCAGTGTGATGGTATGGGGTGCCATTGGTTTCACGTCTGGGTGGCCTCTTGTTCGCCTCGACGGCAGTTTGAACAGTGGCCGATATATTTCAGATGTGTTACGATCCGTGGCTCTACCCTCCATTCCATCACTGCGAAATTATTTTTCAGCATGATAATGCAGGTCTTGTACGGGCTTTTATGTATGTCCTGGCCAGCATATTCTCCAGATCACTCAGCAATTGAAGACGTCTGGTCAATGGTGGCCGAAAAACTGGCTCGCCCAAATACGCCAGTGCCTTCTCTTGATGTACTGTGGTGTCATGTTAAAGCTGCATGGGCATCTGTACCTGTACACACCATCCAAGTTCTGTTTGACTCAATGCCCAGGCGTACCAAGGCCGTTCTAACGGCCAGAGGTGGTTGTTCTGGGTACTGATTTCTCAGGATCTATGCACTTAAATTGCATAAGAATGAAATCACATTTCACTTCTAGTATAAAATATTTGTCCAATGAATGCCCATTTACCATGTGCATTTCTTCTTGGTGCAGCAATTTTAATGGCTAGTAGTGTATTCAGTTACTGGTCTCATGGAACTCACCTCAGAATACAGGCCACCTCTACAGTAGGCCTCGACGTCGTCCTTCGTCTCTCCTTCAGATGTTATCACGGAACTCACCTCAGAATACTGGCCACCTCTACGGCAGACGTCGGCCTCGCCCTCCGTCTCTCCTTCAGATGTTCTCATGGAACTCACCTCAGAATACTGGCCACCTCTACGGTAGGCCTCGACCTCGCCTTCCGTCTCTCCTTCAGATGGTCTCATGGAACTCACCTCAGAATACTGGCCACCTCTACAGTAGGCCTCGACCTCGCCCTCCGTCTCTCCTTCAGATGTTCTCATGGAACTCACCTCAGAATACTGGCCACCTCTACGGCAGACGTCGGCCTCGCCCTCCGTCTCTCCTTCAGATGTTCTCATGGAACTCACCTCAGAATACTGGCCACCTCTACGGTAGGCGTCGACCTCGCCCTCCGTCTCTCCTTCAGATGGTCTCATGGAACTCAACTCAGAATACTGGCCACCTCTACGGTAGGCCTCGACCTCGCCTTCCGTCTCTCCTTCAGATGGTCTCATGGAACTCACCTCAGAATACTGGCCACCTCTACGGTAGGCCTCGACCTCGCCTTCCGTCTCTCCTTCACATGTTCTCATGGAACTCACCTCAGAATACTGGCCACCTCTACGGTAGGCCTCGACCTCGCCTTCCGTCTCTCCTTCACATGTTCTCATGGAACTCACCTCAGAATACTGGCGACCTCTACGGTAGGCCTCGACCTCGCCTTCCGTCTCTCCTTCAGATGTTCTCATGGAACTCACCTCAGAATACTGGTCACCTCTACGGTAGGCCTCGACCTCGCCTTCCGTCTCTCCTTCAGGTGGTCTCATGGAACTCACCTCAGAATACTGGCCACCTCTACGGTAGGCCTCGACCTCGCCTTCCGTCTCTCCTTCAGATGTTCTCATGGAACTCACCTCAGAATACTGACTACCTCTACGGTAGGCCTCGACCTCGCTTCGGTCTCTCCTTCAGAAGTTCTCATGGAACTCACCTCAGAATACTGGCCACCTCTACGGTAGGCGTCGACCTCGCCCTCCGTCTCTCCTTCAGATGCTGTATCGTATGAAGACACAGTAGCCAGTGTCATCAGTGAGGGGTTGGCCATGGACAGCACGGAGGGGGTGAAGTACACAGAGCAATCTGTGCGAGGTGAGCCTGGCGATGAGTGGCTGGCTGAACGCTCGCTGGGCGCTGGCGACGCAGACCTGGGGGTGTCTGCACTGCACGCTGACGGGGCGACTCCTCCAGAGAGCGGCGATGGCCCTTCCGGGAGCGGCGAGGGGCCTTCCAGGAGCGACGAGGGTCCTTCCAGGAGGGCTGCCAGGGGAGTCTCCGGTCCTTCTGCTGGCAGTGGCTCCACCAGCTGACCCTCAGCCTCACAAAGACATAAATCTACGGCCTCCGGTTCTGCCATACACTCTCCTTCACAAGTGGCCTCTGGCTCCTCCGCAATCTCTTGACTCTCAGAAAGTTCCTCCTGCTTTCTTGCTGCAGCTTCCATTTCCTCCCTCTTCCTCGCTTCCTGTAAGGGAAATATACCATGCACTGAAGTGGATTTTATCCATGATGGATGTAGTTGAACTCCGTGACTATTCCTATTAAAGGGCTGAGGATAAAAAGAGCTACCAGTCTACAATTAAGGATTGTATTATTTATTTATATCACGACCCGTTTCAGGCGTGTCCCCACCATCACATTCTTATGCACTGAGACCAGTGTACAGTTTGTTGGTGGAGCTGACTGTTTGATAATAAATTATGTGGCATTAATTTCATTAACAATTAGTTCAGGCGGCAATATGACGTGTACAAAACCACTGTTTCACTTACATGTAAATGTAGCATCCAAGTCATTATTGCCTGTGAGTTACAAATTTTGTATAGTATTTCACCCAAACTTTTTGTTTTTAGAGTCATTATTTTAGTCTTTCACAATATTCGCATAGTTCTGCTTCCCATGTATTGCGTGTATTTTCCATATGCATGTTTTATGACGCACAGAAATATGAAATCGCAGCATAAGCCGTGTTTACAGGGAAATGAAGAGTTTCTGGTCAAAGAGCTTATATCTAAGAAGCAGAAAGATAGCAAGGCATTACAAAATACCAATTACAAAAATGTTACGTACATGCAGTGTTAGAAGAAGTATTACAAAATATCAAAATCAAGCTTTTTACGCAAACTGAATGTATCAAAATCTCTTCACAATAAGAAATAATGTACGGAAATATTCCTGAAAATCAACATATCAAAAGAACTCGCCTTGAACGGACACCCAATTTTCTACAATGACTATGTAGTGTAATATAACTTGCTTTCAACCATTTCATATTTTGTCAATGACGGTGTAGCTCTGCAGTAATGAAAAAATCCATCATATTTACTGAAACTTTACCACTACACGTTCTTAAGAATCCGTTTTTGAGGGTATTTAATACTGAGTGCACTGCTCTTCACACACGCTTAATGATTTTTGCGTTATCAGTTCTAAACATGAGACGTTTCGTTAAATTTGTGTGTTAAATATATGATATTTGTTTGTTCGTATGTTGAAAATTTACGTTACCGTCACGTAAAGAGCTTTCTGCGGTAGTTTTCTCGTGGAAAAATTGAGCAATAACTCGCCAAGAAACCAAGCACTGTCTAAAACCATCTACACTGGGCAATATTATCCAGCATGTTTACGTAATGGAACAATGTGTCTGTTGAGAAAGGTATACCTTATACGCACATCAAATCTAAAGTTTTGCAGCATAAGTCATAGCTTTATATTAATGAGGAAGTCCCGTGGTAAGTCAAATTCAGAACATTGAAAATTATAACAAACATTACACAGTTTCAACAAGCATGGTGGCTAATAGCTGTTACTTTAATAACGGCGAATACTGCAATTGAGTTTTATCACTGACAATTAGTTTTGGTTCCTGAGGTTGGTGTTAGTTTTCAGAGACAATTTTTAAAGGTATGTCAGCTTTTGCCTTAATTCGTTCTGTGCAGCACATCACATTTGATGTCAAAAGCTTGAGAATCATTTCAGGCATGTTCTGTAAAGGTGGAATCTCTCATTTTCCGTTTCCAACTCCTCTCATGGTCAGCCAGTCTAGTAATTATAGCTCTGCCTAATTGAACTACATATACTTCTTCCACAAAGGTTGCAAGAGATCCTATATATGCCACTCCTTTCCAAAGATGGAATCTTGTCTTTGCTGTTGAAAAACAAGTAAGCAATAGTATTCCTATTATAAAAGCCTGAGTTGTCTTTCCTGCACTTAAGTTTGCTGACAAGCCTTTCTGACGTTTTACCACCCCATAACATTGGTGCACATTTTTTGTCTGTGTAAATAGTTATCTTGTGAGGAGGAAACCAAAGTAATATTACCCTCTGTCTCTTTTTCTTACAAAGCATGCTGTTAGTCAAGGTATTGATGAATGCAATTCCTTGAATTAATTCCAGTTTATTCTCGAAATCTGTCTTGGTCTGAGATATAGATAATACACAATGCACCATGCTGCGGAAGGCTACATGTTTATGTGTTGGGAATTGGCAGGTATTGTTGTGTCTCTGGAAGTTGAATTTCTGTATACTTTAAATACATGCTTTTAATGACTAATGTCTATGGCCAGATTGAATCAGTTGATAACGTCTCCTCCAGCCTACTTTGTGTATTTCATTTTTGACTGTTTTGAATTTTGGTTATCTAAGAACTTGTGTAATTGTCTGTTTGTACCTGTCCACAGGCACAGTACATCATCCACATACCTATTCCAATGGTGTATTTTTAGTGCTTAGGGGCTCTTTAGCTAAAATGTTTGTTCGAAATTATTCATGAACATTTATGCTAGTAGAGGAATCAGAAGCGACCTCACTGCTAATCCATATGACTGTTTGTACAGATTTTGTTGGAACTGCAAATAATTTTGTTTCAAACAAGTTTCTGTTGCAAATCCTATATCATCAAACTGAATCGGGTTTATTCTACTTTTGTACAAGCACTCTATTAATATTTCGATACCTTTTCCAACAGGAAAGTGCAATCGTAATTATACCTGTAACACCGCGAAGTGCAGCCAATATGTTGTGAAAGTTTCATCGCCATTGGATGAACTGACCGGTAGCGCATTAAACGTGAATAAACATACAAACAAACAACCAATCATTTGTATACATTATATAAAAGGTCAGAAAAGAAAACAGTCACCAGTTGCAGGGTGCAGATTTATCCTTAACCAGTTTCAAGAGCAATTACTGTCCTTCTTCAGGTATATGTACAGGAAACAGTTAAGAATATATACAAATACAGATATAACATAAAATTAGAAGTACAATAACAAAATTAAAGGGGCAAGAAGTACAGTGTATTTAAAACTTTCTTGAAAAGTGACAAAATGCGGTAGTTAATACGCTATTTTCCTGCATTTTGATAAAATAAGGAAGTTATGGCAGTGAACATGAAGTGCACATATTCTGTTAGAACTTGTAAACTAAGTTGTTAATACTGTATGAGCGTCTTTGGTTAAGCCACATAGTGGGCGTAAAGAGAAAAGGGAAATCAAGTTATAGGATTTCAGGGTCATATACTGTTTTACTGTGTTTCCCTCAATTGTGCACACGCTGGTGAGGTGGGACGGGCAAGTCCATTTGCTCAGAGGTAAGGAGGGTATATCACCAATGTGTGCTACCAGCGACAATAGTAGATTGCATTGCTTAGTGTCTACACAGCTATGTTGCCATTATGTAAGTTTTAAACCTGGTATTTATTTGTCTAAATAATAGCGTAAGATGATTTTACATTACATAAACAGTTCCGAGATGGGGTGGCTTGCGTGCCTCAACGATACAGATAGCCGTACTTTGGGAGCAACCACAGCGGAGGGGTAACTGTGGATAGACAAGACAAACGTGTGGTTCCTGAAGAGGGGCAGCAGCCTTATCAGTAGTTACAGGGGCAACAGTGTGGATGATTGACTGAGCTGGCCTTGTAACATCAGCTAATGTGAATTTGCCTCACAGTTACTGCGAGCAGCTGGCAGCAAGGGGAAACTACAGCTGACACTTTTCCCGAGGACATCAGCTCTACTGTATGAACATATAATGATGGCATCCTCTCGGGTAAAATATTCCGTAGGTAAAATAGTCCCCTGTTTGGATCTCCGGGTGGGGACTACTCAGGAGGATGTGATCATTATGAAAGACAACACTGGCATTCAATGGATCGGAGCATGGAATGTTAGATCCCTTAATCGTGTAGGGAAGTTACTAAATTTGAAAAGAGGATCAACAGGTTCAAGTTAGATATAGTGGGGATTATTGAAGTTCGGTGGAAAGAGGAACAAGATTTCTGGTCAGCATTATAAATACAAAATCAGTTGGGATTATTACAGGAGAAGATCTGATAATGAATAAGAAAATAGGAATGCGGGTGAACTACTATGACCAACACACTGATCGCATTATCGTAGTCAAGATAGGTATGAAGCCAACACCGACCGCAAGAGTGCAGGTTTATGTGCCAACTAGCTCTACCGATGATGTGGATATCGAAGAAATTCATGAGGAGCTAAAGAAAATTATTCAGACAATTAAGGGAGAGGAAAACTTAATTGTTATGGGAGACTGGAATTCAGTAGTAGGACAAGGAAGGGAAGAGAAGGTAGTAGGTGAATATGGTCTGGGCAAAAGGAATGAACACCTTGTTTAAGAACCACAAAAGAAGGTTGTATACGTGGAAGAGACCAGGAGACACTGGGAGATACCAGGTAGATTTTATAATTGTAAGACATAGATTTCGGAACTAGGTTTTAAACTATAAGTCATACACAGGGGCAGATACAAACTCTGGCCATAACCACAGGAGGCAATCATCACTTACAGCATATCGTAGAAGATAGATCAAGGAAATGCAAACGTACATATCTAGCTTTTGTAGATTTGAAGAAGCGTTTTCACAATGTTGATTGGAATAAACTCTTTCAAGTTCTGAAGCAAGCAGGAGTAAAATGTAGGTAGCGGTTGCTGTTGAATCTTCCAGGTTATGTGGTCATGGTAGAAGAAACATATCTGCTCCTGACTTTTCGTCCAGAGCATAACCCGGAAGATTCAACAGCAATTATTGCAGCCGGTCGTGAAAGCCTTCGCTGCATGAATAGGTAGCGGTTGTCATAGCTGAAGGACAAGAAAAGGTTGTAGTGGTTGGGAAGGGAGTAAGACAGGGTTGTAGCCTTTCTACAATGTTATTCAGTTTGTACACTGAGCAAGCTATAAAAGAAGGCAAGGATAAATTTGTAGAAGGAATTAAAGTTCAGGGTGAAGAATTAAAAACATAGCCTCTTGCCGACGACATAGTATTTCTGTCAGAGACAGCAAAGAATCAGTTGAACAGAATGGACAGTGTGCTGAAAGGTGCATATAAGATGAACATTAACAAGAGCAAAACCAAGATAATTGAGCGCAGTCTAAGAAAACCAGGTGATTCTAAAGGAATTAGATTAGCTAACAAAACAATAAAGGAGGTAGATGATTTTTGTTACTTGGGCAGTAAAATAACAAATGATGGTCGCAGTACAGATGATATAAAATGCAGAATGGCAATGGGTAGAAAGGCGTTCTTGAAAAAGAGAAATTTGTTAACATCGAATATTGATTTTAGCCTAAGGAAGTCCTTTCTGATGGCATTTGTATGGAGTGTTCCTTGTATGGGAGTGAAACATGGACGATAAACAGTGCTTACAGGAAGAGGATAGAGGCATCTGAAATGTGGTGCTACAGAAGAATAGTGAAGATTAGGTGGGTGGATTGCATAACTAATAAGGAGGTACTGAACAGAATTGTGGAGAAAAGGAAATTCTGGCATACCTTGACTAGACATCAAGGAATTTAGCGTTCAAGGGAAGTGTGTGGGTAAAAGCAGCAGAGTAAGACGAAGAGATGGCTACAGTAAGCAGATTCAGGCAGATGTAGGTTGCCGTTTTAATATGGAGTTGAAGAGGCTTGCTCAGGATAGGGTATTGTGGAGAGCTGTATCAAACTAGTCTCCGGACTGAAGATCATAACACAAAGAGTTCCATGGGAATTTCAGTGCATGCATAGAAGTAAAAGTAATATATTTACAAAAATTTACAAAAGTGTAACAAAAATAGCATTATTTGAATCATAGTCTTTTAATTATAAACTGTAAAAATGTAACGTAGTTTCTTTACAGTTATAACAAATCAGAATCAGAGTTTTTATACTGCTGAGGCATTCAACATTCACGGCATTGTGCATGTATACAAAATTTATTTTGAGTGGTATATTACTATATAACAATACAATTACACTGAAAAATACAACTTAGATGCTTGAGCACGAACAAAACACCTCTACAGTCTGCCAGCCCTTTTTAGCACTGCTACTGAGTGAAATCATGGCAAACTAGTGTGACATCTTCAGTTCCAGCATGTGCTGCCACCTTATGATTATATGTTCAGATGCCTACCACTGTGGGAAATATTTGAATGTTCTCAGCAGATTTATTTCAAAATTGCATGGTTTATATTCTTTAGAGAGGACCCACGGACTGACGAGGTTATAACTGTTACATACAGAAGCTCAAATTGCATATTGTGGTGAAATTTGCATATTTTCTGTATCACCAAAAATTATAAACTTAGGAGTGCCTGCATAATATTCGGGAGACAATGATCACATAGTTCTTACTTGCCCATTTATTCATATTTATCATGTTCTGCAGGACCAAATTGACGATCTGGTATCCATGGTCTTGGAAAGAGTCAGTACGTCAACTTGTGACAAATGAGTAGTAATGGGTAAAATGAAAATATAGCAATCATATGCCAACGACAGGCCTGAAACAATTAGTGTTCTAGCCACTCTTGCTTAGCTGGTCTACACTTCCTGTCAATCTCATTTCTTAGTCGTCTGTACTCCATTTACCTGCTTCAGTTACTGCATCTGTATCTAGGGTCCTTTCATCCATTAAATTTAGCATTTCATGTGATATCCAAGAATTTTTTGAAGGTCTTATCTTTCTACCTATTTGGTCCTCTGCTGCCTTTACTATGTCATCTCTCAAAAGTACCCATTCCTCTTCTGCTGTATTATTTCCTTCAGTTTCTGTCAATTGTTGCCCAAATCTCCCTCTGAAATCCTCAAGAACTTCAGGAAGCCTCAGTTTATTCAGGTCCCATCTCCTTATACTCCTACCTTTCTGGAGTTTTTTTCAGTTTCAGTCTATAGGTCATGGCCAATATGATATGGTTAGAGTCTATATCTGCCTTTGGATCTGGGGACATGGCAGTGCCCCCCCGCCAAGTCGAGCGCACGGTCGTACCATCCATTTCTCGACGCAGTTCACGGCACTTTCGAATACCTTATATCTTTGTTGTGGATAAATCAGGAAGCCTGAATTTTCGATTACCAAGAGTATCTACTAGAACTAGCTATATTTCCAAATTATGCTATTCTACACCTGATAGTTGACAAAATATTAGCAGTCGAAAATAACTAATTCTCACTCAATGAGTCACCAATCATCAAAATTCTAAGTTACTTCTAGGTGACACACAAACGTCAAATTTTGTATTTAGAAAGTGTTTAGACTGTAATGGAAGAAAAAATTCAAACATCTATAAATATTAATTCTGTTCTCGAACACATTTTCGTTTAACAGAAGAGTATATGCTGTCTGGGCGTTGCTGGGATTGTGTTGGTAATGGTATTCTGATAAAGCGATGGATTCAGGTCCGTGAGATCGCGAATTCGATTTCTGGTGCCGTATCTTTTTCTTCCTTTGAACAAGGAGACATCTGAAATGATATGTAGTACCTCATTGGAGTATGGACAATAAATGGTAAGATGTAGTTTACACTGCTGCAAATGGAAACAGTACCGATGATAACTACTTTCTACCTATTGCTCATATTGTCGAAAATTCCGTTACATAACGTGGGGGGGGGGGAGAACGTTAGACCGGGAGCAAAAACGTTAGATTTGGGTTTCACAGAACAACATGGCAGAGTTAGGGAGACGCCTTTGATCTGGGAGACGCACAGTCTACTGTTATCTGCGGTCTGTGCCATAGAGTAGAACTCTCTGGAGAGAGTATTGCGTTCTGATTTCTCTAGGAGATGCTGGTTCTGCTCATGTTACGAACATTAAGCTGGGATTGTGCGGTAACATCATTATATAAATACGCAACTTGAAGACTAAAGTACTGATTTTCTAGATAACGTTATCAGTAGGCCAATGAAACTTATATTCAGTAATTCGAAAGATGATTTGCTGTAGATGCGCACAATACAATAATCATGAGTGTATATAGCTGTGAAGAGTGATAAAACGAAGTATATGTTTTAAATTCCAAAGCTCGAATCATGATTAAAATTCTCTAACTCTAATAAAAAGTGAATGTTTTCACATTGAAGTGCTACCAACTACTGCCCTAGGGATGATCCATTTTAGGAAAACATCGATGGTAACATCAACGTTAACATCAATTCACAGAATTCGATGTAGGATGAACATTGAAAGGAATCATCGGCATTCGAGAATATTAGTGTTTTGGGAGCCAAAACAAACAATCCACGGCGGAACCACTAACACATATTGCTAACCTTGGAATACCAAGAACAGTATTATTGTTCTCCCTGTAACTTTAAACAACATATCAACAATTATTTTTGTACGGATATAACAGTCGTGAGAAATAGGGATTGATGTTGATGTGGTCTTCAGTTCGGAGACTGGTTTGATGCAGCTCTCCACCCTACTCTATCTTGAGCAAGCCTCTTCACCTCCTCATAGGAACGGCAACCTACATTCATTAGAATTTGCTTATTATATTCATCTTTTGGTCTCCCTCTGCTATTTTTCCCCCCACCCTTGCCTCCGATGGTAAATTCAAAATTCCTTGATGTCCAACATTGTGTCCTACCAATCGATCCCTTCTTTTAGCCACACTTAAATAGGCTCTATCCTCTTTCTGTCCACACTGTTTAGCGTCCATGTTCCACTCCCATACAAGGCAAAACTCCACACAGAAGACTTCAGAAAGGACTTCATTATGGTTAAATTAATATTCGATGTTAACAAATTTCTCTTCTTTAAAAACGCTTTTCTTCCCATTGCCATTCCGGACTTTATATCCTCTGTACTGTATTTTACTGGCCAAGTAAAAAAACTCATTTACCACTTTTATTGATTCGCTACCTAATTTACGTCCTTAGATATAGCCTGATTTTCCGAGACTGCATTCCATTACCCTTGTTTTGCTCTTGTTGACGTTCATCTTATATGCTCCTTTCAACACACTGTCTATTGCGTTCAATAGCTCCACCAGGTCTTTTGCTGTCTCTGACAGAATTATAGTGTCATCAGAAAAACGCAAGGTTTTTATTTCTTCACCCTGAATTTGAATTCCTTCTCCAAATTTCTCCTTACTCTCCTTTATACCTTGCTCAATGTTCTAATTGAAAACATTGGAGTAAGGCTGCAACCATGTCTTACTCCCTTCCCAACTTCTGCATTTCTTTCATGCCCTTCAATTTTGATAACCGCTGCCTTGTTCTTGTAAAAGTTGTTAATAACCCTATGTTCCCCTATATTTTACTCTTGCTGATTTCAGAATTTGAAAGTCTCTATTCTAATCAACATTGTCAGACGGTTTTGCAAATCCACAAAAGCTAGGAATTTAGGTTTCCTTATCCTTTATCTATCTTCTGAGATAAGCTATAAAGTGAAGATAGACTCCTGTGTTATAACATTTCTCCTTAATCCAAGGTCGGCTTCTAGCAGCTTTACCCTTATTCTGTAATAATTTGTGTTAAAATTTTGTAACCATGACTTATCTAACTAATGCTTCTGTAATTTTCACACCTGTCTACACCTGCTTTCTTTGTAATGGGGATCATTACATTTCTCTTCAAGTCTGAGGGTATGTCGGCTATCTCGTACATATTACACAATGGGTGAAATAGGTTTGTCACGGCTGGTTCTCCCAGAGGCTTTAGGAGTTCTGAAGGAATGTCATCTACTCCAAGGGCCTTGTTTCGACTTACATCTTTCAGGAGACTGTCAAATTCTTCTCTCAGAATAGTATCTCCTATTTCATCTTTATCTACAACTTCTTCCCTTCCTACACTATTGTCTCCTAGTTCATTTCCTTTGTAGAGCCCCTCTATATACTCTTTCCACCTTTTAGGTTTCCCTTCCTTGTTGAGAACTGGTTTTCTATCTGTGTTCTGCTTTTCTTGTCTCCAATTCTTTCTTTTATTTTCCTTTAGAAGTTATCTATTTTTCCCCTATTAATAAACTCTTCTACAGACTTGCATTTGCCTTCTAGCCACTCCTGCTTAGCTATTTTACATTTCCTGTCAATCTTATCTCTTAGTCATCTGTACTCCATTTTCCTTGTTTATTTAGTGCATTTTTATATCTTCTGTTTTCATCAATTACATTTAGTATTTCCTCTGATATCCAAGGATTTTTTGTAGGTCTTGCCTTTCTACCTATTTTATCCTCTGCTGCCTTTACTATTTCATCTCTCACCGCTATCCATTCTTCATCTACTGTTTTATTTCCCCCATTTCTGAAATTTCTGCCTAAAGATCTATCTGAAATTCCGAATAACTTCTGTTTCCTCCAATTAATCCAGGTCCCATCGTCTTACATTCCTACCTTTTTGCAGTTTTTAAAGTTTCAGCCTACAGTTCATAACCAATAAGTTATGGCAGGGTCTGTATCTGCCCCTGGGTAGAAAACTTCAGCACACTTCGCCACCACTACCGAAAGTAACATTCTAACTTGTACTAGAAAAAAGATACAGTATGCATCTATAGTCATCTATCTCGTTTGTGGGTTGGCATCGTACGCTATACTACCTACAGAAAAGAAAAGGAATTCCATCAAAAATTAAATATACAAAAATGAATTCCTTCCACAATAAAAAGTGGTGATATCTCATGTGGAACCAAGACGGTTATTTTAGGTTATGTTCATGGATCCACCCATTCAATACCTTGTAATAATGTTTTATCAAATTAGTTATCTACCAACATCTGTACTGACTATATCAAAATTGTACATCTTTATTTCCATAATGCATGTAATGACTTCGTAATCGCACCATAATATAATGTCATCAGAATACATATAAGAATTAGGCAATTACACATTGACATAAAAATATAACTTATATTCGATTAAGTGACCAAATGTACTCACTTAGAATATAATTTCTCATATTTGCATAATGTATTTTGAATATTAAATTATGCCGTCATGTGGTGGGAAGTCATTATGTTTATTATAGAAATAAAGATATGTAATTTTGCTATAATCACTACAGATGTTGGTAGATAACTAATTAGATAAAAACTGTGGCAAGTTAATGAATATGTGGTTCCATGAACATTAATTAAAATAACCGACTTGGTTTCCCATGAGATCTCACTATTCTTATGGTGGAAGGAATCCATGAAGAGACATGCATTTATGTGCATTTTATTTTTGATGGGATTCATCTTAGTGAATGAACCTAGTTCCTAAGTCTTACCATTATTAAATCTTTCTGGTATCTTCCGGTGTCTCCTGGTCTCTTCCACATATACAGCCTTCTTTCATGATTTTTGAATCAATTTATTTTTTTAAATTATGTTTTATACAAATTTCTACCTGGCGACGTCCTGTTTAGTTCTTCTTTCATTCATGCAGAGGTGTTAAATGCGTATAATTTGTGGGATCATTTTTCGAAGAAAAGTGACAGCGTTATTAATGACAATTATGGTGAGTTAGGAGAAGGGGTAGACGATGATTGGTTTGGCAAAAGTAAACACGAATTTTCTGTTACTGACTGGAGGTTGTATGGCAAGATTTTAAAGTTAATGTTACCACACTTATGGGTTAAAGAAAAGTGTAACATAGGAAGGTAACTTGAAAGAAAAAAGGGTGAAAAACGAGCATACAGCATATTTGAGGAATGATATTATAGGGACGACAAACTTGAATAGTGGACTAAAACATTGTGTACTATTGGTATTGTAGAAAAGGCCAAGATGGAGAAATTGGCTAACGAGCGAAAAAGAGGGCACGACAATTGCTATAAGACGGTAAGGTACAGATTGGGAGACAATGTATTTGTGAGGAAAGAGCGTTCGAGTGAGGTCAATAGTGAAATTAAGAAGCTCTTTGGACTGTACTATGCACCTTCTGTTGTTGCTGAGTGTTCTCATCCGAACGCCTACAGGCTAAAATACCCAGACTCTGGAAAAGTATTATGACTGTGAAATGTAACAGAATTGAGACTGTATGTGGAGACGAAGAATAAGTGAAATATTTGCTATGGATACTTATTTCAGTGTATTTATGTTTACTAAATAAGAATTTGGGGATATTTGTGTGTTTATTGTATGTTGTCTAAAATAAGTTGGTATTCTGAGGAGAACAAAATGGAATTGTGTGGGTGCATTTTGGTGTATGGAGGACGGCAGTTTGATGGGTTAATGTGGATGAAAATGATTTATTAAATGTTTGCATAATTTGTGGTTTAAAAAATGTAGTATAGTAGTCAGAATTGTGGTATTAGTTTAAAGAGTGTTGTAGCATAAATTTTGGTGTGAGGAGGTGGATTAATTTATCAGTAAAAGAGATGTAATAATTTGAGAATTGCAGCGTATTGAAAATTATAAGAAGGATCGTAATGACTTGAGTAGTTTATATATGGGTTGATATGGAAATTTAATTTGTGTTTAATATTTAGGGATTAAAATTTGTTGTAATTAGGGTACAATTTAACAGGGAATGCTATTGAAGGGAAGTAGTTGTTTGTTGCCTTGAGCTTCTTTTTAAATTTCATCAGTTGGCGATGGAGGAAACTAGTGTTGCAGTAACTATAGTGTGGACATGTCTTCATGTGGGAACATGGACATACTGATGTTAAAAGCAAGAATGTTATGTATGTTGATATTTTATTGCATTGCTGTTGAAAAGTGTGTATCTATTCCACAGGGGGAAGGCGTTAAAGCTGGAACCTTAGGGGATTCGGATGCGTTTCTATATATTGGTAACTATACTGTAGTCAATTTTTAGAGAGGTCTTTTCATTTCGTCTGGGGGAATCGGCTGCAGAGTCACACACATTCTGGCAAGGTACAATGTTGGCAGAGAGTTGGTGACAGTGCAGCGGACTGTGGAACCAGATCATCGGAACGCAAGGGCGCGTTAAAGTGATATATGGAGTGAAATTAGTGTGCTACGCATCAAAGGAAGATTTGATTCTCTGGGCATTTAATTAATATGTCGTATAATTTATAATGTATGTTACTTTAGATTTAAATCTTATATATGATGTGCAAATGGTACACAGACTCATTCACCACTACAGTTTTACGCACTTCGCTCTGGCAAAGTAGTTGGTAATAATTTTAACGTTTTTATTAATTTAAGATGAAATGGCCAACAAATTGGTGCTACTTGACACGATAATTTCGCAGGCAAATGTATCATATCAAGTGGAGGTGTATGATATTACAGATACAGGGGGAAGCTGATTGTTTCCATGTGAATGGCGGATTTTGCCAGGGTGCTGGGTTCCCCAACCAGCAAGCTACCAGTTTGTACCTAGTGAATGGGATACAGGCAGGTAGTCAGGTTTTTCCTAATGTGGTTGGAAACCGAGAGCAACACGCTTTAATGAGCGACGGCGGCTAACCCAAATTGCAGTTGAGATACAATATAGCCACACACATTATTCTAAAAATCCATATAAAATCAGGAAATGATAGTACAGTAAATATAATTATTAGAATGGATTCAGGAGACTTGAGAGACTCAAATGCTGTAATAACAATTTCAATATCCCTTACAGATGAAAAGCCGACAAATTTCAGTACTATAATATTAATATTATTATAAGACTTATATTTAGAATTATTGATACATATAGTTTATCAGTAACAATTTAAGAGGCAAATGGGCAACATTGCAGCATGCTACCTATTTAAAAAGACGTACCATGTTATTTCCATATTCTTTCAATGAATTTTGTTTACTTCCCTTGTTCTGCTTTTCATTGAGGTAATAATATTCTTGTGTCAGAACATAGATTCCACCACAAAACCATAAAACATGAACACAGAAACGCACATTACACTTATATATGTACTTTATTATATTTATTATTATTCTTAATAACGTTATTTTTTATGCCACTTAAAATATAATGTCTGACTAAAAATAATAGATATGCAACAGATAATTATATGTATTTGTGGACAAGAACTGAATATATTAGCACAAAAAGCCATGATGAATTACATATTAATTGTGTAACTGTATTTTGAGGGCGGCAGTATATTTGAACAGAGAGATGCCACACTTAATGGCTGTCTGAGCAAAGAGCTTCAGTCAAATCCGTGTATTAGTATTTGTTAAATATATATTTGTTTGTTAATTGTAAACAATATTTGTAGGGAGGTGGTCAAAGCATATATATAATTCTGTGATATTCAAATGTATAAAATTTTGGAAGGGAAATTATATTTTAAAGATGAGGCATTAGGATGTGCAGAAAGATACACTTTTGGGAGCAGGGAAAGCACGATTTTCGAACGCTTGGGAAGGGACTCGTAACTTGGACCTGGTGGTGAAAGGCGATCTGGGCGATCTGAAGCCGTGTTACGAACTTGTGATTTGAAGAGGTAGGCATGTGTGACTATAGAACTTGGTCTCTGTTTGAAAAGTGATAAACTATGCACGGTAGTAGGGCTGTAGAACTGTGATAATTCAGCATTTGTGTACTTCTGTGATGACAAACTCTGTTTTATAACAAATACTTTTATTACGGATTAACTTGGAATTGCAAAGTTCGGTGGACTCTCTAACGTATGAGTGATAATTTGGAACTTTTACTCTGCAGTGCATGTGATACTTATTGTGCCTCTCATGAACAATATTTGGGGAAATATTTCGTTTATTAACCGATGTGTAAAGTAGGACCACCTCCACGTTTCATGTCAAATAAGAGTGATAAACTCTATTTATAAAGAATTAGATTGTGAGTGTATCTCTTCTTTATCTGAAGAACTACATTGTTGGTTATTCATAGTCTTAATTTATGTTTGTTTAAATACATTTTCACATCATCATATGCCGATTAACAGACTGGTTAAAAAACAGATTAATTTTTGATCTTATTTAAACAGACTGGGTAGCTGTTTAAGGCATAGAAGCTGACATATCTAACTCACCCCTATGTACAGACAAAACAAGCTATAAACTTATACTACCCAAGTTACGTATTGGCCATGTCTTATTGATGAATACAGATAGGAAGATCGCAGCATTCCTACATTTTTTCGAGTTCTTCATCAGTAGAACTAGTGGACATATGAACTTGCACTACTGTGGTCAGTGTTGGTTTCGTATAATAAGATCACTGCACTGCTCTTAGTAGTTTACCTGCGTTCTTATTACCTTTATCATTATTATACTTCCTACTGCAATAATCCCAACTGATTTTGTATTTGTAATCTTCCACTCGCCCGACCAGTAATCATGTTACTACTTTGAATGAATTTTACTAATATACTGTATCTAACTTAAATCTATCCATTGCCCTTTTCAAATTTTCGAATCTCCCTCCGTGATTAAGGAATCTAACATTCCACACTCCAATATGTAGAATGCCAGTGTTGTCTTTCCTGATGACCATATCCTCCTGAGTTGCCCCACCTGGAGATCTGAATATGTAGAGCTGCATGTCCTTGGGAAAAGTAACAGCTGTAGTTTCCCTTACCTTTCAACGATTCACAGTAACTATATGGCAAAGTGACATTAGCTGATGATACAAGGCCAGATCAGTCAGTCATCCAGACTGTCGCCTCTGCAACTACTGAAAATGCTACTGCCCCTCTTCAGGAACCACATGTTTGTCTGGCCTCTCCACAGATACCCTTTCCATTGTGGTTGCACCTACGATCTGGCTATCTGTATCGTTGAGGCACGAAAGCCACCCCACCTCATTAGTGTCTGTGGCTCATGTTGATGTTATTCATATGAGCAGTAAAAAAAGTCCGTTAAACTACGTTCACATGATAAATTATTCAAATCTGAAGATTTTAAATTATATTAAATACATAAGAATAAAAATTACGAACAAATTCAGTTGGAAATTACACATAGAAATCATGCAGGCAATGTGAACAAAAGGCATCCATTTATTGACAGAAGGTGCAACAGTTCTACAAAACTAATAGCCTAGTCTACATAAGTACCGATTATGTATAAGTATTGCTCGAAATTGAGGGTTCCCTATAAAGTGTAACTGATGAAGGGCATAAAGAAAGAACAGAGAATGACAGCTCTCTCTGTATTATCTTGATACATGGGAGTGATGCACAAGTAGGAGTGGACATCATTAAAATATAGGCGTTATTCATGGGTGCGAGATTTCTTAGTTATATTTCAATTTCCAACTTTCACTTCTGCATAGAAACAAATTTTGTTAGCACCTACGTACATATGGACATATTATTATGAATAGTGTATTTTTTGTCAGAGCTGGCTCACTTTTCTCATTTCATAAAAAAACTTGTTACACTCGCAATTTTTGTTATTTTTCACCTAAATTAGAGAAATTACCCACTTCTGTCAAAATTAAACTACTATTTCCACCTAAAAGGAGCTTGGTGAACGATGCATTTCCCTAGGGGAATGTAAGACATTAAAAGGTGGATGTGTAAAATTATTCACTTTCTGCTTTAGCAGCCATAAGGTTATTGTGAGCTTTTGTTTGTAAATGTTTTTTGGGATAAGACCAATTTCCAGTTTTACCACATTCACAAATAACTTTAATTTCTTGACATTCTTTGTATAAAGATGCCCACCAGTTTCAGATACATAGCGGGTGATCCAACAGTCAGTATAAATTTGAAAAGTTAATAAATCACGAAATAAAAGAAATTGGAATAACATGGGGTTTTATTAGGAAAAAAATCGTTCAAAAATGTCTGACAGAATAATTAGCACAAAAGATTAAGACAAAGAAAATATAATATTCTTTACAGGAAATGCACAATATATTCACCATCATTCCTCAGCAATAGCTGTAGTTGAAGAATAATGTTGTGAACAGCACTGAAAAGCATGTCCAGTGTTATGGTGAGGCATTGGCGTTGGATGTTGTCGTTCAGTATCCCTAAAGATGTCAGTCGATAAAGATACATTTGCGACTACAAGTAACCCTAAAGCCAATAATCGGATGGACTGAGGTCTGTGGACCTGGGGTGCCAACCATGACGAAAGTGGCATCTGAGCATCACCAAAGTATGCAAGAGATCTATCAAGCATCTAGCAGTATTTTGCTTTTCTTTTTGGTTCTAATAAAACCGCATATCATTCCAAGCATATGTGTCAATTTTTACCTATTACATTATTCTGTGATTTATTAAGTTTTGAAATTTATACTGACTTTTTGATCACCCAGTCTATTTCTTTACGTGTATGATAATTACGTTGGGATACTTTCTTGGAACCCAAAAAAAATTGATAATTTTTTTTTTTCTACACAATCACTACACTGCCCACATTTAAACATTTTTTCATTCTCCAAACGTGCAAAACAACCCCGTCCCCCACTTTGTCCTACACACATTTTCTGTTTTACGCTCCTATGACCCTATGCACAGAGCATTACAAGAAGTCTAACTGGTGAATTAACAGAAATGCTTCATTAATTTGGGCTGTTAAGTATATAGGCGAGGCTGTTCAATATTTTAGCCAAATGGTAGCACTGCCCACTCAAATGCGTTGTACTGATCTCCAGTATTTTCACTCCCTTCGGTCAATGATTGTATGAAGTTTGGATAATGTAGATCCTTTCACAAATCGACTTTTTATGGATTCATGTATATTTTTTTCTTCACATTTTGTTTCTTTATATGACGAGACGAATTGTATGATGCATACAAACGTGAGTAAAGACAATCAAATTAGGGATAAAAACTAACATTTTACTACTAAAATGAAGTATGCTCCCATATTAAATTAAATGGAACTAATATCAGTGCCATCTATCGCCAGAGTTCGAATCTAATGCTAGCAGATGATGCTGATTACTTGGTTTTTAAAGTCGCTGATTTCTATAGAAGTACTAGGATAGTAATGCATAGCAGCTAGCGAGCAGTGCTGAAGACAATGTTGAGTGTGACAGAGTAAATTGTACTGAAATGAGTTGCTAGTACCAGGCTAGCAGAATAAGCAAGGAGGTGGCAAGCAGCGTAGATAGATTGTGAAGTAAGACAGAATAAAATCAAGCCATAGCAGAATGCTAGCTAGAGGTAGCGCCACAGCACTTGTTATCTGAAGGTCACACATCCTATCGTCTTCATAAGCTTACATTTCTGTGGAACACTCAATCGACGTTTTCCAGTTTTCTATTCATTTGTGTAATAAGAAATTTTCAATAGGTATCCTATGTTGTGAAACGTATGTGAGATTTTTCCTACAATACATTATTACATATGCTAAAGTGTCTGCAAGAATACCTTCATTGAAAATGGCACAGTTTCATAGTGGTTCTTTGAGTTCGAATAACATTTTTTCTACATGTCATGTTAATTACATATATGTGATAAGTCTCTATAAAACCGAATGGGCTTACATCCTCATCTCCTTTTAGTAGTGTAACTCGTTTCAAATCGCAAAAGCATTGTAAGCTTTCAAGTAACTATTTGGTGGATCTAGGTTCCACGTTTCTTGAGAAAGATCTCATTTCTTCTAGTTTTCAAATAAACTGTATCACATGATCATACAGTGATGCATCTGGCAATTGATTATTTTTCTATTACTTTTAAATACAACAATTACAAAATATGGTATATCAAATTCCACTGATTGATAGTAATTGGTGATGTCAAGTTCAAATCCTGCTACCCCAACTGTTTCAAGTTCACAAAAAGATATGGGTACTTTAGGAGTTTTCAAAATACTTTCTCATTAGTCAAGCTCGTAATTTGGTTCATATTTAAGAACAGGGACACGAATTTCCATCGATTCTACGACAATTTTTCCTGCTTTTTGAAGTGTTATTACATCTTCTACTTTAGCTTGGGTATAGTAGGTCCAATGAAGAATAGAATCTGCAGCACTTGGTGACAGTGAAAATTATTGTTAAATCGCCTTCCCACATGATTTGTTTGTAATCTTTAAAAAATCCTAAGCATTGCTAATGGATAAATCGCTTCATTTCTCTTACACTTTATTTTTCCATTATTAAGAATATGTCCTTCCACACTTATTTTATCAGTAGCAGATGATGTCAAGTGCAGTAAAACTGACGAGGAAATAGAAGGATGATCTATTCTAGCTATACTATCATCCCCTTTCTTAATGGTTATAAAATTGAAGTTTTGCAGCATAATTATCGATTAATTTTTTATTAGACTTTCTGTTGTATGTTGGATATACTGATCCATCAGTTCCAATAATACAGAAGTTCATGTATAATTGAGCATGATTAGGACCTAAAAATCCATTACCAATTTTTTACGTTAACTTCTGTGTTCTTGTTGGACACATTCAAATTATTTTTATTTTTCTCATTCATAGAGAATCAGTATAACTGGTAACTCTCAATTTTGTTCATGATGCGGTCTAAGACAGCTTCAGCTGTCACTAATTTATTAAGGAAAATATTTACTGAGTCATTTCTAAAACAACAGTTCAGTAGCACTATTAGCATCAATTAAATTATCGGTTTCATCAGGTTCAGCAATTTCTAAGTCTTGAATTAGATAAAAAATAGGAATATTTAGAGGATAATGTGGTTCATAAATGTTTGGCCCACCAAATTCTGCATTAGGCTTGCATGAAGCAATAATATTTGTTTCTCTGTGAAAACGGTCAGTGTG
Organism: Locusta migratoria; assembly: GCA_026315105.1. NCBI lineage: Eukaryota > Metazoa > Arthropoda > Insecta > Orthoptera > Acrididae > Locusta > Locusta migratoria. The sequence continues at coordinate 352,980,555 of CM048750.1, forward strand.
CTTTACCAACATTCCATTGGCAAGATTGAAATTTATATTGATCAGTTCAAACAAAATAACTTAAGAACATCTTTAACCACAGCTTTTTCGTTAGCCTTAAAAACTTGATTACTAAAATGAAGCACACTTCCAGTTCTGTGTATCCTATTTTACTTCATTCTCAGTAGTAACTCTATATAGAATTTCATCTGCTTTAATATGAATATTGAACATTTGCGAATGAATAAATTGTTTTAAATTTTTTGAAGTAAACTGCCCTATGGGAATTTCTATCATTTCTCCATCAGTATATAATTTATTATTTCTAAAAGTAATGTTTGGAGTTAAAAAGGTTGTATAAAACCCAATTAGTGCAACATTACTATAGCTATCTCATTTCAAAAATTATCTGAAGATTTTATAAGATAATTTCAAAATAAAGTTAATTGGGAAAATGTATCAGTTTGCAAAAATTATCTGTCAATTTCATTAGAGAATTTCAAGAGAAATTAGACTGGAATGAAATATCAATTGAGCAAGAGTTATCTGAAAACTTCATTTTCTAATTTAAAGATAAAGTTAACTGTGATTACATTTTAAAATATCAATACATATCAGATTCACTCTTACAAAAAATATTTAATCCTTATGAAATAATTGAATGTTCTATTGTTTAATTGATGAAAATCATCAATTTGTAGAAACAAAGTGTAATCATATTTTTCACAAGCAACATACTGATTGTTGCCTAAAGGAAGGAAAGAATTGTACATTTCCTAGAAGTGGTATTAAAATAATTATTGAAACTTAGATGGATTATGAGTCTGTGTTGATTAATGTAAATTGCACATATTATAAAAATTACTTTTCCGCAAATATAATAAATTTTTTCAATAAAAATGGATCAGTTTCAACAAGAGTCTTCTGTGAAATCATATTTTGCGAATACTGTAATACTGAGAAGTCAAGTGATAATTTTTACTTTATGAAATACACAAAAATGGTTATAGAACTATTTGTAGAGTACGAATAAATCAATATCATGTAGAGAATTACAATGGAAGTCGAATTCCTTGCATATGTAGTAAAACCTGTTGCTAAATATTATTACAAAGAAGATTTCCTCTGTATTCTGAGTGAAGAACATCCGAAAATATTATTATCGACGAATAAAGAAGAAGCTTCACTGGTCAAGCATCTGCTTCATCAAACAAACATAAAGGTTGTCAAAAGAGTAAATATTTCAATTGTTTTACATATATCCTTCACATAAAGATAAACATAATAATAAATGGAAGAAGTGTACTTTACAATATATGAAGAATAAACTAAATAACATAAGCATTTGAAAAAAAATGTTACATTTTCTACTGATGCGTTTGTGAAACAAAAAACTGAGGAGAAAGTATTGAAAGAAGTATTTCCATTTTCTACCAATGTGATTCCAGAACAATAAAATAAAGGTGATAAACCACTGAAAAGATTAAATCCGTCTTCTATTGACGTGTTTACAAAAGCAAACATGAGAACCAATGAAGAAAAATTATATCCCTTTACACAAATTTATTTCATAAACCAAGAGATAGAAAAAGAGTTAGAGGTTATGTAGTTGATCAAGCATTTAAAAACAAATTACAAAATATAAATTTTGAAAATAGTATAATCTCAATAGAACCTGACCATTTCTTGACGGCTATGAAATAGAAAATTATGAAAATTATTAAAACGTAATATACGTCATTGAGTACCAAATGCAGAGAGCTGCAGGGTCACAAATGAAAGAGAGTTAATTACAAAATTTAAAATTGGTAAACAAATTATAATAGGAGTGGGTGATTTTCAAGCAAGTGGATTTTGTTGGACATTGAACTGAATTAATGATTTACAGGTAGGAATTAATAAATGTATTCTGCTGAAGGGATCATGTGACATTCAATTACCAATTAGAATTAAAAATAAGAATGAATGTATTAATGTGAAAAATGTCGATCAAATTTTTTTTCTGTGGGCTATAAAAGCTGCAGTGTAACCTGCATATAAAGAATTAATGAAGTGTAAAATAAAAATGTTGGTCTTGATCTTGATCAGAAACTTGAAAATTTTTAGTTTCCTGTAGTGGTTGATCATATTTCAAAAACTGAAGGTAGAATTAATGTGTCTATCAATGTTTATTCATTCGATGAGGAATATCAAGTGTACAATTATCAGGAAAAAAGAATTTTACAACAAATTAAATGAGTATGAAATCAAAAAAATATAAAATAAAATATTGAATGTCATTTAATATTATGTATTGACACATTTCATTTAACTGACATATTCCACATCATTACAAAGTGTCGTATTCATTATCTATGGAACAAGTGTTAATCTAACCCAGTCTAATCTAATCTACCCATTAAAAATTACAAAATTTAGAAGGAGAAATATCTAAATCTGTTGTATTTGAAGAGTGATGAAAGTTCTCACTATTGTTGGATAAAGAATTTTTCTCACCTTGTTTCAAGTCAAATAACGAAACACAATGGATTAAAATGTATTCGGGACATGTGTTCAAGTCCCTTTAACAATAAGGAAAATTTAACAAACCATTGAAAGTGGAAATACTGAAAGAAGGATCATATGTAAATTAAAAATATATATAATCATACATAGAAAGTTCTCTTTGTTGTTTATGCTGATTTTGAAAGTTTCCTTTCCAGGTGCACAACTGTCAAAAAACTCAAGAAAAATCGTATACAATGAAGTATCAAAAACATTAACCTAGTGGCTTGTGTAGTTGTGTTAAAGATATAGATGGCCACTACAATGATCCTGGAGTTTATAGACCGCCAAACTGTCATAAAAATTTATATAATTTATGAAACAAGAAGTTGAAGTAATTCGAAGAATTTATTCTGAAACTGAAGAAATGATACCATTAACTACCAAAGAACAATCAAGAGATAATGAATCTGAGGTTTGTACATTCTGTAGATGTCATTTCTAACAGAAAAATAAAAAGTTCGTCATCATGATCATTTAACAGGAAAAATTTAAATCCAATGTGTAATTATTATAATTTACAGTAACAACTTCCAAGTTTTGTACCGATTTATTTTCATAATTTATCAGGATATGATTCACATTTGATTGTAAAAGAACTTTATTATCATAATAAAGAAATAGATTTAATAACAAATAATGAATACAGAGACATTAGTTTTGATAATATGAGAGATAATTGTAAACTGAGGTTTATTGATTCATTTACATTTATGGCCCCTTCATTTAACAAAGTTTCATCAAATTCGAACAGAGATCAGATGAAAAATATTTAGAAGTTTATCAAAGCAGAATTATTCGATTTAGTTATCAGGAAAGTATGAAGTAAGTGACAATGACTACAATGATTCACAGCTGCTGTGAAAAAAATTGTTATGACAAATCTTGGTGAATATCTTGAAGTATATCATGAAAATGTTTTGTTATTGGCTGATGTGTTTGAAAATTTTAGAAAAACTCGTATCTATGATATAGATACTTCTTGGTGTTTTACAGCTCCTGCTTTATAATTTGATGCAATTTTGAAAATGAGTAAACAATCACTAGACTTATTACATGATTGTGATACAGGGGCATAGATAAATCTTTCCTCTGAAGGGCAGAGGGAGGTTCAGAGCCAGAGCTATATTGAAGTGCCCTCACACAGTTGACATAACAGTTACCAAAGCAGTGACGCGGCCGGCACCCCCTTCCCCCATAAAACAAACTTACGATTTTTTCTATGAATTTGGAAAATTTTGTGAGTAGTTGACAAAAGAATGAAGTGTTATTGAAAAAGATTGTAGACATAAAGAGCAGTCTTCTGTGGTATAGTGGTACACCTTGAAAATGATGGGCAAGCATGTCCCAAAATACTGGCTGTTAGCAAAGGCGTTGCCCAACTTTATTCCCATAAATTATTTGTACATACAGAATAAGCTCAATTTTCAGAATAAAAGTAATTGCTGTAGGGATTAGTCAAATAGAAATACCTTCCGCACTACCATATTTGGCTCAAGTCATAAGTAGTCAGCTATCATAAAAAATCGAGAGCCTTCAGACAAATAACAAATAGGGGAGACAGGGGAATGGCACCACCATACAGGAAAACAGTTCCTTCGCCTCATTAAAAGTATATTTTTCGTACAGAATAATACTACAGCTTCGCCAACTAATACTACATTATTATAATTTTTTCAGCCACATGTTTTGTTAATTTTTATTGTGAAAATATACGAAGTGGCGCCAGTGCCCTGGGTTCTGGGATAATGACGCCATACATTTGAAAATCAAGGATAAACCTTCACGATGAATGAGTAGTAGTACATAAGTATTACACCTGTTCCAATTTACACTTATCACTCTACTTTAGACAGACATTTAGAAGACTTCAAGTACTCGACGATGTAGAATTGGAATGAAAGTAGATTTAATAATTTACACTTGATTAAGACACTGCAAAGGCAGAAACACAGTTTTTGGCTCTTCAAAACTACTACATTCTCTACATCCTGCAAGTGCCCATTTCAGAAAATGTAAGCATCTGTATTACACTTCATTTTGCCTAAATTCCCCACCATGGCCCCATTGCTCCAGTTGCAAAATATGGCTAAGACCATTGACTTAAAGCTTAAGGTTTTGCTAGACAATTAGGTTAGAGAAACGAAATCTGAGCAAAATATCTAGAGATTACGTTAATACGAGTATTGAAAAGCACTGACAGCCTATAGAGATACTTATTTAAATAAAATAATAACTCGAAAATTAGATCCAAAACGTCGAAATTAACAATTCTTTTCACAGGATTTATATCTGTCAGAAGAGGGGGAATTTAATCTGTCGACTATGCAATGCTGCCACTTTAGGCATGCATGCATGCAGATGACCAGCATCTGTGGTATAAATTATACATGGACGCAATAAGGTTGTGATGTCATACATTGGTTCTCCTTTAATCATACTCGTTAAAAACTATATTTTAATGTTTCATGTACTCCTCCTACAGTAATAAAGTTAGCAGATCACTGAAGTTGGTAGCAGTAGTAAACATAAGACACGTTGACCTTCGTTACATGATAGCCAAGCCTTGTGCAGTACTTTAAACAGTCTGTGGAGCGTGTTTCTGACTGGAATTCAACAACACTTGTTCGTTGTTACTGAAGGCTAGGTGATGGTTACCTGACCAATTATTATTTTTTAACTGGCAATATTTACATTCATGATAGTTGTGTGTGACGCTTGTCTAGGTCTCATGAATGCCAAAAATAAGACTCTCAAGACAAACTGTCCTGGAAGTAAGAAGCGAAAGCTTAACTAAGCATCGATTACAATGTACAGACTCCCTGGTACCTCTCTTTGTTGGCAATGTTTTCAGTCTAACTCTCATATTCATTACACAAATTATTGTCAATTTTTAATTTTAGTACAAGTGAAAAAAAACGTTCTGGGGGGTTGGAACCCCTCATCCCCCTCAACAGTATCTACACATATGTTCTGATATGATTCTTATGGTTGGTTGCTTATCTTAGGGTTGGTGGCTTATCTCAGGGTTAAAGGAAAGATATTTAAAAGCAAATAATAAGGACATGAAAGATTATGTTGTTAAACAGATATCAAATTACTTAGCTTATTTAGATGCAAATAATTTATATGATTATGCTATAAGTCAATATTTACCTGATTCTGGTTTTAATGGGATGAACCAAATAATTTTGACTGTACAAAAACAAGAGTTGAAATGTTAAATACTTCTCAAGAGGGATATGTATTCCAAGTAGATCTAGAATATCCAAAAGAATTAAATTTACATAATGATTTGGCATTATCCCCTGAAGGGGAAATTTGCCAGGGACACAGAATAATAAATTGATGAGTACTCTGCTTGACAAGCATTATTATGTAGTTCATTATAGAAACCTCAAACGGTATCTGTCTCTTGGAATGAAAGTCACAAAAATACACAGACTCTTAAAATTTAAACAATCTGATTGGCTAAAGAAATACATACATCTGAACACACAGATCAGGACCAAGGCTACAAATCACTTTGAGAAAGATTTCTATAAATTGATGAACAATTCTGTGTTTGTTGGAACGATAGAAATATAAGAAATGGAGTGGATATAAAATTAGTTTCAAATGGAAAAATGTATGATTAACTTGTAGCTAAGCCAAACTTTAAAGGAAGAACCATATATACGGAAAATTTTGTGGCCATTCATATGAACAAGAATAAAATCACATTTCATAAGCTCATCTATGTCAGAATGAGCATACTTTAACTGACTGAAGATTTGATGTACGATTTTCACTACAGAGCTATGAAATCAATATTGAGATAATATTGAGCTGTGTTATCAAGATACAGATATTTATTTCTACAACATACAGACTGAAGAAGATATGAAATCGATGATTCATTACTTTGATACAAATGATTATCTAGCAGATAATATTTATGAAATTCCCCAAGTAAACAAGAAAGTTTTAGGAAAAATGAAAGATGAATTTAATGGAACAAATGGAGGAAATTTGTGGTTAGTGAGCAAAAATATATTCTTAGGAAGTAGGTGATAAAACAAAGAAAAAATCTGAAGGAGTAAAGCAATGTGTAGTTAAAACAGAATAAGTTTAGAAGATTACAAAGACTGTTTAACAATAGAGAATATTATAGAAGAATTAATATGATTTGAAGTGAGAAACAAGAAATCTACACAGCTGAAATAAAGAAGAATGCTTTAAGTCGACATGACAACAAGAGATATGTTTTGAAAACTTGAGTATATACATTACCATATCGACAATACAGATTATAAAAATCTAATTAAAATTTGCTATAAAATTCAATAAAATGTTTTCTATATCAAGAATGTCAACAATGTAAATTCTCAAAAGAGATTAAAAAAGTAAGTGAGCTAGAGATAAATGTTTTATATAATGTTACTGGCTGGGAATATTTAAATACTAGATATGAGAGAAACTTTGTCTAGACCTCAATAATGATTTTAAGATTACTTTACCAGATAGATACTTCAAAATTATTGATGGTTGGGATTATAATTATTTGAAAGAAGGCAACATAAAACTGAAACAGAAGAGAATGAAGATACTTAAAAAAAATTATAATGAATTTCATGACTTGGCATTCATACTGTGATATTTTTTTAAGAATAATTTTTTTCATTAATTTTATATTCTTTAAATGGACAGCGCCAAGCCACAGCTAAGGCAGTGCAGGAAATGTGTAGAGAAAAACAGAATCAATGAATTTCAAGGATAAATATCAAACAGGTGGACATAGATATGTATGCAAAGAATGTACTTCAAGACTTCAAAAAATTAGAGTTACTTGTGAATGTGGTAAAAATGTAAATAATAAGACAAAATCAAATCGAAGACAGAAGGGTGTTCTGTTCACTTGCACACTATTAAACTGTGGAACTGTAAAGAAATGTCATACAAGCATGTCGATGAAACCTCTGTCATGCACTTCAAGGTGTTTTGTATAGTATTTATGTAATATAGATGTAGGTAATTTCCCAAAGTGTCTCACTGCTATGGAAATAATTTGAATTGCAATGGATACTTACAGTTTAATCAGTAACTAATGCAGTAATTTTAGCTTTCCATAGCAGTAATTATACACATTGGTCAGCCTTACAGACCTATAGTGGTGTAATATTGAATAGGAGAGAAAATTCAGGTAGCAGAATAACATATTGATTATTGTTATGTACTCATTCCATTTAGCTGTATGCACCTATTATGAAGCATGTTTGTGGCTCTTTGTATAGATATCTGTTAAACACAAAAGTAGCCAACAATGAATGGACTAGTTAAATGGAGCAGTTCTGCAGTTAAGTGCTGGGCAACTTGTATCCTCCATATTCAGAATGACACTCTCTACAGCATCAAAAGAACGACATGCAACTGGAAACGTAGCTTCATTTTAGGCATGTATGTACATGTTAAATATAGGTACACTGAACTGACTGTGGGTGTGAGCATGAAGGTTGATCACAGCGCTGTGACTGTGGCATTCAATGTCAATTTCTTGCATCTGAAGCTGGGAACTGCCTTAAACTTCCACGCTTACACCGTTCCAGCTTTGAAATCAATTAGGCTAAACGTTCTAGGCATAGTGCATTCCCTCCGCCTTATATCATCATCATTCGCAGCCACCACATTAGCCCTTCCCTCTTGAAAAGTAAAATAAACATAGCAACATACCACCTTGAATTTGTTACGTTTGGTTTCCTGTTTTTCATAATACCTCTGATAACGACATATATAGTTGATATCTGTGACTCTTCTAAAGTGATACATTAATTTTCTTTCAGTGGCATTTCTTTCTGTAAGGCATCAATTATTTTCCTGAGATACACGAAAGAAACAAAGTCATTTCCTATCGTCAGTAAAAACCGCAAAAATAGTTCAACAACAATAATGTCCTCTGAAGGCATTCAGAGCATTTTTTTTTCCTCAAGAATATCAGTGATTGTGCCACCTTCAAGTTACTTGATCAAACCGAAGTTTTCGGTGTAGCTTTCTTCTCTATGCACATACCTGATGGAGACGATACTTCATTCTGCTAAAAACCTCGAACACCTACTCACTGTGCACATATAAGCATAAAATATTCGCTCACAGTTTACTTTTTGACGCACAGACAAATACAATAGAGTCAATATACTTCTGTAGTACTGCGAACCTGTTGGAGGAATTCAGAGCTAATCCCACGGATGGTACTTTGGCACAGCTGGCTGTTAGGGTGAGTGACTGAACCCAAAGTTCCTCTCGCAGTGAGCAGGGTTCGTACCGCTGGGATACAGCCGTCAGCGGGGCGAGACTAACGTTTCCCACGACAGTACTATCGCAGAACCCGTTACAAAGCAGTGCCATGTAAACGTGGCTGACAGTATGGTAGAGGGGTATACCAGCCTTACTACAGCGTTAAAATATATCTTGCCATTCTAGTTTCGTCTGGAACCTTCAGACCACATGTACTCAAAGCATTCTATGACAGTTTTATGTTAATTTTACAATATATTATTATCTTGGAAACCAAAAGTATGAGGCTATAGTAAATTAATATTTTAATAGAGTTTCTATTCTAGTTTATATTTCGAAACAAAAAAAGCTATCAGTGCTAATTGGGCGCAATCGATATATCGTTGTATGCCCTGAAACTTTCTTATGTAACATATTTAATTGTGAGCTGCAGTTTTTCACTTAATTAAGGAAAACAGTATTTCGAAATTTTGGATTTTTTGGCCGTTTTCGCCATCTCGTACTGTGTTTCATGAAATAGAAACTCTGTTTAATGTTCACTTTCCTACACGCTCGTATTATTTATTTGCAGGTGACACCTTCCCCTGTTGCCTAGCAGCCAGTGCCTCACCTCTCTGGCGGCGCGCTCCTTGGCGACCAGCTTCCGGTACTCGCTGGGGTACATCCAGCCCTCCTCCTGACCCTTGCGAGATCGCGGGCACGCCCTGGGGCAGCAACACATGCAGTCCCACAGCCATTTAGGCAGCGGCATCGCTGCAAACAGATCACTTCATTACTCTTGGTACAGTGCCACCACACGTAATAAGGGTCTTTCCGACTTTAGTCGCCAGCAGATATACAATTAAATTAAAGGTGAATGTTGAAGGGTTGTGTCCAGAAAGGATTCGAACCCACGTTTCCCGCTTACCAAGCAGTTGCGTCGACCACTACGCCAATGGAACACAGTGATCGCCGCGACTACACGGTCTACCCTTGCAGGACGCCTGCCAGACGCAAATTCTCAGCTCATCCACACACACTTCTCATATACTGAGCCTACCCAGTAGCACTCATCACTCGCGGCATTTCGCCGATTCCCATAAGGTGCGGGAAGGGTTTGCGTCCGCACTTGAGAAAGGATTATCGCTCGTCTCACTCACAGTTATCGATATAAACTGACGGGAAAAAATCATTCAGAGTCACCGATTTTCACTCGATGATGCCAAAAGTCTCCTGGCATATAGTACATGTAATGGTGATGTTTTCAAAGTCGTCCGCTATCAGAGAGCGCAGGGAGCCATCTGTCTGTACGCTTTAGGTGCGATTGTTGACAGCCATAAGGCTCAGCGTGATATCAGCGTGTGAAATAAATGGGCGCTATGCCACGGAGACGGACTCGCGCTTCCTTCAGACCGCTGAGTCAGTTTCAAACGGGTCAAATTGAAGCCTTTCTAGTGGCGGCGCAGTCCTTTCGCAAGCCGGCCGCAGTGGTCAAGCGGTCTGCGGCGCGCCAGTCACCGCCTGCACGGCAGCTACGGTCGGGGGTTCGAATCCTCCCTCGGGCATGGATGTTCATGCCGTCTTTAGTATAAGGTAGTTCATAAATAGTTTGTAAGTGCAGGGACTTATGACTTCACAGCCAAGTCCCTTAAGCTTACATTTGAACATGTTTTCAGTCCTTTCCGAGAGTTGTCTAACGATGCTACATGCAATGTCACGTCAAACTACATAGTGTACGCAAAGTCCCTCCTCAGTGGCGATCTCCATGTGCCTCTCATTGCAGGGCGTGTAAGTTGGCAGCGCAGACAAAGCGCACCTGCATGTGTTCTGTGGACCTGCAGTGCTAGCAGGGTGGGGTAGTGTTATGCGTGCGCTACAGCTGTTACTTGTGTTACTGTCTTGGCCCGTGTATGCTGCGTGTAGTGAGAATGCTTACTGCTGCAGAGAGAGCCTTTTTAGTGGAAGAGGTTTTCCGGAAAGGACGAAACTTCACGGAGCGCTTGAGACTAAAATTTAGATTGCTTTTCCCGACGTCGAGGTGCCCACATCGCGACAATGTACGTAATTTAATTCGTAAATTCCGTGCAACAGGTTCAATTAATAATGCACCACGAACTGGTAGGCCTACGATTTTTAACAGTATACAGGCTCGACGACATTTCATACATCATGTTGCGGAGTCCAACATAATCAGTAAGGAAATTACCACAAGATGCTAAAGTCTCGCGTACGACAGCACGTAAGGTCGTAACCAAACAACTGGGGCTGTATCCGTATAAAATTACAGCAGTGCAACAATTAACAGACGTAGAGGTTAGATCAAACATTTTGCACTAATGATCCTCGGTTTCACCTTTATGGCTGCATTAACTCTAAAAATTCAAGTATTTGGTCATCCGTAAATCCACATGCCTTAATAGAAATGCCATTGCACGTAGAGAAAGTCGGGGTGTGAGTTGGCGTAAGACGAGCGCGAATTATACGGCCGATCAAAGAAGTTTCGGGCGTGCAGCCGCATAAAGTTTACTTCTTCTAATATTTCGGCTGAGAAACGTTCAGCCATCTTCAGAGACGAGTCGAAGACTGACGCTCCATCACACGCTTCGTCCTTATATACGTGCGGGCCGCGCTACTGCGCATACGGCCACAGATACAGGGCGCCAAAGACGTTACTTGGAGGCAAGGAAGTACACGTATGTGTAAATTATGTCTGTGGCTGCATGGTCGATTACTGTGGAGAAATCGATGTATTATGATCTGTGCTGTGGCGGCGTCTTTGTAAATTTATTAAAGAAATTGCCGGATTCCATGATTTATCTATACTGAAGCCACTGTCTCTGTTAATTAAATTGGTCCCCAAGCGAATTTCTATTGCTTCTTTCACGACTGAGTCCCAGAAAGATGAAGTGGAAGCTAAAATTTTGACGTTTTCGTACGTCATGGAGTGTCCAGTATCAATACAGTGCTCTGCCACTGCCGATTTATTTGGTTGTAAAAGACGGGTATATCTCTGGTGTTCCGTGCATCTTTCCTGGACTGTACGTGTCGTCTGTCCTAAGTACGAAAGGCCACATTCACAGGGGATCTTGTAAACCCCGGCCTTCCGGAGCTCCAAATCATCCTTTATAGAACCCAAAAGTGCTGCTGTCTTTGGTGGGGGTCGAAAAATTACTTTAACGTCGTGTTTATTCATAATCCGTCCGATTTTCGACGACAGGCTCCCAACATATGTCAAAAAAGCCATAGATTTAAAACTTTTTGAATCATCTTCTGTATTCTTTGCACGTACCGTTGGCTTCGTGTGTAGTGCCTTATGTATCTGTTGTGGAGAGTACCCGTTTGCTTCAAAGACTCTCTTCAGGTGTAGAAGCTCGTCCTGCAGACTGCTCTCATCAGCAATGACGTGTGCTCTATGGACCAGTGTTCTAAGAACACTCATCGTCTGGGATGGATGATGGCAGCTATTTGCATGTAAGTATAAATCAGTATGCATAGGTTTCCTATATACTGAATGTCCTAAGGTGCCATCGTCTTTACGTCGTACCATTACATCCAGAAATGGAAGGCATCCCTCTTTTTCGACTTCCATTGTGAACTGGATTTGGTTATGGATGGAATTCAGGTGGTTTAAAAATTCTAGTAACTTATCTTCACCGTGAGGCCACACAACAAATGTGTCATCAACATACCTCCAGAACACTGTGGGCTTCAATCTGGCAGATTCCAGCACCTTTTCCTCGAAGTCCTCCATAAACATATTGGCCACCAAAGGGGACAAGGGACTACCCATGGCGACACCGTCAGTTTGTTCAAAGAACTCGTTATTGAATAAAAAATATGTCGAGGTCATGACATGTTTAAACAAAGCTGAAATCTCTTTATCAAAGTTCTTACCAATAAGAGATAATGAGTCTGAAAGAGGAACCTTGGTAAATAAGGACACTACATCAAAACTGACTAACAAGTCAGAGCTGTCCAATTTCAAAGATTTTAGTTTGGCAATGAAGTCAGCGGAGTTACGTATGTGATGAGCACATTTTCCCACCAATGGCCTTAATAATTTTGTGTCCCAGCCTCGTCGCCGCTTTGTGTCTCCCGACACAGGAATAAAGATAGCACGCTGGTGCAGGTACGGAGGGGAGCAGCCAGAAACTAGAAACACTAGAGTAAATTAGAACGAGATATATATTGAACAGAATTTATACAATACTTAACTTTTACATAGTACTGCAGAATGTTGATACATATTTGAGCTAGAGTCCTGCCTAGTGCCTAACTGATAGCCAAGTCTTCACTGGTGCCTATCGGATTCCGAAGTCTTTACTGAACGCCGTGCGTGCATGGCGGCGCGCGGCGAAAGTAGGTGGCGCGCACTTTGTACTTGTGCGACACCACAAATAACGACGCTAAATGTTTGGCACAATCATAGTTAGGAGAGCCAATGTTGCTCACTATAGGACGCAATGGGACAACCACCTAATCTATGGCTTCGCCGGCCCGATGGATCACTGGAAACAAACACGAGAAACAACTGTATTTTAGCTAAATATTTTCACGCACTTTTCAACTGCGAGCCGCCGACAGAACAACTAGATTTCGAAAAATCCCCATCAAATCTCGATTCAAAAGCACATTCACTTAAAGATGTAAAGGAAATTATCAATTCTCTGAAGAACAACAAGTCTCCAGTTGAGGATGGAATCATAGCAGAAATGTGGAAAATAAATGACATTACTCTTACACAAGCAACTCACAGAATTATATCAAAGGTTTGGGAAACTGAACAAATTCCTGCAGAGTGGAAATGTGTACTAATCCATCCTCTCCACGAAAAAGGTACAAAAACTGATCCAAATAACTACAGGGGAATTTCACTGCTCCCAGTAATATACAAAATTTTCTCAAAGGCCCTGTTAAGCAGACTAGAAGAACAGGCGGACCAGTTAATAGGGGAGTATCAGGCAGGGTTTCGTAAAGGTCGATCTTGCGCCGAACAAATAGGGAACCTAAAGACTATTTTACAAATGAGAAGATGCAGAAACACTGTGGTGACTTTCGTAGATTTTAAAAAGGCTTATGATTCAATAGACAGGCAAACATTATTCCACACATTAGAGGAATTTCGGATTGACAGGAAAACAAGGTCAATTGTCCATTAACATGAACAACCTCTAAAGCCAAATTCATGGGAGAAACATCAGAAGCATTTCACATCCTTACTGGTGTCCGCCAAGGAGATGGATTCTCCCCCCTTTTGTTTAACTTGATACTGGAGAAAATTGTGAGGACATGGGAAAAAGAAATTAAGGGAATTCAACTTGGAATTAAAAAGAAGCAGAGAATCGGGGTGAAGTGTCTGGCTTTCGCAGACGATCTTGCTATTCTAACAAACAACAGGGAAGAATCGAGACCCGCACTGGAAAAGCTTCATGAAATCTCAAAGATAACTGGGCTACAAATCTCTTATGAAAAGACTCAATACATGGAAAACAAGCCTGCAGATAGTCTCCCCATCACAACTCAGTATGGAAAAGTGGCACAAGTTTCTCACCTCAGATACCTAGGAGAGATGATCCAACCATCAGGACTGAACTCAATAGCCAATCAAGAAAGGGTCTCAAGATTACAAAGAGCATATAAGCTAACTTGGAACCATTATAATAAGAAATCTATTTCTTTCAATGCAAAACTAAGGCATTACAACACAGTAGTTCTACCAGAGGCACTCTATGCTGCAGAAACTACGGTGATTCATGGTCATACGAAGATCAGAGAGCCGGCCGCGGTGGCCGAGGGGACTGAGGCGCTCCAGTCACGGTCTGCACGGCCACTACGGTCGGGGGTTCGAATCCTCCCACGGGCATGGATATTTGTGCCGTCCTAGTTCGTAAGTAGTTCATAAGTAGTTTGTAAGTTTAGGGACTGTTGACCCCGTAGTTAAGTCCCATAAGCTTGACAAACATTTGAATATTTGAAGATCCGAGAGATTGAAAAACAGGAGAGAAAAATTTTGAGGAAAATATATGGTTCAGTGTTTCGGGACGGAATTTGGATAAAGCGGCCAACTAGAGAGATTTACAAAGACATGGAAACAATAACGGATACCATCAGAAAGAGAAGGATGAAATTTTATGGACATATCATCAGGATGAATGAAACCAGGCTCACAAGGCAAATATTTGAGATAGCAAACAAGAGCAAAAACAAGACAAAGTGGATCACTGAAAGAGAAGAGGATATTAAAGAACTGGGAATCACACAAGACAACATAAACAATAGAGAACAGTTCAGGAACATTATAAAGAAACATAAACTTAAACAAGAAAACAAGAACACACGGAGAACAGAACAGGAAAAAAGTGGTCAGAAGAACGCAAGAGAGAACACAGTGAACGCATGAAGAGAATTTGGGAAGAACGAAGGAAGAAGAAGAAGAAGAAGAAGTCTTAATTAATCAAGTACAATTGCTCTCTTTAAAGGAAATAATCGAAAATAATATATATATATATATATATATATATATATATATATATATATATATATATATAACCGTTTGCCCATTGACAAGGCAAACTGGTGTAAAAGAGCTACTGACGGTGTTAACGAGGTTCTGAACAGATGAACAATAAATTGGTGACCAATCATTTAGCGACAATATTGTACACACCTAATTTGAAACCGCTCACTCGCAAAGAGTCTCTCGGATCATGAAAAACTATTAATTATAATGGATTTTTAAGGTGTAATCAATAATTGCTGCACCGATTTCACCTGCCAAATGTTCAAATGTTTGTAAAGCTTATGGGACTTAACTGCAGCGTCATCAGTCCCTAAACTTAAAAACAACTTACGAACTACCTTATACTAAAGACAACACAAACATCCATGCTCGAGGAAGGACTCGATCCTCCCACGCGGGAGGCCTCGCGATCCGCAACATGGCGCTCCAGACCGCTCAGCTGCTCCCGCGTGCCATTTCACCTGCCCATAGCGATAGTTATACATGTTGAAAAGGAAAGGAGACATAGGTATCGGTATAACATAATTATTATTATTATTTCTTTACTTTTTCTATTTAGCTGTATTTTCCTATTATGAAGCATATTTGTGCGTTTTCGTATACAAATCTATTAAACAAAAATCAAACCGGCAATATATGCACTTGATAAATGATGTAGGTCTGCAGTTGAGTGTTGAGCAACGTAAATCTCTCGTATTCCAAAAGACACTGTCAGGATCATCAAAAGCGTCATATGGAACTGTAATTATAGCTTTATTAAAGGCGTGCTTGAACACGTTGTTGAATAGGGGTGCACTGAACTGAAGCTTACGGAATGCATGGAGGTTGGTGGTAGCGTTACGACTGTGGAGTTCAATATCGATGTTTTCGAGTGAACTTCGTTGGCGAAAACGTTTCGAGAATTTTTCCAAGCCGCGGTGGAGTAGCCGAGCGGTCTAAAGCGTCTCGCTGCGGAGCGCGTGGTTGCTCGCCGTGGAGGTTCGGGTCCTCCCTGGGGCATGGGTGTGTGTGTTTGTCCGTAGGTTAGTTTACCTAGGTTTAAGTAGTTTGTAAGCTACGGACTGATGACCATGCAGTTTGGTCCGATAGATATACAAACATTTGAAATTTTTTTTTCCAATTGGTGGAAGTCACGTAGAAACAGGTGGAATGGTTGTTACGTTTGTGTATTTATCTGGAATTAGAAACGCATCCTGTTAATGGAGTGAAAATGAATCTTGATGCAGATAACAGTTTCTTCCAATATGGAAAGAAAGGCAGTTATATCTCCATTGTTCAAGAATACGTCTTTCCACTTTGCCTGATTTTGTAGCCGTTATATACACGTTGGGCGGTTGATGTTCTTTCGCTGGCCGCAGAGGCCGAGCGGTCTGTGGTGTGCCAGTCACGGTCTGCACGGCCGCTGCGGTCAGGGGTTCGAATCCCCCCTCGGGCATGGATGTTTGTGTCGTCTTTACTATTAGCTACTTCATAAGTAGTTTGTAATTTTAGGGACTGATGACCCCGTAGTTAAGTCTCACAAGTTCTACAAACATTTGAATATTGTTTAATTTTTTTTATTTTTTATTTTATTTTATTTTTATTTTATTTTTATTTTTTTTTATTTTTATTTTTTTTTATTTTTTATTTTTTTATTTTATTTATTTTTTTTTTTTTTTTTGCACTGGGAGTTCACATAATGAAAAATACACATAACAAGTCAAAGTACAAAAAGATAATAAATTAATTAGATAAAGTTGTTTCAAACTGAAACACAATAAAATAAAAGGTATAACATAATCAGTATTGACGTAATTTATAGTCGTGACCAGTATTTGGCTATGTTGACTGCGTTGTTCTCAGTGAGAGCCAGTTCCAACCCTGTAAAAGTATCTCGACAGAGGCGACATTTCAGTGGAAAAAGAAGTCTACCTTTCATGGGAATAATTGACTGAATTGTATACCAATGTGATCCAGACGCAGATGTCACTCCGACAATCATATCTCTCTCACCCATTCCAGATAAGATAGTATGCGATGTCCTTGAATGTCATAATGAAATTCAGATTGCACGATATTGAGAATTTTAGCTGCTGAATAATTAGTAACTGAAGTGAGATAAGATAGTATGCGATGTTCTTGAATGACATAATGAAATGCAGATTGCACGATATTGAGAATTTCAGCTGCTGAATAATTAGTAACTGAAGTGAAAGTAAATTCAATACCAAATGCAACTGTATCTCTGATAGCGCCTGAGCACGTTTGTACGTTGGAAACTGAGTAATTTCCAAGACACAATCTTGTGAACTGCCTTAAACTTCCATCCCAGGTAGCTCCAGATTTTAAATCAGTCACTACAAGCGCTGTAGCTTTCGTGCATGGCCACTGCGTTATATTAACATCATTCACAGCCTTGAGAAGAGCTCGTCTCTTGAAAATTATACCATCTCACGTTTGGTTCCTTATTGTTCATAATAACAAGACAGGTAATTTCTGTATTTTGTCCCTTCTGAAGTGACGCAGTCTTTTATTTTGTTTCAATTACCTCCTAGGCATGGGAAGGAGTCATAGCTACATAATTAGCAAGAGGCATAAACTGGTTCGTCATTAGCAAGGTACTCAGAAGGTACTTGCAGAATTTTTTAAATCCTGTAGTAGGTCAGTGATAGTGGCATCTTCAAGTTTCTTGATCAAACCGAAAACAGCGTTTAGCATATCTATTTCTTCTTCATGTACTTTATCTGATCGAGACTGTGATTCAATCCGGTTTAAAAAAAATGTAACACTATGTTTGCGCCAGTTCCCATTGTGCACGATACAAACACAATTTACAGTTCACTACATAGCTCATACACACCTAAGGTAGAGTTTGAATATACCTCTCTAGCACTGCCAAGGCATATTGCGCTGCGCGCGCAGACTACCTGCAGCTGACGGTCTGGTACCCTCCAGCCAGCATGAGAAGCTGAAATGTTCGTCACTGTCACCTAGTGGCTCGGTTACGCCTACATGGTGTCAACGCCCACATGACAGTTGCTGAATGTTCCTTGTCACGGTGAACTTAACATTCGATCTGTGCTGTGGCGCTGCAACGTCTAAGGACAACCTCAAAAAATGTGGCATCGCGCAAGATGAAGACACTCTGTGTGAGAGTAGTGAACTTCCAGCCATCTTCTGAAAGGTCACCTCTGTCGAGATACTTGTACAGGGTTGGAACTGGCTATGGCCGAGAACAACGCAAGTCAACATAGCCAAATACTTGTCACAACTATAAATTACGTCAATACTAATTATGTTATACCTTTTGTTTTATTGTGTTTCAGCTATAAACAACTGTATCTAATTAGTTTATTAACTTTTTGTAATTTGACTTGTTATGTGTGTTTTTCATTCTGTAACCTCTATTATGGTATTTCTGACACGAAATAGTAGTAATAATAATAACCGATGCAAAGAAATTTCACGTCTTCGAATTTCAGTTTCTTCCTGGTTGTAAGCAGCGTTTTAAGTCTTCTTAACTCCCGCTACGATAAGTTATAAAATCAAGAGATTTCCAGCTTGGAAGTATATATATATATATATATATATATATATATATATATATATATATATATATATATATATATATATATATATATGTACACATCGATTTCGTTCCCATGATGGAACATCATCATTGCAGAATGCAAGTCATGATGACTCCAGAACTCCGCATAACACATTTAGCAGTCAGGTTCATAAAATAATTAAAAAGGTCTTCCTAGTACATATTACAAGTTTTAAACCTACTCTTAAATATTTTATGAAGAGTACATGAGTCATCATGATTTGCATTCTGCACTGATCATGTTCCATCATGGGAACGAAATAGATATGCTAATTTAGAAAAATAATAAGATATGCGTCATATCGCTCTCCAAGCTGAAAATTTCTTGGTTTTATTACAATATCGGATGGGTCAGACATCTGTTAGCAGTGTGGTCTAACGCGCCGCTTTCCGAGACGGGGAGGCGTACCGGTCCAGGTTCGAATCCACCCGACTAATTAACGAAGAAGGGTCGAAGTGCCGGCCAGCCTGGATGTGGTTTTTAGGCAGTTTTGCACATCGCCCTAGGTGAATACTTGGCTGGTACCCAAATCCCCCCCCCCCCTCAGTTAAACGATTCGCAAACATTTCGTAACACCTTACACTTTCACACATATAACACTATACGCAGATATTTGAGTACACATTTCCTCCCCGGGGAGAGGGGGGGGGGCACGGGGTGACAACATGTAGGCCATCGGCCACCCCATAAATATTAACACGCTAATTTTTTTTTCAAATGTTTGTATAGTTTATGGGACTTAACTACGGGGTCACCAGTCCCTAAACTTACAAACTACTTATGAACTACTTACGAACTAGGACGGCACAAATATCCATGCCCGAGGGGGGATTCGAACCCCCGACCGTAGTGGCCGTGCAGACCGTGACTGGAGCGCCTTAGTCCCCTCGACCAATGCGGCCGGCAACACGCTAAATACTAATTAACAAAGCCGACCCTGCATGTGTGGAAACGTGGCAAAAGAATAGAAAGGAAAGTTTGAGATGGGCAAGCACAATCTCCATTGTGGAGTCAAATTGCAAGATAAGTTATTTTACCACCCAAATAAGAAAACTCATTACTAATTTTATATCCTCCTTTCATAAAATAATGCCATTACCATCGGCTGATTTAATTCAAATGTTCAAAAATGTCCATCCGTCCCTAAACGTGACTTACGAACTACCTTATGCTAGAAACGGCAAAAATATACATGCTGGAGGGGGGATTCGAACCCCCGACGGAGAACGGCCTCGCGCATCGTAGCATAGCCACTCAATGCACTCGGCCGCTCCGCCGCGGCCGATTTAATTCTACAACGTTCCATTATCCATGATTTTCTCTTCTATATGATCACATTATACCCTCGTTTCAAGTGTCTCTGAAAGAATTACAATCTCAACGTCTAACTGCCAACTGTTTTTTTTTTTTTTTCTTTTTCCTTTTTTTCCTGTACTTTGATTCACATTTCCAATTTCTCCTTGCTTTTTTCACATCTTTCTTAGTGTATAGATTGAATAACATTGGTAAAGGTTGCCTTCAGAATTTGAAGAGTGTATTCCGGTCAGTACTGTCAAAAGATATCCGCAAGGCTATACTTTTAGTTTTGCCTTTCAGTAACCTATGCCAGCGTTTGGCACTGCATCACCTTTTCTTTTCATTTTTCTGTAAATATTTGTGTTAGTATTTAGCAACCATTAGTTACTGAACTGCTAAATCTGAAATATTCTGACTTGTATCCACACTCTCTGAAAGAACAGACACCATATCAATCACTGGAATTATTACCTTCTTCTTGTAATATGAGAGTGTTTCGAATGTATCATACGAGGCGTGTTTTTTAAGTAAGATTCAAATGTTCAAATGTTTGTACAGCTTATGGGACTTAACTACGGGGTCATCAGTCCCTAAACTTACAAACTACTTATGAACTGCTTACGAACTAGGACGGCACAAATATCCATGCCCGAGGGGGGATTCGAACCCCCGACCGTAGTGGCCGTGCAGACCCGTGCTAAGATATCTCAATAATTTTATGCGCACTGTGAACCTACATTTGTTGTCCACGCATTGACGCCATTACAGTCTGATTTTTCCTTGTTTACGTTGTGTACTGAGTGCTAAAGATGCCTCCGATAATGGTGAATCCCGCCGACTGTGAAGTACAGGCTGTTATAAGATTTCTTAGTGCTAAAGGCCTAAATGTGAGCGGCATTCATCGTGAGATCTGTGCAGTTTACGGAGAAAACATTATGAGTGATGGAATTGTGAGAAAGTCGGTGAAACCATTTAAAGATAGCCGTAGAAATGTGCATGATGAACAACGGAGTGGGCATTCTTCGGTCGTTAATGAAAGTTTGTTGCAAGGAGGTGGACAATAAGGTGCGAGAAAACAGACGCTTTACGATTTCCTCCTTGCGGAATGATTCTTCTAATGTTTCTCGAAGTGTTTTGTATGCCAATGTGACCGAGCAAGACGATCACGAAGTCAAAGCAGATTCGATGCAGTGGTTAGCGAGTCAGGCGGCAGACTTCTATGAGGAGGATATTCAAATACTGGTACAACGTTATGACAGGTGACTCAGTAGTGAGGGAAATTACGTAGAAAAATAGATTAACGTACAGGGTTGAAGTTAAATATAGTGGGGATTAGTGAAGTTCGGTGGCAGGATGAACAGGATTTCTGGTCAGGTGAGTACCGGATTATAAATACAAAATCAGTTGGGGGTATCACAGAAGTAGGGCTGATAATGAATAAGAAAATAGGAATGCGGGTAAACTACTATGAGCAGCACAGTGATCGCATTATCATTGTCAAGATAGGTACGAAGCCAACACCGACAACAGTAGTACAGGTTTATATGCCAACTAGCTCTGCCGATGATGAGGAGATCAAAGAAATATATGAGGAGCTAAAGGAAATTATTCAAACAGTTAAGAGAGAGAGGAAAACTTAATTGTGGTGGGAGACTGGCATTCGGTAGTTGGTTTAATCGTAACAAACACGTGGTTTAAGAATCACAAAAGAAGGTTGTATACGTGGAAGAGACCAGGAGACACCGGAAGGTATAGATAGATTTTATAATGGTAAAACATAGATTCCGGAACCAGGTTATAAACTGCAAGACATACCCAGGGGCAGATATAGACTCTGACCATAACTTGTTAGTCATGAACTGTAGGCTGAAGCTGAAAAAACTGCAAAAAGGTAGGAAAATAAGGAGATAGGACTTAGACAAATTGAAGGAAAATGAAGTTCTGGAGAATTTCAGAGGGATATTTAGGCAACAATTGACAGAAACAGGGGGAAATAAAACAGTAGAAGCGGAATGGGTAGCATTGAGAGATGAAATAGTGAAGGAAGCAGAGGACAAAATAGGTAGAAAGGCAAGACCTACGAAAAATCCTTGGATATCACAGGAAATGCTAAATTTAATTGACGAACGGAGAAAATATAAAAATGCAGTAAATGAAACAGGCAAAATGGAGTACAGACGACTAAAAGATGAGATTGACAGGAAGTGCAAAATGGCTAAGCAGGAGTGGCTAGAAGCTAAATGCAAATCTGTAGAAGAAAGTATAACAAGGGGAAAAGTAGACACCGCCTACAGGAAAATAAAAGAGACATTTGGGGACAAGAAAAGCAATTCTACGAATATCAAGAACTCAGATGGGAAACCAATTCTCAGCAAAGAAGGGAAAGCTGGAAGGTGGAAACAGTACATAGAGCAGCTCTACAAAGGAAATGAACTGAGAGACGATGTTGTAGGAAGGGAAGAGGAAGTAGATGAAGATGAAATAGGAGATACTATACTGAGAGATGAATTTGACAGAGCCTTGAAAGACCTAGTTCGGAACAAGGCCCCAGGAGTAGATGACATACCCTCAGAGCTACTAAAGTTTCTGGGAGAGCCAGCCATGACAAGACTATTTGAACTGGTGTGTAGAATGTATGAGACAGGCGAAATGCCTTCAGACTTTAAGAGAAATGTAATAATCCCCACTCCAAAGAAATCAGGCGCAGACAGGTGTGTAAATTACAGTACCATCAATTTGATAAGTCATGGTTGCAAAATTTTAACACCAATTATCTACAGGAGAATGGAAAAGCTGGTAGAAGCTGACCTCGGGGAATATCAGTTTGGGTTCAGGAGGAACATAGGAACCCGGGAGCCAATACTCACATTACGTCTTATCTTAGAAGATAGATTAAGGAGAGACAAACCTACATTTTTAGCTTTTGTAGATTTGGAGAAAGCATTTGACAATGTTGACTGGAATACACTCTTTCAAATTCTGAAGTCAGCAGGGGTAAAATACAGGGAAAGGAGAGTATTTACAACTTGTACAAAAGCCAGACCGCAGTTATTAGACTCGAAGGGTATGAAAGGGAAGCATCAGTTGGGAAGGGAGTAGGACAGGGTTGTAGCCTTTCTCCGATGTTATTCAATTTGTACATCGAGCAGGCGGTGAAGGAAAGCAAGGAAAAATTTGGAATAGGGATTAATGTTCAGGAGGAAGAAATAAAAACATTGCCTTTTGCTGATGACATTGCAATTCTGTCAGAGACAGCAAAGGACCTGGAGGAGCAGTTGAATGGAATGGACAGTGGGTTGAAGAGAGCGTATAAAATGAACATTAACAAGAGCAAATCAAAAATAATGGAATGCGGTCTTAGAAAATCAGGCGATGTTGAAGGAATTAGATTAGGTAACGAAACAATGAAGGTGGTAGATGAGTTTTGTTACTTGGATAGTAAAATAACGCTGGCCGCAGTTCAGAGGATATAAAATGCAGAATGGCAATGAGAAGAAAAGCATTTTTGAAAAAGAGAAATTTGCTGACATCGAATATTAATTTAAGGGTAAGGAAGTCTTCTCTGAAGGCATTTGTGTGGAGTGTTGCCTTGTACGGGAGTGAAACAAGGACGATAAGCAGTGCGGACTGAAAGAGGATAGAGGCTTTTGAAATGTGGTGCTACAGAAGAATGCTGAAGATTAGGTGGGTAGATCGCATAACTAATGAAGAGGTACTTAACAGAATTGGTGAGAAAAGGAATTTTTGGCATACCCTGACTAAAAGAAGGGATCGCTTGGTAGGACACATTTTTAGACATCGGGAATTCGTAAATTTAGCATTGGAGGGAAGTGTGTGGGGTAAAAATCTCAGAGGGAGACCAAGAGACGCGTATAGTAAGCAGATTCAAGTGGATGTGGGTTGCCGTTCTTATGAGGAGATGAAAAGTCTTGCTCAGAATAGAGTAGGGTGGAGAGCTGCATCAAACCAGTCTCCGGACTGAAGACCTTAACGACAACTGTGTTACCTTTTTCCGTTTCAAGACTATCGAGAATCTGAGGTTACTTCAGTTCGTAAACAAACAAACAAACAAATAAACAAACAATAACATAGTAAACTATGAACTCGTTCACAGTGAATCATAAGGTCAGCCTGGATAATTATATTTGACGATATATTGCCTTTTGGGCACTTAATATGAAAATTTTTGTGTATTTTTTTAACATAAATGCGACCATCGCTATTGCGGCAAAATTATACGAACAACGGTTCTTTATGGTTAAGTTGGGAAAGTGTATTTGTGTCCTGTGATTTTAATTTAATCTTATTCATAATGATTTATATTGCTGCACTGCCTTGTGAAATAGTGAAATTATGTAGACTTAAATGGAGAAATAAATCATAACTACAGGTGAATCTCTCATTCTTCAACGATATTGGAGAATTGTATTTAAATAACAAATTTAAATTATAATACAAATATAAACATAAATTTAATGTAGAGTATAAATACAAATTATAAGTTAATCATTATTGGTCACACTAGGTAACATAAGGTTTTCGATTTTGGCCCCCTCCCCCCTCTGTAATCCAATCTTTTTGTCTGAAGACAGCACACATATATTGGGCACCACCACACAAGCCGTGAGTGGCTCTCAAAAGAAGCTGTCTCCGGTGATCATCACATATGTCGCCATATTGTCTGACTGGGCAGAGAGTAATACGAGATACTGCAACATAAATTAATAGTCGGAGTACAATAAATCTTGCGAGACACTGAAACAAAACTTAAGAACAATATTTTCTTCAGGATCACTCTACGGTATGACACAAGAATGCATTCAAGTTTTACACTTCCGATTTTTTTGCCTCAGAAAGTAGTAACAGGAAACTGACTTCCTATCACTTTGCGACGTAATCTCCGTGCAGCTGTACGTATTTTTCACAACGACAACACCAAGTTTCCATATCCGCTGCGAACGCTTCTTTATGAATCTACTTTAACCACCGGACAAACACTGATCCATTGAAACGGACTGAAAAATGGGGATAAATTCCAGTACTTGATACTACCCGTCAGCTTTGACCAATGACGTCATAGGCGATGCAAAGATACGTCACTTACAGCATGGCGTGGCAAAAAATCGAATTATTCGTCAGATACAACGGTGCTAGCGCGGAAAAATAAGGGTTTTGGACTGGGGCATACTAAAATCAAGAATATGAAACAGAAAGCAATCTAAATTCATTAGAAATGCAACGAAAATAACAGATTTAAAATAGGAAATTCAAGTATGCACAAGGAAATTGGTATCGACAACTGGAATTTACCTATTTAGGCCACTTACATTTGGTGATACCAATTTTGCAGTTTTGTAAATCTTTCATACCGATAAATTAAGATGGTATCGACCACTAGAATTGACGTATACAGGTTAATTCCAGTTGCCGATATCAGTTTCTGTAAGTGGCATATTTAAACGGTATCGACAACTAGAAATAAACTATAAAGTTTGATTTCAGTTTCCGATACCAATTTCTATATCATACTGTCACTTTCTTTCCGTTAAATTTCTCAACATCTCCAATCTCAGGTAAAAAAAAAAAAAAAAAAAAAAAAAAAAAAAAAAAAAAAAAAAAAAAAAAAAAAAAAAAAAGTGCCTTTTCTGCCTAGTAACCCAGACACGTGAACACTAATTAAAAACCTATTAACAATGCCTACATGAAGAGTACACTACGAAGCAAACTATGCAAAATCCCCAGAGTTACTAAAGTTCATATTTCCCGCACACGAATACGACGTACAAAGATGTCTATCGACAAAAAAAATTCAGTTACGAGTATCAAGAATACTAATTGCCCCCAATTATTACAATTTATTAAGAAACTTAATCAAACTACAAACAAAAACATACACATCGATTCGACTTACACAAAGCCGCAATTAAGCCGCCGTTATAATACTATCTGCGCCTTTTAATTAACAAGAACATCACCCACTACAGATACAATGACGTAACATTATGACGTCATTGGTCAAAGTCTAAGAGTGACATTGAGTATCCGAATTAACGCGTACAGTGCTGCTATCTGTATCACGCGTTCAAAATGAGAGCGCGTATATGGTAAAAGGAGCCATATGTTTCTGTCAGTAGCAAGGGGGTGGGGGGGGGGATCAAAGGTGGTGTAATTTGAATGCACCTCGTATCTGACTACACTGAGTCGTTTCCAGAATCACTCGGGGACTGAAAAAAGAAGTTTTCTTTTAATAAAATATGATAGGCACATTTCAGTATCACTGTTATGCCACTCCACATTGAACGGAAGTGAGGTTTCATTCCGCTGCGACAATCAACACCTTTTCAGAGTGAGGGATATTAACCACATGCATGTAACTGGGAAACTTTTGATGGCCACCGGTATGTGGAAAGAATGTGACAGCATCAGCTGTTAATAAGCTAATCACTGACCGTGGCCGGCCGCGGTGGTCGAGGGGACTGAGGCGCTCCAGTCACAATCTGCACGACCAATACGGTCGGGGTTCGAATCCCCCCTCGGGCATGGATATTTGTGCCGTCCTTAGTATTAGCTAGTTTGTAAGTAGTTCGAAAGTTTAGGGACTGATGACCCCGTAGTTAAGTCCCATAAGCTATACAAATTTTGAATTTGAACTGACCGTGGCTCACATACCTGACACGTTGAACTGCTTTCGCTGATGAAAGTCTTGACTGTTCCTATAAGGCGCAACAGGTTTCCGAAGACTTCACTCGATGACGATGTGCGAGAGCGATGTAGTTGCAAGGTAACGGTCCTCGCCTCTCCATCCTGCGCTATATTGTTGAGAGTTTCGTCCGATGTCAGCGATAGAGGAGAAAACTAAAATGTGTTCCGCGCTGTACAAATTTTTGTTCTTATTTATTTATTTTATTTATTTATTTATTTTGCATTTACCTGGAAACGTAACGCCAAATTATTATACGAAAAACTGACGCTAATGAAACTTGGAGACTTCATCGTTGACCACAAATGTTCAGTGAAACGAACGTCCTGTCATGTTCTAGGCAGCAATGCGGCTATAATCCAATATTTACAAGTAAAATTAAAATCTTTTTTCTGGAGATATGTTGACCAAAACCATAATCTGGAATGATGGTGAAATATAAGCTTTCGCGGTCGCCCTCACTTCACTCACAATTTCCGGGCAGACAGGTCGAGGTCGAAACTCCCGGTTTATCGTAATGTCCCACCTTCGGCTGCAGAAGACATCTTAGGGGTAGAGTAGCGACTTGAAGTTGGACAACATAACGGAATTCGCCGCGAGGGGACAGCAGTGCTCTCTAAGGCGCTTTGCTGTGGTGTGCGCGATCGTTCCCCGTCGGAGGTTCGAGTACTCCGTCGGGTATGGATGTGAGTGTTTTCCTTAGCGTAAATTTTTTTAGGGACGGATGACCATTGAAGTCTGGTCCCATAACTTTATGAACATTCTAATCGGAATATGAAAGTTGGTCAACGAAGGCGTTATCGTTAGCACTAAAATGTTCAAACGTTTGTCTAGCTTATAGGACTTAACTGCTGGGTCTTCAGGTCCTAAACTTACAAACTACATATGAACTACCTAATACTAAGGACGGCACAAATATCCATGCCCGAGAGGGGATTCGAACCCCCGACCGTAGTGACTTGCAGACCGTGACTGGAGCGCCTCAGTCCCCTCGGCCGGCTATCTTTATCACTAATTAATAATTACCTTTGGGAGTGTATAATCAACCCCATGTGATGGGTTGTTTTCCCAACCAGAGACCAGTCTACCATAAAACACACTGAAATACAGAGCACTCTAAAATACGCAAAGCATTGAAACAAAACTGACGAATAGTATTTTCATCAGGGAAATGGCGTTGGTTAACATGGTTGTTCTTCTTATCACCGGAGGAGTGAAGGAAATTCCGAATTCGATAAAAATGCAGCGACTTCAATGATACTTATGTTGTAAGCCACTAGCTACTGAACGGAGTTTATGGATGTCCCAGTCTTCTCAGCATTGATTCAGTGAATGATACTGACGACATGTACACAAGGAACTTATCAAAGCCATAATTCTGGTTCTATGTAACCTATTATGTTTTCGTCCTTAGTCTGTAGAAAACTAGAATTGGCCAAATCAAGCTTTTATATTTTTTATAGTTGATGCGATCTGCGGATTTTTGGCTAAATTCGGTGTTTCACGAATCAGTTACTTTTGTTCAAGTCTTTCTTGGTGCTATGTAACAATAAAGTAAAGAAAATCCTCTCTGTTAGATCACAACTACTTTAAGAGTGACTGTGGACCACATCGAAGCAGCTCATCGAATCAAACGACTTGTAAAATGCGATATTAAACATTCAAGATGGCTGGCATAGTGCGAGAAAATAGTGAATAGTTACAAAAATAATGACGTGTGTGTGTGTATAACTGTGCTGATTGTGTGAAAAAATACTAGAAAATGAGAACAATCATTCGTCAAGAGTATGTTAACTGAACTGGAAAATGCGTAGCTGTGAGAATCTACAGTGACAATAACTATATCAGGATCCCGCTGATTCGAATTTTAGAGCGATACAAATAATGTGTCTACATGGACACGATACACCCAGGTCGACAGGTGATTTAGTCCAACAAACTATAAATATTTCAGAAATGGTTTTTGTAATTAATATTAAGAGAGATCGTGTAATAATTCAGAAGAGTTTGGTGCTTAATGGAAAGAAGCAACAGCTGATAGTGGTTAAGTTATGAATAAACAGAAATATAAATGTAGGGCACTGGGGCGCACGCACTAGACGACTGAATACTGACCATCGAGTAGAAACACTTGCATTGGTTTAGAACAGTGAATCCAGATTTTATTTATTTATTTATTTTTGTAATTGGATCCAAAACTATACACGGTCCAGTATTGCAGAACGGCGGCTAGAAAGAGATTAATACATTCAAGAGTCATACACTGCACACAATGGAGAGTCATATTATCCACATATGAACCTCCAGGGAACTCTTGTACAATCACGTTCTAACATGTAAACCATCACCTATGCCACATACACTGAAGAGCCAAAGAATCTCGTCCACCTGTCTAATATCATGTAGGGTCTTTGCGAGCACGCATAAAACAGCAACATGACGTGGTATGGAAGTGAATAATGCCTGAAGCAGTGCTGCAGAGAGCTGACACCATGTGTTCTGCAGGGCTGTCCATAAATCCATAACAGTACGAAGGGGTGGAGATCTCTAATGAACAGCGCGTTCAACGCATCCCAGATCGGCTTAATAATCTACATATACATCTACATGGGATACTCTGCAAATCATGTTTAAGTGCCAGGCAGACGGTTCATCGAACGACCTTTATACTTTTTTCTCCCAATCTATTCTAGAAAAGCGCGGGAAGAAAGAACACCAGAATCTTCCCATTCGAGCTCTGATTTCTCGTATTATATTCTGATGATCGCTTCTACCTACGTAAGTGAAAGTCAACAATATATTTTCGCATTTGGAGGAGAATGGAGTTTCGTAAGTAGCCCACGCCGCAGCGATAAGCGCCGTTGTTGTAATGAATTCCACCCCAGATCCTGTATCATTTCCGTAACGCTGTCTCCCCTGTATCGTGACATTACCGAACGATCTGCCCTTCTGTGGAATTTTTCGATGTCCTCCGTCAAACCCACCTGATAAGGATCCCACACTGGGCAGCAATACTCCAAAAAAGGACGGAAAAGCTTAGTGTATGCAGTCTCTTTAGTAGTTCTGTTGCATCGTTTGAGGGTTCTGCCAATAATATGCAGTCTGTGGTTCGCCTTTCTCTCGGCATTATCTACGCCTTCTTTTCAGCTTAAGTCTGAAGTATTAGTAATTCCTAGATATTTTGTGGAGTTTACGGCCTTCACTTTTGATTGAATTGTATTGTAAACACAGTTTAATGGATTCGTTTTCGTGTTGATGTGGACGACTTCACACTTCTCATTATTTAGAGTCAACTGAGAATTTTTACACAATAGCGAAATCTTATTTAGATCGTTCTGCAGTTGGTTGTGATCTTCAGATGATTTTACTAGACGACCTAAGAGAGCTGCTTAGATTTTCTCCCAAATCGTTGATGTATATAAGGGACAATAGAGGACCAATAACACTACGCTATGTAACGCCCGATATCAACTCTGGTTTAGTCGATGCCTTACCATCGATTACTACAAACTATGTCCTCTCTGACAGGAAATCTCCTATCCAGTCGCAAATTTGGGGCGATATACCATTACCACGCAATTTGATTAAAAGCCGTTTGTGAGGTACGGCGTCAAAAGCCTTCTGAAAATCAAGAAATACGGAATTAATTTGAGAACCCTTGTCAATAGCACTCATCACTTCGTGTGAGTAAAGAGCTAGCTGTGTTTAGAATGAACGACATTTTCTAAATGGGTCAACAGATCATTCTGTTCGAGATAATTCATAATATTTGGATTCAGGATATGTTCCAAAACCCTGCTGCGAATTGATGTGAATGAAATAGGCCTGTAGTTTAGTGGGTTACTCCTACTGTATTTCTTGAATATAGGTGTGACCTGTGCAACATTCCAATCTTTTGCTACAGATCCTTCTTTAAGGGAGCGGTTGTATATGGCTGTTAAGTAAGGAGCTATCGCTTCAGCATAATCAGATAGAAATCTAATGGGTATATAGTCCGGACCAGAAGACTTGTTCTTGTTAAGTGATTTTAGTTGCTTCACTACTCCGATGATATCTATTTCAATGTTACTCATTGTGGCCTCTGTTGGTGATTCGAAATCTGGGTTATTGGTTTCGTCTTCTTAGGTGAATGAGTTTCTAAAAGCTACGTTTAGTAACTCTGCTTTACTAGCGCTATTATCGGCAGTATCGCCATTACTATCACGTAGTGGGGGTATTGAGTGTGTTTTGCCCCTAGTAGGGGAAGATCGGGTAAGTTGACGAGTAGTCTAAGATAACGAATTCTTTATTTCTCCGATAACTAAATAGCTGGGGCTACATGCTCTATTGTGTTGCATCCTTTTCGCTTGGCCATTTTTATTTTTTTAATTTTTTTATTTATTTATTTATTTTTTTTTTTTTTTTGACAACAGAGGCTCGGAAGTGGATGCTATTTTGTAACTATTTTTTGCGGTTTAAGTAAGTGTCATGCTGGTAATAATTTTGTATTAATGAATATGCGTTGATTCCTCTTAAACCTTGTGGATTTATTGATGTTTTAATAACGGTTTAATGAATTATTTCTGTAAAGCTGTGTGCATGTGTAAGTCTGATTCTAATATGTCGACTGCGGCTAAGATGACGAATTATGCAGTTCGTACGGAAGACAGGGTGACAGCAATGGAGCAAGTAATCATTGAAAGAGGCAATGCAGCGTTTGAGCTTGTTAATGGCGTCGCTAGGAAGTTCAACTTTCCTGAAGCTACTTTAGGCCACTATGTAAAAAAACTTGTTGATGAAGTAGG
Organism: Locusta migratoria; assembly: GCA_026315105.1. Classification (NCBI taxonomy): domain Eukaryota; kingdom Metazoa; phylum Arthropoda; class Insecta; order Orthoptera; family Acrididae; genus Locusta; species Locusta migratoria. Next base: position 353,012,217 of record CM048750.1, read on the forward strand.
CTCTGCTCAGTGTGCGGGCTTAAATTACAGGGATACAAATGAGAAATGTTACATTTGTGTCTCTTTTCTTAAGTGGATAAGCATCAATAAAAGTCTTTTTTTTCCTAAATAAAATGTTAATTTCGTCATCTTACCCTACCTGTAAGGCAAGTTGACGAATGGTTCTGTCAGTAACAAAAACGGGTCTAGCAAAAAAATCTCCAGTCTTAGGAAACGTTTAAGAGTTTTATTACAAAGGAGATACATTAAGCAATCGTTTTTCCATAAATGAAATACCTGATTTCAACGTAAGAGCCAGAAAAAAATATAATAAACGTTAATGTCGCCATCTTACCAGATTTTCCCTATATTTAACATATGACCAAAATCTCTTAGGGTTTACAGTTAAATTTCGAGAAAGAGTTTCATTGTGAAAAGTATTGTAGGCATCTCGCATTGAAGTCCTCGCTAAATTTCGAGCTTCTGTGTAGGATCGTCAATGTTCATGAGTAGGGTGTTTGGTAGACAGCGGAGATGTTTAAACTCAGAAGAGTGTTCCTCTAGCTACTCTACAGCATTACCGGTCGTCCGGGGAGTCGCATTGTCCTGCTGAAATTGTCCGTTGGAAAGCACACTGGACATAAATGGATGCAGGTGATCAACCTGGATGCGCACGTGCATCTCCCCTGTTAGAATCGTATCCAGTCGTATGAGGCGTCCCTCATCGATCCTACTGCACGCGCCCCATATCATTACACAGGCTGCACCACCTTGAACAGTTCACCTACTGACATACAGGGTCTATGGTTTCATGAAAACGTCCGTACCCTCAATACATTTGGAAAGGAGACTCGTCAGACCAAGCAACATGTTCCCAGTCTCGAAGAGTTCAGTGTCGGGGGTTGATGGGCCAGGCGAGGAACAAAGATTTGTGTCCTGCTGTGAAATGGGACACACGAGTGGTCCCTCCAGAGCCGTCTTTACCAGAGGGTGCCAGGGGTGCGGGGTACCCCGGCGCCAGGCCAACACCCTCTAAAATACAAGGCCTATGCATAGCGGCCATATTGCCACGTGACGTCATCAACTGATGGCTGGTTTGAACCACAACGCTTCTGTTCGCGAATGTGTCGTGCTGAAAGCATGTGCTACGTAAAGTATTACATTTCGTATAGTATCGCCTGCAGTTATTTGAAGTATGGGGTACAAGTGCTGCGCTCTCTATTGCTGCCGCCCCCGGTGGCCGAGGGGACTGAGGCGCTTCAGTCACGGTCTGCACGGCCACTACGGTCGGGGGTTCGAATCCCCCCCTCGGGCATGGATATTTGAGCCGTCGTAGTTCGTAAGTTCATAAGTAGTTTGTAAGTTTAGGGACTGATGACCCCATAGTCAAGTCCCATAAGCTGTACAAACATTTGAACATTTGAATTCTCTATTGCTAGGAAACGTATGACTCTCAAGAAGGAATAAAATTGCACGTTTTCCGATTTCCCAAATGTGCGGACCTGATAAATCGCTGGATTGCTGCAATACCGAGGAAAGGATTCAAGGATAAGTAAATGGCGCTGAGTGTAACTGATTTGTTTATTCAACACCATTGCGGACAACATTAATACTAAGGTAGTCATACAATGTTTCGACAAAGGATAGTTACATTGGCTGGTGATGTGCTGTTACAGATTTGCCACAAACTTTTCCAAACGGGAAGTATTCTATGAACTACCGAACACTTTGACGAGAAAACAGGACGGATTTTAACAGTAAACCTCGAACTATCGAGGATAAAAGAAGGCTGTGTTCCGTCGATATTTCCTGGTTGGCCGTCCTATTTGTCATCACAGTTGGCTTTTCGGAAATCTCCTGATGAAAAGCGAATGCGTGTGGAAGCAGCACAACTTCAGAAAGCTCTTAATGAAAGTGTTACCTCAGCTGAACAGTACGACAGTGAAAATAAAATTTCATGTATATTAGACCAGGAGGACGTGAAATTAACTTTTCTTCATTCTGGACTATCATTAGAAAAGCAGACAGTGTAATTTTGGTGAATATCGAGACACCAGGACCTGTGCCTCAGTTGCATTATGCTGTTGTTGTTAATGGACAGTTGCAAGTGTCAGTTTTTTTTATAAAGCAGTCTTAATAAGTATCACCCAGAAGAAATACGAATTTCCTTGCAAAATAAACTATTTTCATGTGATTGAAAGTATATTGGAATGTGTTGAAACCTGTGCAGCTGTAGATACGAAAGATAAAATCCATTTATTAGAGATAATGCAAAATGTTTTAAATAAGTTAATTGAAGACAGTAATGATAAAGCCTTTTCTCAATTTGTCAAGTCTCAAATATATCTTGTGAGTAGCAGGGACAGACTATGATACAAACCAGAGGACTTGTTGTTCTTTTCTCTAGTTCAAATTATTTCTCCAGCTGCCTATAGGTTCATGGGGGAATCTGGAAACTTATTAAGGCCTCACCAAAGCACAATAAGAAGACTTCGTTCTTCACTATATGTTGGCCCTGAATGGGAAAAACTGGACAGCAATTTCTTGTGCTACATTAAGAATAAAGTTCCTCTGGTGCTGTCCCAAGATATGATTGTAAATTTAATGGTTGATGAGATATATATTAAGCAATATCTTGATTACAAGGGGGGTAATGTTGTTGGAAATGCCTTTGATTCACAAGAGTTACCTTCTAGTGCCCGTACATTTATGATTAGCAGAATAATGTCTTCATACAAAGACAATGTACACAGTTTGCCTGTTCGGACTGTTACTGCTGTACTGTTTCACAGAGTTTTGAAAAGGTAGTTCTTGGCTTGGAAGAGGTAGGTCTTAAAGTGCTTGCAGTTGTTAGTGATAATAATTCTGTGAACAGGAAGGCTGTGACATTCTTCTCAAACAAGCCTAAGCTGAGTATTGTGTCCCCACATCCTGCTGATAGCTCAAGGCCTCTTTTTTTGTTATTGATCCTGTGCATTTGTTGAAATGTATGAGAAACAACGGGCTCAACCAGAAAACTGATGCATATTCTTTCAGATTTCCTCAATTTGATGGCAGCTCAAATTCACTTTTGGAGCCTCATTTTCTGAAGTGAGAAAACTATACAATTTAGAATCAGACAAATTATTGAAATATGGTTATGGGTTATCACTAAAAGCTCTCTATCCTTCTTCTCTAGAAAAGCAAAATGTGAAATTAGTGATCCAAATAGTCAATGACTACATTGTGGAAGCATTAAAGACATTGGGTCCATCTAATAATTTGCCACAGCAGAATTCATCAGAATCATATCTCTGTGGCAGGAAATTTTAAATGTAAAGGTTCCTTACAAAGGCTTACTGAAGAGGGATAAAAGGCAAGAACTTTTGACTAATTCAAACACAGATGAACAATTTATCTTCTTAAACAATTTTCTGTCTTGGCTAGTTAATGGGAAGAGTTGACAAATGGTGTATGCATCCTTACAAAAGAAACATTATCTGCTTTGAAATTGTCTACATTTTACATTATTGAAATCACAAATTACTGTGTGGATGAACTTTCATTAAAATACATTTTGCCTGGAAAATTTCAAACTGACCTTATTGAGAACAGGTTTGGTAAGTACAGACAAATGGCAGGGTCACAACACCATGTATCAATAAGGCAAATTTTTGAAGTTGAGAAAAAACTAAGATTCTCTACAATTTTAAGAATTTCATTACGATCTGAAACAAAAGGAGAAATCAAAGTTAATTATTTTGATGTTTTAGAGCTCTGGAAGCAATACAGTTCAGAAAATACTACATTTTTAGCAACTTTGCATCTCTCTCTGTGACAGAGTCCGACATCACTGATGTCAGTAGTTACTTGCCCATAATTACATATCTGGGACGCCACTGTGCATACTCAGTCATAAAAGAACTGAAATGTGATATATGCAGGGATTGTTTGTATTTCCAAAAAATCATGCATTATGAGGAATCCTTCAAGCTTATTAGAAACTTAGATCGGGGAGTCCTAGTCTACCCGCATCCATTCGTTGTTAATGGTGTCATGTACAGCTATATCACTATTTCGAAGCTTATTGGTCCTGAATATGAAAAACTATTCCTGCAGGAACAAATCAAAGGGAACAGGGCACAGTTTATCCAATAATTTTGAGCAGCTTGATTTGGGTGGAACTCATACATCTGAAAATATTCTCAAAATGATTATCTGGGTTGCAACAAATTCATAATTGAAAAATTACTGCAATCAAAAACTTAACACACAAGGCATACCATTTAAAGGTGGTAAGAAGAGAAAACAATACTAATTAAATAAGGGATTTCATTTGTTATTTGTCTCTTCCAGTAACAGTGCTAAAGAAGTGGTTGCCTTGCGTGGGTTGTGAGCTACAGTAATGAATCTGTCATTTATTTTTCTTTGACTTATTCATCATTACTTATACCAATTCTTTCTTACAGTAAATATCTAATTCCTTTAGAGCTGATATCTGTTGCTGCTTTAAATTGATCATGAATGGGCAGTACAAGACATATTAATTTCTTAGTGTTATTGGCCTACTTTTTTGCTTCTCTTTCATGCATTTGTCTTGTGTTGTGGTATACTCACAGGAGCCTTTTTGATGTGTGTGTGTATGTGTCAGATGTGTTTTACATAGACTTTGAAAGCATTAGTCATTGCTATTTCATCTTTTCAAGGTTGGCACTGAACTGCAAAAACAATTTGAAAAGCACTTAATGTTTCTTTATTTATAATCCTTTTTCTGAAGACATAGAATTTCAATCATACTAATGTCATCACAAACACAAATCCTTGTCACATTAACTGCTAATATTTATCTGGAGATATACTGTGATAAAATTCTAGAAATGGCAACCTGTGTTCTACTGTTATGTGTATGGTAGTAATGCCTACTGTGAATGTTCATTGGAAGTAAACAAGTTATTTGTGTTTAGATAATACCATTGCATTATTTTTAAAAACTGGATTGTAACATAACATGTCTCATCACAACTAGGTTTTCTGCTTGCCTTCCAACCAAACATTGAGCTTGGGCTCTGCTACAGATCAGTCTGTCACTACAACCAGTTTCTCAAATTTCATCTTTCTGAAGATCAATTGATTGCCATTCTAGAAAAGACTTGCCTACATTAGTACTGTGATTCCTACTGCACTAGCAAAGCCATTACCATCATTCGCACTGTGAACAAGAACAGAGTGGCGTATTCTACAATCTGGCCTACTTTGTCTCTCTTGGGTACTGGTCTTTGCTTCTGTATCACTATTTCTGTCTTATTATTTGCTGCTAATGCTTGAGTTTTCATTTCTATTGGTTTGAAGTGCTTGTTTTTCTATCATCCTTCACAATTTAAACCATGCTCTTTTAAACAATATTCTGCTTACATAATAGGATGTTGTTTAAATTTTTCTCTAAATACACCTAAGATGGAATTTTTAAACTAAGTAGTAGTTTAACCCTAAGACTAAAAAAGAAATACCTAGTTTAGACAGCATATAACAGTGTAACAGCAATGTTCATATGGTATGGTAAAGTATTGTGTTTCAGGAATAAGAATGTCAAGTTACAAAAAAATTTTATGATTGAAAAATGTAGATCATTTGCATAGCTAGACCTTTACTTGAAATTGATATGGGAGCAACATGTTTTAATGTGATGTAGTACCACAGGAAAATGGCCTCTGATTTACTTCAGAGATTCACAAGTAATTTTGCAACATCTAAACATCATGTGTGGCCAATTAACAACATAAAAACAAAAGAGAAGCTGAGCAAGGCAGTCAATCTAAAAACTGCAATTTTCTTTACCGCTTAGTTCTACAGTGGTGCAATTGAAATTCCTATTAAAATAAAAGAAGTAACTCTTAACAGACAATTTTCTGTGAGGAGGGACCTTCTGCAACAGAAAATGTGGGTCAGTTGAAGACCGGAATACCACCTATTATCTTTGACAAATGGCATCAGTGAAGTTCACAGTATTTGTTCAGTAATATAGATTGCTGCCTTATCATGATTTGGATAAGTACATAAAAAACAAGTCACTACATGGATGAAACAGTTTGCTCTAGGTAATGTAAATTGACGCATTTGTTCAGTAATTCCATTCATATGACGTTTTTGGTCAGGTTGGTTACCCCCCCCCCCCCTTTTCAGTTATGTCAAAAAGGTATTGCACAAATTGATATTCATGTTTTTTGAATAGAGGGTTTTATTTGAATGACGCAGTTCTTAAAAATCTTGTAGTGATCAGAATTGTTGTACAAATGAAGCGTCAGTTTTCCTGTGTGTTTATGCAATTCCTGAGAAGTATAGAAATAAGAAATAATCACAGGTGAAAGAGTTGCTTTGAGGGGAAGAAACCTAACCAACATTTGTTTTCTCACACCTAGTTCCTATTTTTGTTCACTGCGAAATTTTAAGCATTTGTGTATTCTTAGGTATTTCAGACAACAATCTCATCCATCTACAATATAGATACTCAATAAATCATTAATTTGGGACTGTGTCTGAACTAGAATTTACATAGTTGAGTCTGAATATTCTGATGCAGTTAGTTACCCTTCTGGTTTGTTTCATATCTGTTGTGGTGTCTTACTGACAGACAGCAGTCAGAAAGCAACATCTTAAGTTTTATAACGCAAACATGCTGGTTACATTTTCTCTGTTTGCACTTTTGAAAGACTATTTTTGGAGGAAATAACAGCTCTCATTTCCTGTGTGTCTGTAACACAGTTCCTCAATTGTTCATGTAGGAAATTCTCTCTGATATGTGACTTGGTATTCATGATTCTGAAAAACTGTACTTTATCTGTTCCTTAACTAAAGATAACTGATGAAGCTTTTTTATTGCTGTCAGATGACCATCAGTCAGAAATAATGTGAAATCAGGCATATAGTCCAAAATGAAATATGTGCGTACAGTGATTTCCTACTTATTTCTATTAAGATTTGATGGCATACGGTACCTTAAAATCCTAGTGAAGTTGAAAACAAATGTGTCATGGTATTCTAGACTGACAGAACTAGAATAAATTATAACAATGACCTGGAACTTTATTCCAGTTTTTATGTTTGTATGGTAGTGCAACATTACTGTCCATTTATGTGCATCAGTGTTCTGCAACAGTTACATTTGTTGTGCATAAAATGTATGTACAGTAATATCTTTTGATCCCCCATTTGCCTGTACATATACTGTGTAATAATCACAACTTTCATGCTGCTCAATTTTTGATGAAAAAATCAGAATGTATTTTGATCTATTCAACAAAGTTAAAGACAGCATAGTTTTATTTAAGAGTACACTACATGTTTTGTCCAACTTTCAGTTATCAGTATGCCTGATGATGAAATCTGTGTCAATTTTCCGGAATAACTTATGACATATACCGTACTGAGTTTGCCATCATTGATTTTTATGTGGTGTGCCTACATTAAGTAATCATCTTGCAGTGTCAATGTGTTGTGGGAGAGTATTTTAGTATTTAAGAAATAAAACATTTTATCACATTCAATTTAATTTCATTCTGATAAGGGGGGGGGGGGAGTTTGGTTCTACTGTGAGATAAACATCTTGATGTACTTCATTCACATGTTTCTTGTTGCTGTACAAATATTTATATGGTTTGCTGTTGCATGTTGTCATACAACTTTTCAGTGTTAAAAATAAATTTCTGTTCACTCTGTGGCTCGAAAAAGTTTAGTATTCCTCAACATTCCTGTCATTTTACTTTCCTGGATTTTTATCTTAAAGAGCTATTTGAAGAATTCTAGAACTACCATATTTATTAAATCATTTTGGTCATTTACACAAAAGTAGCTATAACTGAAATAAACACTTGTTTCAAAGTATTTAGCGTTTTTATAACAAAGATATATTCGATACACAATTTCGATTTAAGTTCCTTACGAGAGAAATTAATGGAACTCTGGTAGCATTTCTTATGAACGATGCAAAAGAAACAAATTATTCATTTTTAAAGTTCCTACAGCTCTGGAAAATCAGTGAAAGGTAGGATCCATGTAACAATTTTTAATTTAATGAATATTTTCTCAAAAGACGATACAATCCATCAAATGATCTGAGTTTCATAAGTAGTAAGTACTTTACTAGTGATACCTGAAGACAAAGGATTCAAAAATTACCGAAAAATAAATCCTTATATATTCTAAGAACCAATTTGCTTCATTAAAATCGTAAATATCGGTATCTTGTTGCTTTTTAGTCACAATTTATTGCAAGAAAAGTTTTATGTCCGAGGCAAGGCAAAGAAGGAATTTGAAATTCCAGTTTGTCTTAAAGACCGACTGATGAATATTTGCTGGAAATCGTCAAAAGAATTTCACAGGCTCAAAATGTATGTGTTGTATGTATTAATACCCTTAATGTAATTGCAAGGCCGTGTAAGAGAAGAAAGAACGGAAATACTGACGCAGTTGGCGCATTAAAATGCAAAACGTTCGTATAGCGCCTGCATCACAGCGCAGTTCCGACGCAGACTCAGCCGTCTGCACGGCAGCCAGCCTTCAGTTGGTGACGTCACGAGCATGCGCGCAGGCCTGTACTCTAGATGGTGTTGCCTCGACCTGTCCATCTTTGGCCATACCTGAACGTTAGATGCCGTCTCACATCAGCAACTATTATGTGCCTGAGCTCCATCTAACTAACTAGGACGCTGGTTATAATAAAGACAGTGAAATGTCAACTAAATACGGTGTAAATCTTAATAGTAAATTACAAATTTCAAGTTAATGGGCACTATCCAGGACGATGTTCACAATGACGTCAGTGGTGGCTTGGAACCATATATTCGTAATTACCTTGCAAACGGCTCGTTTGCAGCCCCACTGGGACAGTTTTACTTCTATTATCGTGTACTTTCAACTGTGTAAGTTTGCGCCATCCATTATTATACAGCTTGTATATCCACATACAGACTTCGTAAAACCCCACATTTTCTGTAACTGAGTTTATCTTCTACCACAGTAAGCCGGCCGCGGTGGCCGCGGGACTGAGGCGCGCCAGTCACGGTCTGCACGGCCACTACGGTCGGGGGGTTCGAATTACCCCTCGGGCATGGATATTTGTGCCGTCCTTAGTGTTAGTTAGTTCATAGGTAGTTTGTAAGTTTAGGTACTGATGACCCCGTAGTTAAGCCCCATAAGCTATACAAACATTTGAACAATTTACCACAGTAAGTCGTTTGGTTTGCATTCCTCACATATATGGAAGGAGGGAATAAAAGATTGTTTTCGTAACTTTGATTTATCTTCTCTTCAAGGTCATTATACGAAATATATGTTGGTGACAGTATAAATTTTCTTTAGTCAGCGCTTGTAACTTCCAGACTGAGTTGCTGTGGACCATACTTCAAACTTTCCCCTGACGATTCGACTGCGGAAGCTGAAACGTCAGAGGAGCGTTTTATGTATGGACCACGACATCTCAGGCCGGAAGTTGTAAGTGCTGACAGCACCGACCGTGAGAAGCTTCAATGAACGATTTCTCCAATTTGCTCCAAATGCCACTTCTTTAAGGATTCTTAACATTGTTTTGTGAAAATGTTGTCAGCTTCTCTCCAAAGATTCCCACTAGAGCTCACGAAGCGTCTATGTGACATTCGGTTGTTACCGGTGACAAATGGAGAAGCTTTCTTCTGGAATTGCTTAGATTCATTCCTTTTATCGTACTTGAGAACTACCCAAACTATTCAATCAGTGTTCCTGAATGTATCGCACTAGTGTTCTGTACACGGTTTTACTTTGCTTGTAATACACGTATCTTGTAACAGTAAAAAGTACTTTATTACATCACTTTGTGTCTCATTTCATTTATCATTTGGAGTAATTTTCGATTTTTGGTGTTGTAGCACCTTGAGTAACATCGTGGAGCTGTATGTAACTCTCCGTATGGCCGATTTAATTTCGTTTTTAAATTTTTGTGGCCACGACTATTGCAGCACTTCAATTGCATTTTTCACTACGTTTTGAATGTGTTTGCTTTTCCAGTGTGTTCTTTTGCGAACAATCGTCTGTTGATTCACTTGCATCGTCTTTGTGTAGTTTCTGTTGTTTCTTGGTGTCTGTGTGTAATTAGATATCTTTCGTTTCATTTGTTATTGCTGATGTTATGTGTTGATTGGTGTGGGAGAGAGAGAGAGAGAGAGAGAGAGAGAGAGAGAGAGAGAGAGAGAGAGAGAGTGAGAGGGAGGGAGGGAGAGACCAGCTTGATCAGTGAATGATTTACTACAGTAATCTAATTGTTAATAACTTTTTTCTTCAAGGGTTACTACTGTATGAAAGTGTCTCTAGGATTTATTGTGAAGATTATTTAGTCTAATAATTTTGTTGTTCCAAGCTGGGTGGTTCATTTCCACGATTTATCAGCTGTTCGGAAATAGCGGAATGTCACACATCCAACTTCTTATACGTTTTTATATCTAGTTTTTAAATTTCTGCCTTCCATTCCTACGTACACTGGTTTACATTCATGGCGATATATATCTGCTTTTTGTATTTCTCTCTCTTGTTAGCTGTTAGTAAATATGAGTGTGTTTTTAGCTCTGTATACATAGGTAATTTTTGTATCTTTAGTACATTTGTTATTCTGTTTGTTTATTTTCGTTTTTATGTTAAAGTGCACCATAGCTTTCTGTTAATCTGTTGTGAGAGTTGCTGTTTGCTGTGTCTGTGTGTTCTCCAGTATCTGTTTTGCGAGTGGCGTGTTTTCGTGTTTGTGTTCTCTGCTTGTTATTCCTTGTCAATAGTTGCATTTAGCTTCTGTGATTATTTCTTTTATATGGTATTTGACTGTGAGGTAGGTTTCTTTTATTAGTGGGCTATTATTCGGTCTGTGTGTTGAAGAGCTACTAATTTCTGACTTTGTAGGTGTGAACATGTGGCAAACGCAATTTTATCTCTTGCTTTTCTCGACCAATTTAAGTGGGAATAGTCAACAATACGATACAACACGTCTGATTTGACTAACGATGTCATATACAAATCAAAGATATAGAAGTAGTAAAATTTGAACATTTGACGTCTATTAAGAAATATATCGATTATTTATACACCAAAGATAATACTATAACCAACTTTACAGATAAATAATTATTAGCTCGTTTAAGACATATGTATAATAAATGAAACACATCATATCTATTACATTATTGTATTTTTATTTATTAAAAAACAATTAAGTATGTTTAAATCATTTAAAAATGAATAATAAATGAAAAGTATTGATTTTTTTAGAGGTGATACTGTTCCAAGTCTAGCGTCCGAAACAAAGAAAAAAATAGTTATAACATTACGTACTAGAAATATACTTTTTATTATTATATTAACAAATACTACTACAAATGTGTGGGATTTCGTTAAAAGCTACATGTACAATAATCTTTGAGTGAAATTGTAGTGTAATAATATATGTTTCTGTTCATATGTCGCTATTTGAGAAGATATCTCTATCGTATTCTTGACGTGAGTAGGGGGAGGTCAAGTTTAGTTTGCGATACAATTTCTAAATGATAGCATTTCATAAGATAACTGTATTGTATCCTTGACTTAGCAGGGGGAGGTCAAATCTAGTTTACGATACAATTTTTAAATGTTACCAAATTACTCTATTTTATGAGTAATCTTTATCGAATTCTATACTCGATCAGGAAAGTTAAGTAAAAAATTTCAGCGGTAAAATTTTACGACGCTTCTCGCCGGGGTCCAGTGCTTATGTTGGTAACAGATGAACAATGAAGTGTTGAATTGCCTTAATATGTATCACGAGATACAGAGCAAATGTTATTGCTGCTCGTTTCACTCGCAGGAAAATTAATACTGTACCTGCTCTATGGTTGACAGGTTCTTGTATGTACTCTTGTCCGTTCTGGAAAAAAATAATTTTCATTTTAATTGAAGATGTCTCAATAAATATTTATTGGTCATCTGAGTTGCCGTCTTTACCATTGGTGCCAACATAATCACTGCAGCCCAGCGAGAAGTGTCGTACAATTTAACCAATTTCAGCAATTAATACAAAATACAAAAACTGTAGTTAGAGACACCATGTCTTCTCTAATCATTAATAAAACTTAATCTTTATTAATTTTTTCATTATCATCCATTCCTAAGAAGATAAATAATTAAATACGTGTAAAACTCAATAATGAATTATATAAATGCACATAAGATAAGAACGAACAATAAACTACATTACATAGCAATCAATTTCTCAGTGAAAATATTTATCCGTAAATTATCACAAAATTGTTGAATCACTTCGATAAAAACAGAATCGGGATATCGTCTATCTTTAATGTAATCAACGAGCGTATGCAAATAGTTCCATATCTTTGATACAAAAAAATTTATATCATCTTTATACATATACATAAACATCTTTGACTGATAACGTCATTGGTCAAAGCCGACTGGTTGTATCGTATACTAGACTTGACCCATTTAAGTTGCTAACATTACCAGTCTCCCATTTCAATGTATTTTTGGCAGATATAATTTTAATTAGAAATGACGCTTTAACCGTTCAGTAAACAGATTGATAGAGGACTAGCTGATAATCCGGCATTGCCCGGATATTTATTTATTTTTCCTGCCTCGAATTGGTATTTCTCTTATTCATCTATACCTGTCCACCTCCTTTTTTTTCTAAAATCATGTTATATTTATAGGAAAATATATAAGAAATAAGGTTGTCTTGCATAAGGTACAAAATAATAAGTGCAGTATCCAAACAAAGATAGATTGTAATAAAAATACAAATAGGTAATAAAATTCGTAAACTGTCATATTTATTGAGTTATATGTTGTACAACTGCACAATTTCTGAAGTAGACATCAATTTGTATTAGTGCTGTATGTTTGTAAAATCTCTTGGGTATACAGGTAATAGTAAATAAGTAATAGGTTAAAACTACGTGTCGTACTGTGACACAATTTAGAAGGTACATTCAGCTATATGTGTGTATAATGTCCGTAAAATTTCCTACGGCTACAATTTGTAGTGTAGTCATACCGAATGCCGTAGTTTTAGTCCACGAACCGCGGAAAAGTAGTAAACGAGAAACATTTTTACTTTCATATGCTATGGTTGTCAGTGAGAAAAAGTTGAATAAAGGTTCGAAATTATGTTTGAAGTTTGTTGCAAGTTACTAATTAATCTCTATCTCATATACTGTATTCATAAAGTCTCGTCGCATTAAATGGAAGTTTCTGCAACGCCTATTGTTTATGACGTCAGATCTCCTGAACCATTTGTTGTATTTTGTTCTTACAATTACAGAATTGGTGCCGAACGATAAGGAATATGTGTTCCATATTTTGTTGAAATCGGCCCATTGGTTTAGGAGGAAATGTGCAACGTTGTCGCGTAATGCAGAAGTTTGTCTCGTATCTCATTGTTTATGACGTTATAATCTTGTGAACCTTGTGTTGTACTTTACTGTTTTCATTGATTGAAACTAAAGTGTGCAAAATTTCATAAATATTGGAACAAAACTGAAGATTTTTATGCAGTACGTACACACGAACACACGGACACACTGCTTTATTTCTATAGATAAAACTGTCTACACCTTTGCTGTCTTATGCGTTTTGCGTACCTTGCACCATTTCAGAGACATTAGCAAAAATAACGACGACTTGCTCAAATGTTTGTTAAGCTTATGGGACTTAACTACGGGGTCATCAGTCCCTAAACTTACAAACTACTTACGAACTAGGACGGCACAAATATCCATGCCCGAGGGGGTATTCGAACACCCGACCGTAGTGGCCGTCCTGACCGTGACTGTAGTGCCTCAGTCACCTCGGCCACCGCGACCGGCGGCGATTTGCCACAGCCTGTGAGGTTGTCTGTTCGTACCGGACGTAGTGTCCGAGCGGTCTGCGGCGCTCCAGTCACAGTCTGCACGGCCGCTACGGTAGGGAGTTCAAATCCACCCTCGGACATGGATGTTTGTGTCGTCTTTAAAGTAGTTCATAAGAAGTTTGTAAGTTTATGGACTGATGACCCCGCAGTTAAGTCCCTTAAGCTTAACAAACATTTGAACATTTTAGTCTGTTCGTGTCTGTGTATCTGTCTGTAACGTACTGCCACTTTTTAGTTCACGCCGTGCAGTCAACCAGCACCGCATTTTCCAGACGTATTTGGCGGCCACCAGCGACCAGAACCTCCCTCTATCGGCATAACCTGGCACCGTTAGAGAGCGGCACTATGCCCTGTTTCCGCAATTATCCGTCGGATCAAAACCATTTTAAAGTAGAAGTTGTTCAGAATTGATTATCGAGAAAAATTAGTTTGAATATTTATATACTTTCAGTGTGAAACCTGGTAGACTTCTACATAGATTTAATTCCGAACATAGTCCCCGAATGACAATCACTGTAGCGTCATGGCACGGCGTGCATTCAAACAGCAGGGCGTATATTCAGGACGTTTTGTAATTGATGTCAAATAAACAACAGTTCAACCCGACTTCTTATTTCCCTACCGCTATAAATATACTGAAGACATTGCCTTGCAAACCCGCTACTGTGACGACTCGAATGAAACGGTGTGATCAAATGTTCAAATGTCTGTAAATCTATCGGACCAAACTGCGTGGTCATCAGTCCGTAGCTTACAAACTACTTAAACCTAGGTAAACCAACCTACGGACAAACACACACACCTATGCCCCAGGGAGGGCTCGAACCCCCACGGCGAGCAACTGCGCGCTCCGCGGTGCTTTAGACTACTCGGCCACTCCACCGCGGCGGAACGGTGTGTGCTTACCCTCTTGGCGACGCTAAGACTTGCGGACATGAGTTTCTATGTGAAATAAAGCTTGTTGTGACCCACTCTATCAGATCTCTAATTTTCTACATTCATTTCAGATACGTAATGTACGTTATTACTGGCCATTAAAATTGCTACACCAAAAAGAAATGCAGATGACAAACGGGTATTCCTTGGACAAATAAATTATCCTAGAACTGACATGTGATTACATTTTCATGCAATTTGGGTGCATAGATCCTGAGAAATCAGCACCCAGAACAACCATCTATGGCAGTAATAACAGCCTTGATACGCCAGGGCATTGAGCCAAACAGAGCTTGGATGGCGTGTACAGGTACAGATGCCCATACAGTTTCAACACGATACCACAGTTCATCAAGAATAGTGACTGGCGTATTGTGAAGAGCCAGTTTCTCGGCCACCATTTACCAGACTTTTCAATTGGTGAGATATCTGGAGAATGTGCTGCCCAGGGCAGCAGTCGAATATTTTCCGTATCCAGAAAGGGCCGTTCAGGACCAGCAACATACGGCCGTGCATTATCCTGTTGAAATGTAGGGTTTCGCAGGGACCGAATGAAGGGCAGAGCCACGTGTCGTAATATATGTGAAACACCATGGAGGTAAGAGTAATACGGAGGGGCTTGTAAAGAAACAAAGTTTCATGTTAAACCTCTCAGGCTGTTTTAACCATGTATGCATAACACAAGCTCCCTTTATTCTAACCTCCTTGGCGTATTTGTTTGCTCTGTTACAGCAAATTTGTACATTTGTTGGCTAGCCGAGTAGCGAATGAATAAACTGATTGTTGAAGAATCTTGAAAATGATCCGAGCTGTAAGCGTACTTCCAGTTTCTCTCAAATACTGATATTTTCCAGTAGATTTTACAATAATTATCTTTCATACAAACCTTGCCCTGACAATTACCAACCAAACAAAGAAAAGATCAGCCAAATATGTGAAGCCATTCTCAACTGTTGGTCTTTCATACATGGGGCAATTCATTTTTATTAATATAGATTTTTCATTATTTATATTTTCGTCCAAAAATCTGTAAAAATCATAAAACTACAGGAAAACATAAGGTGGGCCGTAAACCACCACAGAGTGGCGTTTTTTTTATCTAACTACTCAAAAAAAGAATTGACAAGCAGAAGTAATAACGCTGTGGAAGCGTCTTTAGTAGCAGTCCCTTGTTTTGTGTGTGCCATTGTCTGACTGGTATCTTGCAAGCGTCTTCGCTGTAAGGAAGAGCTTACAAGAGACAGGAAACGCTAAGACAAGTACGAAACAACGGTGAGACGCTGTGAGATGCATTCATGGAGAAGAGTTTGTTCTTCGGCGCATCTGTGTCGATCTACTGCAAGGCGGCGTCTTGTGTAGTAGCGCGCAGTGTATTTACAGCGGGCAGAGACGATGTGGGGCGGAAGCAGCCCTCCGCTGGGAGTTATATGACGGCCTGTCCTGGCTACTGCTGCTAGCGGCGAACACTCATTGCCTGTCAGCAACTGGGACACGCTTCTCAAGTTGCCGACAGTGGATGTTCACATAGGAGGCCCTGTCCGCTGTGGAATGGAAGACGTCATTCGTCTGCTCATTTTCTATCAGCTGAAGTGTATCGTATTTTCATTGAATAAGTGTAATTAATGATTTGGCGAGAAAACGTTATTAAAAATAATTACACACAAACACATTGTAAAGGGGCAGGTTCCTTTTAATATGCTGGTGTTCATCTAATATACAGAAATAAATGTTTGTTCATTTCTATGTTTGTTTGTTTGTATGTTTCAAATGTTTGTAAATCTATGCGACTGAACTACTAAGGTTATGAGTCTCTAGATTCAACTAACTTAAGGACTTTTATATCTAAAAAGCAGTTTAGAGTGAAATGATTTTTATTTGCATCAACTTGTTTCGGTCGTTTTTTGGGACATCTTCAGGATTGCAACTCCACTGCTTTAGTGGAACTGGGAAGGTGCTTAGGGCCTTCCAGTGCGTCACTGGAAGGCTTCCAAGTACCTGCCCAACTCCGCGACATCAGTGGAGTCGCAATCCTGAAGTTGGTCCAAAATACGGCAGAAACAAGTACATACAAATAAAAATCATTGCGCTCTAGATTGATAGTTATATATAAAAGTTTTTAGTTTAGTTTAAGTGACACGCTGGAAGGCCTCCAATAACCAGCCCAGTTCCACGGCATCAGTGGAGTTGCAATCCTGAAGATGGTCTAAAAAAAGGACCAAAGTTGATAAAAATGAAAATCTTTGCACTGTTGACTGTTTTTATATAGATATTTAAATATTATCGTGCTGTTTAGCCCAAAAGTGAAACAAAAATGTTTCCAAAACCTTGTAACGTAAGGACAACACAAGAACCATCCGGAGGGAGGACTCGAATCTCCGACGGGGAGCAACCGCACTCTCCGCAGCGTGGCTCTTTTCAGCTCCTGGTTGCCGTACCGTTTATTCGATACCCATGAATCTTTGCCAACATATTGGTTGCAAATTCGCGAAGGTTACAGTCACAGTTATATCACTGTCTACGTAAAAAAAAATTATGGCGCACGGCGAAGGGTGCTTTATATATGGGCTTCGACAAAATCTAAATTTTTATTCCGAACTTAATGAAATTTCACACACTTGAAAACCGGAGGAACATCACCGTCCATCTAAGATTTCACACGGTGCATGGCGGAGGATACCTTGCAATGTACTTAGTACTTCACTGATCACTGTGAAAGTAATTATTCACAGATAGGGGAAGTAGAGGATAAGTTCGATACAGGTGGCTAACAGAGAAAGGGGAAGTTGGCGATGGGAGGAGTAGGAGGAGACAAACGCAGGAAGTGCAGATGAACAGTTAGATACAGAGAGAGTTAGAATAGAGAGAGAGAGAGAGAGAGAGAGAGAGAGAGAGAGAGAGAGAGAGAGAGAGAGAGAGAGAGAGAAGGATATGGACAGAGAGAAGGAAGAGGAAATGGAAGGAGAAATGGAGTAACTTAAGACTGGAATAAGTGAGTACCTGGTGGAGCCGCGCGAGTATAGCCGTAGGTTTCTGGGCGCCATGTCAAGAACGTCATGGCACTCCCAACGGAGTTTCGAGACCTCCCTCGGGCACGGGTATGTATGTGTGTGTTTTGTCCTCACATTAGTTTAAGTTACTTTAAGTAGTTTATAAGTCTGATGGCCACAGTAGTTTACTTCCATAGAAATTTGAATATTTTGCCTCCGGGAGACGCCGGATTTCAGCTAGTGTGTTGTAAAAACAACTGAGAAATCCTTCAGAGGGGAAGTTTCTTTTCGTAACTTGTATTTTACCATCAATCCTTGAAAATCATGTCTAGTAGAAACCTTCTACTTTTGCAGAATAATAAGTATGTTTTGGAAAACCATTCGAGCATTCCATTTACTGTAGAGATCTTTTTGATATTACACAGTGGATGTATTAATCATAAGACATTGTACAGTACTAATACGTTCAAAAATGCTGCGAATGTTCGAATTTTCATGAGCCCATACCTAGGTTTCCATTGATCACAGAAGTAGGTAAACGGAAAGTGTTTTGTACAGCTCTTGGCATAGCGATCATTTGTATGCATAACGGCGTTCTGTTCTTACGCTACAGTACAGTCTCAAAATTTTTATATTAGACACTTCCTGCAGGCAACCAGATTAGATAATCGTTTGGTATTTGTATGTTACGTGTGTTCTACAGTGTGCACAATCACTTTTACAAGCATCATTAATATATTGGTGCTTCCTAAGGAAAACTTTGAATTTTGTGTTCTAAAACTGTGAATTGTAGGAATTGCTAATTTTCATATATATGACCTTTAAATGATATTCTCTGAGAACTCGGTATCTTTATCCGTTGCCGAGATTCTGTGATACAAAATTACAGTTCTAAAGCATAAAATCACAAACACAGTTTTTAGCCAATTTGGCACTATGATCTGCAAATATGTAAATAGCAACCCATGAAAATTACTAAATTTTAATTGATTAATTTATATTCTTTGATCTGAAAACACCATTTTTCCGTTTTGGCACATTTTATCCATTACGAAGGTATAAAAGACAAAGTATGATCAGTGGGTACTAAATGTGTCAGTCGCACACTTCGACAAGTCTATAATTGCTATTCATGGCAAATTGGTCAAAAAGGTTCACATTGTTTCCTTGAAATGATGCTCCCTGCAACCATGTGGCTTTTTTTCTTTTTTTCAAGCTGTAATAGGCATTGTTGTCATCTGCCTTTAAGATAACTACTTGTCGAAGAAAAATATACTTTTTGCACGTCTAACGGCTAGAAAGTTTTGTGCTGAAAGGGTGATTTTATTTCCGTCATCGATACTTCCCATCATCGAAGTAAGTGCTATAACGCAGGTATAGACCTATGTATGCTGTCTGCGCAACAAATAAGACAAGTTATTTGTATGCGTTAGAATATAAAAATCAACTGTGGACAGAAAGGATAGAAGAGAACTAACAATCTTCAAAGTAAGTATTTTTATACAAAAAAGTTTGAAGAATTTGCAGTGGTTCGCTCATACATAACAGCTTATGAAATATAGTACATAAATTTAAACTTTATTTATAGCTGAGTGCAGAATGACAACTCACTTTCGAAAGAACAGGCGTCACTACGTAATGCTTGCAGCTGTTGTAAACATTTTGGTCTCAGCTGCTGGTGTCTGGAATCAAGGAGCGCGGACGTATGACTGTTTGTGCCCAGGCTGGAAATGGAAAACGGGTCTCCTTCTATACAGTTGTGCACACCGTAAACAGCGCTAAGTATCTTAATTTAATTTGTGTCAAATTTAATTTGCTAGTCTAGTTCTTCATTTTCGTTAGTACTTCTGTATTAGAGGTTTACTCCCTCGTACTTGGCAGATTAGCATTCAGTCAGTTAGCAGTCAGTTCATTGCGAACTGTTGTCGCTACCCCATTACCCAGAGCGCTAAGTATCATAATTTAATTGCGTGAAATTTCGTTGCCAGTTAATTTCTTAATTTTAGTTAGTGTTTCTGTTTTTAAGAGGTTTCTTCTCGCCTACTTGACACATTTCGTTTGTGCTTTGACAAAGATTATATTCCCGCGCATTTGATAACGGTGTATTCCACAGATATTCTTGTTTATTTTGAAAACTGCCGGACTCAGTGTCGTTGTTTTGACAGTGTACTTACCACTGACCACAGTTCAGTGACCTGCCAGCCGCCTTTATTAAAGTACTAGGTTACTTAAAAGTAGATTATTTAGTTTTCTACTTTCTATAGTTAATTGTATCGATAGGATGGATAGGATATGTGCCTGCTGTGTGCGGACGCAGGAGGAGTTGGCCGCAGTTCGCGAACAGCTGAGCGTGCTGTTGGCTTCGGTCAGCTGTCTTCAAGCTGCTGTCTCGGGGTGCAGCGATGGTGGGGAGTCTGGTGCGTCGAGTGGGACACCTCATCTTTCGCTCTCTATCCCTGCTACCGACGCACCTTCAGGTGTACCGGACGTGGTCGAGCCGCCCTCTCCGCAAGGAGATTGGCGGGTTGTACGGCGTTCGCGTCGCTCGAGGCGGAAGGCCAATGTGGATGCTGGACGTCCGTCCACGCCCGTTCGTACTGTCAGTGGAGGTGTGGCCACTCCTTCAGCAGGGTCCGAGCAGGTGCACGGGGGGAGGGGATTATTAGTTATTGGGAGCTCCAATGTTAGGCGCGTGATGGAGCACCTTAGGCAGATAGCGTCGAGATCCGGAAAGAAATCCAACGTGCACTCGGTGTGTCTGCCGGGGGGCCTCATCCGAGATGTGGAGGCGGCCTTGCCGGCGGCTATCGGGGGTGCGGGCTGCGGTCGACTGCAAGTCGTGGCTCACGTCGGCACCAATGACGCTTGTCGCTTGGGTTCTGAGGACATCCTCAGGTCCTACGGGCAGCTGGCGGAATTGGTGAAGGCTGCTGCCCTCGCACGCAGGGTGCAAGCAGAACTGTCAATTTGTAGCATAGGTTGATAGGGGTCCTTTGGTTTGGAGCCGAGTGGAGGGTCTGAATAAGACTCTGTGACAGTCATGATCTGCGTTATCCGGTGGGGAATTGTAGGGTGCCCCTAGATAGATCAGGGGTGCACTACACTAAGAAAGCGGCTACTCGGGTAGCAGAGTACTTGTGGAGTGCACATGGGGGTTTTTTAGGCTAGGCGCTAACTCTGATGAGCACTCGCTTGTCGGTATTCAAACAGCGAATTCAGACCACGTTTGGCTCAAAAATTCGAATATCAAAACATTAGCTGCGAACTTACAAAGTATTAGAAACAAAGTTCCCGAATTTGCCGCACTGCATGGAAATTATTGTGCTCAGATAGTTTTAGGCACCGAAAGCTGGCTAAATCATGATGTGGCAAGTTCAGAAATATGTAGCGAGGCGTGGAATGTATATCGGAAAGATAGATCGGATACAACTGGAGGAAGAGTGTTCATCGCTGTGGACAAAGATACTGTTTCTACTGAGATCGAGGTTAAAAGTAACTCTGAAGTTATCTGGGCACGTATAACACGTCTAAAAGAAGTAAAGTTAATAGTTGGGTGTTTTTACCGGTCTCCCAGTGCTGCTGTAGCAGTTTTAGAATCATTCAAGGAAAGTCTACACCAGGTAGTGCATAGGTATCCGGGTCATGTAATATTAGTCGGAGGTGACTTCAACCTTAAGAGTATAGATTGGGACCTCTCTAGTTACATTTCAAGCGGTACAGACAAGCAGTCTTGCGAGCTACTTTTCGACACGTTCTCCGAAAACTGTCTTGAGCAGTTAAACCGGCAACACATGCGCAATGGAAATATTTTAGACGTCATAGCAACGAACAGGCCTGACCTTATTAACGATGTCTGTGTAGAGACAGGAATTAGTGATCATGATATTGTCATAGCGTCGACGGTGATCAAAGTTCATAAACCAATCATGAAGGCTAGGAGCGTGTTTATGTTGGTAAGAGCCGATAACCATATGTTAGTATCGCCCTTAGAAAATGAATGGGCATCGTTTAATTCCGGGACTATGAACGTAGAGGAATTGTGGACTAAATTTAAGTGCATTGTAAATAAAGGGTTAGAGAAATATGTGCCAGTAAAGACGATTAAGGATGGAAAAGATCCACCATGGTATAATAATAATGTTAGAAAGCTGCTGAGAAAGCAAAGACTGTTGCACTCTCGATTCAAAAAAGAACACGCAAGTGATGACAGGCAAAAGTTAGTAGAGATTCTTGCGTCTATAAAAAGATCGATGCGCGAATCATACAATAATTACCACAGCCGTACCTTTCTAAAAGAGCTTTCCGAGGACACGAAAAAATTATGATCCTATGTAAAATCGATAAGCGGGTCAAAGCCCACTATCAAGTCACTCGTTGATCATTCCGGGGCAGTAATAGAAGAAAGCAAACGGAAAGGTGAAGTTCTAAATTTAACCTTTAATTAATCTTTCACGCAGGAGGACCGCACAAATGTACCCTCATTTGATCAACGTACCAATTCCGAAATGGAGGACATAGTAATAGGTATTTCCGGTGTAGAGAAGCAGCTGAGAGAGCAAAATACGAAAATGTCTGCTGGTCCGGATGGAATACCAGTTCGATTTTACAAAGAGTATTCTGCGTCTTTGGCCCCCTACTTAGCATGCATTTATTGCGAATCTTTAATTCAGCGCAAAGTTCCTAGTGATTGGAAAAAGCGCAGGTGACTCCCGTTTATAAGAAAGGAAGGAGAACTGACCCACACAATTACAGGCCAATATCGTTGACATCAGTTTCATGTAGATTTTTGGAGCATACGATCTTGCTGCCGCCTACTTACATTTCGCGTGGTGATCACAAAGACAAGATAAGAGAAATTAGGGCTCGTACGGAGACATATAAGCATTCTTTTTTTCCTCGTCCTATTTGGGAGTGATATAGGAAAGGAAATGCCTAGTAGTGGTACAGTGTACCCTCCGCCACGCATTTTCCGGTGAATTGCGGAGTATGTATGTAGATGTAGATGTACTGCAGTACATAGCCTGTCCGACGCAAATTCCTAGGGACTCACCACCTAATATATAAGTCCCCTTCAACAACAACCGAATTCCCATATGTCCTCCTACTGTCACCATTGTAGTCCATCGTTCGCAGCTAATCCTGCATTCTTCCCAGGTTGAGGTCCTCGTATGGCTTCGCAATTAAACATGTATCATTCCTCGACAAGATGGCTTACAATAAAGTATAACATATCTAACAGCACTGTTCTAAGTAGTACTGTAATATTGTGTGAAAGACTTATACAGATATACGGTCAATCGTAGTAAATTATACTTTTAGGGCACTAAACATAATTTTGCCTTATAGGTAACAAACGTTATAATTTAACACTGCTTGAATATTTCTGCATTTTAGAATGATTGCACCATTTATTTGTTAAATCGCCAGGATATATTCAGCCGATTATATGAGGCGTGTTTTTTTTTTTTTTTTTTTTTTTTTTTAAGTAAGTTTCGTTTTGAAATTAAGAAAAGACGTGCTAAAATGTCTCAATAATTTTATGCGCACTGGGTACCTACATTTATTGTCTATGCAATGACGCCATTACAGTCTGATTCTTCCTTGTTTACGTTGTGTGCTGAGTGTTTAAAGCCGCGTCCACACCGGCACTGGAAACATGTGTCAGTTGGAAACATTGTTTCCTGCAATGTTTCGCAACTGTTTCTGACTTTGTTTCTTGTCTTTGTTTTTGTCCACACTGGCGGAAACATTTTACGTAGTGTGTTCACGTCGTCTGCGGTGATATTTGGGTAATTTCCAAGAATGCTTGCAATCGAAATGTCTCTGCCTGAAACGATATATATCGAGCGTGCAACTATAAATCGATTACGCAGGCATTGATAATCGAGATGACATAATGTGAATGTTTACATACTAATTATTTTCACGAGTGTTAATGTAATGCTGCGGTTGACGTGAATGTTTTTACAGCAGAATCGTGACACATTCAGAGAAATTTTCGTAGTAATTTGTTGAATGTTTCTGATATACTGTGTATAGTAATGTAGTGTGGCATACGCGTTATGTATCCATGCAGTATATATTTCTGAGATGAGCGATGACAAAAGATCAACAATTCTATTTGTATAAATTAATGACAATTATAGATACCACTTTCATTGGATAATAAACCGCTGCAGAATATCTTCAGAAAAGTACTTCGAAAACGAGTCATTAAATGTGTGTGACAGTTTTATGTTTCCTTTGCATAGCTTTGACTATGAAGTCTTTTAAATCATAATAAATAACAAAAAACTTCACCATCACTCAAGACTATAGACACCAATAAAATGCGTTCACATGGCTACGACTGATACATACTTATTAAGTACGCTTGAATAGCCGCGTAATCGATTTAGAGTCGCACGGTCGATATGTATCGTTTTAGGCCGAGATATTTCGATTGCAAGCATTCTTGGAAATTACCGATATTTGTGTGTTTCCACATGTCACCGATGCACGGCGCTAGCGGATGTGTTTATGTGTTATCATTTGTTTCGTGGAGTGTGTAGCCTAGCGTAGTGCCGAAAATTTTTATTTACTTATTTGAACAGTCATCGTCAGTGGTTCGTGGTTTATCTCCCGAGTCCAGACGACGGGCCGCTCGAGAGGTTGGCGTGACGTCATGTCGCAGTGAGGGGCCAGCAATCTCGCCAGCCACCGGCAGCAACATTGACGCGCCGAGATGGGGAGAAGTTTCTGACCGGAGGCCAGCGCCAGGATTCGAACCACTCTCCCTGGGCACAGCAGCAGCATCGAAGGGGCCTCGTCACCGCTCATCAGACAGCGAGACATCGGCGACCGGCGATCAACGAGTGGATGCGCCATCGACTTTCGAAGGCGGCTGGTCTAACAGCCCAAGACGGCAGTGTCAGAGGGAAGTGTTATGCCACCGAAGCACAACAGCGCACCGCCTTCCGCAGTGACGTAGCAGATGCGTGACCAGAACTAACCTCAGAAAATGCTAATACCATGTATTTTGAGAAGCAATAAAATCATTTAATACTTGGCCGGACTCGCTGTAAACTGCCGCGGTGGAGTAGCTGAGCGGTCTAAAGCGTCTCGCTGCGGAGCACGCGGTTGCTCGCCGTGGAGGTTCGAGTCCTCGCCGGCCTTGGTGGCCGAGGGGACTAAGGCGCTCCAGTCACGGTCTTCACGGCCACTATGGTCGGGGGTTCGAATCCCCCCTCGGGCATGGATATTTGTGCCGTCCTAGTTCGTAAGTAGTTCATAAGTAGTTTGTAAGTTTAGGGACTGATGACACCGTAGTTAAGTCCCATAGACTATACAAACATTTGAACATTTGTTCGAGTCCTCCCTGGGGCATGTGTGTGCGTGTTGTCCTGTAAGTTAGTTTAACTTAGTCCGTAGCTTACAAATCACATAACCTGATGACCACGCAGTTTGGTCCGATAGATTTGCAACCATTTTCTTCTCTGTAAACTGCCACAATATACCCACGACTACTTCAGTAGATACAGTATAACTATCAATCTAATAAGGTCAACATTTTCATTATGCCTAACGTAAGCTCGGAAAATTCATTATACACTGGAGTACCATCCTAGTAGTATATAATTTATAATCAATAGCATGTTACATTGTCTGATAATTCATGTTAGCGTTAGTGACTACTGTAACTAAGGTAACTCCCAGTTTTAATACTGCTGTAATTCTTTCGCTATTCCGTTGCAGGGGTGAATTTTTAGTTTCTTTTCAATTAACGACAGAAAATAGAAAATGATAAGAGCTGAATGTAAAATTCCCCTAAACTTGTCCGCATCGTCGAGAATACATTTTATGAAGAAAAACTTGTACGCTGCTTCTTCACGATGCAAAAAACAGTTATGTGACTACTTTGCGTTTCCTGAGAACTCTCTCGAATAATGTGCTGTCTTTCTCCCTCGTCTGGTCCTTCCATGTACTTGCTTTTTTCTAACTGCGAGCATGTTCGCCCTACTAATTACCCAAGCCTGGCAAACTGTCGCTCGCAACGCGCTGAACTCACGCGGCGCCAGTGAACCACACAGTACTGCTCTTGGCTGCAACAAACGGTAGCAGGCAAAGCCTTCCAACAAACTGCAAAAATAAATTCAAAACCTTTCCGAAACTTTCTCACTCACACCCCCAAAGGAAAATGCTTTTCGCTTGATACATTACGGATGTTGGTTTGATAAAAGTTCTACGTCCCGACGTGTCATATCAATTTCTGTAGTGGAGAAAATTCTCTACCTTCATGAGTAATCCCAGCACAAGGAATTAAAATTGGACGTCTAAACACAGGAACATTCACAATTAATCGTCCACGATTGTTCTACGGACAGTGTTCAGACATCTGTGGAGCTCTTTCGAGTTTTTACATATCTCAAAAAAGGTCGATTTGACATTGCGTGTGTGTCAAAGTCATGTTTCCACTTTTTAGATCACGGCGTTCAACCGATCGGCACTTTTATTTATTTAGCAGATGGTTGATGTACACACTACAAATATATACACATATACAAAAAGGAAACAATGAACTATTAAGGTAACATAAGCTTTATAAATCGATCTCCAGTCCTTGAATCCAACGCACAGCTTCTGGGGATGTCAACAGGAAATCTATTGCTCTCCCACCATTGCCTGGATTAGACAGATTGTTCCATTTATGAAGTGCATTGCTACACTTGCCATGGACCGTTCTAACTCTGTTAAGTGCTGTCCAGGTTTTGCATGGTAGTTGATATACGGTTGACAGTTCAGCGCCTGAAAAGGTGTTCTGCAGGTGCTCATGTGTTGCCGCTTGCCATCGACACTTCCATTCTTCAAGAGGTTTAAAATCTCTAGTGACCAAGTCAAAAGCATCACGCAGAGTTGGATGACGTGAGCGTGGTCTGTTAACATTTAGAATTGGCAGGTCCCTATGTACAGGTACATTAGGTTTCGGGGAAATTCTTTTCAACTACCTCATAAGAGCCGCAGATCTACGCAAATCAGGTGGCATTATAGCTATTAGCAGCGGAAGCCAGGATACCGGAGTAGATACGATTGTGCCAGATATGCGCAGGGTATCATTCAGTTGGGTGGCAACAAGCTCTGTATGGTGGCTGTTAATCAATACAGGTGATCAATACATGCTATCTGAGTACACCAAACGCAAGGCTGAAGAGCGCAAAGTCGTTACTGAAGATCCCTTGGTAGCTCCATATAAATTATGCTGTATGCTGTTACGAATTTTCGGGTTCTCGGCTAGGTTTAAAAGGAGACACGAAACTTGCTTTTGTGCGCCCCGCAGAACCACGACGTGGCGCCGCAGCGCAGCCCTGCGCGCGCCAGCTCAAGAGACGCACACGTCGCGCACCGGTAGGTCGGCAGCGGCGGACGGTTCGAACCGCGCGCCACCACCAAGTCCCGGCGCCTTCCGGCAAGCGGCACCGCACCGCCCCAAGTCTTAAAGCTCTGTATAGGGAAAGTATGGCCATCCTTTTCCGCGCCTCTTGCCGCCGTCTGCAGCTCGTGATTGGCTGAAATCGAGTCACGTGGTTCTTTCCGCCATCTTAGTCCTATACGTTGCTTGGCTGCCATGAAAACCTTGTGAATATTCGAATGTTTTGGTTTGAATAATGCCACAGTGTTGTACTTTTGGGTGTTTTTAAGAAGCGAAGAAGGAAGGTAAACATTATAGTACTTCCGTTAGATATCAGAAATGCAGGAAGATGAACAGTCTGGCTGATGAAAGTCGTCAGAGAAAACTAGGAGTCCAGAACCGATCTTCGGTTCTTGTGCTGTGATGATTTTAATTCATAATGTAAATTAGTCGATTAAAGATTCACTGACGAATGGATCACACAGCAGATAGCTATATATTTTAACTTGAATAAATTTGTGAAGAAAATTCCTCCACAATGTCGTGAGTTTAAATTATTCACGCGTCCTTGATTTTATCTGCAGGTAGTTGTCGAAAATTCACAATTTTATTTTACATATTAGTGAGTGAACTAGATTCCCGTTTAGATATGAAATTGACATACAGTTCCTGAAACAATCTTTTCTCATTGGTTTTCGTGTGTGAGAGCGTGTCATAACAGGAAACAAAGAATTGAAACAAGACAAATATTAGACATTCAAATGTAATTGGCGTTGTAAAGACACCTTTAATTTCTGTTTCCGGTAAAAGACAGGTAGTGGGTATCTCCTTGCAGTTTTCGTAGTTCATGTAAGGTATAAGTACATAATACCCAAGAAAATACTCATCAAAGACTTTCCCATCATCTCAAATTGTTTTCTTAATTTACACTATGCTCCGATGATGACTTGTTCTCGGTCTATTGAAATATTTGGCTACGGTACAGGTCAGCCAGAATTATAGGAGAACTCTTTAGATATAGAGCCACAAATCAGTTTTCTTAAATTCGGACGATAAGAATTCCGTAGAGCAGCCAGGTCCGCATGAACAGAAGTACGCGAAGTTCCCGAATCTGTCCGTCGGATATAACAGCCTGTATCTCGAGAATGAAAAGAGTTATCGTTCTGCTCTGAAACTTAAATTAAATTCCGATATCTTACCTACATTTCGTCCACAGCATTGTATGAGCTAAAATCAAACATACGCAAAGTCTACGCAATGCGACTTTTCCTCTGCAAACTCTTCAAAATTTTTGGTAGTAGTTTACTTAATTTGATGTAGCAGGCCGGCCGCGGTGGCCGAGGTGACTGAGGCGCTCCAGTCACGGTCAGCACGGCCACTACGGTCGGGGGTTCGAATCCCCCCTCGGTCATGGATATTTGTGCCGTCCTAGATCGTAAGTAGTTCATAAGTAGTTTGTAAGTTTAGGGACTGATGACCCCGTAGTTAAGTCCCATAAGCTTAACAAACATTTGAACATTTTTTGATGTAGCACGAAAACTATTAGTAATAATGAACAGAAATTGAGATCATTATCGAGAGAATGTATCACACTATAACACGTGAAAAAATTAATTTTTTTTATTGGTTGGTTTTCTCAAACTTGGTTGATAAATATTGTTAAGCGCTGGGAACTTCGTAGCGGTCGGCGTGGAGGCAGCAGCGGAATAGGCCCAACATGGCTGCCGCTGACAGGCTGGCCATACTTTCCCTATATAGAGCTTTACCAAGTCTCCAGGTACGCAGACGCAAGGAACCTCTTCACACCTCGCAAGTAGCAAGTAGGGCAGCAGCAGCGGCCAATCAGCGGTCACGGGCGATCGCCAATCCGCATGCAAATAGCGGCGCAAGGACACTAGCAGCCACGGCTTTAAGTATTTTTTTATTATAATAATTATAATTTATTATAATACCAAACAATACAACCCATTACCTAAGGCTAAAGTGGGCAATAGTATAATACATGAATTTCTTACGGCTAAATGGTGACATTACATATCATTACATTACAAGTTTCTGCAGAAACCACTGGACATCTTGCTGGTTGTTGATGTTTATACTGGGTGATGTGTATGATGTTGTGTCTTATGCTACTGCTGTGGTGTTGCATGTGTGCCTGCATTAAAAACCTGCTTGTGGTGGCCAGCTCACCGAGTGAATGCCAGTGAGCATGCCCCTGGCACTGGACGGCCAATTTCACCACAGCCCCCCCGCAAAAATGTTCCCCCTGTGTGTCTTATTCTACTATTTAAGAAAAAGCTACATCTAACTTACGTCTATGGTCTAATTCGGTGTTTGCCAAATGTAACCCCCGAATCTAGGGGATGGCGGATTCCTCCATTGCTGGAGACCAGTCCATCCCCCGGCGGCATGGCAGATGTGGCTGTCTCAATCGGGTATTGATTCAGCACTTTGCGCGAGACATTATTGGCGATTTCGTCGAGTACTCGGAACGTGTCTGGGGTTCTTATGAGCTCAAAGGTGTTATTACTAGGCAGAGCCCTTCTGAGATCCGCAGCCACGTCGTCATACGTAGGACACTCATAAATGATGTGTCCTGGCGTGCCTATCTCGGCACCACATGCACAAGCTGGCGTAGCCTGTCTCCTAAACCGACATAAATATGTCGGATAGGGTCCATGCCCGATGAGGAAGTGCAGCATCCCCGTATATGGTTTGAAATGTTTCATGCCCAATCTTTCCTGGATATCTGGCAGGAGAGCGTGAGTTCTCCTCCCACATTCCTCTTCGTCCCAAGATTGCTGCCAAAGTTGGAGCCCTTTCTGTCTGATCTCTGTTTTACTTAGAATTGGTTCCCCCATAATTTTTTCTACTTTCCCTCTGTTCTCTTTCTTGGCCCAGTACCAAGCTCCCTGCTCCCTTACCTTGATGTCAAGGGGGCATAGCCCCATCAACACCAAGAGGGCCCCACCGGGCGTGGTCCTGTAGGCTCCAACTGAACGCAGGAGGATGTTGCGCTGCACCCTTCTCACGGCCATGGTAGGCGTCATTTGTCACCCTCGTGAGCCTGTGGGCCCATACTGGAGATCCGTAGCCCGCTATGGACGTCAGTATGCTGTTGTGATACAGCTGTATGAGCTCGGGAGGGAGGTGAAACCTCCGGTGCCCGATCCCAGCCAAACGGTGTAGTGCTACCAGCGATCTCTCAGCAACCGCGTCCACGTGGGCGGCGAAATTCCAGCGCTCAACTATGATTACGCCAAGGTATCTAGCTTGAGTTCGTCTTATAACAGGTGTACCATTACTCCTGACTGTTGGATTTCTAGCCAATTGGCCCTTTAGCAGCAGGTATACTGACGTCTGCGGTGCAATCTGTAACTTCGTCCTACAGCACCAAGCAGTAAGCACCTGCAGTGATCTTTAGATCTGGGGCTCGATGTCTTCACGACTTCGGACCCTGACTCATTTCGTCCACGACCTTACGGAGCTCTTGAAGCACAAGCCTTGAGTTGTGTGTATTCAAATGTGCGACTTTTAGCATTTAAGGAAAATAGGTATGAATGTTACAATCAGGCCAAGATTTGATGTGGTCCAGAGCAATTCTCTCCGAGGCCAATACGGCCTGGTGGTAAATCTCATTCAAGTCATACCTTTCCCCTCTGAAAGACTTTCTCAATGAGATGATGAAGAGCACCGAAATCCGTGGGCAGACTCATTGTCTTAAGATCGATTCTATCCACTGCCTCCATTGTCGGGAAGGTGACCTTCCTACCATGCTTGTGCCCGGCTTTAAGTAGCCGTACCACGGCTAAGACGGTTGTCTTCTGACACCGCGGACCACGAGGGAGCATAGCCGGCGCCGGACCCTCGCCAGCCGGCCGCGGTGGCCGCGGGGACTGCGGCGCGCCCGTCACGGTTTGCACGGCCATTACGGTCGGGGGTTCGAATCCCCCCTCGGGAATGGATATTTGTGCCATCCTTAATCTTAGCTAGTTCATAAGTAGTTTGTAAGTTTAGGGACTGATAACTCCGTAGTTAAGTCCCATAAGCTATACAAACATTTTTTGGACCTTCGCCAAAGCCACGTCTCCGCTACGCCTGGCCACCGACTTCCGGACTCTGCTGCTACCGCTTCCTGCCGAGGTCCCGAAGCAGAGGAACCGAAATTTCAAGGAACGTAACACCGGCTAACATCTATTTGTAGAAGAGATAGAGTTTAGTTACCCAGGAAGACTTGCTTCTAGTCAGTTTTCAAGGGAACTAGTTTAGTTGAATTGCCTATCTGAAGAAGTTGTGTTTTTTTTTCTTTTTGTTTACTGGAAGTATTATTTTTCAATTCACTATACTGTGGAAATTAAGCCGAGACTACACTCGGAATTGTAAATAAAGAGATACCGATCATCTCGTGTTTTCTGCTGTATATAACAAAACTGTCATTAAGTTTTATTGCTCTGCTGTCTCATAATGCCAACTGAAAGATAAATCTAATGTTTGTAGAGCTTATGGGACGTACCTACGGAGTTATCCGTCCCTAAGCTTACAAACTACTTATGAATTAGCTTATACCAAAGATGGCATAAACATCCGTACCCGAGAGGGGGATTCGAACACCCGACGGAGAACAGACTCGCGCATCGTTGCTTAGCGCCTCAATGCGCTCGGCCGCTCCGCCGCGGCAACTGAACGATAACGAATCACTCTTGCCGTAATGAAATTTGAATTGATTAACTTGAGAATGGCCAGCAGGTGGCGTCTGTTGCAGACATAAAGCAATTGTAGAAACAGAGATGGCGAAGGTGTACGCTTTATTTATTTATTTTTCTATACCACTTGTTATCAGTGAGTCTCTTATTTCCCCCATCCTTATGTGTTATGGAGTGCGAGTGGAAAGCAATAATACTTCTTTCGGTTTTAGTAACATGGGCAGTATTGTAAACTTTGGTTGTGGAAACGTAGTTAGTGGCGGCAAGGATAGCCTAGCACCAAAGATTTTGTTTGAGCTTCGATGTACAGGGTCGATCTGGTCAAGTCAAGGGATAGTGAAGGCGGTGGAGTGACGGACACCCAGTGTCCAATCAATCACGGCGCGAATTTGAAGAAGGGACGATTGGCCCTGTTGCCGCCTAGCGGAAGAGAGAGATCGGTTTCTCATATAAAGGAGTGCGGACGTGAGGAGATCTGCTCGCAGCTGTCCCGGAGATTTTGGTAAAGATTTGGTAAAAATCTTCAGCAATATCGATCATGGTGACGCTTTCACTATCGGTTTTTAAGGGACGTAATCAGTAGGCATCAATTTTAACTTCTTTTCTGATTACAGGTGATAGAAACAGATCGAGATTGTGTGTGCTGTGTTGTGGGTCAAAGTTGCTTGCAAGTCGGTTATTTAATGTATTATCTTGGGGAGTATTAGTTCGCTGAACGAGTTTTAGCTGTTGTTTCTGTTACATATTCATTTTCATGGGGTTTTATTGAAATTTATAGTGATTTTCTTTGTAACTAGGACTAAGCGCGCAAACCCGGTAGAATACAGTTTATGAGTCCAGTTGGTGCAGTGGTAATCTTTTATTGGTCGTAGTTTCTTTCTCGTGTGTTTTCGATTTCTTCAATGCATTAATGTGGAAGATTAATCTCGGAATTATGACGGTTTTCTTTGTGCAATGTGATCAGGATGTATGTTGTGCTATGTGTTGGCCAGTACAAAGTAAGTCTGGTAACGGAGGGCCTGTTGCCATTGCTTACCCTGCTCATGCAATAGTGTTACAGTAATTACGTGCAGTTTAGTGTCAGCTGCTAGATTTTCGTAAATTTTGTTGGTTTTGCTTTGTAATGATTGTGTGCTATAATGATAGGCCCACGGGTTAGTAATAATTTTGACAGACGTGATGTATTCAAATAATGATACCCAAATTCCGTAGAAGTAAGAGTAGACTCAGCGTGGTGGTAATTCTTTTAAATTAAATTTCAGTAAATTGGTTTTTGTTTGGGGCCACGCTGATCGTGTATGTACACCACTTCGACTGGCATTCTACATCTACATCGATACTCTGCAAATCACATTCAAGTGCCTGGCAGAGGGTTCATTAACCACTTTCATAACTTTACCGTTCCATTCTCTAATAGCGCGCGGGAAGAAAGAACACCTATATCGTTCCGTTTTCGATCTGATTTCTCTTATTTTATTGGGATGGTCTTGTCTCCCTAAGTAGGTGGGTGCTAGCAAAATATTTTCACATTCAGAACTAAAAGCCGGTGATTGAAACTTCGCAATCAGATTACGCCGCAATGAATAACGTCTTTCTTTTAATGATTTCCACCCCAATTCGTGCAACATTTCCGTGACGCTTCCCCTCCCCCCGTAACGTGATAAAACAAAACGAGCTGCCCTTCTCTGAACCTTCTCAATATCTTCCGTCAGTCATACCTGGTGAGGGTCCCACAAGGGGCAACAGTACTCCAAGAGAGGACGCACAAATGTGATGTAGGCAGTCTCTTTGGTGGAGCTGGTGCATCTTCTCGTAGAAATGTAGGTCGGTAAAGCAAATCCCATACTCACATAATATTTTGTGTGTTTAACCAATGTGTCTATCCACACCACTTTGCTGCCCCCTGGCTCGCAACTGCCATGTGGATCCAAATTAGTTGGCTCGCGTAGTAATTCTTCCTTTGCATGCTTTGTGTGAATGTGATAAATGATAGCGGGCAAACTGAGAATACTACTACCTCTGATATCCTTGCGAATGACGAGATTTTTTCCTTTTTTTTCTTTTGTTTTAGTAAGTGATTGAAACTGAATTTGCATTTAAATTCTCAATTATACTAAAATTAGCATTTAAATTGACATGCTAAAGCATTTATTTAAAAGGATTTGTTAACAAATGATTTCACTCCACACATGTGTCGAAGCAATTTATAAATTCTCATATGACCCTATTCAGCACGGGTAATCCCATTCGTAAATTTCTTACTGTGACCTGGAATGGTGCACTGGAGCATATATATCAAAGTAACGCATCCTTTCTATTTGAGTACATATACTGAATCAGCTTTATGAGTTCAGATGCATTTATAATGTTCTCCATTGTGCGGGTCGATATTATGAATCCTCAATTGCATTGGTGTTGTCGGGAGTGCTTACTTCGCACGTGGCGTGAACCGATATATGTAGTCAAACTGAATGGAACCTGAGTACACAAGCCATTCCACATACAAACGTGTAGGAGCCACCCGTTTCTCTTCGGGGGTTCGAATGCTCCCTCTGGCATGGAAGTTTGTGTTGTCTTTAATATAAGGTAGTTTCAAAGTAGTTTGTAAGTTTAGGGACTGATGACCCCGTAGTTAAGTCCCTAAAGCTTAACAAACATTTGAAAATTTAAAACTATATATATATATGGGAGCCATATTGCACTGCAGTAGGTGCGGTAGGCACATTCAATGTACAAGTTACCGGGCAAATAGGCAGATACAATGGTAGATACACAGCCCAGACACGAGGTTAAAGTTTAATTGAAAAGATGTTGCTTGAACGTCAGTGTTCGGTCCACAATGAAACTTAGATATATTGGGTACCAATTGCGGGGAAGAACTCTGAGTCTTGAAAGTTACATTTAGTCTCACGTTCGCTAAATGATTGTTCAAATGGAAGCAAAGCCCCTCTGTTCTTTTTGCGTTGGGTTGAAGTCTAAGGATACTGAAATAAGTCAATGAAGACATGTCTTTGGTAAGTACGTCTTCTGTCTTCTCCTGTTCTTTGTGCTGTACAGTTATGGCCAGACCGTCGGCGTAGCAGAATTTTCTACACAAAGTTTCAGGAAGGTCGGATAGATATAAGAGTAATGGCGAAAGAACTGAACCTTGGGGTAATTCGTTGGTAAGCTTCCTCTCCTTGCTTATCTTGCTTCCAATGATTACGTGGAACTAAATTTTGCAGACGTTTTAGTTGGCCGCCAGAGACCAGAACCTCCCTCTGTCGGCACAACCGGTCACCACTAGAGGGTGGCACTATGCCCTATATCCCCTGTTATGTGTCAGATTGGAACAAAAAAATTCAAGTAATATTTGGTCAGAATTTAATATCGAGTACCTTTTATACGGATTTTTTTTTGATATGTTAACTCTCAAAGTTGCTACACACGTCTAATAATAGGCTCTAACGTCGTTTTATTTTGCTGTAGCTCATTTATTGAAGGTCTGAAGATGCCTTGGTTGCTCCTCCTGCTATTACAAGACCCTTCAAATCTTTGAATGCCACGCCCTTCGCCTCGCCTATCACATCCGCCTCCCTTCCCCCAAGCAAATCGTGTACGACCTCATCCTGGTACCTCACCTCCTACAGTTTCTCGAACATATCCGGTTCCTTTACATTAGCCGCAAAATAGATTCCCTTAACCCCTGAGTATACCCTATCCTTATCAATTCTAAGCCCCTGACACGCCTTCACCACTGTATCCCTCCCTCCCTTCACCT
The DNA here is from genome assembly GCA_026315105.1 of Locusta migratoria. NCBI lineage: Eukaryota > Metazoa > Arthropoda > Insecta > Orthoptera > Acrididae > Locusta > Locusta migratoria. Next base: position 353,047,858 of record CM048750.1, read on the forward strand.
CCATACTCTCCAGGTCCTTTCCCAGTGTAACTTCTGCCACCTCCCTATACCAGATGATGCCCTCCGTCCTGAAATCTATCCCTCCTACCAACCCTAATCAGTTTCCCATGGGTACAACGCCTCCTCTCCGTCCCCTCCCTTCCCCTTCCCGCCACTTGGTTTTTCTCCCTCCTTGCCACCCAACGCTCCCTCCCCAATCTTCCGCACCTCCTTTCCTCCCCTCCTCACTTGCTTCCAGTTCTCCCACCCTCGCTGTCTCTGTGGGTCTTCCTGTTTGGTCAAGTTTCAATCAGTGCTTCGTAGATTGTGCTGAGTGTCGTCACTGTATTTTTAACACTGCGTCCGCCGTATCATGACAAGTGTTACTATTTTCAGTTTTAGCACTGTCTCCGTTATGTTCATCATGTCCAGTGCACTGTTTCTACATCTACACCTACATCTACATCTACATGCATACTCCGCAATCCACCGTAAGGTGCGTGGCGAAGGGTACACTGTACCACTACTAGGCATTTCCTTTTCTATTTCACTCCCAAATAGAACAAGGAAAAAAAGAATGCCTATATGCCTCCGTACGAGCCCTAATTTCTCTTACCTTGGCTTTGTGATCACTACGCGAAATGGAAGTAGGCGGCAGCAAGAACGTACTACACTCAGCTTCAAATTCCGGCCCTCTAAATTTCCTCAACAGAAATTCACGAAAAGAATGTCGTCTTTCCTCCAGCGATCCCCAATTGAGTTGCCGGAGCATTTCCGTGACACTTGCACATTCGTCGAATCTACTAGTAACAAACTTAGCTGCGCGCCTCTAAACTGCTTGTATGTCTTCCTTTAAATTGATCTGCTGCGGGTCCCAAATACTTCAGCAATACTCAAGACGTGGTTGCACAAGCGTTTTATACGAGGTCTCCTTTACAGGTGAAGTACATCTTTCCAAAATTCCAGCAATAAACCGAAGTCGGCTGTCCGCCTTACTCACAACTGCCCTTACATGTTCGTTTCATTTCATATCGCTCTGCAATGTTACGCCTAGATATTTGAACGACGCGACAGCATCAAGAAGCTCACTCAACATTATGGGATTGTTTTTCTTACTCATGCGCATCACCTTACATTTTTCTACATCGAGAACTAGCTGCCATTCTTCGCACCGACTAGAAATTTTGTCTAAGTCATTCTGTATGCTATTACAGTCAGTTAAAGACGACACCCTCCCATACACCACAGCATCATCAGCAAACAGCTGCAAATTACAACTTACTCTGTCCATCAGATCATTTATATAGATAGAAACTAATAGCGGTCCTATCACACTCCCCTGGGGCACGCCTGACGATACACTCGTCTCTGATGAACACTCGCCGTCGAGAACAACGTACTGCGTTCTATTACTTAGGAAGTCTTCCAGCCAGTCACATATCCCTAAAATCGTATCTTCGTTAGCAGTCTGCAGCGTGGCACCACGTCCAACGCCTTTTTGAAGTCGAGAAAAACACAATCTGCCTGTTGCCCTTCAACCATGACTCGCAAGATGTCATATGAGAAAAGGCCAAGCTGAGTTTCACATGAACGATGTTTCCTAAACCCGTGCTGATTCATAGAAAGAAGCTTTTCCGTTTCAAGGAAATTTACTATATTCGAACTGTGAATAGGCTCGAAAATTCTACATGAAACTGATGTCAACGATATTGGCCTGTAATTGTGATGGTCATTTATCTTTCCTTTCTTATAAATGGTAGTCACCTGCATTGTTTTCTTATCGCCACCGTAGTAAAGGTTTTTAAAATACTACATGCTTTTAAACGTCTTTCATGTCCAATGTTCTTCATTATTTCTTCTTGCTCACGTTTTAAAAGCTCGCAATTTTATACTTCTGTTCCAACACGTGTATTCATCGTGTCCAATACGTATTATAACTCGCGGCTGTAGAGCACCTTATGATGCTGCTGCCAGCCTGCCTGTGTCTGTGCTTAGGTTTAAAAATAACAATAAAGAAAAAATCCAGAGTTGGAACACTTACGCGAGGTGGCATTTGCATGCAGTGACTCCTGCATCGAGCAAGGGGCTCTTGCCGGGCTAACCGGCTTTTTGCCGGTACAGACACATGAAGAAGTGCAGTAGTTCACCACAGCCGCTTCTGCGAACTGTCTGGCGACCACGCCACAGCAGTATCAATTACGCAACCATGTATTGCTTCATTAACGCGTTTCGTGGGAATGAAAACAAATCTCTTCTTATATTTTGATGATGAAAGGATCGGAGGAGGGAGACAGAAGGCGGCAGCCAAGTGTGGAACATGGTATTTACTACGACTGTTACAGAATTTGATAATTGTCGTTTTAGGGCGAAATTGAAATCAACAAAATTGTATTTTATTTAAACGTTAAACATAAAAACACAGAATGTCAATTAATATTACTCATTTTTCTCTTCACTGCTGAATAAGTGTCCTAACCACTTTTCCAGTAATGCTAAGCTGTTAAGTTGAAATCTGTTAGTGAGCTTCTGTGGGTCAACATCATTTTATTCATTGCATAAAAAAGCAACATGTACACTTGACATCAAAAAAAAAAAAAAAAAAAAAAAAAAGTGGGTCACTGCTGAATGTTACCGAACCGACATAGCTGTATTGCAGGTCCTCTGAACACCAAATCCCTGAGGGGTACAATCGCTTGACATTACACAGTGGGTACCACAAGGGACACTAGAGAAAATTTTCTAATGGCAGTCAGACCAGATGTAAAACTATTCCGCCCTAGAACAAATATTAAAATACACATTATTAAAGATCAAAAAGTAACACTTGTAAATTAAAATTCATTGCAATAAAATGACAGGTCATTTGCCTTCTAACACTCATTGAATGACATGTTCGTGATCTTAATTTGAATGCATTATTAATGAACCAAAGCTTACGTGTTTCATAGAGACTCGATTAGAAATAGAGAGACGTAAAACACTGACGTTTTCATTAGTATTAGTTTATAAGACCGATGTCCGACCCCGAAAGTAAATGATAAATTTAGCACTGCACCAGGGTTCTATTAACATCATATTGTTGCTGAGAGGTACTCACAAAAGGTGTACTATAGTGTAACTCTCAGGTGTCAAACGCCATAAAGTTTTGAAATTGAACACAGTACCTATATGAATTATTAACAGTCAGATGTCCATATATCCAAAAATAGTGTTATATCTGGACGTGAAACATAGGTACAATTGACTTTTTTCCCAGCAGGGACTCTAACCCGTCACCGTTCGTTGTTGTACTATAGATGCATATAGAGATAATATATTCGTTGTCTCTTCACTATTATTGGGATGTACACATGTTGGGCTAGAAATAACGCCACGAATAATTTTGTGCTGCCTGGGTCTCCAACTGCGCACATATCGTTATTGTAGACCCCACACGACACACAACGACAATGTTTCAACTATCACATTCTCATGTACATATTAAGGCTTTCCCGGCGGGGTGTTGTCATATGTACATCAGAAGACTCTACGGGGAGGAAATACATCTGAATATCAGGAAGCTGAATAAGCTGCGACAACGAAAAGGAAGAATACTGAGCTCTCTCAGTTTCCTGCTGAGATGTACAGAAGAGGACGTTATTGCAGTTTTTGCCAGATCCAAACACCACGTAAATTCCAGAGCAGCCAATAGGATCAAACACCGGGCGAGCTAAGCATGAGTAAGAAAGGAACTACGTGATTTACGTCACCGCTTATATGTGGTGTCCAGAAAACTACTACCTCTATCCGTTACCACAGCCTTAAGCAGAGAAGACTGGGACCTAGTGCATAGTACTTCATGGTCTCTAGAGGAATGCCTGAAGAAGAAATCAGCGGCACGTCAACTCTCCAAGTCTGACTGTCTCAACAACAAGGTGAGGCAGAACTAGAGTATTAGAATGGTTAAGCTCAGTGTGTAGCAATTCGACAAGACTACAGTGAATGTACTTAGCAAGGGTCTTCACTTCGCTGTGACCCCCAGAAATATTCCTGTCGCTGCCTTCGTCAGTGTCGTGGAGCAAGTGGCTGTCAAACAACTTTCATGTGAAGCTGAAAAAGTCCGGCGAGAGACATGCAGAGCGCTCACCAAGATGAAGGTGCCTAAATCTAACATCTCTAGTGAGGAGAGGCTGGCTCTGAAACAGCGCCAAGAAGATGAAAGCATTGTGGTATTACTAGCAGATAAATGAAATGCTACCGTCATCCTACAGAAGGCGGACTACGACAGTAAAATTCGACAATTTCTGGTTGACCCAGCATACTGACTGATAGAAAGGAATCCCACTGACAAGGTGGACAGGAAGACCAGGGCCCTTCTAAAGGAAACCGACATACCAGAGAAAGTCGTGAAGCAGCTGAGGCCGAAAGCCCCAGTACCAGACAGGCTTTACGGTCTGCCGAAGGTGCATAAAGAGATGATCCCTTTGCGCCCAATAGTCAGCAACTTAGGCGCTGTCACCTACCCAATTGCTCAGCACCTGAAGAAGATGCTCTCGACCTATGTCGGCAAATGTGCACATACATCCGCAACACTGAACATTTCTTACATCGTCTGAAGCAGCAGCACAGCACAGAGTCTGACATTATAGTTAGTTTCGATGTAGTTTCCTTGTTCAGCAAGGTGCCTATAAAAAATGTTCAAATGTCTGTTAAGCTTATGGGACTTAACTACGGGGTAATCAGTCCCTAAACTTACAAACTACTTATGAACTACTTACGAACTAGGACGGCACAAATATCCATGCCCGAGGGGGGATTCGAACCCCCGACCGTAGTGGCCGTGCTGACTGTGACTGGAGCGCCTCAGTCACCTCGGCCACCGCGGCCGGCAAGGTGCCACTGAATGAATCTCTGGAGGTGATTGGAAAAAAGTTGTTTGGTGCTCTCCTGGACTTATTACTTCCTTTTTGGAGTTCAATTCTACAAGCAAACAGAAAAGGTGCCTATGAACAGCCTACTCTCACCGGTAGTGGCGAACATCTTTAAGGAGAAATTTGACGACGATGCACTCGCTTCAACCCCAGATCAACCCAGGTACTTTTTCTGATGCGTGGATGATACCTTCGTGATCTGGCCCCACGGCAAGGAGAAGCTCCTGGCTTTTTAGACCATCTAAACTCTCGCCACCCAAACATAAAATTTACTATGGAAATGGAAAAGAATGGACAACTTTCATTCTTAGATGTACTGGTCCAGAGGAAGGCAGAGGGCACTTTCGGTTATAGTATTTACAGGAAACCAACTCACACCGATCTCTACCTGTAAGCTAGTAGCTGCCACCACCCAGCACAAAAGATTGGGGTACTCACAACTGTGGTTCATCGGGCACGTAGTCTCTCAGACCCAGACAACCTGACAAAGGAGCTGGAACACCTTCGTCTGTCTTCTACAAGAAAGGTTATTCATCCAGAGACATCGAGAATCTTATCAACCGTGACACGGAATATCAGCTTAGTTCCTCCTGGAATCCAGCACTTGATCTCCTAAAGATGCGACGGAGGCAACAGCCCAACTATGGGAGCAATAATTCTGCATGTACACAGAATGAATAAGTCCGCACAAATAACACAGGCTGAACAAATGGTGCTGAATCAGGCAACAAATCTAGCACCAGAAGACGGTCACATAGAGAATAAACGACGGCATTCCAACACCAGGAACCAGAGAGCGATGCGGCAGGCGCTGCTAGCGGGCACGGACCTCATAGGGAGCACTTGACCAGGCCGGCTACGGTAACAGAACAGTATAGTGCACAAGAAAGCTTAAATGACGGCAATCAGCAGATTGAACGCTCAGTACAACTTGGAGGTGGAACAACGTAACATGACGTAATTATTAACTGACAAGAGCCAAAAACCACGCACAGCAGGCGGAACAGCCACACCTAGTAAATGCTAGTATTGCGGCTGGTAGCCGGTACGGACGCCGGATGGAGCGCCGACCAATGGCAGAACGCCTAGCCACCGCAGGCAGGCATAAATACTGGACGCGTTACACCATGGAGTCAGCTTCAGGAAGCACCTGATGAAGATCGCGAGTAACACGATCGAAATATCGTGCCAGTACGACGTGGATGACAGGCAGAATCCCGATACTCCAAGATGGTATCACAATCTCGTTCACTGGTAGTTAGGATAGCTCCGTTCGTAGAATTACCATTTTGAGGAAACAACGAAAACTAATCCAGCTGTTTTCTGCTTAGCAGCGAATGAAGATGTGTACTAGTGATTTGGAACACGGCACAGTCCTGAGTTCATTACTTGGCTCTATGAGGGTGACGAGGGTATGTTTGTGACTGCTAAACAATGTTAATATGGACGGAATAGAAACCATACCTTAGCCATTACAAGCTAGCCTCAGTACGGCCAACCACCGAATTTCAGATATGTCAGCGTAATTGTTTTTGTTATAATGGAGTACTCATCGCTCGATATGAGAAATCAAAGAGCTCGTGGGTGTCTGCCTATTGCCAGTACAGCGGAGACTTGCCTTTTTTGATGATGAAGTTAGACAATCGTCTGATAGTTTACCAAATTCCATCAACAGTGCAGAGCTTGAACCGGCACAAATTATTCTGTTGGCTCTTTGCGAAGTTTACGAAATGTTTCACTTCAAGTAATTAAGAAATTAAGAAATTAAAAAATAAATAAATAAAAACAATGGAGATAATGATTGTTATGTATTCAAAATTATTTCCGATCGTTACAGTGTAATATAAATTTTATTTCTTTCTGTTACAGTAAAATGTATTTGTTCTGGGTTTTCCGTCAATGAAAGGCAGGAGATATATCCAGAACAGAGCTCAGAGACATATTGTAAATGCAAATGAGGCGCCCAAGATAATATAAACAAGTCAAAGAAGATAACATTGAAAAGTACTTTAACTTGAAAAGAAATATTAACGATTATTTTACGATGAAAGATGAGATCTTCCAAGGATTTATTGGTTACTAAGATTGTTCGCAGTTAATCGCTTATGAGTTGCCGAACTGATTGCTTTGAGAGGCGGAATAGCGTGTTAGTGGTTGCGTATGTCGACGTCCATAATGAATTTTACATCATTTTCGAAACGGAATGTTACTGCCTGGGATGTTGAGAAATATTTGTAATTTTCGGTATAAGAGTTAAATACACTTTTTTCCTGTTTGGCATCGACGTTTTGAGGAAAGAATTTTCCAGAGTGGTTAGGTTAACGAGAATGATACTGACTTAGTTACTACTGATAATAGCGTAACTTTAAGACATTGTCGGATCAGTGTAGTGACAGTATATTGGAAGCGTTATTTAGTTTTGAAACGGGAATTGAAGTTAATGTTGTGTGGCAGCATTGAGTAACTCATTTACGAAACGTATCTATTGCGTATTGGTTTGTGGTGTGGGTAGTAATCAGTACCAAGTTGAGTTGAGGTGGCCATTTGAACAGAGCAGTCTTATTGGGTTCTTATGAATCATGCGAGAGTTCATTGAGCCGCGCGTGGATCCTGTGCTGTAATAATACGGTTTGGCTGGCTCTGTTACAAATTGTGTGCAGGTTGATTCCGTGAGTTACAGGAAGTATAACAGACCAACTTACCTTAATCGTAAACTGGCTGTATCCACATGGGGAGCGCAACCTGAAGTTCTGCGATCATCAGCAATGGGACTCTGTTTTGTAGCAGGGGAATATGCGGCACTAGTGTGGGAGGCATCGTGCCACTTCAAACAAGTAGACATTGCTCTAAACGAGACTGTCAGGACTGAGGACTGTCACTGGACGCTTCAGGCCAACACCTGACCACAAAGTTTACCTACTTGCGGTCATAGCACTGCCAAATATCAGAAGTAGAGTAGCCAGTGAAGCAGAAAGGAGGAAACAGCAAACCGACCCACGACACCTAATGTATAATCACCAAGCAGTTCCAGCCCGTCTCAAGTCTAGGAAGAGCTTTATCCAATGGACCGTACCACTAGAAGGCCGACATGAGACTCGCCACCTGTCTTTATGGACGGATTCTTTACAAAATACGAATCTACAACCCGAGGAGGAAATTGCACAAGGGCAGCAACTGCAGTATAGTACATGGAGAATACTTACTAGATTAAGAACAGGAATCACAAAATGCAAAGTAAATATGGTTAAGTGGGGCTATTCTGAAGATGATCAATGCAAATGCGGAAACATACAGACTAATGAATATATTTAGTCATATGCCCAAGGATGGAAGTTGTTTGCACAACGGAAGACTTGCTTTTATGCAATGACAAGGCCATTAAAGCTGCAGACACGGAAATTAAAGTAACTCCAGATATTTGACGATAATTTTGACTGTGACGAATAGAAAGATAATAACATTAAGACTTGGAACCTATTAAACTATTTGGAGATCTCGCAAGTAATCAGAGAATAGCTTAGAGTGACTTAGGTTTGGTGGGAAAATTTATTATTAAGTCATTAGAGTTGTTTAGGTGCCAACATCTGAAGTAGGCTGCAAGCTTACTTCAAGATGAATTAAATGAAAATACGGAACTGTAATTGGTGGTGGTGTCGTAGGATTTATTATTCTTTCTTTTCTGAATTTACTTAAAAAGATAGTCAGAGGGGACAGATGGCTAACTGTCACCCAAAAGCTAAGATCTGTATTTGGTAAATATAAAAGAAACCAATAAAATGGAAATAAGCCTGGAGGCGTAATAAAGGAAAAAGAAATACGTATTTTAATTATCTAATAGTTTAAAAGAAAGTTTTCCTAAACAAGGAAAAGGAAAGAATAAGTAAATTACGACTAATATCGCAATTTGAAAACATCTGATAGAGAGATTAGTATCTTTGGTCTATTGATAAAATAGAAATATGCTATAAGAGTCAAGGAGCTATAAAAATAATAATACTGTTGTTCTTTCTGGATAAATATGGTATATAGACAACGATATCTCCATAAAATATTTATATGAAAAAAGAATATTAATTTGATGAATTATTGTATTAATAAAGGGATCCTTTAGGACTGATGCAATTATATCTTTGATATATAGAAATTTAATTTCGGTGTGTATTGGCTAATACACAAAACTGTCAGCAAAAAGGGGAAAAGGAAATATTATGACTTTAGGTTGGATCTTTTGAAGTAGCTCGTTGAGAAGTAATTTCAAGGAAATATTTAAGTAAAAAGGACAATTTAGATCAATTGTTTGTGATACGGAAATATAATCAGTAAATGTGAAGCGGCGTTTAGTAATTTAGTATTGCGACGATAGTTACATTGATAAAGATATGAAAGGTACTTTGATTTTATAAATATAATAACAAATTGTAACTTACGGCGTCGCTCGTGTATGCATTGTAGTGGTATCATATTTAAAGTACGCTGGACTTGTGCTAAAAGCTAAACTATATTCATCCTGAACGGTATTAACGTACTTCAGAACCTTATAAGGGATTTTCTGAAGTCATTAAGAGTCAGATGCGTTTAATAAATTACGTTAATACCGTATACTCTATCTCTTAGATCTTTTCTAATGCAACCAGAGGGCCAAAAATAGTAACAATGCATAATATTTAACTGCGTTAGACGAGACGGGGCGTTACAAGTTATTCTGATAAATATCAGTAACATTCGCCTTTCATACCGGTAATGAAATATGTATGGTGGTCGCATTTACTTAACATTACTATTTCACTCCAGGAAGGTCGTTCGACTTTATAGTTGTAAACATTTTTGTATTTCATATAACGAATTGTCTGCACTACATTAACAACCAACAGATGAATAGCTGCGACGAATGCAGCAGTGTCATGTTACCTCTATGGTGCCATGCTCGTCTGGTGATCTAAACTAAAGATAGTTGATATCTAAACATTTCGTTGGAGTTGTGACGTTTATGGCTTTAGGTTTTTTCTTTTCCTCGAGCGAAGTTCAGTAAACGAATTGGGGGAAAAAGAAACCTCTGTGAAACGCAAAAACGAATCGGAGTGCCTATTAAAATCATTATTTTAATTGGTAGAAATCTTCTTTAATACATACAACATCCTTTAAAACTACTTTGTTATTAGTTTAATTAGTAGGCCTACTGGAGGACCCGTACGACTACTTCGCACCGTTAATGGAATGACAAAAAAGTTGGGAAAAAATGGAAGTGAAGTTGAATGTTCACGCGTAGCATTCTTCAGAATCAATCAATGCAAGTGTTTAAAAGCACATTCGAAAGATCTTGATTCGCTGAGTGTTGTATGGTTAAAAAGAACTGCGTAACTTAATTAGAACCGAAGATATCTGTGGCACTCCTCTTGTTAAACCACACATATACCATTGTACAAAGCCCGGCTGTTAATGTTCATTTTTTTAAAATTAATGCTTCCATTGGCAGGAATACCACAACAAGCGCTTTCTCGGAATCGAATTTAACTAACTGTTCCCACTTTTAGTAAACTGATTTGGATTTAAATAGTATTAGACTCCACTACTTATATCCGTAATTTACTGTATAAATTATATCCAGAGAAACAAGCGAGTTGCCTAGCAAAACTCTAACATCCATCAAACAGTACATAAAACGGCGAGATCTACATAAATGAAAGTTTCTGATTACATTTTACGCTCTGGAATAATATTATGTAGTTCATAAATTTGAAAGTACTGCACTTAATATTACTGCATGTCAAATTCCTGTGGAAACAGTCCGATCGAGTGTTTACACTCGTTAGTTCGTTCAGTCAAAGATAATATTATGTAAATCAATTAACGTACAAATACGTAACTTTTTCTAGATTCTTCGAATATATTCAGTCACTTTTGAATGTAGTGATATGAATGGAATGTTCCTAATATCCAAGATAAGTTCGATCAAGTCCCAAAATGTAGTTTCTATAATTATCAAGTCAAATCCACGCCTAAACCAGCACACAATCATTCGACTGATATTAAGTATCGTCCATAATGACTGATTTCGATACTGTTAGTACCAATCACAAAACTATTACGCGGTACTAAATCTTTCGTACAAAGTCCATTAATAATGAATAGTAAGGCGTATCACACAAATTTCATCGATTTATTCGGTTGAAACATGAGACTGACTTTAACAATGCGGAAATATTGCTTTTATATGACCCCACGGAACAAATAACTGCGATCTTATTCGCCCTCCATGCTGGTACTCCCGTAATCACTTTGACCTACTGTTAAATTAATATTCACAGTAGTTTGAATTCCAACTAGCCCATTACGAAAGTTGACTACTGGTCCCTAAATAATTAAAAATATTAGCTGAAATACAAACGAGGTGTTACGAAGCCCCCCAGAATGATCAGCACTTAATTTATTACAGTGCTGTCATTCTCTTAATCCCGAGTTAGTATTCTGAATTATTACTTTGATAATATGGGGACTTAGTGGTTTTTCTTTTCAGTTAGGGAGTAGGGCTATCTTTTTTTTTCTTTTATGATGGAAGTGATGATTATGGATGAATATGAATACATCGAGTTTTTACAAAAAATATTTCACATCATATAAACCGTGAACAGAGATTAAGTAATTACAAATAACACAACCAACATACTTCAGCTTAAAGCTAGAATTAAGTATTTCACTCAAAACACGGCTGGATTGTAGTCTTCCGTCATCTGCTTCGTTTGTTTTCTCGGCGTATCCCTCACTATTGCAGCCTTCGCGCAGTTGCACGAAGTGACATCATTGCAGGCAGTCTGTGCGGGTGCACAGATGCGACAAATTAGAGTTCTTCCTTCTTCTTATTACGTATTGCCTCTTCAATGGCTAAGCAATACGTCTTGGACCAATTGATGAGGTTGACTGTCGTGTAAATTATGGTGATTATTGCCAGTCAGACCCCACATTTCGTGCATCAGACAGATAAATCATTACATAGCGATACCTCTTATAAGGCTAGTGTCGCAAAGTTAATTTCTGATGAGAAGACATGACATTTCCGTGGATGACAATGTTCATTACTGTAGATTACTGGTTGTATCATCTGCAATATTAAATCTTCCACGAGTGTTAATTACTACGTAGTGTTGACCCCTTGAAGTTCTTTTAACAATTCTGTCTGATATCAGTCCGTTTGAATTTCTTGAACGTTTTTTTTTTTTTATGTTCCTCTTCTTGTAACTACTGACATCATTCGATACATTGTTCGTCAAAGAAGCTATATCTTCATTGTATATCAGCACCGAAAGAGGACTTATATTTCAATTAGATGTTGTCTCTTCTTATAGCTTACAACATCTATATCATAGACAGGTAATAATACCTCGCTTTCTTCAGTTTTCTTCTGCATCGTACTCTCTTCTATAGAATGTTATTTCTTCTGTTATTATAGTAAAACTGGCATCAAGCCCTCTTCCTACGCCGAAATATTTCATTCTTGAAGTAGTTTACCAAGCTCAATGAACCATCAGTCAGGATTATACTTGACAGTTGCACTACATCCCAAGAATATATTAAATAATATATCTTCTTTTTCCAGGATTCTTGATTTATTTGTTTGCCTCAGTTACTTGCATGGCAATCATCAATCAGATGGAGATTGCTGACTCCTCCGGTTAGTGATTAAGATGGATGACATGCGTCGGCCAGCCCCATCAGCGTTTGAGAAGATTTGCACACCCCATCAATGGTGGAGATGGTTGGCACGCCCCATCAGAGGCGAAGATGGTTGGCACGCCCCATCAGTGGCGAAGATGGTTGAATGTAACAAAAACACAAGCATAGACAGGAAATAGTACAATTCTAAATATAGCTTGAAAAATAGCAGTCACTGTCACTTCTTTACAATTGAAATATGCACATAATATGCCCTTAAAAACCGCGTTTATTTTCACTTTTATTTTATGAAACTCAAACAGCATTGGAAACGAGATATGTGATTATTGTCTTGATTATCACCACTAAACATTGTTTGGCACCACTATTTTTTTTTAGATACGCCACAGCTTCAGTCCAAGCAATACCGTGACCATCAATGTCCTTTTTCCACCACATCCTACTTGTAGAAATTAACTGACACTTTAAATGTCCGAACAACAATCCAAACATAAACGGAACGATTTAATTCATTGTATCAACATTTACGTAATAATAAATAAATCTTTAATCAAGTATTCTAAAGTTAAATAAAACATTAATCATCAACCATGGAATTTCTTCAACTCTTTGTGAGGGAAAAGTCCCTTAGGATGCCCCCACTCCTGTATTTGGATAAGAAATAGCTCCCTTTATACGGAATATTCACTTCGTATAGATTACACCGCTTTCCAATGGTCTTCTTTATTAAAGACGATCGGTTATGTTTTCTAAGCAATATTCTATCACCAATAACATAACGCACAATTTTCTTAAAATTTCTGCGGTATTTTAATTTGCGAGCCTGCGCAGCGCCTTCTAAATTTCGTTTCACAGTTTCTAACATCGCGTTTTTATCTAATGGCATCTTATTTTTAACAGGCAATTGTTTAAGCCATTCATTCGATAAGATACTGTTGAACACGATTTCATTGGTCGTAAATTTAGTAGAGGGATTCGGTAAGTTGTTAAAGATGTTTTCAAACATCGATATGTACTCAATCCAACGATATTGTTGGTTTGCTGCATATGACCGAATAAAGCGATTGAACTTCCTGAACATGCGTTCAACCGGTGAAGCTTCCGCATGATATCGTGAGATTAACATATCTCGGATAACTATAATTGCTAAACCATTCCGCCAGACAAAGCTCGTAAAATACGATGCGTTGTCTGTAAGAATAGATTCAGGTTTACCAACCTCGTTGATATACTTTTCTGATAGACATTTTAACATTTCACAATGATATATGGTCCTGTGTAAAGTAAATACGAATTTTTTGTTCTTCTCAGAATCAATGAGGATTTTGTGTGCCAGCGCAGAAGTACCTTCTGATCTACACGAAAAGTTTGTGTCCTCTTCAGTTGCGCATCATACCACATTTTCCTCTTACTCGCTTCCTCAGTGAGATTAACCAGAGCTTGGCGTATCTTTTCTTCCCACGTCAATTCCTCTTCTTGAATACGTGGAAGAATATTAATCCAGTTATTGGTTTCTGGCCTACCAAACATGAGTTCTTCCGGTGTGAATTTCGTCGAAGAGTGTGGTAGGTTGTTTACAATCTGTTCAAATTTAGGGAGATAATCAGCCCATGCAGTCTGAAGGTATGACAATAAGTCCGCATTAACCTAATTAGCTCACGAAACACCCTTTCAATTGGGTTAGCCTGTGGGTGGTAGCATGAAGTCAAAATTTGATTCATCCCTAATCTGTTGAATTGATTTTTCCAATAAAAGCTGGTAAAGCTTGATGCATTATCAGATAGAATAGCTTCTGGCTTTCCTATGCATGGGATATAATCAATTTCAAGTTTATGTGTGATGGTTTTTGCAGTTGCGGTTTTGGTTGGATAAGGATTAACATATTTAGTGAACACATCATAAAATCCTATTATGTACTTGTATTTCTTCCTGCATCGGTTTCTTGAGGCGCCAAGGGACCGGATATTAAGTATTACAGTACGTTCTATGTCGCGAACACTCAGATGACATATATAAACCTTAATGATGCCTGGTTTTTCATCGAAGACATGTTCATACCTGAGTAACAACTGGGTTAGATCTTGCTTCTGCTGGTCTGTGAGATGATCCACATGTGATAGCTTCTCCTGAACTGTCTATTGGTAATAATTAATTTCTAGTACATCAATGTTGCAAATCTTCTTGTGATTGGTTGCCGCTGGTACTATTAATTGCACTTTAGCCTCTCGACTGTATCTGCCATGACTCGGTGCCTTTCTAATCAAATCCACTGAAACCGTTTCATGTTCGATGGTGAAGTATGCTTTTCCTTCCGAGATGTCTATCTTTGCGTCTTTTTCTCTGATCGTTTGAATGCCAATGATGCAGTCCACTAACAACTGATCAACTACAAAGAACGTGCATTGTATCGCTACATTTCCTATACTTAATTCCAAAAGAACTTGCATCTTGACGTTCTGCGACCTAATGCCGACTGCTTCATCTGATACCTCCGTAATTATAGGAGGCTGTTGGCGCCAGTCGTTTTGTTGGTAACACTGGACTGGCATGCGATGCGAGTCATTTGTTGGAAAATACTCCTGCGCCGTATATTCCAGTCGGGGTAATTCTTATTGATTTTATCAGGATTGTATTGCATAGGGTTGAAACGTGAAGTAGATCTCCCATTTCTCATTCTATTATTATTATTATTATTGTTATTATTATTATTATTATGGACATTGCCGTGTTGTTGTTGATAATTATTTCTGTCAAATCCTTGGGCTGGTTCATTATAATTATTATTTTTATACTTCTGTCTTGAATTCTTACTCATAGAAGGCGGTGAATTATTATTACCATTGTAGGTATAAAACCGTGGATTTGCGGTTGTAAACTCCCGTCGATCTTCCGGAAGATATCGAGCATTATTTCGTCTCGCTTCTTCGTTGTTAAAGTCAATACGATCGAGAGTAACAAGGAACGCCTCAATGTTATTGTAGGATACATTTACCAACTGATCTTGCATGCGTGGAGTTAGGGCAGAGATCAGTGCCATCACAACATCCTTTTTCGCTATAGGTTCATCTAAGTATCGACATGTGCTCAACTACTTCTCAAAAAATCTTCTTAATGTGCCTTTTGAGAATGAAAATGGTTCTGGGTA
Organism: Locusta migratoria; assembly: GCA_026315105.1. Classification (NCBI taxonomy): domain Eukaryota; kingdom Metazoa; phylum Arthropoda; class Insecta; order Orthoptera; family Acrididae; genus Locusta; species Locusta migratoria. Next base: position 353,063,560 of record CM048750.1, read on the forward strand.
TAATACTTCTCTACATAACCCTTCCTTTGCCCTTTCAGACCAGTATTTCGCTAAAACATTGTTCTTAAAATCATTATATGACCTACAGTTATTGCGCATTTCGTTTTCCCACAGTACACCCTCTCCTTGAATAAATCCTGTTACAAATGTTATCCTTTAACGGTCAGTCCTAGAAATGGGTAATACGCCCTCAAAACTGGAGATAAATTCAACAGGATTGGTGGTCTTCTTCGCAGGACTGAGGTCTCAAACTGTCTTTGCTTTAACATGTTTTTATCTATATTAGAGTTGGAGGAAACTGTTAAGCTTGGATTGTCATACATGTTTGAACTATATTGTCTACACATCTGACCATTCTCAAAAGGATCATTCTCAGTGGGATTTTGGGGTTGATGTGTACTGGAAGGTCTATTGTTGACTGATGCACCTCTAAGGCAGGCTAGATTCTGTTGTGTAGAAGTAAGCGACTGTTCAATCGTGCGCTTCCAGTTTAAAATTTCATCTCCTAATTGGGCCCTCACTTCTTCGAGGCCACGTTTGAAAAGATTGTCTTCAGTGTCAGTAGATAGCGACCTATCCACTGACTTAATGCCTTCGTCAATAGCCTTTCCTAGTTCTTTTTTCTTGGAGGCTGCCCAATGGTTTAATTCGTGCAACCTCTCTTCGTTGCCTACTGATAAATTACTAATTTGCGTGGTCATTTCCCGTATTTTTAGATCAACAGCGCCTTCATGTTCCTTTACTTCGGATATTGATCTATTAAGTGAATCCTTTTGTTCAGGAAAACTTTCTTGCGTCTGTTTAATTACGGTGAGTTCTAGAGATAAAGTTTGTTGTGACCCACTAAGCTCGCAAACTTGGATTCTTAAATCGCTTTGGTTAGTCATGAGTGTGGTGATAAGGCCAATTTGTTTACGCATTTCTTCCAGTGCCTTCTCGATCTGTGGAACTAAATCGACCTGTGACTGTAAGCTGTTAACTTTTGCTGTTAGCTCGGCTTTAGTTTGCTGTATCTGAGCCGAAGTTTGTTGAACTTGTGAAGACAAATCAGTATTTATTTGTTCGCTCTGAGCTGATAGTTCGTTTTTATTTTGTTATTTGGAATCATATTCATAATTTCATTTAATTTTAGATTTAAAATATCTGTTGGAGAGACAACTTCCGATTGTTGTGCTGTTTGCTGTTTGTTGTTGTGCACAAACAGCTGATTCGCTTTCCAGAGAGTCTGCTCTATCAGTCATGTTTTCGTTTGAAACAGCAGAAGGCGGTTCTACATTATCTCGCTGCTGAACCATTTTATAACCTAACCTTGTTAGCACCATGTAACAAAAGTTCAAAATCGTCACACGCAACTAATGCAAATAATGTTTACTGTCACAAGCAATCAATATATAAATCGTCACTATGTGTTAAAAATCATTTTGCTATCTACTGCTAAAGCGATGAAAAATAAAAGATAGCGAAAATGGAAAATGTCTATACATAAAACGATAGATAACAGTTTATATTATACAGAAAGACTAATAAAGAGAAATTGACATGCGAGAAAGGAAAAAACGAAATAATTTTTCAAGCCTGGTGCTGCGACGTGCAGTTCTGGTAGCGCAGGCTACCTCGCAGTCGCAGGTCTGGAATCAGCTTACACGCCAGTCGGGATCGTTGTTTATTTCATGGAACAAAAATTACATATAAAAATTAGACAAAGTTCCTGGCGTCCTGTCACAATGGGAGCCAGTGTATAATAATTATATATTAAATATTGATATTCATTACGTCTGACGTAATTATTCTGATTTAAATGTCTCTGTAAAAGTCTCTGGTCATTTTCTGATAAGATGCTGCGAAATTCCTGAAAAGGAACAATTTTATCCATTTCTTACAACCACAGATGTGGTGTCTATGCAGCTCCTAGTTTCTTGCTTTTTGGTCTGCAATGATGTGGGAACCTTTAACTTTTTAATTTAATTTCTTGGTTAACAGAAGGTCTTTATGTACCAAATGTAAACTTCACTACCCAATCTGGAATTGCCAGGAGTATCTGTGTCTAATATAACAGCCAATTTATTAAACTTCCTGGCAGATTAAAATTGTGTGCCAGAACCAGGACTCGAACCTGGGACCTTTGCCTTTCGCGGGCAAGCGCACTACCGACTGTGCCATCCCGACATGACTCCCTATGCCGCCTCACAACAATACTTCAATTTTATAATTAGCTTCAAATAAAGTCCCGTGTGTAAAATCTGCAGGTTCGTAATTCCAGGTGAGGTAGCTCATGTAGACTCTCTTTCTACTACACCAAAATTAGATGCTGAAAGGTGAAAAGAGTACATAGAGCAGCTCTACAAAGTAAATGAACGCAAGAGACGATGTTATAGGAAGGGAAGAGGAAGTAGATCAAGATGAAATAGGAGATACTATACTGAGAGATGAATTTGACAGAGCCCTGAAAGACCTGGATGACATACCCTCAGAGCTACTAAAGTCTCTGGGAGAGCCAGCCATGACAAAACTATTTGAACTGGTGTGTAGGATGTATGAGACAGGCGAAATACCCTCAGACTTTAAGAAAAATGTAATAATCCCCATTCCAAATAAGCAGGCGTAGACAGGTGTGAAAATTACAGAACCATAAGTTTGATAAGTCATGATTGCAAAATTTTAACACGAATTATCTACAGGAGAATGGAAAAGCTGGTAGAAGCTGACCTCGGGGAAGATCAGTTTGGATTCAGGAGGAACGTAGGATCCCGGGAGGCAATACTTACTTTACGACGTATCTTAGAAGATAGATTAAGGAAAGGCAAACCTACATTTTTAGCTTTTGTAGAATTGGAGAAAGCTTTTGACAATGTAGACTGGAATACACTCTTTCAAATTCTGAAGTCAGCAGGGGTAAAATATAGGGAAATGAGAGTTATTTACAACTTGTACAAAAGCCAGACCGCAGTTATTAGTCTCGAAGGGCATGAAAGGGAAGCATCAGTTGGGAAGGGAGTAAGACAGGGTTGTAGCCTTTCTCCCATGTTGTTCAGTTTGTACATTGAGCAAGCTATAAAGGAAAGCGAGGAGAAATTTGGTGAAGGAATTAAAGTTCAGGGGGAAGAATTAGAAACATTGCGTTTTGCCGACGGCATAGTAATTCTGTCAGATACAGCAAAGGACCTGGAAGAGCAATTGAACGGAATGGACAGTGTGCTGAAAGGTGCTTATAAGATGAACATTAACAAGAGCAAAACTAGGGTAATGGAGTGCAGTCTAAGAAAATCGGGTGATGCTGAAGGAATTAGATTATGTAACGAAGCAATCCACTCCCATGAACCACAGACATTGCCGAGGCGGGGTGGCTTGCGTGCCTCAACGATACAGATAGCCGTACCGTAGGTGCAACCACAACGGAGGGGTATCTGTGGAGAGGCCAGACAAACGTGTGGTTCCTGAAGAGGGGCAGCAGCCGTTTCAGTAGTTACAGGGGCAACAGTTTGGATGATCGACTGAACTGGCCTTGTAACATCAGCTAATGTGGCTTTGCCACACAGCTACTGCGAACGGCTGAAAGCAAGGGGAAACTACAGACGTTACCTTTCCCGAGGTCATGCAGCCTTACCGTATGAACATATGATGATGACATCCTCTCGGGTAAAATATTCCGGAGGTAAAATAGTCCCCCATTCGGATCTCCGGGCGGGGACTACTCCGGAGGATGTGATCATCAGGAAAGACAATATTGGCATTCTACGGGTCGGAGCGTGGAATGTTAGATCCCTTAATCGAGTAGGAAAATTAGAAAATTTAAAAAGGGAAATGGATAGGTTGAAGTTAGATATAGTGAGGATTAGTGAAGTTCGGTGGCAGGATGAACAGGATGTCTGGTCAGGTGAGTACAGGATTATAAATACAAAATCAATTGGGGGTATCACAGGAGTAGGGTTGATGATGAATAAGAAAATAGGAATGCGGGAAAACTACTACGACCAGCACAGTGATCGCATTATCATTGTCAAGATAGATACGAAGCCAACACCGACAACAGTAGTACAGGTTTATATGCCAACTAGCTCTGCCGATGATGAGGAGATAGATGGAATATATGAGGAGCTAAAGGAAATTATTCAGACAGTTAAGGGAGAGGAAAACTTAATTGTGATGGGAGACTGGAATTCGGTAGTAAGAAAAGTAAGAGAAAGGAAAAATAGTAGGTGAATATGGACTGGGCAAAAGGAATGAAAGAGGAAGCCGCCTGGTAGAATTTTGTACGGAACATGATTTAATCGTAACAAACACGTGGTTTAACAATCACAAAAGAAGGTTGTATACGTGGAAGAGACCAGGAGACACCGGGAGATACCAGATAGATTTTATAATGGTAAGACATAGATTTCGGAACCAGGTTTTACAGTGTAAGACGTACCTAGGGGCAGATATAGACTCTGACCATAACTTGTTGGTTATGAACTGTAGAGTGAAACTAAAGAAACTATAAAAAGGTACGAAAATAAGTAGATGGGACCTGGATAACTTGAGATTCTTAAGAATTTCAAAGGGAGCCTTAGGCAACAATTGACAGAAACGGGGGAAAATAAAATAGTAGAGGAGGAATGGGTAAAATTGAGAGATGAAATAGTGAAGGTAGCAGAGGACAAAATAGGTAGGAAGGCAAGAGCTACAAAAGTCCTTGGATATCACAGGAGGTACTAAATTTAATGGATGAAAGGAGAAAATATAAAAATGCAGTAAATGAAACAGGCAAAATGGAGTACAGACGACTAATAAATGAGATTGACAGGAAGTGCAAAATGGCTAAGCAGGAGTGGCTAGAAGGCAAACCCAAGGATGTAGAAGAATGTATAAATAGGGGAAAAATAGATACAGCCTATAGGAAAATAAAAGAAACATTTGGAGATAAGAAATACAGCTCTATGAATATCAAGGACACTGATGGAAAACCAGTTCTCAGCAAAGAAGGGAAAGCTGAAAGGTGGAAAGAGTATATAGAGGGGCTCTACAAAGGAAATGAACTTCGAGACACTATTGTAGGAAGGGAAGAGGATGTAGAAGATGATGAAATAGGAGATACTATACTGAGAGATGAATTTGACAGAGCACTGAAAGATCTAAGTCGAAACAAGGCCCCTGGAGTAGATGATATCCCGTCAGAGCTACTGAAGTCTCTGGGAGAGCCAGCCATGACAAAACTATTTCAACTGGTGTCTAGGATGTATGAGACAGGCGAAATACCCTCAGACGTTAAGAAAAATGTAATAATCCCCATTCCAAAGAAAGCGGGTGCAGACAGGTGTGAAAACTACAGAACCATCGGTTTAATAAGTCATGGTTGCAAAATATTAACACGAATTATATACAGAAAGATGGAAAAGCTGGTAGAAGCCGACCTCGGGGAAGATCAGTTTGGGTTCAGTAGAAATGTAGGAACACGGGAGGCAATACTCACTTTACGGCTTATCCTAGAAGATAGATTAAGAAAAGGCAAACCTACATTTCTAGCTTTTGTAGATTTGGAGAAGGCTTTTGACAATGTTGATTGGAATAAACTCTTTCAAGTTCTGAAGCAAGCAGGAGTAAAATATAGGGAGCGTAAGGTTATTTACAACTTGTACAAAAACCAGACAGCGGTTGTCAGAGTTGAAGGGCATGAAAGGGATGCAGTGGTTGGGAAGGGAATAAGACAGGGTTGTAGCCTTTCCCCAATGTTATTCAATTTGTACATTGAGCAAGCTATAAAGGAAAGCAAGGAGAAATTTGGAGAAGGAATTAAAGTTCAGGGTGAAGAATTAAAAACATTGCATTTTGCTGACGACATAGTAATTCTGTCAGTTACAGCAAAGGACCTGGAAGAGCAATTGAACGGAATGGACAGTGTGCTGAAAGGTGCATATAAGATGAACATTAACAAGAGCAAAACTAGGGTAAAGGAGTTCAGTGTAAGAAAATCAGGTGATGCTGAAGGAGGTAGATTGGGAAACGAAGCAATAAAGGAGGTAGATTAATTTTCTTACTTGGGCAGTAAAATAACAAATGATGGTCGCAGTACAGAGGATATAAAATGCAGAATGCAATTGGTAGAAAATCGTTCTTAAAAAAGGGAAATTTGTTAACCTCGAATATTGATGTAAGCCTAAGGACGTCCTTTCTGAAGGCATTTGTGTGGAGTGTTACCTTGTATGGGAGTGAGACATGGACGATAAACAGTGCGGACAGGAAGAGGATTGAGGCTTTTGAAATTTGGTGCTACAGAAGAATGCTGAAGATTAGGTGGGTGGATCGCGTAAATAATGAGGAGGCACTGAACAGAATTGGCGAGAAAAGGAATTTTTGGCATACCCTGACTAAAAGAAGGGATCGCTTGGTAGAACACATTCTTAGACATCGAGGAATCGTAAATTTAGCATTGGAGGGAAGTGTTTGGGGTAAAAATCGCAGAGGAAGACCAAGAGATGGATACAGTAAGCAGATTCAGACAGATGTAGGTTGCCGTTCTTTTGTGGAGATGAAGAGGCTTGCTCAGGATAGGGTATTGTGGAGAGCTGCATCAAACCAGTTTCCGGACTGAAGACCACAACAGCAACAACAACGAAGAAATAAAGGAGGTAGGTGAATTTTGTTACTTGGTTAGTAAAATAACAAATGATGGTCGCAGTGCAGAGGATATACAATACAGAATGTCAATGGGAAGAAAAGCATTTTTGAAAAAGAGAAATTTGCTAACATCAAATATTAATTTAAGTGTAAGGAAGTCTTTTCTGAAGGCATTTGTGTGGAGTATTGTCTTGTATGGGAGTGAAACATGGACGATATTCTGTGCGGACAGGAAGATGATAGAAGCTTTTGAAATGTGGTGCTACAGAAGAATGCTGAAGATTAGGTGGGTAGATCGCATAACTAATGAAGACGTACTGAACAGAATTGGCGAGAAAAGGAATTTTTGGCATTCTCTGACTAAAAGAAGGGATCGCTTGGTAGAACACATTCTTAGGCATCGAGGAATCGTCAATTTAGCATTGGAGGGAAGTGTGTGGGGTAAAAATCGCAGAGGGAGTCCAAGAGACGCGTATAGTAAACAGATTCAAGTGGATGTGGGTTGTCGTTCTCATGAGGAGATGAAAAGGCTTGCTCAGGATAGGGTATTGTGGAGGGCTGCATCAAACCAGTCTCCGGACTGAAGACCATAACACAATAAGACAAAATGAGAAGAAGTCTCCCTTAATTTTCTTGCATCAAAAATTAAGGAATCTGTTTTCTTAATGCCTATATAAAAGCGAAAGGGCTCTCTCTCTCTCTCACTGATTAAACACGAAGACTATTTCACCTACGAAGCATAAATCTGCAAATTTTATTTAATCTGAAAAATTGGAAAACGAATCCTTTTTCTTCGGTGAACAAGTCAGATGGGTCCAGAAGTAAAATGTTTTTGAGTTTACCTTCAAGTAATAAACATTTCGTACTAACGAATATTCTTAATAATAATGGTACCAATGGAATTGTAATGAAAAACAATGTCCGAGCAACTTCATGTGTCCTTTCTATGACAAGATGTGAGGAGAGAGAAGCCACGTGACAGAGGGAGGCGGCACCAGCCACAGTGGTACTTATTTTTCAGGTAATGAGTGATAGCAGTGGGAAGCTCTCCACCCATGGAACAGCTTTTTATACGTACTTCCTGTTTACTTTGAACGTCTTATTAGAAGTTTCTTTTCGTTATTTTGCACTGTTATGGACAACCAAAACTTTTATCTTTTCGCTCACTGTGCTTTCTTGTTCCGGCTATAGATTTCCATTTTGGTTACCTACGCTCCTTTCCTCCAATGTGACTTTTTGACGGTAGGCCGTGGAACTGGAGTAATGAAAAGAATTTTTAAAAATGTAATTTTGAGATTTTCTGTTAAATAGTATTGAGCCTGAATATCCTGAAATAAAATTTGAGCTTCCAGTAAATCCTCTTGAACGAGGCTTGTCTATTTCGAATACTACTTTGTTTCATACATTGATGAGCGTAAAATATGAGTCGGTCTTTGAAGATTCATTGTTTCCAGATGATCAAAAAACAACATTCTCCTCTTTCTCTTGACGGTAACAATATCTTCTGTGTTTTCATACAATTAATGGCTGTGACTTACAAGAAAAGTACATGGGCTCGAACAAACATATCTATATGAACGTTTGGTTACAGTATCTCAACGTACACCTCAAGGTGGGAGTCGTTTTTCTGTAAAGCTCTGCAACCATGCTCTAGATACCACTGTAGATGTAATTGTAGACGCCATACGTAATGCTCATATCTTAACTATAATTTATGTAATAATCATTGTACATGTTCTCTGGCGAATTGTCATCAAAAGCCGTGATGATAGTTGCAACTTTAGCCTTCTTCCCGAAAGACTGTTGGTATTTACAGCCACTGCTTCCATCGCCTCTTCCCGCACTTACCGTAGCACTACCGCTTGCAATGAGTTGTTCGTCATTATCATCCCTGTTATTATTATGAGTTTGTAACAAAATTATCTAACATATGCAAATATATCTGTACCATAACAGATGCGAGAAAGCATGCAAATGATTCCTCTTCTACACTAATACCATCTTCACGAAGAAGGGTTCTTCGGTAACTTCATCTCAACTAATCGCAATACATTAGCAGGATTGATTAGCAATCGCCGCCCCATCTGACGCTTCACCACACGAATAACATCACAAAACGCAACTTCCGAGGCACACTGCACCGTCCCTACTGGCGAATCGACAGGTCAAAGTGCAATGCGGACTCCGCACCCGCAGAGGCCTGCAAAGTTTTGCAAATGCGGGAATATCACTAGTGTAATAAGGGAACTTTATCTCTCATACGATTTGGATGTATATGTGTTTGTTCGAGCCCAGGTACTTTCCTTGTTAGAAGTACTGTTCGTAATACCACTATACAACTAGTGCACTTGTGAATCAGGGATTCAGTCACACCACTACTATTCTTCCTCTAGAGGCACAGCAGAATACAGGAAGCAGTTCTTGTCCTTAAAACAACAATTTATTTATATTTTTTTGCCAAATTTATGATATATTTAACAAAATAATAGTATTAATATTTTATGAAATAATGCTAAGATCACACTGCAAGAAGATCGGGTTTATCACTGAAAGGTGTCATATATGGGTCTCTGCTACAATTGATTTTTAACTACTTATTGAGGCACTCCACATATTTTTTTGAAAATGTTCTGGTGTGTGGTCAAATGTATAATATTTCGCTGGTGGATAGTCACACGCAAAAGAATATGTGTATCCTACTGTTTTATGTATGACTATCCTCCTGCAATTAATCATGAGTAAATTAGATGATAACAGTGGGTAGCTTCTTCGGCCTCTGGGCCTTGTTTTGAACACTATGACGGAGGCGCAGGGAGCGTGGGACGGGCCTCACCGCGACGGTCTGCCCGCTGGCTACCAGCAGGGCGTCGAAGCGGTCTCTGACGCGGAAGATGGCGGTCGGCCGCTGCCTCGCTCTGGACTGGACGCGCCCCGACGCCCGCCTGCGCATGCGCAGTCTCTGGCTGCAGCGCGCGAGGCGGCTCTTCTCTCCAAAGCCACACAGACTGGCCGCGGGCGGCGACGGAAAGACGCCTGTCAGGTAAACGCGACCAGTGAGTGCACCACAGTGACCAGGCTACACATCACCGTTTGATTGGACAATACAAGGGGCACTCAAAGAAAAAACTATCCAGAGGCATAATTACAGCATCCAGTATCTGTATGTTACGAGTATTGACCGTCGCTGTTGAAACACTTGTCCCACTGTGACACAATTCGGTGAATGGTTGTCTCATAAAACTCTCGGTCCTATGATGTGAACCAGTTCCGCACGTACAACTGGACTTCGTCGACCCACCTCAACTGGTATGGTTTTCACTGTCACTCGGCGGTCGTGGGTACTGAGTGCATCAACCAGCTGGACGGTGTCTTCGATGATGCAGTGTAGTGCTCCAGACCAGACCGTGCATCACCGGCTAAAGACTGCCTTTTTTCCTTGAACTGCTTGAGACAATCTTGAACCTTGCAAGCGGCATAGAGCGTTCGCCGTACGCTTGTGATATTCTTCGAGAAACGAGATAAAACGCAACTTGCGATCAGTTATGGCTTCCCTGTAATAGGTTTAGATGGAATACCAAAGTGCAGCGAATGAAAATTTGTGACTGACCGGGATTCGAACCCGGAATCTCCAGCTTACTAGGCAGACGCGTTGACCACTCCGACACCGACGACACATTGACCAGCCCGACTGCAGAGGACTCTTCCCTGCACGTCTCCCACCACACCCAAATCTCCATTCGCCACGCTGTCTCTTTCGTATTACCGTAGCGTCTTTGTTCTGTAATGCTCGCAGCCTCAATACTGTATGCCCACATCAGGGAGAACAGACCATGAGGTATCGAAACGCAATGAATTGTCGACAGCAGCCAAGCCTCGGCTTGTATACAATTATATAACTTTTTGACGACGTTACAGCGTTAGCTGAGTGAAATAAATTTAACCTAGTACAGTGAAGCCATAACTGATCACAAATTGCAGATTATTTCATTCAATGAACTCTGTAACGTTGTCAAAAAGTGCGGTGAATTATATACAAGCCGAGGCTAGGCTGCTGACGACAATTGTGTCCTGACAGTATTATGGCTGCGAGCATTACAGAACAGATACGCTGTGACAATAGGAAAGAGACAGCGTGGCGAAAGGAGATTTGGGTGTGGCGGAATACGTGCAGGGAAGAGTCCTCTGCAGTCGAGCTGGTCACTGTGTCCTCGGTGGCGGAGTGGTCAACGCGTGTGCCTAGTAAGCAGGAGATCCAGGGTTCGAATCGCGGCCGGGCACAAATTTGCATTCGCCGCACTTTGGTATTCCATCTAAAATTTAGTACAGTGAAGCCATAACTGAACGCAAATTGCGCTTTATTTCATTCAACGACCGCTGTAACGTCGTCAAAAAGATATATCATTCTCCAAGAAATGTCCGTTCACCCAACTCCTTTCGTTGTCAGAAAACGAACAACGCCTCTTTGCTCTTCCTACGACACCTCCACGTCACTGTTTGCAATGTGACTGGGAGCGTTGGACGATTGATGCATGTTGCTGCTAGCTTTGTATAGTCGCTCGGAGGGTTGAACTTCGATACTCTGGTCGGTACCACACGTGGTTACACACGCCACGATACTACCCTCCTGTCACCAGTTTACGCTTTCTAGACTCACGCTTGTCTCTTCCTGAACGCCCCTTATATTGTGCGGCCTGACAAAATGGTAATGTCTACATTTAAGTGTTAAGATTCCATAAAATTAGCTATTCATTCATCTTAAATGGGCAGTGGTTGATTTCAATTAAATTTATCTTGACAAAACTACGGCTCCCTTAACAATCTTCTAAGTGGCGATTACGTACAAGGTGCGTCTGATAAGCTCAGTGAATGCTCTCTGGAAATAAAAGAAACAACAGCTACAAGCAAAATATCTTTTCTAGCCTTCGAAGTATCTACATCTACATGCGTACCGCACAATCCACTGTAAGGTGCGTGGCGGAGGTTACACTATACCACTACTATAAATTTCCTTTCCTATTAGAGTCCCAAATAGAACGAGGAAAAGAAGAATGCCTATATGCGCTGTACGAGCCCTAATTTCTCTTATCTTGTCTTTGTGATCACTACGCGAAATGTAAGTATGCAGCAGCAAGATCGTACTACACTTGGCTTCAACTTCCGACCCTCTAAATTTCCTCAACAAAATTTCACTAAATGAACGTCGTCTTTTCTCCAGCGATCCCCAGTTGAGTTCCCGGGGCATTTCCGTGACACGCATTGGTCGAACGTACCAGTAACAAATCTAGCTGCTCACCTCTGAACTGCTTCTATGTCATCGTACAAACTGATCTGCTGCGGGTCCCAAACACTTGAGCAATACTCAATACTTTATACGTGGTCTCCTTTACACATGAAGTACATCTTCCCAAAATTTTCCCAATAAACCGAAGTCGGCTGTCTGCCTTACTCACAACTGTCCTTACATGTTACGCTTAGATATTTGAACGACGCGACTGCATCAAGAACCTCTCTACTAATGCTGTATTCGAACATTATAGGATTGTTTTTCCTACTCATGCGCATCACCTTACTTTTTTCTACATTGAGAGCTAGCTGCCATTCTTTGCACCAACTATAAATTTTGTCTAAGTCATCCAGTACGCTATTACAGTCAGTTAAAGATGACACCCTTCCATACACCACAGCATCGTCAGCAAAGAGCCGCAGATTATAAGTTACACTGTCCATCAGATCATTTATATAGATAGAAAAATAATAACTGTCCAATCACACTCCCCTGGGGCACGCCTGACGATACACTCGTCTCTGATGAACACAATACACATCTGACATCGGTTCTACAACGTTGGAAACTGTCAGCAAACGCTTCGAAGCACCGAGGTCTTGCGTTGTTGGATCTCTGCAAAGCTTAGAGAAGCGTAAGCCATTCAGGGCAATTTAAGGCTTTGCGTGGTAAGGGGCGCTTGTTGACATGACCTTCAATGTTCCCAGAACGAAACACTCTCACGTAATTTGATAGAGAATTCTAAGAAACTCTACTCATATGTCAAGGGCAAACCCACTATCAGTATATTCATTACACAATAGACATGATGATGCTACTGATGACACGTCTGTTTAACCTCAAAAGCTTGACACAACTTCCAAAATTACTTCACCAAAGAAGACGAAGCAAATACTCCAGAATACGTATCTAGAACAGGTGCCAGTATGAGTAATTTAGGAAGTACACATCCGTGGAGTATTATAGCAACTTAAATCTCTTAACAAAAGTAATAAAGTGGTTCAGAGTGTATACAAGTCAGGTTCCTTTCACAGTATGCTGATGCAATAGCCCCATGCCTAGTTATCATAGAGAACGGCTCACTCAGCGAACGATCCGTACCTAAAGACAGGAAAGTTGCACAGGTCACATCAATAATCAAGAAAGGCAATGGGAGTGACCCGCAAAATTACATGTCTGTATCACTGATGTCGGTTTGCAGCAGGATTTTGGAACCTATACTTTCCTCAAATATTATGCAGTACCTCGATGAGAACGACCTATTGTCGCATAGTCAACACGGATTCAGAAAGTATCGTTCTTGAGAAACACAGCTAACTCTTTACTCACATTATGTGTTGAGTGCTATCGAAAAGGGATGTCAAATAGATTCTGTATTTCTAGATTTCCGGATGGCATTTGACGAGGTACCCGACAAGCGTCTCCTAATAAAACAGCTTGCTTGTGGAACATAGCCACCTTTTCGCGATTAGATACGTGATTTCCTCTCGAAAAGGACATACTACGTTGTAACTGACGTTAAGTCATCGAGAAGACATAAGTGACGTCTGGCGTTACCCAAGGAAGTAGGGCTCCTACTCTTCTTTATTTTTATAAACGATTTAGCAAACAATCTGATTACCTCTCTTGGACTGTTCGCGGATGGTTCTGTCATTTGTCAGTTAGTAAACACACCAGAAGATCAAATGGACATGCAAAATGATTTACATTAGATATAATCGTAAGTGTGTAGTTATACATATGACCACTAAAATAAATCAGTTAAATTTTATTTACACGATAAATCTTTCAATCTAAAGGCCGTCAATTCAATTAAATACCTAGGAGTAACAATTACGAACAACCTAAATTGGAAAGAACACGTAGAAAATGTTGTAGGGTTGGCGAACAAAAAGCTACGTTTCATTGTCAGATGCAACAGATCTACTATAAAAACTGCCTACACTACATTTGTACGTCCTACATTGGAGTATAGCTGTGCATTATGGGATTCACGCCTGGTGGGACCGACGGACGAGTTAGAGAAAGTTCAGTGAAGGGCAGCTCGTTTTGTATTGTCACGGAATAAGGGAGAGAGTGAGAGACTTCAGTATTGCCACTTTGCTTTCCAACAGTAAAAGGACAACGCAACGATGTTCAGTTTAATAAATTATTCGTAGGTTATCGATTTGATAATTTGTGGCGAAAGAGAAAGATTGTGTTACTTGGTTGTGTGAGGCCTGTAGCAGGGGAGAAAAACACGCATTCAGAGCTAACGGCGACCGGAGGCGAGCACGAGGGTGGCTCTGTTATTCAGAGGGTCAGCGGTTCCCGGAAGACGCCTTACGGCGGAAGGCCACAGCAGGTAGGACTGAGCCGTGAGCCTTCCAAGTACCTGGCTGGCGCCACCGACGGTGGCGTCGTCTAGGCGGGAGCGTCTGGAGCAATACAACACGCGGCGTATCATGCTTTGCAAAGGGAGAACTGAGACTTTGGCGTCGAGTTGGCGAACGGCAGGGTGGCACCCGCTAGGACATTGTACGTCTCTGGCGCCGAGCTGGCGGGCGCCGCAATTATACAACAGCGAGGGAGTTTGGCCGTTTGCTGGGAACAACTTACTGGCCGTATTATCGAAGCTGCCTGAAGGCCATCTGCCGCTACCGTGAGATCGCTGGACGGAAGGGCGAGGCCCGACCAGTAGAAACGCTGGGGAGTTGGCCATTGGCTGCTGTTTTATAGTAAGGGGGTTCGGGCTGTCCGACTCCCAAACGCAAGCCGTGACTGGCCGTAAGTTGGCTCCTAGATGGGTATTCGCGTTTGAGTAGAGTTAGGCCGAGCCTGGAGGCTTTGCAGAGAGGAGACGGAGATTTTAGAAGTTAGAGAGAAGGAGACGGGTGTTTGGGCAGCCGAGGAGAGCAGACGCTTCTCTTCGGCTCTCAGTTTTATACTTGTCTTCGAGCAGCGGTATTTAGAGTTTATGGTACATTTTTTGGAGTAGCTCCAAAACTTGTACTAATAGCGCTGAGTGTTGGCAAGCCGAGAGCAAGGTCAGCCTGCCTGACATTAGACGCACCGACGCGCTAATTGCGATTGTCAGAGTTCTGGTGTCATCTCTGCCTACAGTACATCCATGTTTCACACGTAAATTGTCTTTAGTGGCACTACATAGCCGAACTAGTGAGATCATAGGCACTAAGATCCGCCGGGGTCGAAGTTGGCGGATAATATTTAAATATTGCTTCTGGAATACGAAGCTGAATTATCTCCGGGTCCGTGACTTGCAGCTATCGACACACACAGCAGGCGTACATCCGTCGTGTTGCTGAAATCACCATCCAGCACAGTTTTGGTACGGTATTGCATGCATTTGCTAGTGTTTCAAGGGGTATTCACGTTATCGAACAGTTGAAAACGTTAGGTAAACTCACAGAAATCTGATATCGGAATATACCTCTCAATTACGCCAAGGTTTCCAGTTAAGTGTGGGCTGTCACAAGTGTTTAGTATCAAATACAATTATGTTCAACTTACCAGTCACTTCCTGTAGGAGTGTATATTATATTTTGTAAATTCGTACAATTTGTTCTATGTTCATTTGAATGTGTATCTTGCTTTCAACTCTGACGTTCATTTGACTTCAGAGAATAAAACGATTGAAAACAAATTTCTTTACTCACATCATTAAAATTAGTTAACCCCCCTTTACACAATTTTGGATGGGTTTTATTAGTAGGAAACTAGAGGATAAATTAATTAAATGTTCGATGGTGGGTCAGCCACACCTATCCTTTAATATCAAGTGAACAAACCATTTGCATACCGTTCGTCCTACCTCCGCCCCCCCCTCCATTACCTTGTATTTCCAACATAACCACATAAATATACCAATCAAGAGTATCACGAAAATGATGCACGAGTTGGGATGGAAATCATTAACAGAAATGTGGTGTTCGTTACGGCGAGAAATATTTTAGAAATTTCTTTCACTAACTTTCTCTTCCGAATGCGAGTGTATTTTGTTAGCATTCGCCTGTATAGAGCGACAAGATCATCGTCATAAATTAGAGAAATCAGATGGAAAATGGAAAGGTTTAGGTGCTCCTTTTTCCCGCGAACAATCAGAGAATGGCACTGTAGAGAAACATCATAAAAGCGGTTTGATGAACCCTCTGACAGGCACTTCATTGTGACTTGCAGAGTATTTATGTAGATGTTGGCCTTAAAGTCTCCGTCCTCCGCCCCCCGTCTATGAAAATTAACCTTATCTGCCTACCTGCATCATGATCAGTGAAACGGTGTCAAAGGTAATTGACAGTGTCACTCCGCATAGTTACTTACTGCGATAAAAATTTCTCCATTCAAACATACATATACATAGTAGTGGCACAAACTGAAATACCTATTCTATTACCTTGAGATACCCAAAACTTTGCTATTTAATTTATGTAAATATAATTGGGCCTATTCAAGACAGAAGCTGCCACCAGAATCTGTCTGTTTGTGATCAGGCTGCAGCAGCAAGTAGGCAAAGAAGCCATTTATACACAGTCAAAGAAGTCCCAGGATATATATTCCATGGTTAAACAGTATACATAGTTATTGAAAGGACAGACTGAATTATTGATTATTCTGGTGCTGAATGTATAACTTTCTGAATGTTAATCTGTATAGTTATCACTATAATAAATAGTGGATTTTGAAGTTGCTTCTTCACTTTAAAGTTTTATTCAGTGATATACTTCAAGAGAATATTATATAAAGACATGTTTATGACAATCACAACTAAAGAAGAAAACTGATAGAGGCACAACTTAAGTTGGACCTCTCTCCTTAATATGATTTCTACATAATGATTCATTGCAACCAAGTAACACTAAATATTCAGTAAGGAAGCTGTATTTATATTCAGTCTACACCTACTTGTGCTAGGCTGAACTTTGTATAAAGAACTGTTACATCGCTTGTAAGGTATACTGCGCCATCAGCCTTACAATATCATATGTAAACTACGATTTCCCTCTTTGAAGGGTAAATGTGCAGAATTTCATCAAGATTGTACTGAAACTGTATATCAATAATAAACAGACATTTGATATATATATATATATATATATATATATATATATATATATATATATATATATATAGGTATCTCAAGTACATAGAACTAGAAAATGACTAACCTGAAGGAAATTTGGACGCGAGACATGAGGAGAATATCTGGAGGCCTAGCAACAGCCCAAGGGCGATAAAAAGCGAACAGAACATGAGGGCAGCGTCGCCGCCGCCGTCCGTTGTCATGATCAGCACCTGCAATTAAATCCGAGCAATGAATCTTAATGAGCCCATTTAAGCATGCCAAGACATAGAGAGACAAATAAATCCTCTCCACCACTGTCTTTTGCACGCTGCAGTACAACTTCAGATATACGATGTAGCCGGCCGCGGTGGCCGAGGAGTCTGAGGCGCTCCAGTCACGGTCTGCACGGCCTCTACGGTCGGGGCTTCGAATCACCCCTCTGGCATGGATATTTGTGCCGTCCCTAGTCTTAGCTAGTTCATAAGTAGTTTGTAAGCTTAGGGACTGATGACCCCGTAGTTAAGTCCCATAAGTTCTACAAACATTTGAACATTTGATTATACGATGTACAGAATCCACACTACAAGCATTTTCAGTTTGCAAACACTGAGACGTTACTGCTGTATCGCCCGCCCTGATTGCCATTTATTTGTGTTCATTTGCTCTTGTCAGGAGCACTTAAACAAATCTTTGCATTAACAATTAAACAATACTTAATTGATATGAACATGATTTAGTGGTTTTTATTGACAGTTAAACAATACTTAATTTGTGATTCTTCAGTTTCTCCCGGCGTATTTGATAATCTAAATATCCACGGGTGTACTGCCGGTCAATAGTGTCCAACGGGCCCGTTCGACACTATAGATCGGCAGTACACCCGTGGATATTTTGAATACTTAATTTATCTGAACATTAATCGGTGGTTTTTCTTGCGATATGACCCAGGCGTTGATGTAGAAGTGGAGATGGCAAATTTGGTTTCACATCATTTGTCCAACAACTATTCGTGTCACACTCTTTGTTTCCCTCCACAGGGTGTGCGAGAGAGTGCTTGCATGTTTTCTCCCCTGTAGAGTAATTGATGGGATAGTCATGCGGTGGTGGTAGTAGTTTGCAAGTTTTCTGCTTTCACCAGCAGAGATAACAGTTGGTGAGTAGTGCAAAGAGTTCGCAAGCTATGCCTGTGCTCGATCTTGGGCAGGTCGAAGATCTTGGGCAGGTCGAAGATCGCGATTTGGTGTAATTACGGTTTATGAAATTTATTTGTTAATTTAATACAATTATAATATTCGGTATTCCACGTTATTTATTGGAAACAAGAACGAAATTTCTCTACGAGAACATTTGTTGAGTTTTTCGTTCTAGGCCACTCGGTTTTCCCCACGGTATTTGAATTAAGTTGCAGTTATGTACACTGTTGGAATAGTTCAGTTCCAGAGTGCAAAGTGGACATGGCTAGCGCGTGGTTACGGAAGCAGATGCAGTGTAGGGGGAACAGTGTTTACGTACAGTACTAAAAGCAAAATTTATCGTAACGAATATTGTCGAGCCGAGGCGTTGTCCCGCGTGTATAAAATGTATTGGTATGAACCTATTATCTCCGAATATGCAAAATATGTACAACGTGGAAAATGGGAATGTAAGAGCAAGACGGTTGGAGCTGGTGCAAATAATTTATTTTACCATTGACTATGTTTTTAAGAATTTTTGCCAAACGTGATTTTGTCGTAAATTTCTTTATTACTCTCAATCGCTTTCAGATAAATGTACCGTCTTTGTGCTTCTTGAAGGGAAAAAATACAGTTTCTGTAATAGTATTGCATGCCATATGCAAGCATAAGAAAGCATTTCGTTGTTTTTTTTCCTGACGATCGCTAACAGAGATACCGAGTAATTTTACGCACATCCGTCTTTGTAAACACAATGATCTACGCGCCAGCCCGCAACGGGCGCTGAAGAAGGCTGCGATAGTAAAGCAAATCACGATGAGCAGCACTCTCCGTGGGGTGCAGCAGGTCATTTCAGAGCGTGCTGCAGCTAGGTAGGCAGCACGTCTGTCCTGCGCCACGTTGGGGCAACACGTCCCGTGTGAGGACGGCATAAGTGCGAGGACATGAAGTAGAATGCTTATTTCGTTTGACTGGAACTTGTGGACTTAGCGCAAACTTCGGAGATTACTCTGTCGCTTGAATTTGTGTTGGGACTTATTGTGAACTGAGCTCCAAACTCAAATTTGGACTTGATCATCTTTCTGGATACACCTAGTCCTTCAGTGTTTTACGCGAACCAGTTTACGCAGACTGAAGTGACACAGACTTTGCAGAATAGTTTGTGGTCGCTGGCACTGCGACCTACCGGAAATGCAGAGACCGATTTTAGGAAGTTAGAGCTTCCTATTTTTGGAGCCAGACAGTCTTTCATGGCTGCGAATATTACAGCTATCAGCAATCAGGCGAAATTCCACAGCTGCTCACCACAGATGGACCACGTTTGGGTATAATACCGACTGATCACACCAGAAATAGACATTAGTTGCATCAGGAATCTCATCTTTGGTACTTTGTTGTAAATTTCAATACACAAACAAAATATCGAACTTCATAGGGGTTGATTTGACTTGCCAGTCAGTGACAGGAATTATTTTCACTGCAATCATTTAAATGTAAAGAACAGAAGTAGGATTAATATTCAAATGTGTTCGTTTCTAACTAATTTTTATGTGTTTTTTTTTTAATTTTTATAACTGTTGTTGCTCGTGTATGTTTTTCGATATGGTCCTTGATGCGACTACAATAAACAAATCGATAATCAGGTGTCTTGAACGAAATACTTTGTTGTTGTTGTTGTTGTGGTCTTCAGTCCGGAGACTGGTTTGATGCAGCTCTCCACGATAACCTATCCTGAGCAAGCCTCTTCATCTCCACATAAAAACGGCAACCTACATCTGTCTGAATCTGCTTAATGTATCCATCTCTTGGTCTTCCTCTGCGGTTTTTACCCCACACACTTCCCTCCAACGCTAAATTCACAATTCCTTGATGTCTAAGAATGTGTCCTACCAATCGATCCCTTCTTTTAGTCAAGGTATGCCAGAAATTTCTTTTCTCCCCAATTCTGTTCATTACCTCCTCATTAGTTACGCGATCCACCCACCTAATCTTCAGCATTCTTCTGTAGCACCATATTTCAAAAGCCTCAATCCTCTTCCTGTCCGCACTGTTTATCGTCCATGTCTCACACCCATACAAGGCCACACTCCATACAAATGCCTTCAGAAAGGACTTCCTTAGGCTTAAATCAATATTCGATGTTAACAAATTTCTCTTTTTCAAGAACGCTTTTCTACCCATTGCCATTCTGCATTTTACATCCTCTGTACTGCGACCATCATTTGTTATTTTACTGCCCAAGTAACAAAATTCATCTACATCCTTTATTGCTTCGTTATCCAATCTAATTCCTTCAGCATCACCTGATTTTCTTAGACTGCACTCCATTACCCTAGTTTTACTCTTGTTAATGTTCATCTTATATGCACCTTTCAACACACTGTCCATTCCGTCTAAATGCTCTTCCAGGTCCTTTGCTGTATCTGACAGAATTACTATGTCGTCGGCAAAACGCAAAGTTTTTAATTCTTCACCCTGAACTTTAATTCCTTCTCCAAATTTCTCCTTGCTTTCCTTTATAGCTTGCTCAGTGTACAAATTGAATAACATTGGGGAAAGGCTACAACCCTGTCTTACTCCCTTCCCAACCACTGCATCCCTTTCATGCCCTTCAACTCTGACAACCGCTGTCTGGTTTTTGTACAAGTTGTAAATAACCTTACGCTCCCTATATTTTACTCCTGCTTGCTTCAGAACTTGAAAGAGTTTATTCCAATCAACATTGTCAAAAGCCTTCTCCAAATCTACAAAAGCAGGAAATGTAGGTTTGCCTTTTCTTAATCTATCTTCTAGGATAAGCCGTAAAGTGAGTATTGCCTCCTGTGTTCCTACATTTTTACTGAAACCAAACTGATCTTCCCCGAGGTCGGCTTCTACCAGCTTTTCCATCTTTCTGTATATAATTCGTGTTAATATTTTGCAACCATGACTTATTAAACTGATGGTTCTGTAGTTTTCACACCTGTTTGCACCCGCTTTCTTTGGAATGGGGATTATTACATTTTTCTTAACGTCTGAGGGTATTTCGCCTGTCTCATACATCCTAGACACCAGTTCAAATAGTTTTGTCATGGCTGGTTCTTCCAGAGACTTCAGTAGCTCTGACAGGATATCATCTACTCCAGGGGCCTTGTTTCGACTTAGATCTTTCAGTGCTCTGTCAAATTCATCTCTCAATATAGTATCTCCTATTTCATCATCATCTACATCCTCTTCCCTTCCTACAATAGTGTCTCGAAGTTCATTTCCTTTGTAGAGCCCCTCTATATACTCTTTCCACCTTTCAGCTTTCCCTTCTTTGCTGAGAACTGGTTTTCCATCAGTGTCCTTGATATTCATAGAGCTGTTTTTCTTATCGCCAAATGTTTCTTTTATTTTCCGGTAGGCTGTATCTATTTTTCCCCTATTTATACATTCTTCTACATCCTTGCATTTGCCTTCTAGCCATTCCTGCTTAGCCATTTTGCACTTCCTGTCAATCTCATTTCTTAGTCGTCTGTACTCCATTTTGCCTGTTTCATTTACTGCATTTTTATACTTTCTCCTTTCATCGATTAAATTTAGTATCTCCTGTGATATCCAAGGATTCTTTGTAGGTCTTGCCTTCCTACCTATTTTGTCCTCTGCTGCTTTCACTATTTCATCTCTCAATTTTACCCATTCCTCCTCAACTGTTTTATTTTCCCCTGTTTCTGTCAATTGTTGCCTGAAGCTCCCTCTGAAATTCTTAAGAACTTCAGGTTCCTTCAATTTATCTAGGTCCCATCTCCTTATTTTCCTACCTTTCTGTAGTTTCTTCAGTTTCAGCCTACAGTTCATAACCAACAAGTTATGGTCAGAGTCTATGTCTGACCCTGGGTATGTCCTACACTTCAAAACCTGGTACCGAAATCTATGTCTTACCATTATAAAATCTATCTGGTATCTCCCGGTGTCTCCTGGTCTCTTCCACGTATACAACCTTCTTTTGTGATTCTTAAACCAGGTGTTCGTTATGACTAAATTATGTTCCGTGCAAAATTCTACCAGGCGGCTTCCTCTTTCATTCCTTTTGCCCAGACCATATTCACCCACTATCTTCCCTTCCCTTCCTTGTCCTACTACCGAATTCCAGTCTCCCATAACAATTAAGTTTTCCTCTCCCTTAATTGTCTGAATAATTCCCTTTAGCTCCTCATATATTTCTTCGATTTCCTCATCATCGGCAGAGCTAGTTGGCATATAAACCTGTACTACTGTTGTCGGTGTTGGCTCCGTATCTATCTTGACAATGATAATGCGATCACTGTGCTGGTCATAGTAGTTTACACGCAGTCCTGTTTTCTTAATCATTATCAATCCTACTGCTGTGATACCTCCAATTGATTTTGTATTTATAATCCTATACTCACCTGACCAGAAATCCTGTTCATCCTGCCACCGAACTTCACTAATCCCCACTATATCTAACTTCAACCAATCCATTTCCCATTTTAAATTTTCTAATTTTCCTACTCGATTAAGGGATCTAACATTCCACGCTCCGATCCGTAGAATGCCAGTACTGTCTCTCCTGATGATCACATCCTCCTGAGTAGTCCCCGCCCGGAGATCCGAATGGGGGACTATTTTACCTCCGGAATATTTTACCCAAGAGGATGCCATCATCATATGTTCATACAGTAGAGCTGCATGTCCTCGGGAAAAATAACGGCTGTAGTTTCCCCTTGCTTTCAGCCGTTCGCAGTAGTTGTGTGGCAAAGCCACATTAGCTGATGTTACAAGGCCAGCTCAGTCAATCATCCAGACTGTTGCCCCTGTAACTACTGAAAAGGCTGCTGCCCCTCTTCAGGAACCACACGTTTGTCTGGCCTCTCCACAGATACCCCTCCGATGTGGTTGCACCTACGGTACGGCTATCTGTATCGTTGAGGCACGCAAGCCACCCCACCTCGGCAATGTCTGTGGTTCATGGGAGTGGCGAAATACTTTATAGTCTGTATAAACAGTAACATATTTTTGGAGGGGCAAGAATAATATATTATGAACTGGCAGCTGCTGTCAGACAACTATAATACTGGAGATTAGATTATGTTGCGTATTACAGGGCCAAACTTAAATTCAAGAATCTTAATATCAAAGTCGTCCGTAATTTTCATATAATGATAAAAACATAATTTATTGGACACAAACAACTTGAAAGAATCAGGGGTTTTGAGGGTCAGCGACACCTGACCTTATTCCCTCTCGTATCATTAATCCTTTCTTAAACACCCCACAACCTTTCATTTGACGATTCCTGCCAGGATTCCCTTTTTCCACATTTATTCCCCACCACAACATTTCAGCGTTTTCGCTGAATAATTACTTACAGGTAAACTTCAGCATAAATTCAAATGTTTGTAATTTTTATGGGACCAAACTAGACCCTTGACTTACAAACTACTTAACTAAGTTAAATTAACCTAAGGACAACACACACATCCATGCCCGAGGGAGGATTGGAACCTCTGACGCGGGAGGCCTCGCGATCCGTAAGGTGGTGCTCCAGACCGCTCGGCTATCCCCGCGCGTCCTTAAGTAACACCTTGAACTGATTGAGTAATGGAATGTGTAGAGCAATTGAGAGGCTTCTCATGGGTATTTATTAAATACAGTTCAGATTACATACTTCTAAGCTGCTACCGAACTTTTACGGTGCCCAATGGGAAGTGGTGGACGAGCTTCACGGAAGTGCTCCACCAACATGATGGAATACTGCCTGTAAGACGACCACCGCCATGCCGGCTCAGTAGAGCAACCTGGACACTTTACTTGGTAAGTTTGATCAATATATCAGGTCCAGGTATTGGTGCATCATATTGCCTAAACGATGCACCACACCACTGCAGTATCCATTCCATAGTCTTCAGGGAAAAACCGACCATCACAGGGTGGAGTAACGAACGCCCCTCTGCAGTAACAATGAAGCGTGAGTGATTGCGTAGGTTCAGGAGCCGGCCACTTGGATGGAACCTCGCAGTCTTTAGGGTGGCAAGAGTAAAATGTGAGGAAGAACAGATCGTAGCAACAGTTCCTGAACACTGTTAACCGTTCCACGAAAAGCTGAAAAGCATGGGAGACGGTCAGGAAAACATCTGGGAGAGGAGGCAGGGGTCCAATGTCTACTGTAATGTGGACTGCTATTCTTCAGACCAACTCAAGAGACATTTCCCAGTTTATGAATGTTTATTATTCAGCTCCTATTGTCTCCACCTCTCTGGATCCGGCTTTCAAGTGCCACCACAGAGTTCTTGTAGAGAGGGAAAATTTGGACTTTCGGTGCACCGTTGATGAAATTATAAACGTCCTTTAACAATATGGGAGCAGGATTCAGCCTTGTTTGTTGTCACAAGGGAAGGAACTTCATTGTGCGCGATCCCAGGGCGAAGCAGTGAAGTTAGCGATGGTCATGCTGTGAGGAGCAGCAGCTAACAACTCGATGGCGGGGCCCATCGCCATGATAGAAACGTGGTCGTTGTGCATGTTGGACTCTGACATCCGCCAGTTGACCACACAAGTCCTTCGACAGTAAGAAGTCCAATAGAAGTTGAAGAATCACACCAGTTTTCTTAAATGTCCCCCTTCCATAACCTTTATCTTCTTCTTTTTGCCACGTTTCTGCTTATACAGGTCATTGACAGAGCCTCCTCAAATCTTCTCTTTTCACTCATATTCTATCGTTTAGGCCCACCTCCCAATTGACTCTCCCCCCCCCCGTCCCAGTTACATCGTCCTTCACTTTGTCTATTTTGCACGTCATCTTCCAGTTGGTCTCCGGCACATTCTGTCCATTCTAGATCTCTTTAGGAAGTCTTTCTGGTCCCATTTTTTTAATGTCCCCAAAACGATTTCTGTCTATCACATTCCATGGTTTATTTTGGTTTTTGATCTTTCACGTGCTTCGTATTATTTGATTTCTTATCTTGTCTCTTCTAGTCGTACTACGTATCCCTCGAAGAATCCGCATTACTATTGCTTGTATCCTTATCATATATTTCCTTGTCCATGTCCAACATTCTGATGCATAAGTTAAAACTGACAGATAATATCACTTGCAGATGATGATTTTTGCTTGAGCAGGTGTTTTCTAGTTTCTAATTACACATTAGTAAAATTCTGAACAATTTTCTATTGCCGCGTGTAATGTCCGCAGGGTCTAAAGAGTTATGCAAGATAGTGTGCGGCAGTTCCCGTCCGGCTTTCAAGTCCTCCCTCAGGCATGGGTGATGTTTTGTCCTTAGTGTATGTTGATTTAAGTAGTCTAAATTTCTAGGGACTGATGACCATAGTAGTTAGGTCCAATAGGTTTACAAACAATTTCCTTTTCTCTGTAAAATTTTCTGCTTGAAGTCTAATTTTTTTATTAATTTACTTCCTAGAATCTTGAAGGCAAAAACTTCTGTAATAACTTCTCCATTGTAAACTAAACCCATTTGTTTTCATATTTTTCGGCTGAGTTTCCTTACTTCACTTTTGTTAGGCTTATTTCCATACGTGCTTCTTGAATCGTTCTGTGCCAGATGTTTAGTTCTTCCAATTTATGCTTATTTTCTTCCCAAATCATCAAAATATCTGTATAGACTATGAGCTTCATATCATCTTCCTTTTATCCTTGGTAAATATCACCTATTATGTTGGCCATTACTACATTAAAAATTACTGGCGACGGCACACTTTCTTGCCGAACCCATCTTTCTATTACAAACACGGTGATAATCTATGGTAAAGTGATTATCAGTTACGTTTCTGTTGATAGTTTCGGTCTATTCAGACCTTGCCGCATCTCTTCCCTTCTAACAGCGTCGTAAGCCTTTTTTTAACTATGAATGCGACTGATGAACTCTTTTCGGATGATCATCCGAGTGGTGGTTCGTTTTGGCGCAACGTTTCGGTGAGTTTCGTACTTATCATCCTCAGGCGAAAATGATGAGTACTAAACACATCGAAACGTTGCGCCAAAACGATGGCACCACTAGGCTAACCACCCGAGAAGAGTTCACCACAAGAACACGCCGAGAAAGCAATTGCAACTATGAATGCAACTACCATGTCTTTCCAAAATCTCCATTTTTTTTTGTACAACCACTCTTACTATAAATATCGCATCTATAGTTGATCTTCCACTTTGAAATTTTTCTGTTCTTCTCCTAATTGTAGTTCTATTTTACTTCCTATTTTGCTATATTTTCATTAATCTTCATGCAGTGGCATAATAGTGTTGTTGCTCTTTAATAACCCCACTGTATTTTATTACCCTTCTTACAGATAAGTACAATGATCGCCTCGGTCCAGTCTTCAGGAATCTATCGAGAGGTCCATACTACCCTCATTATTCTACGCAGCCACTAAAATCTCTAACCCATAATAATTTACACGCCTGGCCATTACAATTGCTACGCCACGAAGATGACGTACTACAGACGCGAAATTTACCCGACAGGAAGAAGATGCTTTGATATGTAAATGATTAGCTTTTCAGAGCATTCACACCTATAAAGTTCTAACATGAGGAAAGTTACCAACCGATTTGTCACACACAAACACAACCGCCGTTGCCTAGTGAAACGTTGTTGTGATACCTCGTGTAAGGCGGAGAAATACGTACCATCACGTTTCCGACTTTGATAAAGGTCGGATTGTAGCCTATCGCGACACTGCTGATCGAGTCGGTCGCGATACAATGACTGTTAGCGAAATATGGAATAGGTGGGTTCAGGAGGGCAATACGGAATGCCGTGCTGGATCCCAATGGCCTCGTATCACTAGCAGTAGCGATGAAAGGCTCTTATCCGCATGGCTATGACAGATCATGCGTTTCCATCCCTGAGTCAACAGATGGGGGCGTTTGCAAGACAACAACCATCTGCACGAACAGTTGGACGACGTTTACAGCAGTATGGACTATCCGTGGCTCTACCCTCCCATTCCATCACTGCGAAACTATTTTTCAGCACGATAATGCAGGTCTTGTACGGGCTTTTATGTGTGCCCTGGCCAGCATATTCTCCAGATCACTCAGCAATTGAAGACGTCTGGTCAATGGTGGCCGAACAACTGGCTCGCCCAAATACGCCAGTGCCTTCTCTTGATGTACTGTGGTGTCATGTTAAAGCTGCATGGGCATCTGTACCTGTACACACCATCCACGTTCTGTTTGACTCAATGCCCAGGCGTACCAAGGCCGTTCTAACGGCCAGAGGTGGTTGTTCTGGGTACTGATTTCTCAGGATCTATGCACTTAAATTGCATAAGAATGAAATCACATTTCACTTCTAGTATAAAATATTTGTCCAATGAATGCCCATTTACCTTCTGCATTTCTTCTTGGTGCAGCAATTTTTATGGCTAGTAGTGTATTCAGGTACTGGTCTCATGGAACGCACCTCAGAATACTGGCCACCTCTACGGTAGGCGTCGACCTCGCCCTCCGTCTCTCCTTCAGATGCGGTATCGTAAGAAGACGCAGTGGCCAGTGTCAGCAGCGAGGGATTGGCCATGGACAGCAGGGAGGGGGTGAAGTACACAGAGCAATCTGTGCGAGGCGAGCCTGGCGCTGAGTGGCAGGCTGAACACTCGCTGGGCGCTGGCGACGCCGACCTGGTGGTGCCTGCACTGCGGGCAGAGAGGGCGTCTCCTCCAGAGAGCTGCGAGGGGCCTTCCAGGAGCGGCAGGGGGCCTTCCAGGAGCGGCGAGGGGCTTTCCAGGAGCGACGAGGGTCCTTCCAGGAGGGCTGCCAGGGGAGTCTCCGGCTCGTTTGCTGGCGGTGGCTCCACCAGCTGACCCTCAGCCTCACAAAGACATAAATCTATGGCCTCCGGTTCTGCCATACACTCTCCTTCACAACTGGCCTCTGGCTCCTCCGCAATCTCTTGACTCTCAGCAAGTTCCTCCTGCTTTCTTGCTGCAGCCTCGATTTCCTCACGCTTCCTCGCTTCCTGTAAGGGAAATATATCATTCACTCAAGTGGATTTTATCCATGATGGATGTAGTCGAACTCCGTGACTATTCCTACTAAAGGGCTGAGGATAAAAAGAGCTACCAGTCTACAATTAAGGATCGTATTATTTATTTATATCACGACCCGTTTCAGGCGTGTCCCCACCATCACATTCTTATACACTGAGACCAGTGTGCAGTTTGTTGGTGGAGCTCACTGTTTGAAAATAAATTATGTGGCATTAATTTCATTAACAACTAGTTCAGGTTGCAATATGACGTGTACAAAACCACTGTTTCACTTACATGTAAACTTAGCATCCAAGTCATTATTGCAAATTTTGTATTGTATTTCACACACATTTTTTGTTTTTAGAATCGTTATTTTAGTCTTTCACAATATTCGCATAGTTCTGCTTCCCATGTATTGCGTGTATTTTCCATATGCATGTTTTATGACGCACAGAATTATGAAATCGCAGCATAAGCCGTGTTTACAGGGAAATTAAGAGTTTCTGGTCAAAGAGCTTATATCTAAGAAGCAGAAAGATAGCAAGGCATTACAAAAATGTTACGTACATGCAGAGTCAGAAGAAGTATTACAAAATATGAAAATCAAGCTTTTTATGCAAACTGAATGTATCAAAATCTCTTCACAATGAGAAATAATGTACGGAAATATTCCTGAAAATCGACATATCGAAAGAACTCGCCTTGAACTGACACCCAATTTTCTACAATGACTATGTAGTGTAATATAACTTGTTTTCAACCATTTCATATTTTGTCAATGACGGTGTAGATCCCCAGTCATGTAAAAATCCATCATATTCACCGAAACTTTACCACTACATGTTGTTAAGAAACCGTTTTTGAGGGTATTTAATACTGAGTACGTTACTCTCGACACACGCTTAATGATTTTTGCGTTATCAGTTCTAAACATGAGATCTTTCGATAAATTTGTGTGTTAAATATATGATGTTTGTTTGTTCGCATGATGAAAAATTTACGTTACCGTCACGTAAAGAGCCTTCTGCGGTAGTTTTCTCGTGGAAAAACTGAGCACTGACTCGCCAAGAAACCAAGCACTGTCTAAAACAATCTACACTGGGCAATATCATCCAGCATGTTTACGAAATGGAACAATGTGTCTGTTGAGAAACGTATACCTTATACGCACATCAAGTCTAAAGTTTTGCAGCATAAGTCAGTTATATTAATGAGGAAGTCCCGTGGTAAGTCAAATTCAGAACCTTGAAAATTATAACAAACATTACACAGTTTCAACAAGCATTGTGGCCAACAGCTGTTACTTTAATAAGGGCGAATACTGCAACTGAGTTTTATCACTGAGAATTAGTTTTGGTTTCTGAGGTTGGTGTTTGTTGACAATTGTGAGACAATTTTTAAAGGTATGTTAGCTTTTGCCTTTATTCGTTCTGTGCAGCACATCACATTTGGTGTGAAAAGTATGAGAATCATTTCAGGCATGTTCTGTAAATGTGGAATCTCTCATTTTTAGTTTCCAACTTCTCTCATAGTCAGCTAGTCTAGTAATTATAGCCATGCCTGACGGAACTATATATACTTTGCCACAAAGGTTGCAAGAGATCCTATATATATGCCACTCCTTTCCAAAAATGGAATCTAGTCTTTGCTATTGAAAAACAAGTAAGCAATAGTATTCCTATTATAAAAGCCTGGGTTGTCTTTCCTGCACTTAAGTTTGCTGACAATCCTTTCTGACGTTTTACCACCCTATAACATTGGTGCCCATTTTTGTCTGTGTAAATAGTTATCTTGTGAGGAGGATACAAAAGTAATACCCTCTGTCTCTTTTTCTTACAAAGTATGCTGTTAATCAGGGTATTGCTGAATTCAATTCCTTGAATTAATTCCAGTTCATTCTCGAAATCTGTCTTGGTCTGAGATATAGATAATACACTATGCACCATGCTGTGGAAGGCTACATGTTTATGTGTTGGGAATTGGCAGGTATTGTTATGTCTCTGGAAGTTGATTTTCTGTATACTTTAAATACATCTTTTAATGACTGATGTCTATGCCCAGAATGAAGCAGTTGATAAAGTCTCCTCCACCCTCCTTTGTGAATTTAATTTTAGACTGTTCTGAATTTTGGTTATGTAAGAACTTGTGTAATTGTCTGTTTGTACCTGTCCACAGACACAGTACATCATCCACATACCTACTCCAATGGTGTATTTTTAGTGCTTAGGGGCTCTTTATCTAAAATGTTTGTTCGAAATTATTCATGAACATTTATGCTAGTAGAGGAATCAGAAGCGACCTCACTGCTAATCCATATGACTGTTTGTACTGATTTTGTTGGAACTGCAAATAATTTTGTTTCAAACAAGTTTCTGTTGCAAATCCTATATCATCAAACTGAATCGGGTTTATTCTACCTTTGTACAAGCACTCTATTAATATTTCCATAACTTTTCCAACAGGAAAGTGCAATCGTAATTATACCTATAACCCTGCGAAGTGCAGGCAATATGTTGTGAAAGTTTCATCGCCATTGGATGAACGGACGAGTAGCGCATTAAATGCGATTGAACATACAGACAAACAAACATTCATTTGTATACATTATATAAAAGGTCAGAAAACAAAACAGTCGCCAGTTGCAGGGTGCAGATAAATTCTTAACCAGTTTCAAGCAATTACTGTCCTTCTTCAGGTATATATACAAGAAACAGTTAAGAATATATAAAAATACAGATATTACATAAAATTAGCAGAACAATCATAAAATTAAAGGGGCAAGAAGTACAGTGTATTTAAAACTTTCTTAAAAAGTGACAAAATGCGGTAGTTAATACGCCATTCTCCTGCATTTTGATAAAATAAGGAAGTTATGGCTCTAAACATCAAATGCACATATTCTGCTAGAACTTGTAAACTAAGTTGTTAATACTGTATGTGCATCTTTGGTTAAGCCACATAGTGGGCGTAAAGAGAAAAGGGAAATCAAGTTATAGGATTTCAGGGTCATATATTGTTTTACTGTGTTTCCCTCAATTGTGCACACGCTGGTGAGGTGGGACGGGCAAGTCCATTTGCTCAGAGGTAAGGAAGGTATATCACCAACGTGTGCTACCAGCGATAATAGTAGATTGCATTGCTTAGTGTCTACACAGCTATGTTGCCACTATGTAAGTTCTAAACCTGGTATTTATTTGTTTAAGTAATAGCATAAGATGATTTTACATTACATAAACTGTTCCGAGGTGGGGTGGCTTGCGGGCCTCAATGATACAGATAGCCGTAATTAGGTGCAACCACAGCAGAGGGGTAACTGTGGAGAGGCCAGACAAACGTGTGGTTCCTGAAGAGGGGCAGCAGCCTTATCAGTAGTTACAGGGGCAACAATCTGGATGATTGACTGAGCTGGCCTTGTAACATCAGATAATGTGAATTTGCCTCACAGTTACTGCAAACAGCTGGCAGCAAGGGGAAACTTCAGCTGACACTTTTCCCGAGGACATCAGCTCTACTGTATGAACATATAATGATGGCATCCTCTTGGCTTCTAGCAGCTTTGCCCATATTCTGTAATAATTTTTGTTAAAATTTTGCAACAATGACTTATTTAACTAATGCTTCTGTAATTTTCACACCTGTCTACACCTGCTTTCTTTGTAATGGGGATTATTAAATTTTTCTTCAAGTCTGAGGGTATGTCGGCTATCTCGTACATATTACACAATCGTTAAAATAGTTTTGTCACGGCTGGTTCTCCCAGAGGCTTTAGGAGTTCTGAAGGAATGTCATCTACTCCAAGGGCCTTGTTTCGACTTAGGTCTTTCAGGACACTGTCAAATTCTTCTCTCAGAATAGTATCTCCTATTTCATCTTTATCTACAACTTCTTCCCTTCCTACACTATTGTCTCGAAGTTCATTTCCTTTGTAGAGCCCCTCTACATACTCTTTCCAACTTTTAGGTTTCCCTTCTTGCTGAGAACTGGTTTTCTATCTGTGTTCTGTGTATTCATATGGCTGCTTTTCTTGTCTCCAATTGTTTCATTTATTTTCCTTTAGGGGTTATCTATTTTCCCCCTATTTATAAACTGTTCTACAGACTTGTATTTGCCTTGTAGCCGCTCCTGCTTAGCTATTTTACACTTCCTGCCAATCTTATCTTTTAGTCATCTGTACTCCATTTTTCTTGTTTATTTATTGCATTTTTATATCTTCTCCGTTCATCAATTACATTCAGTATTTCCTCTGAATCCAAGGATTTTTTGTAGGTCTTGCCTTTCTACCTATTTTATCCTCTGCTGCCTTTACTATTTCATCTGTCAACGCTATCCATTCTTCTTTTACTGTTTGATTTCCCCCATTTCTGAAATTTCTGCCTAAAGATCTATCTCAAATTCCGAATAACTTCTGTTTCCTCCAATTAATCCAGGTCCCATCGTCTTACATTCCTACCTTTTTGCAGTTTTTAAAGTTTCAACCTACAGTTCATAACCAATAAGTTATGGCAGGGTCTATATCTGCCCCTGGGTAGGAAACTTCAGCACACTTCACCACCACTACCGTAAGTAACATTCTATCTTGTACTAGAAAAAGCTACAGTATACATCTGTAGTCATCTATCTCGTTTGTGGCTTGGCATTGTACGCTATACTACCTACAGAAAAGAAAAGGGATACCATCAACAATTAAATATACAAAAATAAAATTAGTTATCTACCAACATCTGTACTGACTATATCAAAATTATACATCTTTATTTCCATAATGCATGTAATGACTTCGTATTCGCACCATAATATAATGCCATCAGAATACATATAAGAATTACGCAATTACACATTGACATAAAAATATAATTAATATTCGATTAAGGGACCAAATTTAATCACTTAGAATATAATTCCTCATATTTGCAAAATGTTTTTTGAATATTAAATTATGCAGTCATGTGGTGGGAAGTCATTATGTTTATTATAGAAATAAAGATATGTAATTTTGCTATAATCACTACAGATGTTGGTAGATAACTAATTAGATAAAAAACTGTGGAAAGTTAATGAATATGTGGTTCCATTAACATTAATTAAAATAACCGACTTGGTTTCCCATGAGATCTCACAATTCTTATGGTAGATGGGATTCGTCAAGAGACATGCATTTATGTGCATTTTATTTTTGATGGTATTCATCTTAGTGAATTAAACCAAGTTCCTAAGTCTTATGTCTTACCATTATTAAATCTTTCTGGTATCTTCCAGTGTCGCCTGGTCTCTTCCACATATATAGCCTTCTTTCAATATTTTTGAATCAATTGAATTTTTTAAATTATGTTTTATACAAATATCTACCTGGCGGCTTCCTGTTTAATTCTTCTTTCATTCATGCAGAGGAGTTAAATGCATATAATTTGTGGGATCATTTTGCGAAGGGAAGAGAAAGTGACAGCGTTATTCATGACAATTATGGTGAGTTCAAAAATGTTCAAATGTTTGTTAAGCTTATGGGACTTAACTACGGGGTCATCAGTCCCTAAACTTACAAACTACTTATGAACTACTTACGAACTAGGACGGCACAAATATCCATGCCCGAGGGGGGATTCGAACCCCCGACCGTAGTGGCCGTGCTGACCGTGACTGGAGCGCCTCAGTCACCTCGGCCACCGCGGCCGGCTATGGTGAGTTAGGAGAAAGAGTAAACGTTGATTGGTTTGGCAAAAGTGAACACGAATTTTCTGTTACCGACTGGCAGTGGTATAGAAAAATTTTAAAGTTAATGTTACCACACTTATGGGTTAAAGAAAAGTGTAACATAGGAAGGTAACTTGAAAGATAAAAGGGTGAAAAAGAAGCATACAGCATATTTGAGGAATTATTTTATGGGGACTACAAAATTGAATAGTGGACTAAACCATTGTGTACCATTGGTATTTCAGAAAAGGCCGAGATGGAGAAATTGGCTAATGAGCGAAAAAGACGGCACGACGATTGCTATAAGACAGTAAGGTACAGTTTGTGAGACAATGTATTTGTGAGGACAGAGCGTTCGAGTGAGGTCAATAGTGAAATTAAGAAGCTCTTTGGACTGTACTATGGACCTTCTGTTGTTGCTGAGTGTCCTCATCCGAACGCGTACAGGCTAAAATACCCAGACTCTGGAAAAGTATTATGACTGAGAAATGTAACTGAATTGAGACTGTATCTAGAGACGAAGAATAAGTGAAATCTTTGCTATGGATACTTATTTCAGTGTATTTATGTTTACTAAATAAGTATTTTGGGGATATTTGTGTGTTTATTGTATGTTGTCTAAAATAAGTTGGTATTCTGAGGAGAACAAAAAGGAATTGTGTTGGTGCATTTTGGTGTATGGAGGTCGGCAGTTTGATTGGTTAATGTGGATGAAAATGATTTATTAAATGTTTGCATAATTTGTGGTTTAAAAAATGTGAGTATAGTAGTCAGATTTGTGGTATTAGCTTAAAGGGTGTTGTGGCATAAATTTTGGTGTGACGAGGTGGATTAATTTATCAGTAAAAGAGATGTAATAATTTTAGAATTGCAGCTTATTGAAAATTATAAGAAGGATCTTAATGATTTGAGTAGTTTATATATGGGTTGATATGGAAATTTAATTTGTGTTTAATATTTAGGGATTAAAATGTGTTGTAATTAGGGTAGAATTTAACAGGAAATTCTATTCAAGGGAAGTAGTTGTTTGTTGCTTTGAGCTTCTTTTTAAATTTCATCAGTTGGCGATGGGGGACACTAGTGTTGCAGAAACCATCATGTGGGAACATCGACAGACTGATGTTAAAAGCAAGAATGTTTTGTATGTTGATATTTTATTGCATTGCTGTTGAAGATAGTGTATCTATTCCACAGGGGGTAGGCGTTAAAGCTGGAACCTTAGGGGATTCGGATGCGTTTCTATATATTGGCAACTATACTGTAGTCGATTTTAGACAGGTCTTTTCATTTCGTCCGGGGGAATCGGCTACAGAGTCACACACATTCTGGCAAGGTACAATGTTGGCAGAGAGTTGGTGACAGTGCAACGGACTGTGGAACCAGATCGTTGGAACACAAGGGCACGTTAAAGTGATATATGGAATGAAATTAGTGTGCTATCCATCAAAGGAAGATTTGATTCTCTGGGCATTTAATTAATTTGTCATATAATTTATAATGTATGTTACTTTAGATTTAAATCTTATATATGATGTGTAAATGCTACGCAGGTTCATTCACCACTACAGTTTTACACACTTCGCTCTGGCACAGTAGTTGGTAATAATTTTAATGTTTTTATCAATTTAAGAGAAAATGGTCAAAAAATTTTGGTACTACTTGACATGATAATTTGGCAGGCAAATGTATCATATCGAGTGGAGGTGTGTGATATTACAGATACAGGGGGAAGCTGATTGTTTCCATGCGAAAGGCGCGTTTTACCAGTTTGTACCTAGTGAATGGGATACAGGTAGGTAGTCAGGTTTTTCCTAATGTAGTTGGAAAGCAAGAGCAACACTCTTTAATGAGCGAGGGCAGCTAACCAAAAATGCAGTTGAAATATAATATATCCATGCACATTATTCTAAAAATCCATATAAAATCAGGAAATGATAATACCGCAAATATAATTATAAGAATGGATTGAGTGGACTTGAGAGACTCAAACGCTGTAATTACAATTTCAATATCCCTTACAGATGAAAAGCCAACAAATTACAGTACTATAATAATAATATTAATATTAGACTTATATTTACAATTATTGATACATATTGTTTATCAGTAACAATTTAAGAGGCAAATGGGCAGCATTGCACCACACTACCTACCTAAAAAGACGAACCATGTAATTTCCATATTCTTTCAATAAATTTTGTTTACCTCTCTTGTTCTGCTTCTCATTGAAGTAATAATATTCTTGTGTCAGAACATAGATTCCACCACAAAACCATAAAACATGAACCCAGAAACGCACATTACACTTATATATGTACTTTATTATATTTAATATTATTCTTAACAACGTTATTTTTATGCCACTTAAATATATAATGTCCGACTAAAAATAATAGATAATTTATATATAAACAATTATATGTCTAGCATAAAAAGCCATGATAAATTAAATATTAATTGTGTAACTATATTTCAAGGGCAGCAGTATATTTAAACAGTGAGACGCCATGCTTAATGGCTTTCTGAGCAAAGAGCTTCAGTCTAAACCGTTTATTAGCATTTGTTAAATATATATTTGTTTGTTAATTGTAAACAATATTTGTAGGGAGGTGGTCAAAGCATATATATAATTCTGTGATATTCAAATGTATAAAATTTTAGAAGGGAAATTATATTTTTAAGATGAGGCATTAGGAAGCGCAGAAGGATACAGTTTTGGGAGCAGGGAGAGCACGATTTTCGAACGCTTGGGAAGGGACTCGTAACTTGGACATGGTGGTGAAAGGTTGTGTCGCTGGGCGATCTGAAGCCGCGTTATGAACTTGTGATTTGAAGAGATAGGCATGTGTGACTACAGAACTTAGTCTCTGTTTGGAAAGTGATAAACTATGCATGGTAGTAGGGCTGTAGAACTGAGATAATTCAGCAATCGTGTACTCCTGTGATGACAAACTGTGTTTTATTTCAAATACTTTTATTATGGATTAACATGGAATTGCAAAGTTTGGTGGACTCTCTAACTTACGAGTGATAATTTGGAACTTTTACTCTGGAGTGCATGTGATACTTATTGTGCCTCTCATGAACAATAGTTGGGGAAATATTTTGTTAATAACCGATGTGTAAAGCAGGACCGCCTCCGTGTTTCGTGTCAAATAATAGTAACAAACTCTATTTGTAAAGAATTAGTTCATGAGTGCATCTGTTCTTTATCTGCAGAACTCATTTGTTGGTTATTCATACTTTTAATTTATGTTTGGTTAAATAAATTTTCACATCATCATATGCCGATTAATAGACTGACTAAAATGCAGATTAATTTTTGATCTTATTTAAACAGACTGGGTAGCTGTTTTGGGCATAGAAGCTGACATATCTAACACACCCCTATGTACAGAGACAACAAGCTATAAACTCTTACTACCCAAGTTATGTATTATTTGTGAATACAGATAGGAAGGTCGCAACCTTATACAATTTTTCGATCTCTTCATCAGTAGAGCTAGTGGGCATATAAACTTGCACTACTGTGGTCAGTGTTGGCTTCATATGATAAGATCACTGCACTGCTTGTAGTAGTTTACCTGCGTTCTTATTACCTTTATCATTATTATACCTCCTACTGCAATACTCCCAACTGATTTTGTATTTGTAATCTTCCACTCGCCCAACCAGAAATCGTGTTCCTCATTTGACTGAAATTTACTAATCTACTGTATCTAACTTCAACCTACCCATTGCCCTTTTCAAATTTTCTAATCTCCCTACACGATTAAGGAATCTAACATTCCACACTCCAATATGTAGAATGCCAGTGTTATCTTTCCTGATGACGAAATCCTCCTGAGTTGCCCCACCTGGAGATCTGAATATGGGACTATTTTACCCAAAGAATATTTTAGCTGGGAGGATGACATCTTCATACAGTCATATAGAAGAGCTGTATGTCCTCGGGGAAAGTAACAGCTGTAGTTTCCCTTTCCTTTCAGCGATTCGCAGTAACTATATGGCAAAGTGACATTAGCTGATGATACAAGGCCAGATCAGTTAGTCATCCAGACTGTCGCCCTTGCGACTACTGAAAATGCTACTGCCCCTCTTCAGGAACCACATGTTTGTCTGGCCGCTCCACAGATACCACTCCATTGTAAATTATATTAAATACCTAAGAATAACAATTATGAACAACTTCAGTTGGAAATTACACATATAAATCAAGTAGGCAATGTGAACAAAAGTCTTCCATTTATTGACAGAAGGTGCAACAGTCCTACAAAACTAATAGCCTACTCTACATAAGTACCGATTATGTTTAAGTATTGCTCATAATTGAGGGTTCCCTATTAAGTGTAACTGATGAAAGATATAGAGAAAGAACAGAGAATGACAGCTGTCCCTGTGTTATCTTGATACAGGGGAGTGATGCACAAGTTGAAGTGGAAATCATTAAAATATAGGCGTTATTCTTGGCGGCGAGATTTCTTAGTTACATTTCAATTTCCAATTTTCACTTCTGCATAGAAACAATTTTTTTAGCACCTACCTACATATGGACATATTATCATGAGTAGTTTATTTTTTGACAGAGCTGGCTCACTTTTCTCATTTCATAAAAAAAATAAAAACTGTTTCACTCTCAATTTTTGTTATTTTTCACCTAAATTAGAGAAATTACCCAGCTCTGTCAAAATTAAACTACTATTTCCCACCTAAAAGGACCTTGGTGAGCGACTCATTTCCCTAGGGGTATGTAAGACATTAAAAGGTGGATGTGTAAAATTATTCACTTTCTGCTTTAGAAGCCATAAGATTATTGTGAGCTTTTGTTTGTAAATGTTTTTTGAGATAAGATAAATTTACAGTTTTACCACATTCACAAATAACTTTATTTTCTTGACATTCTTTGCATGAAGATGTCCACCAGTTTCAGATACATAGCGGGTGATCAAAAAGTCAGTATAAATTTGAAAACTAAATAAATCACGAAATAACAGAAATTGTAATGACATGGGGTTTTATTAGGAAAAAAATGGTTCAAAAAGTCTGACAGATGGCGCATCATCTGATCAGAATAATTAGCACAAAAGATGAAGACAAAGAAAATATATTATTCTTTACAGGAAATGCACAATATATTCACCATCATTCCTCAGCAATAGCTGTAGTCGAAGGATAATGTTGCGAACATCACAGAAAAGCATGTCCAGAGTAATGGTGAGGCATTAGTGTTGGAGGTTGTCTTTCAGTACCCCTAAAGATTTCAGTCGATCAAGATACACTTGCGACTACAAGTAACCCCAAGGCCAATAATCGCATGGACTGAGGTCTGTGGACCTGGGAGGCCAAGCATGACAAAAGTGGCATCTGAGCATTACCAACGTATGCAAGAGATCTATCATGCATCTAGCAATACTTTGTTTTTCTTTTTGGTTCTAATAAAACATCATGTCATTCCAAGCATGTGTGTCAATTTTTACCTATTACATTATTCCGTGATTTATTAAGTTTTCAAATTTATACTGACTTTTTGATCACCCAGTATATTTCTTTACGTGTATTATAATTACGTTGGGATACTTTCTTGGAACCCAAATAAATTTGATAAATTTTTCTCTACACATTCACTACACTGCCCACATTTAAACATTTTTTCATTCTCAAAATGTGCAAAACAACCCCCTCCTCCCACATTGTCCCACACACATTTTCTGTTTCAGGCTCCTATGATCCTATACACATAGCATTACAAGAAGTCTAACTTGCGAATTAATAGAAATGCTTCATTAATTTGGGCTGTTGTTAAGTATATAGGCGAGGCTGTTTAATATTTTAGCCAAATGGCAGCACTCCTCACTCAAATGCGTTGTACTGACCTCCAGTATGTGCACTCCCTTCGGTCAATGATTGTATGAAGTTTGGATAATGTAGATCCTTTCGCAAATCAGCTTTTAATGGATTCATGTATATTTCTTTCTTCACATTTTGTTTCTTTATTTGACGAGACGAATTGTATGATGCATACAAATGTGAGTACATACACTCAAATTAGGGATAAAAACTAATATTTTACTACTAAAATGAAGTATGCTCCCATATTAAAGTAAATGGAATCAGTGCCATCTATCGTCAGACTTCGAATCTAATGCTGGCAGATGATGCTGATTACTTGGATTTTAAAGTCACTGATTTCTATAGATGTGCTAGGATAGTAAAACATGGCAGCAGGTGGCGAGCAGTGCTGAAGAGAGATGACAATGTTAGAGTGAGACAGAGGAAATTGTACAGAAATGAGTTGCTAGTACCAGGCTAGCAGAATAAGCAAGGAGGTGGCGAGCTGCGTAGATAGACTGCGAAGTAAGACAGAGTAAAATCAAGCCATAGCAGCATGCTAACTAGAGGTAGCGCTACAGCACTTGTTATCTGAAGGTCACACATCCTATCGTCTTTATAAGCTTACATTTATGCGGAACACTCAGTTTACATTTTCCAGTTTTCTATTCATTTATGTAATAAGAAATTTTCAATAAATATCCTATGTTATGAATCGTATGTGAGATTTTTCCTACCATACATTATTACATATGCTAAAGTGTCTGCAAGAATACCTCCATTGAAAGTAGCACAGTTTCATAGTGGTTCTTTGAGTTGGAATAACATTTTTTCTACATGTCATGTTAATAACATATATGGGATAATTCTCTATAAAACTGAATGGGCTTACATCCTCATCTCCTCCTAGTAGTGTAACTCGTTTAAAATGGCAAAAGCATTGTAAGCTTTCATGTAACTATTCGCTGGATCTAGGTTCCACGTTTCGTGAGGAAAGATCTCATTTTTTCTATTTTTCAAATAAAGTGTATCACATGATCCTACAGTGATGCATCAGGCAACTGATTATTTTTTCGATTACTTTTAAATACAACAATTGCAAAATATGGTATACCAAATTCCACTGATTGATAGTAATTGGTGATGTCAAGTTCAAATCCTGCTACCTCAGCTGTTTCAAGTTCACAAAATGATATGGGCACTTTAGGATTTTTCAAAATATTTTCGCATTAGTCAAGCTCGTTATTTGGTTCATATTTAAGAACAGGGACACGAATTTCCATCGATTCTACGACAATTTTTCCTGCTCTTTGAAGTGTTGTTACATGTTCTACTTCAGCTTGGGTGTAGTAGGTCCAATGAAGAATAGAACCTGCAGCACTTGATGACAGTGGAAATTACTGTTACTGACCATTTCTTGGCTGCAGTGAAATAGAAAATTATGAAAATTATTACCACCTAAGTATTCATCATTGATAGAAAATAACCTTTATTTTATTTTATTTTTTTTTATTTTTTTTTTTTTTGTGAGTACCAAATGCAGACTGAGAGTTGTAGGGTCACAAATGAAAGAGAGTTAATTACAAAATTTAAAATTGGTATACAAACTCTATTATAATAGGAGTGGTTGATTTTCAAGCATGTAGATTTTGTTGGACATTGAACAGAATTATTGGTTTACAGGTAGGAATTAATAAATATATTCTGCTGAAGGGATCACGTGACATTCAATTACCAATTAGAATTAAAAATAAGAATGAATGTATTAATGAGAAAAATGTTGATCAAAACTTTTTTCTGTGGGCTATAAAAGCTGCAGTGTATCCTGCATATAAAAAATTAATGAAGTCTAAAATAAAAATGTTGGTCTTGATCTTGATCAGAAACTTGAAAATTTTTAGTTTCCTGTAGTGGTTGATCATATTTCAAAAATTGAAGGTAGAATTAATGTGTCTATCAATGTTTATTCATTTGATGATGAATATCAAGTGTACAATTATCAGCAAAAAAAGAATTTTACAACAAATTAAATGAGTATGAAATAAAAATAAAAAATAAAAAAATATAATATAAAATAAAATATTCAAATATTGAATGGCATGTAATATTATATATTGACACATTTCATTTAAGTGACATATTCCACATCATTACGAAGTGTCGTATTCATGATCTATAGAACAAGTATTAATCTAATCTAGTCTAATCTAATCTACCCATTAAAAATTACAAAATTTGAGAAGGAGAAACCTCTAAATTTGCTGTATTTTAAGAGTGATGAAAATTCTCACTATTGTTGGCTAAAGAATTTTTCTCACCTTGTTTCAAGTCAAATAACGAAACACAACGGATTAAAATGTATTTGGGACATGTGTTTACTTCAGTTTAACAATAACGAAAATTTAGATGAACATACAAAAAATTATTTATTTAACAAACCATTGAAAGTAGAATACTGAACGAAGGATCATATGTAAATTAAAAAAAATATCAACATACATAGAAAGTTCTGTTTGTTGTTTATGCTGATTTTGAAAGTTTCTTTTACAGGTGCACAACTGTCAAAAAACTCCACAACAGTCATATACAATGATGTATCAAAAACATTAACATAGTGGTTTCTGTTATTATATTAAAGATATAAACAGACACTACAATGATTCTGGAATTTATAGACCACCAAATTGTCATAAAAATTTATAGCATTATGAAACAAGAAGTTGAAGTAATTCGAAGAATTTATTCTGAAATTGAAGAAATCATACCATTAACTACCAAAGAACAATCAAGAGATAATGAATCTAAGGTTTGTACATTGTGTAGATGTCATTTCTAACAGAAAAATAAAAACTTCGTCATCATGATCTTTTAACAGGAAAAATTTAAATGTGTAATTATTATTATTTACAGTAACAACTTCCAAGTTTTGTACCAATTTATTAGGATATGATTCACATTTGATTGTAAAACAACTATATTATAATAATAAAGAAATAGATTTAATAACAAATAATGAATACAGAGATATTAGTTTTGGTAATATGACACATAATTGTAAACTGTGGTTTATTGATTCATTTAGATTTATGGCCCCTTCATTTAACAAAGTTTCATCAAATTTGAACAGAGATCAAATGAAAAATATTAAGTAGTTAATCAAAGCGGAATTATTCGATTTAGTGATCAGGAAAGTGTGTAATTACATGCATTCTAGGAAAAAAATGGAAGAAGCACAATTATCAGCAAAAGAAGAATTTTACAACAAATTAAATGAGTATGAAATAAGTGACAAAGACTGCAATGATGCACAGCTGCTGTTAAAAAAAAATGTTATGAAAAATCTTCGTGAATATCTTGACCTATATCATGAAAATGTTTTGTTATTGGCTGATGTGTTTGAAAATTTAGAAAAACTCGTATTGAAGCCTATGATATAGATCCTTCTTGGTGTTTTACAGTTCCTGCTTTATCTTGTGATGCAATGTTGAAAATGAGTAATCACTAGAATTATTACATGATTGTGATACAGGGGCATAGATAAATCTTTCGACTGGGGGGCAGGGGAAGTTGAGAGCCAGAGCTATATTGAAGTGCCCTCACACAGTTGACATAACAGTTACCAAAGCTGTGACGCCGTCGCCACCCCCTCCCGCCATAAGTCAAACTTACGATTTTTCCTATGAATTTGGAAAATTTTGTGAGTAGTTGACAAAAGAATGAAGTGTTATTGAAAAAGATTGTAGACATGAAGAGCAGTCTTTTCTGGTATAGTGGTACGCCTTGAAAAAGATAAATTCCCATAAATTATTTGTACATACAGAATAAGCTCAATTTTCAGAATAAAAGTAATTGCTGTAGGGATTAGTCAATTAGGAATACCTTCCGCACTACCACATCTGGCTCAAGTCATAAGTAGTCAGCTATCATAAAAAATCGAAAGCTTTCAGACAAATAAAAAATAGGGGAGACAGGGGAATGGCGCCACCTTACAGGAAACCAGTTCCTTCACCTCATTAAAAGTGTCTTTTTCGTAGAGAATAATACTAGAGCTTCGCCAACTAATAATACTTTATTATTATTTTTCAGCCACATATTTTGTTAATTTTTATTTTAAAATTTTTTTTGTAAAAGTATAAGAAGTGGCGCCAGTGCTCTGGGTTCCGGGATAATGACTCCATGATGAATGAGTACTAGTAAATAAGTATTACGGCTGTTCCAATTTATACTTATCACTCCACTTTATTTGACATTTAGAAGGCTTCAAGTACTCGACAATGCAGAATTGGAATGAAAGTAGATTTCATAATTTACACTTGATTAAGACACCGCAAAGGCAGAAATACAGTTTTTGGCTCTTCAAAACCACTACATTCTCTACATCCTGCAAGTGCCCATTTAAAAAAAAAGTAATGTAAAGCAGTCAACAATCCGAAGATTGGTTTGTACACAACAATGCTTTACTAGGCATGGTCCTATTTGGAGGTGGTATCTCGTTGCCTTCCTCCAACCTTCGAACTGACTTACCCAGCTAGTTATAGGGGGAACTACTGTTTACCGTGGGTTCCGAACCACGGTGCTACTCGGTATTTTTCACATGAGCAATACTGCCAGAGGTGAAAGAAGTGGAAAGTGACAGATAAAAATCCTAGGACCTGGTGGGGATCGAACTCGCA
This sequence comes from Locusta migratoria, assembly GCA_026315105.1. Lineage (NCBI taxonomy): Eukaryota > Metazoa > Arthropoda > Insecta > Orthoptera > Acrididae > Locusta > Locusta migratoria. Next base: position 353,107,828 of record CM048750.1, read on the forward strand.
ACCTTTGGATTTGTAGTCTGGCACTCTACCACTGTGCAACCGAGTAAATGTATGCATCTGTATTACACTTCATTTTGCCTAAGTTCCCCACCAAGGCCTCATTGGCCCAGTTGCAAAATATGGCTAATACCATTGACTTAAACCTTAAGGTTCTGTGAGACAATTAGGTTAGAGAAACGAAATCTAAGCCAAATATCTAGAGATTACGTTAATACGAGTATTAAGAGCACTGACAGCCTATAGAGGTACTTATTTTAAAAAAAATAACAACTCGAAAATTAGATCGAAAACGTCGAAACTGACAATTTTTTCACACGATTTATATCTGTCAGAAGAGGGGGGATTTAATCTGTCTGCTATGCAATGCTGCCACTTTAGGCATGCATGCAAGCAGATGACCAGCATCTGTGGTATAAATTATACATGGACGTAATAAGGTTGTGATGTCATACATTCGTTCTCCTTTAATCATACTCGTTAAAAACTATATTTTTCTGTTTCATGTACTCCTCCTACAGTAATAAAGTTAGCAGATCACTGAAATTGGTAGCAGTGGTAAACATAAGACACGGTGGCCTTAGTTACAGGCAAGCCTTGCACGGTACTTTTAACAGTCTGTGGAGCGTGTTTCTGACTGGAATTCAACAATACTTGTTCGTTGTTACTGAAGGTTAGGTGATGGTTACCTGACCAATTATTATTTTTAACTGTCAATATTTACAGTAATGATAGTTGTGTGCAACGCTTGCTTAGGCCTCACAAAGGCCAACAATAAGACACTCAAGACAAACTGTCCTGAGAAGTAAGAAGCCAAAGCTCAACTAAGCATCGATTACAATGTACAGACTCCCTGGTACTTCTCTTTGTTGGCAATGTTTTCATTACACAAATTATTGTCAATTTTTAATGTAACTGTGATATATTTCAGAGACCAATTCCTGAAGACGGTCTACATAAGACTGAAAATAGTTGAATGAAATAAATTAGTGCATTCTGGACTGTTCTTTATTAACAAATTTTAATTTTAGTACAAGTGAAAAAACGTTCTGGGGGTTGAACCCCCTCACCCCCCCCCCCCCAGCTAGTATCTATGCCCATGTTCTGATATGATTCTTATGGTTGAAAAAGGCATAAAATGTGGCTTATCTCAGGCATAAACAAAAGATATATAAAAGCAAATAATAAGGACAAAAAGATTATGTTGTTAAACAAATATCAAATTACTTAGCTTATTTAGATGCAAATAATTCATATGATTATGCTATAAGACAATATTTACCTGATTCTGGATTTTAATGGGATGAACCATATAATTTAGAGTTTACATAAAAGAGTTGAAATGTTAAACACTTCTCAAGAGGGATATGTATTCGAAGTAGATCTTGAATATCCAAAAGAATTAAATTTACATAAAGATTTGACATTATCCCCTGAAGGGGAAATTTGCCAGGTACACAGGATAATAAATTGATGAGTACTCTGCTTGAAAAGCATAATTATGTAGTTCATTATAGAAACCTCAAACAGTATCTGTCTCTTGGCATGAAAGTCACAGAAATACACAGACTCTTAAAATTTAAACAATCTGATTGGCTAAATAAATACATAGATCTGAACACACAGATCAGGACCAAGGCTACAAATCACTTTGAGGAAGATTTCTATGAATTGATGAACAATTCTGTGTTTTTTAAAATGATGGAAATAAAAGAAATGGAGTGGATGTAAAATTAGTTTCAATTGGGAAAATGTATCATTAACTTGTAGCTAAGCCAAACATTAAAGGAAGAACCATATATACGGTAAATTTTTTGGCTATTCATATGAACAACAACAAAAAATCACTTTTAATAAGCGCATCTACGTCAGAATGAGCATACTTGAACTGACTGAAGATTTGATGTACGATTTTCACTACAGAGCTATGAAACCAATATTGAGATAATATTTATTTCTACAATATACAGACTGAAGAAGATATGAAATCGATGATTCATTACTTTGATACAAATGATTATCTAGCAGATAATATTTATGCAATTCCCCAAGTAAACAAAAAAGTTTTAGGAAAAATGAAAGATGAATGTAATGGAAAAAATGGAGGAATTTTGTGGTTTGTGAGCAAAAATGTATTCTTAGAAAGTAGGTGATAAAACAGAGAAAAATCTGAAGGAGTAAAGAAATGTGCTGTTAAAAACAGAATACGTTGAGAAGATTACAAAGATTGTTTAATAATAGAGAACAGTACAGAGGAATTAATATGATTCGAAGTGAGAAACATGAAATCTACACAGCTGAAATAAACAAGAATGCTTCAAGTCCACATGACAACAAGAGATATATCTTGAAAACTCTAGTAAATACATAACCATATGGACAATACACAATGGTGATTGGAATAAACTCTTTCAAGTTCTGAAGCAAGCAGAAGTAAAATATAGGGAACGTAAGGTTATTTACAACTTGTACAAAAACCAGACAGCGGTTGTCAGATTGAAGGGCATGAAAGGGATGCAGTGGTTGGAAAGGGAGTAAGACAGGGTTGTAGTCTTCCTCCAATGTTTTTCAATTTGTACATTGAGCAAGCTATAAAGGAAAGCAAGGAAAAATTTAGAGAAAAATTGAAGTTCAGGGTGAAGAATTAAAAATATTGCGTTTTGCCGACGACATAGTAATTCTGTCAGATACAGCAAAGGACCTGGAAGAGCAATTGAACAGAATGGACAGTGTGCTGAAAGGTGCATATAAGATAAACATTAACAAGAGCAAAACTAGGGTAATGGAGTGCAGTGTAAGAAAATCAGGTGATGCTGAAGGAATTAGATTGGGAAACGAAGCAATAGAGGAGGTAGATGAGTTTTGTCACTTGGGCAGTAAAATAACAAATGATGGTCTCAGTATAGAGGATATAAAATGCAGAATGGCAATGGGCAGAAAAGCGGTCTTGAAAAAGAGAAATTTGTTAACATCGAATATTGATTTAAACCTAAGGAAGTCCATTCTGAAAGCATTTGTATGGAGTGTTGCCTTGTATGGGAGTGAGACATGGACGATAAACGGTGTGGACAGGAGGAGGATTGAGGATTTTGAAATTTGGTGCTACAGAAGAATGCTGAAGATTAGATGGGTGGATCACAAAACTAATGAGGAGGTACTGAACAGAATTGAGAAGAAAAGGAATTTCTGGCATACCTTGACTAAAAGAAGGGATAGATTGGTAGAACACATTCTTAGACATCAATGCATCGTGAATTTAGCGTTGGAGGGAAGTGTGTGGGGAAAAAAACGCAGGGGAAGACCAAGAGATGGATAGAGTAAGCAGATTCAGACAGATGTAGGTTGTCGTTCTTATGTGGAGATGAAGAGGCTTGCTCAGGATAGGGTATTGTGGAGAGCTGCATCAAACCAGTCTCCGGACTGAAGACCACAACAACAACATGGACAATACAAATTAAAAAAATCTAATAAAAATTTGCTATAAAAATTCAATAAAATATTTTCTATATCAAGAAAGTCAACAATGTAAGTTCTCAAAAGAGATTAAAAAATAAGTGAGCTAGAGATAAATGTTTCATATAATGTTACTGGCTGGGAATATTTAAATACTACATATGAGAGAAACTTTGGCTAGACCTCAATAATGATTTTAAGATTACTTTACCACATAGATACTTCAAAATTATTGATGGTTGGGATTATAATTATTTGAAAGAAGGCAACATCAAACTGAAACACAAGATAATTAAGATACTTAAAAAAATGAATAATGAATTTCATGACTTGGCATTCATAATGTGATATTTTTTTAAAGAATTACTTTTCTCTTTAATTTTATATTCTTTAAATGGACAGCACCAAGCCACAACTAAGGCAGTGGAGGGAATGTGTAGAGTAAAACAGAATCAATGAATTTCAAGGATAAATATCAAGCAGATGGAAATAGATATGTATGCAAAGAATATACTTCAAGTTTTCAAAAATTAGAGTTACTTGTGAATGTGGTAAAACTGTAAATAAATCTTATCTCAAAAACATTTACAAACAACAGCTCATAATAGTCTTATGGCTGCTAAAGCAGAAAGTGAATAATTTTTACAGTCATGTTTTAATTTCTTTCGGTGACGTAGGAAAATTAGTCGTTCACCAAGCTAATTAAATTTAATCTCTTACATTCACCTAGATAAATGAGTCGTTCCCCAAGCTCTTTTTAGACGGTAAACAGTAGTTTATTTTTGACAGAGCTGGATAACTTTTCGAACTTTCATGAAAAGTAACCAAAATTGAGAGTGAAACGAGCGATTTTTATATTTTTTTACGACATGAAAAAAGTGAACCAGCTCTTTCAAAGTAAACTACTATCATTATAATAAAATAAGACAAAATCAAATCGAAGATAAAAGGGTGTTCTGTTCACCTGCACACTATTAAACTGTGGAACTGTAAAGAAATGTCCAGGGCTGGATCTAGGACATTTGCCAAGGGGGGCAAGCTTAAATCTTTCACCACCCCTGCCCCATGTAAGAATCGACTTTTTGACACTAATTGGATTACATATTTGTAAATAATCTCACAACATGAACTTATTTCTTTTGTGGTGTTGCACAAGTACAAAGTGCGCGCCACCTACTTTCGCCGCGCGCCGCCATGCACGCACGGCGCGGCGATCTTACGACGACAGCCACGAGCGCCCTCTGGGACAACTCCGCTCGTGGCCACCACTGAAGGACTGGCCACTTCGGACTGAGATAGCAACCAGTTAGGACCATCGTAATCAGATAGGCACCAGTGAAGACTTTGCTATCGTACAGGCACTAGGCAGTCCTCTAACAACTATGTATCAACATTCTGCAGTACTATGTAAAAGTTAAGTATTGTTACATTCTGTGCAATATATATCTCTTTCTAATTTACTCTGGTGTTTGTAGTTTCTGGCTGCTCCCCTCCGTACCTGCACCGGCGTGCTGTCTTTGTTACTGTGTCGGTCTCATTCAACTCGGCCACCGACACCTACGACGAGGCTGGGACACAAAAGCGGCGACGAAGTTGGGACACAAAATCTTTGACTGAATTAAGATCAAAGGAAAACAGTACAATTTTAATACATACAAAAATATTACAAGCTTACTCATCGTACAAAAATCCATTCAAATTTCGCTTTTCGAGCTTTTTTTGTTGCAAAACTATTTTTTCATATCATAGTTTAGAGAAGCAGCTCGTTTGTGGTCTATGGATATTATACTCTGATTTGTTAAGCAGTCGTGCTCCTCAAGTGTATTAAATTAGTTTCAGCTTGCTGAAACTTCTTTCTCCAGTCGAAACTAGAATGGAAAGATACATTTTAACGCTGTAGTAAGGTCGATGCAGTGGAATCTAGCAAGGCTCTTTATTCTGCCAGCGCATGTTGTCTGAAACTTTAAAGTTCTTCCTTGCTAAGATCTTCTGCCAGTTCCGCTGCTTTGGCCATCAAGTCCTCCACTTCCATTTCTCGAATTTGCACACCACACAGAAAACTAATTTTTGCACCAATTTTCTCAAGTGCGGTAAACCTCGTATTAAGCTCTGTCAATTATTCCCTTTTTTTCTGTGAATGTTGGATACTTCGTCTTCACAAAGCTCATCGGCCATTTTCTTAATTCGTCGAATCCTTTTTTCGGAGAATACCTTTGATACCTCATTATCTTCTGGTAGCACTTTGGCCTCAGAAATAGCTTCAGAGGTACAAGAATCCCGGGAAGTTTTGAGAAAGCCCAAAAGTCCTTGAATATTTTGAACAGCTTTATCAATTGTAAAGTATTATCTTCGCAGAAACTGATTAACATAAGCAATTTATTTTAATATTGAATACCAGAAACAAGTTAAAGTAATGAATTTGAGTTTTCTCATAATTTTTTAAAAATATATCTTGTCTCTGATTTTGTTTCTGGTGTTGACAATTTATAAGTTTCAGTTTCTTCCAGGGCCTTCAAAACTTTGTGACAATGCTTGTAAACAGCTTCAACCGCACCTTCTTTCGCAGGTCACCTAGTCTTTCTGAATGTCTGCTGAATTTGCTCCTACTAAATTTAAAGAGTGAGCAGCACATGGTACGAAATAGGCGAGTTTATTCTTCTGAAGTATTCTTGACTGGACCCATTTGTACTTTCCTGCCATGTTTGCCCCATTGTCATGACTAAGGTCTACTCCTGTTTTGTCTGTAACTGTAAAAATCTCAGTAAAACTTTTCACAACCTCTGAGTTATTCTACTTGACATATCAAATTACTTGATATCTGCGCATTGTGGCTGATATCTGGAGTACAGTCAAACATCAGTGAAAAGTATTTAGGAGCTAAAATATCTTTAATTATATCTTGTTTTATTTTGTCAGCAATCAAGTCACGGAACTCATCTTGTATATTTTTGTAAAAATAGCTAATCTAACCTTTCTTGTGACATTCAATATGCAGACGAAGGGAGACACTATAGTATGATATGAGATCAATTGTACTTAGAAATGTGCCGCTATGTGGATCACCAAAATCACCATCTTCTTTTGTTCTTCTAAATGGGCTTCCTTGCCTAGCTAGAAAAAGGACAGCATCAATAATACAGTGAGATTCCTCTTGTTTTATCTGGTCTTGCTGCCCAGTGTGCGATACTTATCAGGTGGGTTTGTCGGAGGACATCGAAAGAGTCGAAAGAAGGGCAGCTTGTTTTGTATTGTCGTGATACAGGGGTGACAGCGTCACGGAAATGATACATGATCTGGAATGGAAATCATTAGAAAAAGGCGTTTATCGCTGCGACGTGGACTACTTACGAAACTACAATCGTCAACATTCTCTTCCGAATACGAAAATATATTGTTGCCTCCCACTTACAAAAGTAGAATAGATCATCTGAATAAATACGTGAAATCAGAGTTCGAACGAGAGATTCAGATGGTCTTTCTTCTCGCGCGCGCGCTATTCGAGAATGGAATGGCAGATAAATAGTATAAAAGTGGTCCAATGAACCATCTGTCAGGCAGTTAAATGTGATTTAAAGAGTATCCTGTGTAGATGTCTATCAATTCCACCGCTACCGAGAGAGGACTCTAGATCCTTAATGCTTTTGACTTTGAATAAGAAGTGTGCGCACCTGAAATAGTTGAAATATAAATATTCATTTATCTAAAAAAGAAAATCTATGCAAATTAATAAACAATGTGCATTTACTTATGCAATAACGCAAACATCTCCCTCATTCTGGCTAATATCTAGTAGATTTTTAATTTCTTTCGGTAACTAAGAGAAATTAGTCGTTCACCAAGCTAATTAAATTTAATCTCTTACATTCATCTAGATAAATGAGTCGTTCACCAAGCTCTTTTTAGACGGAAAACAGTAGTTTATTTTTGACAGAGCTGGATAACTTTTCGAACTTTCGTTAAAAATAAACAAAATTGAGAGTGATTTTTATATTTTTTTTAAGAAATGAGAAAAATGAACCAGCTCTGTCAAAAGTAAACTACTATCTGTATAATAAAATAAGAGAAAAATAAGACAAATTGAGGGCAGAAGGGTGTTCTGTTCACCTACACACTATTAAACTGTGGAACTGTAAAGAAATGCCATACAAGCATGTCGATGAATCCTCTGTCATGCACTTCAAGCTGTTTTGTATCATATTTATGTAATATAGATGTAGGTAATTTCACAATGTGTCTCGCTGGTATGGAAATAATTTGAATTGCAATAGATACTTACAGTTTAATCAGTAACTAATACAGTAATTTTAGCTGCTCATGGCAGTAATTATACATGTTGGTCAGCCTTATAGACCTATAGTGGTGTAATAATGAATAGGAGGGAAAATTCAGGTAGCAGAATAACATATTGATTATTGTTATGTACTTATTCCATTTAGATATATGCACCTATTATGAAGCATGTTTGTGGCTCTTTGTATAGATATCTGTTAAACACAAAAGTAGCCAACAATGAATGGACTAGTTAAATGGAGCAGTTCTGCAGTTAAGTGCTGGGCAACTTGTATCCTCCGTATTCAGAATGACACTCTCCACAGCATCAAAAGCACGACATGCAACTAGAAACGCAGCTTTATTTTAGGTATGTATGATGGAGACGATACTTCATTCTGCTGAAAACCTCGAACACCTACTCACTGTGCATATATAAGCATAAAATATTCGCTCACAGTTTACTTTTAGACGCACAGACAAATACAATAGAGTCAATATACTTCTGTAGTACTGCGAACCTGTTGGAGGAATTCAGAGCTAATCCCACGGATGGTACTTTGGCACAGCTGGCTGTTAGGGCGAGTGGCTGAACCCAAAGTTCCTCTCGCAGTGAGCAGGGTTCGTACCGCTGGGATACAGCCGTCAGCGGGGCGAGACTAACGTTTCCCACGACAGTGCTATCGCAGAACCCGTTACAAAGCAGTGCCATGTAAACGTGGCTGACAGTATGGTAGAGGGGTATACCAGCCTTACTACAGCGTTAAAATATATCTTACCATTCTAGTTTCGTCTGGAACCTACAGACCACATGTACTCAAAGCATTATATGACAGCTTTATGTTAATTTTACAATATATTATTATCTTGGAAACCAAAAGTATGAGGCTATAGTAAATTAATATTATAATAGAGTTTCTATTCTAGTTTATATTTCGAAACAAAAAAAGCTATCAGTGCTAATTAGGGCGCAATCGATATATCGTTGTATGCCCTGAAACATTCTTATGTAACATATTTAATTGTGAGCTGCAGTTTTTCACTTAATTAAGGAAAACAGTATTTCGAAATTTTGGATTTTTTGGCCGTTTTCGCCATCTCGTACTGTGTTTCATGAAATAGAAACTCTGTTTAATGTTTACTTTCCTACACGCTCGTATTATTTATTTGCAGGTGACACCTTCCCCTGTTGCCTAGCATCCAGTGCCTCACCTCTCTGGCGGCGCGCTCCTTGGCGACCAGCTTCCGGTACTCGCTGGGGTACATCCAGCCCTCCTCCTGACCCTTGCGAGATCGCGGGCACGCCCTCGGGCAGCAACACATGCAGTCCCACAGCCATTTGGGCAGCGGCATCGCTGCAAACAGATCACTTCATTACTCTTGGTACAGTGCCACCACAAGTAATAAGGGTCCTTCCGATATTAGTCGCCAGCAGATATATAATTAAATTAAAGGTGAATGTTGAAGGGTTGTGTCCAGAAAGGATTCGAACCCACGTTTCCCGCTTACCAAGCAGTTGCGTCGACCACTACGCCACTGGAACACAGTGATCGCCGCGACTACACGGTCCACCCTAGCAGGACGCCAGCCAGACGCAAATTCTCAGCTCGTCCACACACACTTCTCATGTACTGAGCCTACCCAGTAGCACTCATCACTCGCGGCATTTCGCCGATTCCCATAGGGTGCGGAAAGGGTTTGCGTCCGCACTTAAGAAAGGATTATCGCTCGTCTCACTCACAGTTATCGATATAAACTGACGGGAAAAAATCATTCAGAGTCACCGATTTTCACTCGATGATGCCAGAAGTCTCCTGGCATATAGTACATGTAATGGTGATGTTTTCAAAGTCGTCCGCTATCAGAGAGCGCAGGGAGCCATCTGACTGTACGCTTTAGGTGCTATTGTTGACAGCCATGAGGCTCAGCGTGATATCAAAGTGTGAATAAATGGGCGCTATGCCACGGAGACGGACTCGCGCTTCCTTCAGACCGCTGAGCCAGTTTCAAACGGGTCAAACTGAAGCCTTTCTAGTGGCGGCGTAGTCCTTTCGCAAGCCGGCCGCAGTGGCCAAGCGGTCTGCGGCGCGCCAGTCACCGTCTGCACGGCCGCTACGGTCGGGGGTTCGAATACTCCCTCGGGCATGGATGTTTATGTCGTCTTTAGTATAAGGTAGTTCATAAGTAGTTCGTAAGTGTAGGGACTGATGACTTCACAGCCAAGTCCCTTAAGCTTACATTTGAACATGTTTTTAGTCCTTTCCGAGAGTTGTCTAACGATGCTACATGCCATGTCACGTCAAACTACATAGTGTACGCAAAGTCTCTCCTCAGTGGCGATCTCCATGTGCCTCTCATTGCAGGGCGTGTAAGTTGGCAGCGCAGACAAAGCGCACCTGCACGTGTTCTGTGGACCTGCAGTGGTGGCAGGGTGGGGTAGTGTTGTGCGTGCGCTACGGCTGTTACTTGTGTTACTGTCTTGGCCCGTGTATGCTGCGTGTAGTGAGAATGCTTACTGTTGCAGAGAGAGCCTTTTTAGTGGAAGAGGTTTTCCGGAAAGGACGAAACTTTACGCAGCGCTTGAGACTAAAATTTAGATTGCTTTCCGACGTCGAGGTGCCCACATCGCGACAATGTACGTAACTTAATTCGTAAATTCCATACAACAGGTTCAATTAATAATGCGCCACGAACTGGTAGGCCTACGATTTTTAACAGTATACAGGCTCGACGACATTTCGTACATCATGTTGCGGAGTCCAACAAAATCAGTAAGGATATTACCACAAGATGCTAAAGTCTCGCGTACGACAGCACATAAGGTCGTAACCAAACAACTGGGGCTGTATCCGTATAAAATTACAGCAGTGTAACAATTAACAGACGTAGAGTTTAGATCAAACATTTTACACTAATGAGCCTTGGTTTCACCTATATGGCTGCATTAACTCTAAAAATTCAAGTAATTGGTCATCCGTAAATCCACATGCCTTAATAGAAATGCCATTGCACGTAGAGAAAGTCGGGGTGTGAATTGCCATAACACGAGCGCTAATTATACAACCGATATTTGTCAAAAGTACCATCACCTTCGAAATCTATTGTTCCCAGATAATTTATCCATTTATTGCGCTGCTCAATGAAGATCAGATCCATCATTCATTTTTTCAGCAAGACAACGCAAGTGATCATACAGCACACCAATGCCTATGAGTTTAAGATGAAATCTTTACAGACAGAATAATTGCAAATGGTATCTAGCACCCTCGCTCACCGGATTATAAAAAAAATTATCTAGGACCAATAATGTATCAACAGAGACTTACAAATTTGGCTATTATTTCAATAGAACACGATATCTTGGACAGTTTAGATACTAGACAGATATTAGAATATTCTGCAATTATGAAAGCAAGAAGAGTTCAATTTGTGTGATTACTTGTAAGTGTCGAAGAAACATTCACTCAAGTCAACAAACTAACTAGAATTAAAGTGTTGGATTCTCATTTATATGCAATAGCTAATGAATTAGTATGTTTACGGATATTCTTTTTGTAAAAATTATTATTAAAGACATTTCATATCATGAAAATGCCGATGATGAGTCTTTATATGAGTGTGAAAAAATTATTTTTTTATGGGGAGAGGGGGGGGGCGGGTGGCAAAAGTTGGTTCGCACTCGGGCGCCATGGGAGCAAGCCACGGGCCTGCGGAACGGCTCCCTGCTGACCAGCCATAGCGACTCACCTGTAACTGCCGACCAACTCTTCTCTTTCGTGCGATATTGCAATCAGCTCAGTAAAGTCACATGGTGTTTCTTTATACGTCGTTACATCCACGTCCAACAACTCCTGCACGTATCAGATCTAACGTCAGGCAGTGCATGATTTGTTGACATATCGGGTGATGGAGCGTTCCCCGCGAATTTACGAGCGGGGGTTGGAAAATAAGTATTCCCTGTAGACTGTGGGTAGAGTTTTGTATGTGACGAAAAAAATTAAATGGCTCATTATAGCTAAGACATATATTTATTTTTCTACATAATTTCCAACTGCATTGAGATATTTGTCAAAACATTTTATAAGATTCAAAGAGGCATCCAGGAAAAATTCAAGGCGTTGCATACGGGAGAAGCGTTGAACGGTTACGCGGTGGACTCGTCCGTCATCACTTGTCCGGAAGATGTTCAAAAGCACTCCGTTTTCTGGGACGCCCAAAGAGTTTAGTTGCTGGACTTTTTGGAGGATGCAGCCATCAATGCTGCGCGGAACTGTGCCATTCGTTCGAAACTCAAAGAACTGATTCAGAAAAAGCTGCCTGGCCGTCTTAGATATGGCATTCTGCTATTGGATGACAGCCGGTCGTAGTGGCCGAGCGGTCTGCGGCGTGCCAGTCACTGCCTGCACGGCCTCTGCGGTCTGGGGTTCGAATCCCCTCTCAGGCATGGATGTTTGTGCCGTCTTTAGAATAAGAAAACTGTCTTGAGCAGTTAAACCGGCAACCCACGCACAATGGAAATATTCTAGACCTTTTAGCCACAAACAGGCCTGACCTTATTAACGATGTCTGTGTAGAGACAGGACTTAGTGATCATGATATCGTTATAGCGTCGATGATGACCAAAGTTCATAAACCAATCAAGAAGGCTAGGAGCGTGTTTTTGTTGGGAAGAGCCGATAAGCAAATGTTACGATCCCACTTAGAAAATTAGTGGACATCGTTTAATTCCGGGACTATGGATGTAGAGGAATTGTGGACTACATTTAAGCGCATTGTTAACAAAGGGTTAGAGAAATATGTGCCAGTAAAGACGATTAAGGATGGAAAAGATCCACCTTGGTATAATAATAATGTTAGAAAGCTGCTGAGAAAGGAAAGGCTGTTGCACTCTCGATTCAAATAAGAACACGCAAATGATGACAGGCAAAAGCTAGTAGAGTTTCGTGCGTTTAAAAAAAGATCGATGCGCGAAGCATACAATAATTATCTTTCCGAGAATCCGAAAAAATTCTGGTCCTATGTAAAATCGATAAGCGGGTCAAAGCCCACTGTCCAGTCACTCGTTGATCATTCCGGGGCAGTAATAGAAGAAAGCAAACGGAAAGCTGAAGTTCTAAATTTAACCTTTAAGAAATCTTTCACGCAGGAGGACCGCACAAATGTACCATCATTTGATCAACGTACAAATTCCGATATGTAGAGAAGCAGCTGAGAGAGCTAAATACGAAAAAGTCTGCTGGTCCGGATGTAATACCAGTAAGGTTTTAGAAAGACTATTCTGCGGCGTTGGCCCCCTACTTAGCTTGCATTTATCACGAATCTTTAATTCAGCGCAAAGTTCCTACTGATTGGAAAAAAGCAAAGGTGACTCCCGTTTATAAGAAAGGAAATAGAACTGACCCACACAATTACAGGCCAATATCGTTGACATCAGTTTCGTGTAGAATTTTGGAGCATATTCTCAGTTCGAATATAGTAAATTTCCTTGCAACGGAAAAGCTTCTTTCCATGAATCAGCACGGGTTTAGCAAACATCGTTCATGTGAAACTCAGCTTGCACTTTTCTCACATGACATCTTGCGAACCATGGACAAAGGGCAACAGACGGATTGTGTTTTTCTCGACTTCAAAAAGACGCGGTGCCACACTGCAGACTGCTAACGAAGATATGAGCTTATGGAATAGGTTCACAGATTTGTGACTGGCTGGAAGACTTCCTAAGTAATAGAACGCAGTACGTTGTTCTCGACGGCGAGTGTTCATCAGAGACGAGTGTATCGTCAGGCGTGCCCCAGGGGAGTGTGATAGGACCGCTATTATTTTCTATCTATATAAATGACCTGATGGACAGAGTAAGTTGTAATTTGCGGCTGTTTACTGATGATGCTGTGGTGTATGGGAGGGTGTCGTCTGTAACTGACTGTAATAGCATACAGGATGGCTTAGACAAAATTTCTAGTTGGTGCGAAGATTGGCAGCTAGCTCTCAATGTGGAAAAATGTAAGGTGATGCGCATGAGTAGAAAAAAGAATCCCATAATGTACGAATACAACATTAATAGTGAGTGTCTTGATGCTGTCGCGTCGTTCAAATATCTAGGCGTAACATTGCAGAGCAATATGAAATGGAACGAGCATGTAAGGACAGTTGTGAGTAGGGCGGACAGACGACATCGGTTTATTGGGAGAATTTTGGGAAGATGTACTTCACCTGTAAAGGAGACCGCGTATAAAACGCTTGTACGACCACGTCTTGAGTATTGCTCAAGTGTTTGGGACCCGCAGCATATCAGTTTAAAGGAAGACATAGAGGCGGTTCAGAGACGAGCAGCTAGATTTGTTACCGGTAGGTTCGACCAATGCGCGAGTGTCACGGAAATGCTCCGGCAACTCAATTGGGGATCACTGGAAGAAAGAACACGTTTTTTTCGTGAATTTCTGTTGAGTAAATTTAGAGGGCCGGAATTTGAAGCTGAGTGTAGTACGATCTTGCTGCCGCCTACTTACATTTCGCGTAAAGATCAGAAAGACAAGATAAGAGAAATTAGGGCTCGTACGGAGGCATATAAGCATTCTTTTTAATCCTCGTTCAATTTTGGAGTGGAATAGGAAAGGAAATGCCTAGTAGTGATACAGTGTACCCTCCGCCACGCACCTTACGGTGAATTGCGGAGTATGTATGTAGATGTAGATGTAGAGAAGTAGTTTGTAAGTTCAGGGATTGATGACCTCTTAGTTAAGTCCCATAAGCTCTACAACAACGCGTTGGATGACAATGCGAGACCACACTCGGCAACGGCAACGCATAACCATATTGGGTTGGTAGCGCCTGCACCACCCGTCATACCGTCCTGACCTCGCACCAAGTGAGTTCTGTCTGTATCCAGCTTCGAAGAAGACTATCGACAGAAGGCGCTTTAAAAATAATGCTGACGTCAAGCAAACCGTTCAACGCTTCTTCCGCATACAACGTCCAGATTTTTTACTGAAAGCCTTTTGGAGCTTATAAAGCGGTATGACAAATGTCTCAGTGTACTTGCAAATTATGTAGAAAAATAAAGATACTTCTTACCTTTCATGTGTCATTCTATTATTTTTCCTTTCATATACAACTCTAAGGAAGGGGGAAATAAAATTTGCAATTCCCCTTCGTATTTTCTACAAAATTGTGGTCTTTCAAAGAAGATTCTTATCACATATGAATATTTTGTAGTATTACCTACGTACGAAATGCAGTCATTAAAGGAACACATGGTAAATCCACCTATTACTTTTTACAGTATATACTACCTCTGACAACAAAGTTCGGTAAACAGTCCTCTAACATAAACATAGATCAACAATGAACTACAGTTACTGACCTTCGAAATAGTCACCTACCGTAATCATGTACCGCTGAGCTATGTGATGCATGTCCTGGAAACGTTGCACGAAGTTTTCTTTTGGTATGTTGTTCAAAGACGTCGTCACGTTTGGTTGGATGCCAGGAATGTCGTCAAATCTCTTTCCTTTCAAAGCGAGTTTCAGTAGAGGGAATAGGAAGAAGTCTGGAGGATTGAAATCCGGAGAGTAAGGTGGATGTTCAGGTTCAACCACACGTTTCTCTGCCATGAACTGTTTCACGATACTGGCTCAGAGTGATCGAGCGTTGTCGTGCTACATGATCATCTACCATACTCGCCAAAACTTAATCCTCCAAACTTCATCATTTTTCCTCGACTCACACTCGCTTTGAAAGGAAAGAGATTTGAAAAAATTCATTATATCCAACGAAACTTAACGAGGCTTTTGAACAGCATCCAAAATAAAGATTTTGTGCAAAGTTTCCAGGACATCTACGTCGGAACCTAGCGGTACGTGGTTATGGGAGGTGACTATTTGCAAGGACAGTAAGTTAACTGTAGTTCGCAGTTCATCAACGTTAACGTTATAGGACTATTCACCAAACTTTATCGTCAGACGCTGTATTTATCTTTACAGTTGCCCAGGCATTTAGATGTGCGCAAATTGAATACAAATAAACAAACTGTTTCAGTTCCTTGGTGTAACCGAAGATACCGTATCTAACCTTCATAAAGATAAACTAAATAATAAGCAAAACCTTTACTTTCGTGAAATAATTCCTGCACAGAGATAGTAAATAATATATATATATATAAAACTCCGCTATAGTCGGTCCCAAGCCCGGTTGAGCAAGGAGGAGGGGGAGGAGTAACACCTCGTTAAAAAACCTTAGTTCACCTGGCCTTGGTGATAGCACCTCGTGAGGGCCCCTTGCCAGGGTACGGTGAAGACCTCAACGGCAGTAAAGGCGGAGATGAAGATCATCGGTACGGCGGAACTGGCGGAAGAGGCAGCCCTAATCCTCTACCGTCTGCCCTGGAATCCAGCGGTTAGTGGTCAGCGTCTGTTCACCTAGTTGGTGCGGCTGCTCCTAGTTCTTCTTGATCTCAACAATCAAGTCGTAAACAAGTGACCTTCGTAGAAGATCACCACAAAACAAGTTTCAAGTTGAATAAGCATGATGGAACAAAAGGAAAGAATTCCACTACCCCAGGCATCAGTCTCTAGACTGAATTCTCTCATCGGATTCTGGGGGGTCCAGGAAATTCATGCGCAGAAGAGTCGGAGCTTCTCAAAATCTCTAAGACTAAAACAGAAAAACTTCATAGGAACTCTCAACACAAACACACTCTCAAAAGTAGGTAAACTTAAACAACTCAAAAACACTATGGAAAAATTCCACATAAAAATCCTTGCGATTCAAGAAACACGATTTACCGACGAAAATCATTTTGATACAGGAAACGTCAGAATCTACAAAGGAAAACCTGCAATCCAGTTGAACAAAGGACCCAAGCAATTTGGCAACAGCTTTTGTTGTGCACAAATCAATTACAGACTCAATAATAAACTTCCATTCAACATCAGAAAGAATATACAGAATCTCATTAAAATCTGGAAACGAGGCATACACACTGATTACAATAAAAAAGACCCACAGGTAATAGAAGACTTCTGGGAACTACTGGAGGAAACCTCAAATAAAATTCCTGCACATCATGTGAAAAATCTTCTAGGAGATTTCAATGGACAACTCGGCAAAGAGAAAAAAATCAGGAAAACAACGGAAATTCATACAGCTCACAAGAGGACAAATAAAAACGGCGAGAGACTGATAAACTTCTGTGAAAATTTTCATCTTAAAATCATGTCCACACAATTCCTAAAGCCTGTAAACAATCTTACAACTTGGAAATCACCGAACTCAACTTTGGGTGAGTTTCAGATAGACCATGTTGCTATATCTAACAAGAATGCGAAAGAAATACTTAACGTTCGAACAAGAAAGGGATTTTTTGAATCAGATCACCATCAGCTGCAAATAAAGATTAAACATAACAGGAAAAAACCACAAATGAACAAAACATTCAGAATTGATCCAGAATACCTGAAACTTAACAAGAAGGAAATTAGCCAGGAAATTAGACAATCAAACGCAACGAACTGGAAGGAACTTGCAGAAGTATTGAAGAGCACTATGCATTTAGGCAAACCCACAAGAAAGAGAAAACACAGATGGTGGAACAGCTCATGTGATCAAGCAATAGAAGAAAGAACTCAAGCATGGAAAACTTTCAGTAGCAACAAAACTACAGAAAAATGGCAGGAATTTCTGAGAATACAGAAGAATACATCCAAGGCAATACGAAGAGAAAAACGTAGATACAATATAAACCGGCTTAAGGAAATGGAACAAGAATTTCTCAAAAACAACACCAGAAACTTTTTCACAATTTTCAAAGAGAACCTAATAGGGTATCAACCATCTAATCTGTGTTTTCGCCGGCCCGATGGATCACTGGAAACCAACACGAGAAACAACTGTCAGATTTTAGCTAAATATTTTCACACCGACAGAACAACTAGATTTCGAAAAATCCCTATCAAATCCCGATTCAAAACCACTTTCACTTAAAGAAATAAAGGAAATAATCAATTCTCTGAAGAACAACAAGTCTCCAGGTGAGGATGGAATCATAGCAGAAATGTGGAAATTAAATGACATTACTCTTACACAAGCAACTCACAGAATTATATCAAAGGTTTGGGAAACTGAATAAATTCCTGCAGAGTGGAAATGTGCACTAATCCATCCTCTCCACAAAAAAGGTACAAAAACTGATTCAAATAACTACCGGGGAATTTCACTGCTCCCAGTAATATACAAAATTTTCTCAAAGGCCCTGTTAAGCAGACTAGAAGAACAGGCGGACCAGTTAATAGGAGAGTATCAGGCAGGGTTTCGTAAAGGTCGATCTTGCGCCGAACAAATGTGGAACCTAAAGACTATTTTATAAACGAGAAGATGCAGAAACACTGTGAAACACTGTGGCGACTTTCGTAAATTTAAAAAAGGCTTATGATTCAATAGACAGGCAAACATTATTCCACACATTAGAGGAATTTCGGATTGACAGGAAAACAAGGTCAATTATCCTACAAGCATTAACAGGAACAACCTCTAAAGCCAAATTCATGGAAGAAATATCAGAAGCATTTCACATCCTTACTGGTGTCCGCCAAGGAGATGGACTCTCCCCCCTTTTGTTTAACTTGGTACTGGAAAAAAATTGTGAGGACATGGGATAAAGAAATTAAGGGAATTCAACTTAGAATTAAAAAGGAGCAGAGAATCAGGGTGAAGTGTCTGGCTTTCGCGGACGATCTTGCTATTCTAACAATCAACAGGGAAGAAGCGAGACTCGCACTGCAAAAGCTTCATGAAATCTCACAGAAAACTGGGCTACAAATCTCTTATGAAAAGACTTAATACATGGAAAACAAGCCTGCAGATAGTCTCCCCATCACAACTCAGTATGGAAAATTGGCACATGTTTATCACCTCAGATACCTAGGAGAGATGATCCAACCATCAGGACTCTAGTCAATAGCCAATCAAGAAAGAGTCTCAATATTACAAAGAGCATATAAGCTAACTTGGAACCATTATAATAAGAAATCTATTTCTGTCAATGCAAAACTAAGACATTACAACACAGTAGTCCTACCAGAGGCACTCTATGCTGCAGAAACTACGGTGATTCATGGTCATACGAAGATCAGAGAGATTGAAAAACAGAAAAGAAAAATTTTGAGGAAAATATATGGTTCAGTGTTTCGGGAAGGAATGTGGATAAACTGGCCAACTAGAGAGATTTACAAAGTCATGGAAACAATAACGGATACCATCAGAGAGAGAAGGATGAAATCTTATGGACATATCATCAGGATGAATGAAACCAGGCTCACAAGCCAAATATTTGAGATAGCAAACAAGAGCAAAAACAAGACAAAGTGGATCACTGAAACAGAAGAGGATATTAAAGAACTGGGAATCACACAAGACAACATAAACAATAGAGAACAGTTCAGGAACATTATAAAGAAACATAAACTTAAACAAGAACGCACGGAGAAGAGAACAGGAAAAAAGTGGTCAGAAGAACGCAAGAGAGAACACAGTGAACGCATGATATATATATACATCTGCGGCGGCGTCCCTGGTAACGTCTACTAGTAGACGGTCAATCCTTCCAATACCGGACTAAAGATGACGCGTAGTAACTTAAAGCCACAATGCTTCTTCTCAGAACCAACACTGACAGTAGCGAGCATAAACATCGAGGGTATCACCACAGCTAAAGAAGAAATCTTATCAGAATTCTGTAAGACCTCGAAGTGCGATGTATTGTGCATTCAAGAGATTCACAGAGACCTAACTGCCAGAAGACCGAACATTTCAGGTATGAAATTAACGGCAGAAATACCACACAACAAGCATGGGAGCGCTGTGTTCGTGAAATCTCAAACTGTGGTCTCCTCTGTGGGAACAACTAACCTAAATGGTATAGAAATTATTACCATCGAAATTGGAAAATGCACCATAACCTCGGTACATAAACCCCCAAACCAACCCTTCACCTTTTCGCCTCCACCTAACTTCCAGTCACAACCCAACCAGCTCATTCTGGGAGATTTCAACAGTCACAGCATACTATGGGGTTATGGGGGTTATGCAGAATCGGATGCAAATGGTGATGACGTAGAGACCTGGGCAGAAACGAGTGGTCTAGCACTAATTCATGACCAAAACTCCCACCATCCTTCCAAAGTAATGTCTAGAAAAGGGATACAATCCGGATATATGTTTTTTCAAATATCGATCTTGAGGACCGATGTACCAAAGTGGTATATGGCCCCATACCAAAGACACAGCATAGACCAGTTGGTATTAACATCTATCCAGCAGTCAGACCACAGACCATCCCATTCAGGAGGAGATTTAGCTTTAAGAAGGCAAACTGGGAAAGCTATGCATCTATGATAGATTCTGAGATACAACATGTTGAACCAAGATCAGAAAATTATGAACAACTTATTGAAATAATAAAGAATACGTATAGGAAAGTTATTCCCAGGGGGTGCAGACAACAGTATGTGCTGGAATGTCCAGTGAATCCAAAGAACTCCTCAAAAAATACGAAAAACTCTATACTGCTGATCCTTTCAGCGAAGAAACAGTTGACTGTGGAACTGCCCTACTCCAAAAATTAAGCCAAGGAAGGAAGGAGAAATGGACCGAAACATTGGAAACAATGGACATGACACACAGTAGCAAAATAGCGTGGAACTTGATTTGCCGGCCGCGGTGGCCGAGGTGATTAAGGCGCTCCAGTCACGGTCGGCACGGCCACTACGGTCGGGGGTTCGAATCCCCCGTCGGGCATGGATATTTGTGCCGTCCTAGTTCGTAAGTAGTTCATAAGTAGTTTGTAAGTTTAGGGACTGATGACCCCGTAGTTAAGTCCCATAAGCTTAACAAACATTTGAATTTGAACTTGATTAAGAAACTGAGCAGCGACCCTAAGGAACAAACATTACCATGCAAGGTTACAGCAAACCAAGTAGCCACCCAAATACTGTTGAACGGGAAAATCAAGAAACAACAAAAGTACCCAAAAATTTCCAGAAATATCAATCGGGAGACCAACCACTTGGGGACACCTTTCACTATGAAAGAACTTCAAGATGGCATGAACATGTTAAAAAACGGGAAAGCTGCTGGTGTGGATGACATATGCACTGAACAAATCAAGAATTTAGAGCAAAGGGCCAAGAGTTGGATTTTACAATTGTTCAATACGTGCTGCAAAACTTGCAAAATCCCAAAACCCTGGAGAAAATCTAAAGTAATAGCGTTACTTAAACCAGGGAAGGATCCAGAGAATCCTAGTAGCTATCGACCCATCTCCTTGCTCTGTCACTTTTTTAAACTTTATGAGAGACTTATCCTGTCCAGAATAGGAAAATATGTCGACAAACATCTCATTCCACAACAAGGAGGATTTAAACCTGGCAAGTCCTGTATCGGCCAAGTCCTTGCACTGACAGAACATATTGAAGAAGGGCATGAAGGGAAGCTCATAACAGGGGCAGCCTTCGTAGATCTGACAGCAGCCTACGATACCGTCAGGCACAATACATTACTCCAAAAAATCTATAAGACACTCGGTGATTACCATCTAGTTAGGGTCGTACATTCATTGTTACAGAACAGAAGGTTCTTTGTATTGTTGGAGGGCAAAATGAGTAGATGGAGGGACCAAAAGAACGGCCTCCCTCAGGGAAGCGTCTTAGCTCCAATCCTCTTCAACATATACATAAATGACCAACCTACACCGGCCCACACTAAGCTGTTCATCTACGCCGATGACCTTGCAATATGCGTTCATGGAAAAAGATTTGAAGAAGTAGAGGAAAAACTTGAAAATGCCTTAAAATCAATGACTCCGTACAATAATAAAAATTTCTTAAGACCCAACCCTTCCAAAACTCAAGTTTGCGCTTTCCACCTTCGCACGAAAGAAGCCAAACGGAAACTCCAAATTACGTGGAACGGGAACACCTTAGAACACACAGACCACCCTAAATATCCTGGCGTGATTCTGGATCGGTCTCTAACTTATAAACAGCACTGCATCAAAACGAGACAGAAAATAACGACGAGAAATAATATACTTAGAAAGCTAACGGGTAGCAAATGGGGTGCATGTCCTGGTGTGGTACGAACAACGGCACAGGCGCTCTGTTTCTCAACGGCTGAGTATGCGTGCCCTGTATGGAATAGATGCGCTCACACGAAACAAGTAGATGTGGCCCTCAATGAGACCTGCAGGATAGTGACAGGGTGCATGAAACCAACGCCGGTCAGACTCTTGTACAAGGCAGCTGGTTTTGCAGATCCCACAGCTCGTAGAAACGCTTTAGAACATGTAGAGAAAGTAAAACAACTCGCAGATGAGCGGCATGTCCTCTACAGAGCTCGACCACCAGAGACACGACTGAAGTCTGGGAGAAGTTTCCTTGTAACCGTCCAGGACGAACCGCCTGAAAATTTCCCTCTCCCCCCAGTTCAGTGGACCGGTCAAAACCTAAATTTTAAAACCTGGAGAACCTTGAATAGGCTCAGAACGGGGGTCGCCCCAGTAAAAGTGAATATGCTTAAGTGGGGTATAATCGACCAAACCGATATAAACTGTGACTGTGGAGAAAGTCAAAATATGGAACACCTTCTTACATGTGAAAAATGTCAACAGCGGTGTACCCTCGAAGATTTGTGGCTCGCGAATACTAATGGAATAGACGTAGCCCAGTACTGGGCCGATAACCTTTAAATAGTCCGGACACGATAAAGTAAAGTAAGTAAGTTGTTTTTACGTTTAGGGACTGATGACGCCGCAGTTAAGTCCCATAAGCTGTACAAACATTTGAACATTTGAATCTTAGCACGACCTTTTTTAATTTCGAAACTGTACTTACTTAAAAAACACGCCTCGTATGATACATTCGAAACACTCTCATATTACAAGAAGAAAGTAATAATTCCAGTGATTGATATGGTGTCCGTTCTTTCAGAGAGTGTGGATACAAGTCAGAATATTTCAGATTTAGCAGTTCAGTAACTAATGGTTGCTAAATACTAACACAAATATTTACAGAAAAATGAAAAGAAAAGGTGATGCAGTGCCAAACGCTGGCATAGGTTACTGAAAGGCAAAACTAAAAGTATAGCCTTGCGGATAGCTTTTGACCGTACTGACCGGAATACACTCTTCAAATTCTGAAGGCAGCCTTTACCAATGTTATTCAATCTATACATTGAGCAAGATGTGAAAAAAGCGAGGGGAAATTGGAAATGTGAATCAAAGTACAGGAAAAAAAAAAAAAAAAAAAAAAAAAAAAAAAAAAAAAAAAAAAAAAAAAAAAACAGTTGGCAGTTAGACGCTGAGATTGTCATTCTTTCAGAGACACTAAACGGCCTGGAAGAGCAAATATTAGAATGGAAAATGACTTGAAACGAGGGTATAACGTGATCATATAGAAGAGAAAATCATGGATAATGGAACGTTGTAGAATTAAATCGGCCGCGGCGGAGCGGCCGAGTGCATTGAGCGGCTATGCTACGATGCGCGAGGCCGTTCTCCGTCGGGGGTTCGAATCCCCCCTCCAGCATGTATGTTAGTGCCGTTTTTAGTATAAGGTAGTTCGTAAGTCACGTTTAGGGACGGATGGACATTTTTGAACATTTGAATTAAATCAGCCGATGGTAATGGCATTATTTTATGAAAGGAGGATATAAAATTAGTAGTTTTCTTATTTGGGTGGTAAAATAACTTATCTTGCAATTTGACTCCACAATGGAGATTGTGCTTGCCCATCTCAAACTTTCCTTTCCATTCTTTTGCCACGTTTCCACACATGCAGGGTCGGCTTTGTTAATTAGTATTTAGCGTGTTGCCGGCCGCGGTGGTCGAGGGGACTAAGGCGCTCCAGTCACGGTCTGCACGGCCACTACGGTCGGGGGCTCGAATCCCCCCTCGGGCATGGATATTTGTGCCGTCCTAGTTCGTAAGTAGTTCATAAGTAGTTTGTAAGTTTAGGGACTGATGACCCCGTAGTTAAGTCCCATAGACTATACAAACATTTGAAAAAAGTTTAGCGTGTTAATATTTATGGGGTGGCCGGATGTCCAACATGTTGTCACCCCGTGCCCCCCCCCCTCTCCCCGGGGAGGAAATGTGTACTCAAATATCTGCGTATAGTGTTATATGTGTGAAAGTGTAAGATGTTACGAAATGTTTGCGAATCGTTTAACTGAGGGGGGGATTTGGGTACCAGCCAAGTATTCACCAAGGACGATGTGCAAAACTGCCTAAAAACCACATCCAGGCTGCCCGTCACTTCGACCCGCTTCGTTAATTAGTCGGGTGGATTCGAACCTGGGCCGGTACGCCTCCCCGTCTCGGAAAGCGGCGCGTTAGACCACACTGCTAACAGATGTCTGACCCATCCAATATTGTAATAAAATCAAGAAATTTTCAGCTTGGAGAGCGATATGACGCATATCTTATTATTTTTCTAAATTAACATATCTATTTCGTTCCCATGATGGAACATGATCAGTGCAGAATGCAAATCATGATGACTCATATACTCTTCATAAAATATTTAAGAGTTGGTTTAAAACTTGTAATAGGTACTAGGAAGAACCCCCGACAGTAGTGGCCGTGCAGACCCGTGCTAAGATATCTCAATAATTTTATGCGCACTGTGTACCTACATTTGTTGTCCACGCATTGACGCCATTACAGTCTGATTTTTCCTTGTTTACGTTGTGTACTGAGTGCTAAAGATGCCTCCGATAATGGTGAATCCCGCCGACTGTGAAGTACAGGCTGTTATAAGATTTCTTAGTGCTAAAGGCCTAAATGTGAGTGGCATTCATCGTGAGATCTGTGCAGTTTACGGAGAAAACATTATGAGTGATGGAATTGTGAGAAAGTCGGTGAAACCATTTAAAGATAGCCGTAGAAATGTGCATGATGAACAACGGAGTGGGCGTCCTTCGGTCGTTAATGAAAGTTTGTTGCAAGGAAGTGGACAATAAGGTGAGAGAAAACAGACGCTTTACGATTTCCTCCTTGCGGAATGACTCTTCTAATGTTTCTCGAAGTGTTTTGTATGCCAATGTGACCGAGCAAGACGATCACGAAGTCAAAGCAGATTCGATGCAGTGGTTAGCGAGTCAGGCGGCAGACTTCTATGAGGAGGATATTCAAATACTGGTACAACGTTATGACAGGTGACTCAGTATTGAGGGAAATTACGTAGAAAAGTAGATTAACGTACAGGCTTGAAGTTAAATATAGTGGGGATTAGTGAAGTTCGGTGGCAGGATGAACAGGATTTCTGGTCAGGTGAGTACTGGATTATAAATACAAAATCAGTTGGGGGTATCACAGAAGTAGGGCTGATAATGAATAAGAAAATAGGAATGCGGGTAAATTACTATGAGCAGCACAGTGATCGCATTATCATTGTCAAGATAGGTACGAAGCCAACACCGACAACAGTAGTACAGGTTTATATGCCAACTAGCTCTGCCGATGATGAGGAGATCAAAGAAATATATGAGGAGCTAAAGGAAATTATTCAGACAGTTAAGAGAGAGGAAAACTTAATTGTGGTGGGAGACTGGAATTCGGTAGTTGGTTTAATCGTAACAAACACGTGGTTTAAGAATCACAAAAGAAGGTTGTATACGTGGAAGAGACCAGGAGACACCGGAAGGTATCAGATAGATTTTATATTGGTAAGACATAGATTCCGGAACAAGGTTATAAACTGCAAGACATACCCAGGGGCAGATATAGACTCTGACCATAACTTGTTAGTCATGAACTGTAGGCTGAAGCTGAAAAAACTGCAAAAAGGTAGGAAAATAAGGAGATGGGACTTAGATAAATTGAAGGAAAATGAAGTTCTGGAGAATTTCAGAGGGATATTTAGGCAACAATTGACAGAAACATGGGGAAATAAAACAGTAGAAGCGGAATGGGTAGCACTGAGAGATGAAATAGTGAAGGCAGCAGAGGACAAAATAGGTAGAAAGGCAAGACCTACGAAAAATCCTTGGATATCACAGGAAATACTTAATTTAATTGACGAACGGAGAAAATATAAAAATACAGTAAATGAAACAGGCAAAATGGAGTACAGACGACTAAAAGATGAGATTGACAGGAAGTGCAAAATGGCTAAGCAGGAGTGGCTAGAAGCTAAATGCAAATCTGTAGAAGAATGTATAAGAAGGGAAAAAGTAGACACCGCCTACAGGAAAATAAAAGAGACATTTGGGGACAAGAAAAGCAACTCTACGAATATCAAGAGCTCAGATGGGAAACCATTTCTCAGCAAAGAAGGGAAAGCTGAAAGGTGGAAAGAGTACATAGAGCAGCTCTACAAAGGAAATGAACTGAGAGACGATGTTGTAGGAAGGGAAGAGGAAGTAGATCAAGATGAAATAGGAGATACTATACTGAGAGATGAATTTGACAGAGCCTTGAAAGACCTAGGTCGGAACAAGGCCCCAGGAGTAGATGACATACCCTCAGAGCTACTAAAGTTTCTGGGAGAGCCAGCCATGACAAGACTATTTGAACTGGTGTGTAGGATGTATGAGACAGGCGAAATGCCTTCAGACTTTAAGAGAAATGTAATAATCCCCATTCCAAAGAAATCAGGCGCAGACAGGTGTGAAAATTACAGAACCATCAGTGTGATAAGTCATGGTTGCAAAATTTTAACACGAATTATCTACAGGAGAATGGAAAAGCTGGTAGAAGCTGACCTCGGGGAAGATCAGTTTGGGTTCAGGAGGAACATAGGAACCCGGGAGCCAATACTCACTTTACGTCTTATCTTAGAAGATAGATTAAGGAGAGACAAACCTACATTTTTAGCCTTTGTAGATTTGGAGAAAGCATTTGACAATGTTGACTGGAATACACTCTTTCAAATTCTGAAGTCAGCAGGGGTAAAATACAGGGAAAGGAGAGTATTTACAACTTGTACAAAAGCCAGACCGCAGTTATTAGACTCGAAGGGTATGAAAGGGAAGCATCAGTTGGGAAGGGAGTAAGACAGGGTTGTAGCCTTTCTCCGATGTTATTCAATTTGTACATCGAGCAGGCGGTGAAGGAAAGCAAGGAAAAATTTGGAATAGGGATTAATGTTCAGGGGGAAGAAATAAAAACATTGCCTTTTGCTGATGACATTGTAATTCTGTCAGAGACAGCAAAGGACCTGGAGGAGCAGTTGAATGGAATGGACAGTGTGTTGAAGAGAGCGTATAAAATGAACATTAACAAGAGCAAAACAAAAATAATGGAATGCGGTCTTAGAAAATCAGGCGATGTTGAAGGAATTAGATTAGGTAACGAAACAATGAAGGTGGTAGATGAGTTTTGTTACTTGGATAGTAAAATAACATGCGATGGTCGCAGTTCAGATGATATAAAATGCAGAATGGCAATGGGAAGAAAAGCATTTTTGAAAAAGTGAAATTTGCTGACATCGAATATTAATTTAAGGGTAAGGAAGTCTTTTCTGAAGGCATTTGTGTGGAGTGTTGCCTTGTACGGGAGTGAAACATGGACGATAAGCAGTGCGGACAGAAAGAGGATAGAGGCTTTTCAAATGTGGTGCTACAGAAGAATGCTGAAGATTAGGTGGGTAGATCGCATAACTAATGAAGAGGTACTTAACAGAATTGGTAAGAAAAGGAATTTTTGGCATACCCTGACTAAAAGAAGGGATCGCTTGGTAGGACACATTCTTAGACATCGGGAATTCGTAAATTTAGCATTGGAGGGAAGTGTGTGGGGTAAAACTCTCAGAGGGAGACCAAGAGACGCGTATAGTAAGCAGATTCAAGTGGATGTGGGTTGCCGTTCTTATGAGGAGATGAAAAGGCTTGCTCAGGATAGAGTAGGGAGGAGAGCTGCATCAAACCAGTCTCCGGACTGAAGACCGTAACAACAACTGTGTTACTTTCCTCCGTTTCAAGACTATCGAGAATCTGAGGTTACTTCAATTCGTAAACAAACAAACAAACAAATAAACAAACAATAACATAGTAAACTATGAACTCGTTCACAGTGAATCATAAGGTCAGCCTGGATAATTACATTTGACGATATATTGCCTTTTGGGCACTTAATAAGAAAATTTTTGTGTATTTTTTTAACATAAATGTGACCATCGCTCTTGCCGCAAAATTATACGAACAACGGTTCTTTATGGTTAAGTTGGGAAAGTGTATTTGTGTCCTGTGATTTTAATTTAATCTTATTCATACTGATTTATATAGCTGCACTGCCTTGTGAAATAGTGAAATTATGTGGACTTAAATGGAGAAATAAATCATAACTACAGGTGAATCTCTCATTCTTCAACGATATTGGAGAATTGTATTTAAATAACAAATTTAAATTATAATACAAATATAAACATAAATTTAATGTAGAGTATAAATACAAATTATAAGTTAATCATTATAGGTCACACTAGGTAACATAAGGTTTTCGATTTTGGCCCCCTCCCCCCTCTGTAATCCAATCGTTTTGTCTGAAGATAGCACACATATTTTGGGCACCACCACACAAGCCGTGAGTGGCTCTCAAAAGAAGTTGTCTCCGGTGGTCATCACATATTTCGCCATATTGTCTGACTGGGCAGAGAGTAATACGAGATACTGCAACATAAATTAATAGTCGGAGTACAATAAATCTAGCAAGACACTGAAACAAAACTTAAGAACAATATTTTCTTCAGGATCACTCTATGGTATGACACAAGAGATGCATTCAAGTTTTACACCTCTGATTTTTTTGCCTCAGAATGTAGTAACAGGAAACTGACTTTCTATCACTTTGCGACGTAATCTCCGTGCAGCTGTACGTATTTTTCACAACGACAACACCAAGTTTCCATATCCGCTGCGAACGCTTCTTTATGAATCTACTTTAACCACCGGACAAACACTGATCTATTGAAACGGACTGAAAAATGGGGATAAATTCCAGTACTCGATACTACCCGTCAGCTTTGACCAATGACGTGATAGGCGATGCAAAGATACGTCACTTACAGCATGGCGTGGCAAAAAATCGAATTATTCGTCAGATACAACGATGCTAGCGCGGAAAAATAAGGGTTTTGGGCTGGGGCATACTAAAATCAAGAATATGAAACAGAAAGCAATCTAAATTCATTAGAAATGCAACGAAAATAACAGATTTAAAATAGGAAATTCAAGTATGCACAAGGAAATTGGTATCGACAACTGGAATTTACCTATTTAGGCCACTTCCATTTGATGATACCAATTTTGCAGTTTTGTAAATCTTTCATACCGATAAATTAAGATGGTATCGACCACAAGGATTGACGTATACAGGTTAATTCCAGTTGCCGATATCAGTTTCTGTAAGTGACATATTTAAACGGTATCGACAACTAGGAATAAACTATAAAGTTTGATTTCAGTTGCCGATACCAATTTCTATATCATACTGTCACTTTCTTTCCGTTAAATTTCTCAACATCTCCAATCTCAGGTTAAAAAAAAAAAAAAAAAAAAAAAAAAACAGCCTTTTCTGCTAGTAACGCAGACGTACAGTGCTGCTATCTGTATCACGCATTCAAAATGAGAGCGCGCATATGTTAAAAGGAACCATATGTTTCTGTCAGTAACAAGGGGGGGGGGTGGAATTAAAGGTGGTGTAATTTGAATGCACCTCGTACCTGACTACACTGAGTCGTTTCCAGAATCACTCGGGGAGTGAAAAAAGAAGTTTTCTTTTAATAAAATATGATAGGCACATTTCAGTATCACTGTTATGCCACTCCACATTGAACGGAAGTGAGGTTTCATTCCGCTGCGACAATCAACACCTTTTCAGAGTGAGGGATATTAACCACATGCATGTAACTGGGGAACTTTTGATGGCCACCGGTATGTGGAAAGAATGTGACCGCATCAGCTGTTAATAAGAAAATCACTGACCGTGGCCGGCCGCGGTGGTCGAGGGGACTGAGGCGCTCCAGTCACGGTCTGCACGACCATTACGGTCGGGGTTCGAATCCCCCCTCGGGCATGGATATTTGTGCCGTCATTAGTATTAGCTAGTTCGTAAGTAGTTTTTAAGTTTAGGGACTGAGGACCCCGTAGTTAAGTCCCATAAGCTATACAAACATTTGAATTTGAACTGACCGTGGCTCACATACCTGACACGTTGAACTGCTTTCGCTGATGAAGTCTTGACTGTTCCTATAAGGCGCAACAGGTTTCTGAAGACGTCACTCGGTGACGATGTGCGAGAGCGATGTAGTTGCTAGGTAACGGTCCTCGCCTATCCATCCTGCGCTATATTGTTGAGAGTTTCGTCCGATGTCAGCGATAGAGGAGAAAACTAAAATGTGTTTCGCGCTGTACAAATTTTTGTTTTTATTTATTTATTTCATTTATTTATTTATTTATTTTGCATTTACCTGGAAACGTAACTCCAAATTATTATACGAAAAACTGACGCTAATGAAACTTGGAGACTTCATCGTTGACCACAAATGTTCAGTGAAACGAACGTCCTGTCATGTTCTAGGCAGAAATGCGGCTATAAGCCACTGTTTATAAGTAAAATTAATTTTTTTTTCTGGAGGTATGTAGACCAGAACCATAATCTGGAATGATGGTGAAATATAAGCTTTCGCGGTCGCCCTCACATCACTCACAATTTTCGGGCTGACAGGTCGTGGTCGATAACTACCGGTTTATCATAACGTCCCACCTTCGGCTGCGGAAGACATCTTAGGGGTAGAGTAGCGACTTGAAGTTGGACAACACAACGGAATTCGCCGCGAGGGAACAGCAGTACTCTCTAAGGCGCTTTGCTGTGGTGTGCGCGACCGTTCCCCGTCGGAGGTTCGAGTACTCCTGCGGGTATGGGTGTGTGTGTTTTTCTTAGCGTAATTTATTGCAAGTAGTTTGCAAGCAGTTTGGTCCCATAGCTTTACGAACATTTGATTCTGAACGGAAGTTGGCCAACACAAGTCGTTCTCGTTATCACTAATTAATAATTACCTTTGGGAGTGTATCATCAACCCCATGTGATGGGTTGTTTTCCCAACCAGAGACCAATCTACCATAAAACACACTGAAATACAGAGCACTCTAAAATTCGCAAAG
Source organism: Locusta migratoria (assembly GCA_026315105.1). Lineage (NCBI taxonomy): Eukaryota > Metazoa > Arthropoda > Insecta > Orthoptera > Acrididae > Locusta > Locusta migratoria. The sequence goes on from CM048750.1 coordinate 353,138,698, forward strand.
CATTGAAACAAAACTGACGAATAGTATTTTTATTAGAGAAATGGCGTTGGTTAACATAGTTGTTCCCCTCATCACCGGAATAGTGAAGGAAATAGCGCATTTGATACAAATGGAGCGACTTTAATGCTATTTATGTTGTAGGCCACTTGCTAGTGAACGCAGTTTATGGATGTCCCAGTCTGCTCAGCATTGATTAAATGAATGATACTGACGACATGTACACAAGGAACTTATCAAAGCCATAATTCTGGTTCTATGTAACCTATTATGTTTTCGTCCTTAGTCTGTAGAAAACTAGAATTGGCCAAATCAAGCTTTTATATTTTTATAGTTAATGCGATCTGCGGATTTTTGGCTGAATTCGGTGTTTCACGAATCAGTTACTTTTGTTCAAATCTTTCTTGGTGCTATGTAACAATAAAGTAAAGAAAATCCTCTCTGTTAGATCACAACTACTTTAAGAGCGACAGTGGACCACATCTAAGCAGCTCATCGAATCAAACGATTTGTAAAATGCGATATAAACATTCAAGGTGGCTGGCATAGTGCGAGAAAATAGTGAATAGTTACAAAAATAATGACGTGTGTGTGTATAACTGTGCTGATTGTGTGAAAAAATACTAGAAAAATGAGAACAATCATTCGTCAAGAGTATGTTAACTGAACTGGAAAATGCGTAGCTGTGAGAATCTACAGTGACAATAACTATATCAGGATCCCGCTGATTCGAATTTTAGAGCGATACAAATAATGTGTCTACATGGACACGATACACCCAGGTCGACAGGTGATTTAGTCCAACAAACTATAAATATTTCAGAAATGGTTTTTGTAATTAATATTAAGAGAGATCGTGTAATAATTCAGAAGAGTTTGGTGCTTAATGGAAAGAAGCAACAGCTGATAGTGGTTAGGTTATGAATAAACAGAAATATAAATGTAGGGCACTGGGGCGCACGCACTAGACGACTGAATACTGACCATCGAGTAGAAACACTTGCATTGGTTTAGAACAGTGAATCCAGAGTTTATTTATTTATTTTTATTTATTTATTTATTTTTGTAATTGGATCCAAAACTATACACGCTCCAGTATTGCAGAACGGCGGCTACAAAGAGATTAATATCTTCAAGAGTCATACACTGCACACAATGGAGAGTCATATTATCCACATATGAACCTCCAGGGAACTCTTATACAATCACGTTCTAACATGTAAACCATCACCTATGCCACATACACTGAAGAGCCAAAGAATCTCGTCCACCTGTCTAATATCATGTAGGGTCTACGCGAGCACGCATAAAACAGCAACATGACGTGGTATGGAAGTGAATAATGCCTGAAGCAGTGCTGCAGAGAGCTGACACCATGTGTTCTGCAGGGCTGTCCATAAATCCATAACAGTACGAAGGGGTGGAGATTTCTAATGAACAGCGCGTTCAACGCATCCCAGATCGGCTTAATAATCTACATCTACATCTACATGGGATACTCTGCAAATCATGTTTAAGTGCCAGGCAGACGGTTCATCGAACGACCTTTATACTTTTTTTCTCCCAATCTATTCTAGAAAACCGCGTGAAGAAACAACACCAGAATCTTCCCATTCGAGCTCTGATTTCTCGTATTTTATTCTGATGATCGCTTCTACCTATGTAAGTGGAAGTCAAAAATATATTTTCGCATTTGGAGGAGAATGTTGGCGATTGGAGTTTCGTAAGTAGCCCACGCCGCAGCGATAAGCGCCGTTGTTGTAATGATTTCCATCCCAGATCCTGTATCATTTCCGTAACGCTGTCTCCCCTGTATCGTGACATTACCGAACGATCTGCCCTTCTCTGGAATTTTTCGATGTCCTCCGTCAAACCCACCTGATAAGGATCCCACACTGGGCAGCAATACTCCAAAAAAGACGGACAAGCTTAGTGTATGCAGTCTCTTTAGTAGTTCTGTTGCATCGTTTGAGGGTTCTGCCAATAATATGCAGTCTGTGGTTCGCCTTTCTCTCGACATTATCTACGCCTTCTTTCCAGCTTAAGTCTAAAGTATTAGTAATTCCTAGATATTTTGTGGAGTTTACGGCCTTCACTTTTGATTGAATTGTATTGTAAACACAGTTTAATGGATTCGTTTTCGTGTTGATGTGGACGACTTCACACTTCTCATTATTTAGAGTCAACTGAGAATTTTTATACCATAGCGAAATCTTATTTAGATCGTTCTGCAGTTGGTTGTGATCTTCAGATGATTTTACAAGACGACCTAAGAGAGCTGCTTAGATTTTCTCCCAAATCGTTGATGTATATAAGGGACAATAAAGGACCAATAACACTACGCTATGGAACGCCCGATATCAACTCTGGTTTAGTCGATGCCTTACCATCGATTACTACAAACTATGTCCTCTCTGACAGGAAATCTCCTATCCAGTCGCAAATTTGGGGCGATATACCATTACCACGCAATTTGATTAAAAGCCGTTTGTGAGGTACGGCGTCAAAAGCCTTCTGAAAATCAAGAAATACGGAATCAATTTGAGAACCCTTGTCAATAGCACTAATCACTTCGTGTGAGTAAAGAGCTAGCTGTGTTTAGAATGAACGACATTTTCTAAATGAGTCAATAGATCATTCTGTTCGAGATAATTTATAATATTTGGATTCAGGATATGTTCCAAAACCCTGCTGCGAATTGATGTGAATGAAATAGGCCTGTAGTTTAGTGGGTTACTCCTACTGCATTTCTTGAATATAGGTGTGACCTGTGCAACATTCCAATCTTTTGCTACAGATCCTTCTTTAAGGGTGCGGTTGTATATGGCTGTTAAGTAAGGAGCTATCGCTTCAGCATAATCAGATAGAAATCTAATGGGTATATAGTCCGGACCAGAAGACTTGTTCTTGTTAAGTGATTTTAGTTGCTTCACTACTCCGATGATATCTATTTCAATGTTACTCATTGTGGCCTCTGTTGGTGATTCGAAATCTGGGATATTGGTTTCGTCTTCTTAGGTGAATGAGTTTCTAAAAGCTACGTTTAGTAACTCTGCTTTACTAGCGCTATTATCGGCAGTATCGCCATTACTATCACGTAGTGGGGGTATTGAGTGTGTTTTGCCCCTAGTAGGGGAAGATCGGGTAAGTTGACGAGTAGTCTAAGATAACGAATTCTTTATTTCTCCGATAACTAAATAGCTGGGGCTACATGCTCTATTGTATTGCATCCTTTTTTTTTTTTTTTTGACGCAGAGGCTCGGAAGTGGATGCTATTTTGTAACTATATTTTGCGGTTTAAGTAAGTGTCATGCTGGTAATAATTTTGTATTAATGAATATGCGTTGATTCCTCTTAAACCTTGTGAATTTACTGATGTTTTAATAACGGTTTAATGAATTTATTCTGTAAAACTGTGTGCATCTGTAAGTCTGATTCTAATGTGTCGACTGCGGCTAAGATGACTAATTATGCAGTTCGTAAGGAAGACATGGAGACAGAAATGGAGCAAGTAATCATTGAAAGAGACAATACAACGTGTGAGCTTGTTCATGGCGTCGCTAGGAAGTTCAACTTCCGTGAAGCTACTTGATGTCACTATGTAGAAAAACTTATTGATGAAGTAGGCTCTGCTCATTGTAAGGGCTTCAATTATAGGGATACATAGGAGAAATGTTACATTTGTGTCTCTTTTCATAAGTGGATAAGCATCAATAAAAGTTTTTTTTTTTTTTTTTTTTTTACTAAATAAAATGTCAATTTCGTCATCTTACCCTACCTGTAGGACAAGTTGACGAATGGTTCTGTCAGTAACAAAAGCGGGTCTAACAAAAAAACAAATCTCCAGTCTTAGGAAACGTTGAAGAGTTTTATTACAAAGGAGATACATTAAGCAATCGTTTTTCCATAAATGAAATACCTGATTTCAACGTAAGAGCCAGAAAAAATATAATAAACGTTAATGTCGCGATCTTACCAGATTTTCCCTATATTTAACATATGACCAAAATCTCTTAGGGTTTACAGTTAAATTTCGAGAAAGAGTTTCATTGTGAAAAGTATTGTAGGCATCTCGCATTGAAGTCCTCGCTAAATTTCGAGCTTCTGTGTAGGATCGCCAATGTTCATGAGTAGGGAGTTTGGTAGACAGCGCAGACGTTTAAACTCAGAAGAGTGTTCCTCTAGCTACTCTACAGCATTACCTGTCGTCCGGGGAGTCGCATTGTCCTGCTGAAATTGTCCATTGGAAAGCACACTGGACATAAATGGATGCAGGTGATCAACCTGGATGCGCACGTGCATCTCCCCTGTCAGAGTGGTATCCAGTCGTATGAGGCGTCCCTCATCGATCCTACTGCACGCGCCCCACATCATTACACAGGCTGCACCACCTTGAACAGTTCACCTACTGACATACAGGGTCTATGATTTCATGAAAACGTCCGTACCCTCAATACATTTGGAAAGGGGACTCGTCAGACCAAGCAACATGTTCCCAGTCTTGAAGAGTTCAGTGTCGGGGTTGATGGGCCAGGCGAGGAACAAAGATTTGTGTCCTGCTGTGAAATGGGACACACGAGTGGTCCCTCCAGAGCCGTCTTTACCAGAGGGTGCCAGGGATGCGGGGTACCCCGGCGCCAGGCCAACACCCTCTAAAATACAAGGCCTACGCATAGCGGCCATATTGCCACGTGACGTCATCAACTGATGGCTGGTTTGAACCACAACGCTTCTGTTCGCGAATGTGTTGTGCTGAAAACATGTGCTACGTTAAGTATTACATTCCATATAGTATCGCCTGCAGTTATTTGAAGTATGGGGTACAAGTGCTGCGTTCCTTATTGCTAGGGAAATTATGACTCTGAAGAAGGAATAAAAGTGCACGTTTTCCGATTTCCCAAATGCGAGGACCTGATAAATCGCTGGATTGCTGCAATACCGAGGAAAGGATTTGTGCCTACTCAGCATTCAAGGGTAAGTAAATGGCGCTGAGTGTAACTGATTTGTTTATTCAACACCATTGCGGACAACATTAATCCTAAGGTAGTCATACAATGTTTCGACAAAAAATAGTTACATTGGTTGCTGATGTGCTATTACAGATGTGCCACAAACTTTCCCAAACGGGAAGTATTCTATGGACTACCGAAATCTTTGACGAGAAAACAGGACGGATTTTAACAGTAAACCTCGAACGACCGAGGATAAAAGAATGCCGTGTTCCGTCGATATTTCCTGGTTGTCCGTCCTATTTGTCGTCACAGTTGGCTTTCCGGGAATCTCCTGATGAAAAGAGAATGCGTGTGGAAGCAGCACAACTTCAGAAATCTCTTAATGACAGTGTTACCTCAATTGAACAGTACGACAGTGAAAATAAAATTTCATGTATATTAGACTTAACAGGAGGACGTGAAATCAACTTTTCTTCATTCTGGACTATCATCAGAAAAGCAGACAGTGTAATTTTTGTCAATATCGAGACACCAGGACCTGTACCTCAGTTGCATTATTCTGTTGTTGTTAATATACAGTTGCAAGTGTCAGTTTTTTTTTTTTTTATAAAGCAGTCTTAATAAGTATCATCCAGAAGAAGTACCAATTTCCTTGTAAAATAAACTATTTTCATGTGATTGGAAGTATATTGGAATGTGTTGAAACCTGTGCAGCTGTAGATACGAAAGATAAACACCATTTATTAGAGATAATGCAAAATGTTTTAGATAAGTTAATTGAAGACAGTGATGATAGAGTCTCTTTTCAATTTGTCAAGTCTCAAATACATCTTGTGAGCAGCAGGGAGAGACTATGATACAAACCAGAGGACTTGTTCTTTTCTCTTGTTCAAATTATTTCTCCAGCTGCCTATAGGTTCATGAGGGAATCTGGAAACTTATTAATGGCTCATCAAAGCACAATAAGAAGACTTTGTTCTTCACTAAATGTTGGCCTTGAATCGGAAAAACTGGACAGCAATTTCTTGTGCTACATTAAGAATAAAGTTCCTCTATTGCAGTCCCAAGAAATGATTTTAATTTTAATGGTTGATGAGATATATATTAAGCAATATCTTGATTATAAGGGGGGGGGGGGGGTAGTGTTGTTGGAAATGCCTTTGATTCACAAGAGTTAGCTTCTAGTGCCCGTACATTTATGGTTAGCAGAATAATGTCTTCATACAAAGACATTGTACACATTTTGCCTGTTCGGACTGTTACTGCTGTACTGTTTCACAGAGTTTTAAAAAGGTAGTTCATGGCTTGGAAGAGGTAGGTTTAAAAGTGCTTGCAGATGTTAGTGATAATAATTCTGTGAACAGGAAGTCTATGACATTCTTCTCAAACAAGCCTAAGCTGAGTATTGTGTGCCCACACCCTGCTGATAGCTCAATGCCTCTTCTTTTTCGTTAGTGATCCTGTACATTTGTTGAAATATATCAGAAATAACTGCCTAAACCAGAAAACTGATGCATATTCTTTCAGATTTCCTCCATTTGATGGCAGCTCAAATTCACTTTTGGAGCCTCATCTTCTGAAGTGAGAAAACTATACAATTTGGAATCAGACAAATTATTGAAATATGGTTATGGGTTATCACTGAAAGCTTTCTATCCTTCTTCTCTAGAAAAGCAAAATGTGAAATTAGTGGTCCAAATTGTCATGACTACATTGTGGAATCATTAAAGACATTGGGTCCATCTAATAATTTGAGCAAACATGTTACCACAGCAGAATTCATCAGAATCATATATCTGTGGTGGAAAATTTTAAATGTAAAGGTTCCTTACAAAAGCTTACTGAAGAGGGATAAAATGCAAGAACCTTTGAATAATTCAAACACAGGTGAACAATTTATCTTCTTAAACAATTTTTTGTCTTGGCTAGGTAAATGGGAAGAGTTGGCAAATGGTGTATGCATCCTTACAAAAGAAACATTATCTGCTTTGAAATAGTCAACATTTTACATTATTTAAATCACAAATTACTGTGCGGATGAACTTTCATTGAAGTACATTTGGCCTGAAAAACTTCAAACTGACCTTATTGAGGGCAGGTTTGGTAGGTACAGACAACTGGCAGGAGCACAATACCATATATCAATAAGGCAAATTTTTGAAGTTGAGAAACAACTAAGATTTTTTTACAATTTTAAGGATTTCATTAAGATCTGAAACAAAAGGAGAAATCAAAGTTAATAAATTTGATGTTTTAGAACCCTGGAAGCAATACAGTGCAGAAAATACTACCTTTCCTAACAACTATGCATCTCTCTCTGTGACAGAGTCCGACATCACTGATGTCGGCATTTACTTGCCCGTAATTACATATCTGGGAGGCTACTGTGCATACTCAGTCATAAATGAACTGAAATGTGATATATGAAAGGACTGTTTGTTTTTCCAAAAAATCATGCATTATGAGGAATCCTTCAAGCTTATTAGAAACTTAGATCAGGGAGGCCTACTCTACCCGCATCCATTTGTTGTTAATGCTGTCATGTACAGCTAAATCACTATTTCGAAGCTTGTTGTTCCTGAATATGAAAAACTATTCCTGAAGGAACAAATGAAAGGGAACAGGGTTGCAACAAATTCATAATTGAAAAATTACTGCAATCAGAAACTTAACACACAAGGCATACCATCAAAAGGTGGTAAGAAGAGAAAACTGGAAACAACACTAAATAAATAAGGGATTTCTTTTGTTATTTGTCTCTTCCAGTAACAGTGCTAAAGAAGTGGTTGCCTTGCGTGGGTTGTGAGCTACAGTAATGAATCTGTCATTTATTTTTCTTCGACTTATTCATCATTATTTATACCAATTCTTTCTTACAGTAAATATCTAATTACTTTAGAGCTGATATCTGTTGCTGCTTTAAATTGATCATGAATGGGCAGTGTTATAGGCCTACTATATTTTGCTTCTCTTTCATGCATTTTTCTTGTGTTGTGGTATACTCATAGGAGCCTTTTTGATGTGTGTCAGGTATGTTTTACATAGTCTTTAAAAGCATTAGTCACTGCTATTTCATCTTTTCAAGGTTGGCACTGAACTGCAAAATCAATTTGAAAAGCACCCAATGTTTCTTTATTTATAATCCTTTTTCTGAGACATAGAATTTCAGTCATACTAATGTCAACACAAACACAAATCCTTGTCACGTTAACTGCTAATATTTATCTGGAGATACTTTGTGATAAAATTCTAGAAAGGGCAGCCTGTGTTCTACTGTTATATGTATGGTAGTAATGCCTATTGTGAATGTTCATTGGAAGTTAACATGTCAAAACAAATTATTTGTGTTTAGATAATACCATTGTTTTAGTTTTAAAAATTGGATTTTAACATAACGTGTCTCATCACAACTAGGTTTTCTGCTTGCCTTCCAACCAAACATTGAGCTTGGGCTCTGCTACAGATCAGTCTGTCACTACAACCAGTTTCTCAAATTTCATCTTTCTGGTTATAAATTGATTGCCATACTAGAAAAGACTTGCCTACATTAGTACTGTGATCTCTACTACAGTAGCAAAGCCACTACCATCATTCACACTGTGAACAAGAACAGAGTGGCGTATTATACAATCTGGCCTACTTTGTCTCACTTTTCTACTGGTCTTAGCTCCTGTATCACTATTTCTGTCTTATTCTTTGCTGCTAATGCTTCAGTTTTCATTTACATTGGTTTGAAGTGCTTGTTTTTCTATGATCCTTCACAATTTAAACCATGCTCTTTTAAACAATATTCTGCTTACATAATAGGATCTTGTTTAAATTTTTCTCTACATACACCTCAGATGAATCTTTTAAACTAAGTAGTAGTTTGACCCTAAGATTAAAAAAGAAATACCTAGTTTAGACAGCATATAACAGTGAAACAGCAATTGTTCATATGGTATGGTAAAGTATTGTATCCATCAAATGATCTGAGTTTCATAAATAGTAAGTATTTTACTAGTGATACCTGGAGACAATGGTTTCAAAAATTACCGAAAAATAAATCTTATATATTCTGAGAACCAATTAGCTTCATTAAATCGTAAATATTGGAATCTTTCATATGCTATGGTTGTCAGCGAGAAAAAGTTCAATACAGGTTCGAAATTATGTTTGAAGTATGTTTCAAGTTACTAATTAATCTCTATCTCATATACTGTATTCATAAAGTCTCGTCGCATTATATGGAAGTTTCTGCAACGATTAATTATTTATGACGTCAGATCTCCTGAACCATTTGTTGTATTTTGTTCTTACAGTTACAGAATTGGTACCGAACGATAAGGAATATGTGTTCCATATTTGGTTGAAATCGGCCCATTGGTTTAGGAGGAAATGTGCAAGATTGTCGCGTAATGCAGAAGTTTCTCTCCTATCTCATTGTTTATGACGTTATAATCTTGTGAACGTTGTGTTGTACTTTACTGTTTTCATTGATTGAAACTTACGTGTACAAAACTTCATAATGATTGGAACAAAACTGTAGATTTGTATGCAGTATGTAGACACGAACACATGGACACTCTGCTTTATATGTATAGATAAAATTGTCTACACCTTTGCTGTCTTATGCGTTTTCCGTACCTTGCACCATTTCAGAGACATTAGCAAAAATAACGGCGATTTGCCACGGCCTGTGAGTTAGTCTGTTCGTGCCGGACGTAGTGGCCGAGCGGTCTGCGGCGCTCCAGTCACAGTCTGCACGGCCGCTACGGTAGGGAGTTGAAATCCCCCCTCGGACATGGATGTTTGTGTCGTCTTTAAAGTAGTTCATAAGACGTTTGTAAGTTTATGGACTGATGACCCCGCAGTTAAGTCCCTTAAGCTTAACAAACATTTGAACATTTTAGTCTGTTCGTGTCTGTGTATCTGTCTGTAACGTACTGCCACTTTTTAGTTCACGCCGTGCAGTCAACCAGCACCGCATTTTCCAGACGTATTTGTCGGCCACCAGCGACCAGAACCTCCCTCTATCGGCATAACCTGGCACCGTTAGAGAGCGGCACTATGCCCTGTTTCCGCAATTATCCGTCGGATCAAAACAATTTTAAAGTATAAGTGGTTCAGAATTGATTATCGAGAAAGATTTGTTTGAATATTTTTATACTTTCAGTGTGAAACGTGGTAGACTCCTACATAGATTTAATTCCGAACATAGACCCAGTATGACAATCACTTTAGCGTCATGGCACGGCGTACATTCAAAAATAATTTGGTGGCGGTGTCATTTCTGGTAGTTTCACGTTTCCACCCGCACAACATAGCCGACGGTTCTAGTCTAAATCTTAAATCATTGCAATACTGACAGACACTGTTCATTGTTCCGAAACCAACTGATGCATCCGCTGCGTAATCGACTGCTGAATTGTATCTGAACGCCAAACGTTCAGTTCAAACCAATAAACCACGATCTGTACTCAATTTGTTTTTGATACTCAAAAATACCACGAACTGATATCCATTATAACGTTGCGACTCTCCAAAGATATGACTACCACCGATAACACTATGGAGGTAAGAGTAATACGGAAGGGCTTGTAAAGAAACAAAGTTTCATGTTAAACCTCTCAGGCTGTTTTAACCATGTATGCATAACACAAGCTCCCTTTATTCTAACCTCCTTGGCGTATTTGTTTGCTCTGTTACAGCACATTTGTTGGCTAGCCGAGTAGCGAATGAATAAGCTGATTGTTGGAGAATCTTGAAAATAATCCGAGCTGTAAGCGTACTTCCAGTTTTTCTCAAATACTGATATTTTCCAGTAGATTTTCCAATAATTTTGTTTCATACAAACCTTGCCCTGAGAATTAAAAACAAAACAAGGAAAAGATCAGCCCAATATGTGAAGCCATTCTCAGCTGATGGTCTTTCATACATGCGGCAATTCATTTTTATTAATATAGATTTTACATTATTTATATTTTCGTCCAAAATATCTGCAAAAATCATAAAACTACAGGAAAACATACGATGGGCCGTAAAACACCACAGAGTGACTTTTTTTATCTAACTACTCTGAAAACAAATTGACAAGCAGAAGTAGTTATGCTGTGCAAGCGTCATTAGTAGTAGTCCCTTGTTTTGTGTGTGCCATTGTCTGACTGGTATCTGGCAAGCTGTAATGAAGAGCTTACAAGAGACAGGAAACGCTAAGACATGTACGAAACAACGGTGAGACGCTGTGGGATGCATTCATGGAGAAGAGTTTGTTCTTCGGCGCATCTGTGTCGATCTCCTGCAAGGCGGCGTCTTGTGTAGTAGCGCGCAGAGTATTTACAGCGTGCAGAGACGATGTGGGGCGGAAGCAGCCCTCCGCTGGGAGTTATATGACGGCCTGTCCTGGCTACTGCTGCTCGCGGCGAACACTCATTGCCTGTCAGCAACTGGGACACGCTTCTCAAGTTGCCGACAGTGGATGTTCACATAGGAGGCCTTGTCCGCTGTGGAATGGACGACGTCATTCGGCTGCTCATTTTCTAGCAGCTGAAGTGTATCGTATTTTCATTGAATATGTGTAATTAATGGTTTGGCGAGAAAACGTTATTAAAAATAATTGCACGCAAACACATTGTAAAGGGGCGGTTCCTTTTAATAAGCATGTGTTCATCTAATGTACAGGAATGAATGTTTGTTCATTTCTATATTTGTTTGTATGTTTCAAATATTTGTAAATCTATGCGACTGAACTACTAAGGTTTTCAGAATCTAGATTAAACTAAGTTAAGGACTTTTATATCTGAAAAGCAGTTTAGAGTGCAATGATTTTTATTTGTATCAACTTGTTTCGGTCGTTTTTTGGACTATCTTCAGGATTGCAACGCCACTGCTGTCGTGGAACTGGGAAGGTGCTTAGGGCCTTCCAGTGCGTCACTGGAAGGCTTCCAAGTATTTGCCCAGCTCCACGACATCAGTGGATCGCAATCCTGAAGATGGTCCAAAATACGGCAGAAACAAGTACATACAAATAAAAATCATTGCGCTCTGGACTGCTAGTTATATATAAAAGTCTTTAGTTCACTGGAAGGAGTCCAAGCACCTGTCCAGCTCCACGACATCAGTGCAGTAGCAGTCCTGAAGATGTTCCAAAATAGGACTGAACAAATTGATATAATTACAAATCATTGCACTCTAGACTCATTTTTAGATATAAATTTAAATATAAGAGTGCTGTTTAGCCCGAAAGTGAAACAAAAAAGTTTCCAATTTTTTTAAATGTTTGTATAGCCTATGGGACTTAACTACGGGGTCATCAGTACCTAAACTTACAAACTACTTATGAGCTACCTAAGACTAAGGACGGCACAAATATCCATACCCGAGGGTGTATTCGAACCCCCGACCGGAGTGGCCGTGCAGACCGTGACTGGAGCGCCTCAGGCCCCTCGGCCACCGCGGCCGGCAATGTTTCCAAAAACATCTAACCTAAGGACAACACAACAACCATACGGAGGGAGGACTCGAACCTCCGGTGGGAAGAAACCGCGCGCTCCGCAGCGAGCCACTTTACAGCTCTCGGCTGCCGTACCCTTCATCCGACTGCGACGAAAGTTTGCCAACATATTGGTTGCACATTCGCGAAGGTTACAGTCACAATTATATCACTGTCTACGTCAAAAAAAAAAAATATATATATATATATGCGCATGGCGAAGGGTGCTTTATATATGGACTTAAACAAAATCTAAAATTTCATTCCGAACTTCATGAAATTTTGCAGACTTGGAAACCAGAGCAACATCACTGTCCACCTAAGATTTCACATGCTGCATGGCGGAGGATACCTTGCAATGTACTTAGTAATCATTGATCACTATGAAAGTTAACAGAGTTATGTAATCTTTCACAGATGGAGAAAGTAGAGGAGAAGTTCGACAGAGAGACGAGGAGGTGGCTGGCAGAGAAAGGGGAAGGTACCGATGAGAGGAGTAGGAGGAGGTGATCACAGGAAGTGGAGATGAACAGATAGATAGAGAGACAGAGAGAGTTAGAGAGTTAGAAGAGAGAGAGAAGGATATGAACAGAGAGAAGGAAATAGGAAAGGGAAGGAGAAATGGACTAACTTAAGACTGGAATAAGTGAGTACTCGGGAGAGCCGCGCGAGTATAGCTGTAGGGTTCTGGGCGCCACGTCAAGAAGGTTAGAGCCCTCCCTCGGGCACGTGTGTGTATGTGTGTGTTTTGTCCTCACATTAGTTTAAGTTACTTTAAGTAGTTTATAAGTCTGATGGCCACAGTAGTTTAGTTCCATAGTTTACACCGGATTTCAGCTAGTCATCTGCCAGCCACCTTTATTAAAGTACTAGACTACTTAAAAGTTGAATATTTAGTTTTCTACTTTCTATAGGATGGATAGGATGTGTGCTGCTGTGCGTTCTGTTGGCTACGGTCAGCCGTCTTCAGGCTGCTGTCTCGGGGTGCAGCAATGGTAGGGAGTCTGGTGCGTCGAGTGGGGCACCTCATGTTTCGCTCTCTATCCCTGCTACCGACGCACCTTCAGGTGTACCGGACGTGGTCGAGCCACCCTCCCCGCAAGGGGAGTGGCGGGTTGTACGGCGTTCGCGTCGTTCAAGGCGGAAGGCCAATGTGGAGGCTGGACGTCCGTTCACGCCCGTTCGTACTGTGAGTGCAGGTGTGGCCACTCCTTCAGCAGGGTCCGAGCAGGTGCACGGGGGGAGGGGATTATTAGTTACTGGGAGCTCCAATGTTAGGTGCGTGATGGAGCCCCTTAGGCAGGTAGCGTCAAGATCAGGAAAGGATTCCAACGTGCACTCGGTGTGTCTGCCGGGGGGCCTCATCCGAGATTTGGAGGCGGCCTTGCCGGCGGCTATCGAAGTTGCGGGGTGCAAGTCGTGGCTCACGTCGGCACGTCGTCGATGGGTTCTGAGGGCTTCCTACGGGCGGCTGGCAGAATTGGTGAAGGCTGTCGATTTAGGGTTGATCAGGGTCCTTTGGTTTGACGCTGAGTGGAGGGCCTGAACCAGAGGCTTCGCCGACTCTGTGATAGTCATGGCTGCAGATTTCTGGATCTGCGTTATCGGGTGGGGAATTGTACGATGCCCCTAGATAGATTAGGGGTGCAGTACACTAACGACGCGGCTACTCGGGTAGCAGAGTACTTGTGGAGTGCACATGGGTTTTTTTAGGCTAGGCGCTAACTCTGATGAGCACTCGCCTGTGAACATTCAAACAGCGAATTCAGGCCACGTTCGGCTAAAAAATTCGAATATCAAAATATTAGCCGCGAACTTACAACGTATTAGAAACAAAGTTTCCGAATTTGCCGCACTGCGTGGAAATTATTGTGCTCAGATAGTTTTAGGCACTGAAAGCTGGCTAAATCATTATGTGACAAGTTCAGAAATATTTAGCGAGGCATGGAATGTATATCGGAAAGATAGATCGGATACAACTGGAGGAGGAGTGTTCATCGCAGTGGACAAAGATATTGTTTCTACTGAGATCGAAGTTGAAAGTAACTGTGAAGTTAATAGTTGGTGTTTTACCGGCCCCCCAGTGCTGCTGTAGCAGTTTTAGAATCATTCAAAGAAAGTCTACACCAGGTAGTGCATAGGTATCCGGGCCATGTAATATTAGTCGGGGGAGACTTCAACCTTAAGAGTATAGATTGGGCGGTACAGACAAGCAGTCTTGCGAGCTACTTTTCGACACGTACTCCGAAAACGTCTTGAGCAGTTAAACCGTCAACTCATGCGCAATGGAAATATTTTAGACCTTATAGCCACGAAAGGCCTGACCTTATTAACGATTTCTGTATAGAGAGAGGAATTAGTGATCATGATATTGTCATAGCGTTCATAAACCAATCAAGAAGGCTAGGAGCGTGTTTTTGTTGGGAAGAGCCGATAATCAAATGTTAGTATCGAACTTAGAAAATGAATGGCCATCGTTTAATTACGGGACTATGGATGTAGAGGAATTGTGGACTAAATTTAAGTGCATTTTAAATAAAGAGTTAGAGAAATATGTGTCAGTAAAGATGATTGAGGATGGAAAAGATCCACCGTGGTATAATAATAATGTTAGAAAGCTGCTGAGAAAGCAAAGACTGTCGCACTCTCGATTCAGAAAAAAAATGATGACAGTCAAAAGTTAGTAGAGATTCGTGCGCCTATAAAAAGATCGATGGGCGAAGCATACAATAATTACCACAGCCATACCTTACCAAAAGATCTTTCCGAGAATCCGAAAAAATTCTGGTCCTATGTAAAATCGATAAGAGGGTCAAAGCCCACTATCCAATCACTCGTTGATCATTCCGGGGCTGTAATAGAAGTAAGCAAACGGAAAGCTGAAGTTCTAAATTTAAGCTTTAAGAAATCTTTCACGCAGGAAGAACGCACAAATGTACCATCATTTGATCAACGTACTAATTCCGAAATGGAGGACATAGTAATAGGTATTTCCGGTGTAGAGAAGCAGCTGAGAGAGCTAAATACGAAAAAGTCTGCAGGTCCGGATGGAATATCAGTAAGGTTTTAGAAAGAGTATTCTACGGCTTCGGCCCCCTACTTAGCATGCATTTATCGCGAATCTTTAATTCAGCGCAAAGTTCCTAGTGATTGGAAAAAAGCGCAGGTGACTCCCGTTTTTAAGACAGGAAAGAGAACTGGCCCACACAATTACAGGCCAATATCGTTGACATCAGTTTCATGTAGAATTTTGGAGCATATTCTCAGTTCGAATATAGTAAATTTCCATGAAACGAAAAAGCTTCTATCTATGAATCAGCACGCGTTTAGGAAACATCGTTCATGTGAAACTCAGTTTGCACTTTTCCCACATGACATCTTGCGAGCAATGGATGAAGGGCAACAGGCGGATTGTGTTTTTCTCGACGTCAAAAATGCGTTCGACGCGGTGCCACACTGCAGACTGCTAACGAACATACGAGCTTATGGAATAGGTTCACAGATTTGTGACTGGCTCGAAGACTTCCTAAGTAATAGAACGCAATACGTTGTTCTCGACAGAGAGTGTGCATCAGAGACAACTGTATCGTCAGTCGTGCCCCAGGGGAGTGTGATAGGACCGCTATTATTTTATATCTGTATAAATGATCTGATGGATAGAGTAAGTTGTAATTTTCGGCTGTTTGCTGATGATGCTGTGGTGTATGGGAGGGTGTCGTCTGTAACTGACTGTAATAGCATACAGGTTGACTTACACAAAATTTCTAGTTGATGCGAAGAACGGCAGCTAGATCTCAATGTAGAAAAATGTAAGGTGATGCGCAAGAGTAGAAAAAACAATCCTATAATGTTCGAATACAGCATTAATAATGAGCTTCTTGATTCTGTCGCGTCGTTCAAATATCTACGCCTAACATTGCAAAGCGATATGAAATGGAACGAACATGTAAGGACAATTGTTAGTAAGGCGGACAGCCGACTTCGGTTTATTGGGAGAATTTTGGGAAGATGTACTTCACCTGTAAAGGAGACCGCGTATAAAACGCTTGTACCACCACGTCTTGAGTATTGCTCAAGTGTTTGGGAACCGCAGCAGGTCAGTTTAAAGGAAGACATGGAGGCAGTTCAGAGGCGAGCAGCTAGGTTTGTTACTGGTAGGTTCGACCAATGCGCGAGTGTCACGGAAATGCTCCGGTAACTCAATTGGGGATTGCTGGAGGACGACGTTCTTTTCGTGAGGAAATTTAGAGGGCCGGAATTTGAAGCTGATTGTAGTACGATCTTGCTGCCGCCTACTTAAATTTCGCGTGGTGATCACAAAGACAAGAGGAATTCGGGCTCTTACAGCAATTCGTCTGACAGCAGAACATAAGTAGTGAAATCTGTAGAAAATTCCATGGACTTCAATTTTGTACTGGAAAGCAATTTGTGAAAAGTTGATAGTTTCCGAGTTATAAGCAGAAAATCGCCAAAAAATGCCATTTTTTCGAATTTTTGCAGTTTTTTCAATGTTGCGTCACGAAATGTTGTTGGGAAATGCCAGATTCAGATTCAGAACCCAAAAAACATACGGAATCGAAGAAATCAAAACTACCCCAAAACTTTCCGGCTAGGGGCTCTATTGAGCACAAGTTGACTTGACTACTACTGTGACCATTGTAGTCCATCGTTCGCAGCTAATCCAGCATTCTTCGCAGGTTGCGCTCTTCGTATGGAATCGCAATTAAATATGTATACTCCTCGACAAGATGGCTTACAATAAAGTATCGCATATCTAACAGCACTGTTCTAAGTAGTACTGTAATATTGTGTGAAAGAATTATACGGATATATGGTCAATCGGAATAAAATATACTTTTAGGGTACGAAACACAATTTTGCCTTATAGATAACAAACGTTATAATTTAACATTGCTTGAATATTTCTGCATTTTAGAATGATTGCACCATTTATTTGTTAAATCACCAGGATATATTTAGCCGATTATATGAGGCGTGTTTTTCTTTAAGTAAGTTTTGTTTTGAAATGAAGAAAAGACGTGCTAAAATGTCTCAATAATTTTATTCGCACTGGGAACCTACATCTATTGTCTACGCAATGACGCCATTACAGTTTGATTCTTTCTTGTTTACGTTGTGTACTGAGTGTTTAAGATGCCTCCGACAATCGTGAGTCCCGCCGACTGTGAAGTACGGACTGTTATAAGATTTATTAGTGCTAAAGGCCTAAAATCGATCGATATTTGTCGTGAGAACTGTGCAGTTTATGGAGAAAACATTATGAGTGATGGAATGGTAAGAAAGTGGGTGAGTGAATCTAAAGATGCCCGCACAAATGTGCATGATTAACAAAGCAGTGAGCGTCCTTCGGTCATTATCAAAAGTTTGGTACAGGAAGTGGACAATAAGGTGAGAGGAAACAGACGCTTTACGATATCCTCCGTGTGGGATCACTTTTCTAATGTAGATTAAGGTACAGGGTTCATGTAAAAATAAAAGGATTGAGATATCTAAGAACGTCTTTTTTTTATTTCAAAATAGTACTTACTTTAAAAAACACGCGTCGTATACATTGTATTTTTGATATCTATTTTGGTTTTATGAATAAATCGTATACCTATTAAGTAAGTTTATTCAGTGAGTTAAAAACAAAAAGGTCAAACGAAAAACTTAATAAGTTAACCAAACTATTTATATATTAGATAAAACTAAATCTTTGTCTGGCTGTTCATTTGTTCCACTTTTCTGGTAATCTATTTCCTCATTCCTACTTTCGCTGTTCTTGCCCCCTCCCCCCCTGATATCATCAGTAGCAGGTGTAAGTGAAATTTCATACAAAACTATTTATTCCACTGATCTCTCAGTTCATCTCCTGCCTGCTTCACTCTTCCTCTGTTCAGTTTTTAATTCCCCCCTCAATCTCTGCACATTTCCTTCGCCCCCTCCTCTGCTCATCTTCATCTTCTACCTGACTATCGCCTCTCCCGCTCCCCCCCCCTTCCCACTATCCTCCTCCCCTCTCTTTGTCCATAAGCTTATCTGCATGCGTATAAAATGTCATTGCGAAATCAAGGTAAGGGATTTTTTTTACCGACCTCGGTTCTACCATCATTGTTCTAGAATATTTCAAAGAATGTGTACGCTCCTTAGCGCGGAAGTACTCAGAGGGACTGACTTTAACCTACGAGTATAAACTGTGACGTCTATGTGAACTATTGTCGAACACGTTTTCCGAAAACTGTCGTGAGCTCCTAAATCGACAGTCTACACGAAGTGTAACTACAACTCCTAGCCATTAAAATTGCTACACCAGGAAGATGACGTGCTACAGACGCGAAATGTAACAGACAGGATATGCAAATGAATATGTATTCAGAGCATTCACACAAGGTTGGCGCTGGTGGCGAAACCTACAACGCGCTTACATGAGGAAAGTTGCCAATAGATTTCTCATACACAAACATTGACCGGCGTTGCCTGGTGAAACGTTGTTGTGATGCCAAGTGTAAGGATGAGAAATACGTACAATCACGTTTCCGACTTCGAGAAAGCTCGGATTGTAGCCTATCGCGCTTGCTGTTTATCGTATCGCGACAATGTTCGCGTTGGTCGCGATCCAATGACTGTCAGAAGAATATGGAATCCGTGGGTTCAGGAGGGCAATACGGAACGCCGTGCTGGATCCCAACGGCCTCGTATCACTAGCACTCGAGATGTCAGACGTTATCCGTATGGCTGTAACGGATCGTGCAGACACGTCTCGATCCCTGAGTCAACAGCTGGGGACGTTTGCAAGACAACAACAATCTTCACGAACAGTTCGACGACATTTTCAGAAGCATGGACTATCAGCTCGGGGACCATGGCTGCGGTTAACCTGGTCTCTGCATCACAGACAAGAGCGACTGCGATGGTGTAGATAACGAAGAAGCTGGGTGGAAGAATGGCAAAACGTCATTTATTTTTCGGATGAATCCCGGTTCTGTTTAGAGTATCATGATGGTCGCATTCGTGTTTGGCGATATCGCGGTGAACGCACATTAGAAGCGTGTATTCGTCATCGCCATGCTAGCGTATCACCCGGCGTGATGTCATGGGGTGCCATTGGTTACACTTTTCGGTCACCTCTTGTTCGCATCGACGGCACTTTGAACAGTGGCCGTTACATTTAAGATGTGTTACGACCCGCGGCTCTACCTTTCATTCGATCCCTGCTGAACCGTACATTTCAGCAGGATAACGCACGACCGCATGTTGCAGGTCCTGTACAGGCCTTTCTGGATACGGAAAAGGTTCGACTGCTGCCCTAGTTAGAACATTCCCCAGATCACTCACCAATTGAAAACGTCTGGTCAGTAGTGGCCGAGAAAGTGGCTCGTCACAATACGCCTGTCACTACTGATGATGAACTGTTTTATCGTGTTCAACCCCGCACGCCATTCAAGCTCTGTTTGACCCAATGCTCACGCGTATGAAGGCCGTTATTACAGCCAGAGGTGGTTGTTCTGGGCACTAATTTCTCAGGATCTATGCACCCAAACTGCGTGAAATGTAATCACATGTCAGTTCTAGTATGATATATTTGTCCAATGAATACCCGTTTATTATCTGCATTTCTTCTTGGTGCAGCAATTTTAATGGCCAGTAGTGTCTTTTTGACATCTAACCACAACATGCCTGATCTCGTAAAAAATGTCAGAGGTTAGTGATTAGGACGCCTTCATAGCGACAATGCTTACCATAGCTAGTAAGTCAACGAACAGATTAGGAGAGTGTTCATGTTAGAAATAGATGATAAAGAATTGTTAGCGTCCCACTTAGTCAATGACTGGACACCGTTTTAAGTTGAACGTAGAGGAAACATGGTCGAAATTTTAAGGCATCGGAAATCAACCGTTGGACAAATATATGGCAACAAAGTTGATTAAGGATGAAAAAGATCCACCATGGCCTGATGATAATATTCGAAAAATACTGAGACAGCAAAAGCAGTGGCATTGCCGTTTCCAGAATGAACTAACTAATCAAGACCGGAAAAGGGTAGTAGAATTTCCAGAATATCTTTCCAAGAACCTTAAAGGAAAAAAAAGGGGGAAAATACTGGTTCTGTGTAAAATCTATAAGCGGGTCATATCACAAATTCATCGTTCTGGTGGGGTGATAGGAGCCAGCTCACGGAAAGCTGAACCTTAAGAATATTTTGTACAGCTGGGTTAAAATTGCTTATTGATATTACACAACTGTACCTAAACTTTTTATTATAATCGACTTGTACCCACATCACACCATTTATGGTTGTAGAACTAGCATCCATTCTGACACCCAAAAATGATCTAATTTGGGCCTAAATCAATCTTCTATAATAAAAATGTTAGGTTCAACTGTGTAACTTCAATAGCCACTTTTATCTTTTTAGATTTAACGCAAGAAATGACTGACATAGGAGGACCATAGAAAGATATCGACATCCGATCGCTGCACAAACTCACAAATGGAGACCACATTAACAGGCTTCAACAATAAAGAGAAACAGTTGAAAGAGCTGAAAGCAAATAGATCGCCTGTTGTGAATGGAGCCCGAATCCCGTTGGACAAAGATAACCTACGACATTGACTCCTAAGCGTATCTTTCATCCAGCGCGAAGTTCCAAGCTCAGGAAACTCCAGGTTATAAGAAAGGTCCTCACAATTACAGAACAATATCATTAACATCAATTTGCTGCAGAATTCTTGAACATATTCTCAGTTCTGACGTAGTGAAATACCTTAAAAGGGAAAAGCTTCTGCCCATATACGAGGACTGCTGTAGAAAGCATCGCTGGTGTGAAACCCAGCTAGCTCTTTTCTCGCATATCTTGCGAGCTGTGCATGAAAGGCAAAAGACAGACTGTATATTTCTCGATTTCCGGAGTCGCACTGCAGTCTGCTAACAAAGGTACGAAAATACGGACTGGGTTCCCATATCAGATACGTGAGTGGCTCGAAAACTTCTTGTGGAATCAAGAACAGCTGTCAGCATGTGTAATTTAGAAGGAGATATCGTTGGAATGGTGAAGCCACTTAAATAACTTAAAAGCAAGTCTTCCGTTCCAGATTGTATATCAATTACGCTGCATTCAGAGTATTCTGATGCAATAGCTCCATACCTACATAAGTATACAACCGCTCGTTCAGAGAAGGTTTCGTACCCAAAGACTGGACAAGTCACTTCAATATTCAAGGACGTCAAAAAAATTTATCCACAAAATCACAGTTTTATACAATTCACATCGATTTGCAGCTGGATTTTGAAACATACTCTTTCTTCAAAGATTATGAACTACCTCGAAGAGAACTACCTGTTGACCTATAGTCAACACGGATTCAGAATGTATCGTTCTTGTAAAACACAGTTAGATCTTTACTCACGTGATGCGTTGAGTGGTATTTCACACTGGTTCCGTATTTCCAGATTTCAGGAAGGCTTTTTACACTGTACCCCACAAGCAGCTTTCAGTTAAATTGTGTGCTTATAGAGTATGCCCACAGTTGTGCGACTGGATTCATGATTTTCTGTAATTAAGGACATAATACGTTGTAAATGACGTCAACTCATAGTCCAAAATTGAAGTGATATGTGGCTTTTCTGTGGGAAGTGTTATGAAGCTCACACTGTTCCTTAACTTTATAAACGATTTAGGAGATTGTGAGCGGCTCACTTCGATTGTTCGCGGATGATGCCGTCATTTATCTGTTAGTAAGGTCACCAAAACATCAAAATCAACTGTAAAATGATTTTAAGATATGTCCATGGTGGAAAAATTGCAAATTGACCCAACACACAGGCAATAGCATCCTTTCAAAAACCTCTAAATGCTTGCATAAATGAAATAAAATCATGTATTTACTCAGTTACCGAAGCAGGAACATACAGACAGGTATCCATGGAAATGAAATGGCAAACATTTTAGACAAAACAGGAATTAAGATCTCTCAAACAAGTTGCCCAAAATTGTCCTACCTCTCCATTAAAATATTTAGATAAGATATCTGCATGGTGGAGAAATTGGAAATTGGCCTAAAATAGTGTCAGAAAAAGGAACCATGATCTCTCAAACAAGTTGCCCAAAATTGTCCTACATCTCCATTAAAAGACTGATTAACAATATTTTCAAGAAGAAGATTTATGACCACTTGACAAGAGCAAGAAAAGACATGGATTCTGGTGTTAGAAGTTCGCACTTCCTCAACACCCACGAAGGCAGCATTTCGAAGAGTTATTAGCCACGACTGCCTTGCGGAACATCTGCACTCTATTGGAATCTTTCCCTCACCGAAGTGTGCTATACGTGAAAGAGAAAACACCATTATGAATTGGGAACATCTAACAACCTGTGAAAGACTGCAATATTGTGACGGACGGGATGTCAGATGTACATCTGTATTGGGAAGTTAGAAGATTAATGACTATGTATCAAATGCTCGATTATGTGTATTACTCTGAGCCTCCGTAGTCTATGGAGAGTTTGTTGAAAAAAAAAAAAATCCGTCCGGTCTGAGAGTTTTTCCTCCGGCAAGTCATGAAAGCATTATATAGCTGATCGGCTACGAGCAGTTGATGGTGGTTCGTACTAATTTTAAGGAAAACTTGATGAGTTAAAAATGTTCAAATGTTTGTAAACCTGGTATGGTCATCAGTCCCCAGACTTACAGACTACTTACGGGGAGTCAGATGGTTGTTTGGTTTAAAATGTTTTATTTTTTGCACTTTTCTTGTTACGCATATATTTGTGTTTAAATTGATGCCAAATTTATTAATTTGTGTTCAGTGGTTTCCGTTTTACAAGAGTTTTAGTAAAACGCTGCAACGCAAACTTCTCATGAACTCAACCTTCTTTTTACTCGCTAGTGACTACTTCTTATAGTACAGGTGTTTGAAAGTTTAGTGAAATACCGTTGTCAACAATGATGAAAACATCTTCCAGTTTACTTTTTCTCAGTTCTTTGTTTGCGGTGTGCAAGAGTACACCTGTCACTGTATCTTACAGTTTGATTTAACGTAATGTATATATCGTCTTAAATTTGTTTATTTCATGTATTTTTCACATCTTGTATGCTAGATATATTCTTACGTAACGTCATTTTCTATATTGGATCATTTAGTGTAAACATGTACTATATGTGTAAACCCGCATGAATGCACGGATATTCTTGTGCTGTGAAGTTGGCAATGCGCCAGAGAAAATGTTGAACCTGTTGTAAAGACTGTCTTTGGTTCAGAAGTAGTAGCTGTGAGTGTCGCGCTGCTGAAGCATTTGCGGAGCGGACTCGCTATAGTAAACACATAAATGTTTTGTTCATGGTGCAGAGGCACGGTAGGCGCAGTGTGGCGCGAGTTTAATGCAATTGCAATAAGCCTAAGAGGCGTACTGTTTAATGTATTGAAGGAAGTGCGAAACAAGTTTATTTATACTCGAAAGTGATCGGAGTAATGTTTATTCATGTATGCAAGAAAAGTAATTGTTTGGTTATAAAGTCTATTGTCACCGAGTGTGATCGTTGCTATAATTAGAAGGTGTATCGAGGTGATATCAATGTATGGAGATTACAGCCAGACGAGCTGAACAAAGAGTTGTCGATAAAAATATTTTGAACCAGCTGTATGAGTACCTATTGTAATCATATCTGTCTTGTATGGACTTCACGACGAAGACGACGAAAACAGATGAGTACTATTGTAACATTTTATTTTGTATGTATGTAAATGTAGTGTCAACCCAATCAGAACTTTGGTTCAATTATACATGGCTTATTTTGAAACCAGTCTTAATTTTGTAAGTAGTTGTAGTCACCCCATTATCACCATTATTAGATTATGTTGATTATGCAAGCCTGTAGATTGACTAACAATTTCAATCATTTTCAAAGTAATTACGATCAGTTTTAAAGAAATTGCTAGACGAGTCAAAGAACTGCTAAACGTGTTACAACCACAGAGACTAGTAATTAAAGTGCAAGAGAGTTTAAAGTAAAGTAAAGTTGGTTTCATTTATGTAGAAAGTAACCAGGCTAACAGTGGTCAAAGTATTATAGTTGATTAACCAGACTTGACAGAAGTAATTTTTTTATGACATACGTTAAATGCCAGACTCTGCTCAGCCAGTTACACGCGTACGCTACCCAGGCCCTGGAACCAATTAAAAAAATATAGTTCACGTAAAGTTTTATAAGAAACTTGAATGCATTAAAGAATATTATCAAAATTATTGGGAACTTTCACTGTAGTATTTGTGAAGCTCATTGCACCACGGAGTTTCACTGTACTGAGCTATTATCATTGCAATCAGAGTCTATCTGCTATTACAATTTTGATTATAACTCATCACCACTACATGAATTTTTACACGTTTATTAGTGAAGGTGTGATGTTCGTGAATCGTGGGAGGTGCTAGTTGGAGGCTGTAGTCAATGCTAAGTCAGATAGGGCCAAGCTTAATTAATTACCACAGTGACTGTTTAAAATTTATATCTTTTTTTTTTATTACTCAAAATTTTAACTTTCACTGCGAAAGTGTTGTTGCGACCCATTAGTTGTGATTTGCTGCAACATTCCATAACGAAATTATTATTACTAGAGTATATTATTACGCATTCTACATTTAGAGATCATTCTGACGACCTCCAACAGGCAATTTTATTACAGGTGATTGAAAGTGAAGTTTGTTTACGATATTAGCATTTCAGTGTTTAGATATCAGCAAATAAGTTCATATTATGTAAAAATGTCGCGAATACAAAACAAGAAAATAAAACGTGAGTTCAGTGAGGCAGATGTAACCAATAACAGTCTTTGCATCGTGGTGAAAGTAAGCGGAATTTCATTGTGAAGGTGAGCCTAGGCCTAGTACTGAAGCTGCTTGTGCTTCAAAAATAAGCTATTTTTCTATTAATCTTACCCGTAACTTGGCTAAATATGAGGTGTATGGAAAAGAAGAAGGTATTGTTAATATCTACGGTTTAGGTAGCCTAGTTAGCCAAATTGCGTTATGCGTGAAATGTAAGGGGTCCTTTACCGTCTCTACTGGAACCAGGCTAGGCATAGAAGTACCGATAGTAATAAAGGGCAGTGACTGTTCTTTTGAAGTGTCCACTACCAATTCTCCATGCTTACCAAACTTTACACAGTCAGAAGTATAAAATTTTGAGTCATCTAGGCATATATCCAGGCAAGAACTGTGTCAAGATTTTGAAAAGGACGACGAACATCGGATTAAAAAAGCCGACAAAGCTGTCACAGAAATTGAGAAAAAGTGTCACCAGACCACACAGCAAGCAAGAAGAAGTATTGAGGACCAGTTTGAAGAACCAGAAGATCCAGATAGACCTTCATATTAACCCTTTGCGTCACATCGAATTAAATTTTCCTCAACATCAGCAACTGTTTCACACAGAGTAACAAAAGAGACCACTTATGTTTATATGTAAATTCATTATCAGAAATTTGATTTACATAATTACAAAATTATGGGTGGTTTTATTACAATACCATTGTCATTAAAAATGTTCAAATGTTTGCATAGCTTATGAGACTTAACTACGGGGTCATCAGTCCCTAAACTTACAAACTACTTATGAACTAACTAATACTAAGGACGGCACAAATATACATGTCCGAGGGGGGATTCAAACCCCCCAACGTAGTGGCCGTGCAGACCGTGACTGGAGCGCCTCAGTCCCCTCGGCCACCGCAGCCGGCTATTAATTTTAATTGCACATCTACGCATCAGTTCCAACGTCAACAGAACATGGTTTTTTGGTTCAAGTAATCTGAAATACTGCAGTAATTTCGCGATCAGTTTATTATCAGTTATACCTGCGTATTTCGTCGCACATGGACAACAGTTCGATTACGGTTCTGGAATGGAGTTCTACTTGTTTCCAAGTTCATTTCCAGTGATCAAATTTTAAACCATTTGTCGGCACTAGCTCTTACTGCGGCCCCGCAGTGGAATGACCGAGAGCTCTAAGGCGCCTTGCTGCGGATCGGGCAGTTGTTCCCCATCGGAGGTTTGAGTCCTCCCTCCGACATGGGTGTGTGTTTGTGTGTTTTCTTAGGTTAGCTTAAATTACTTTAAGTTCTTTGTAAGCCTATGAACTGATAACCAGAGTAGTTAACTCCCTTTACAAACAATTGGAGATTTCTTACTGTAGCGGGGCAGTAAATTTCTTTAGACACCAAAGACCGATAACACGCAAATTACTAGCTGTCCGTGTACTAAATGGGCACCTACTAAACGAAATGCTCTGTTCGAACAAGCATGACACAGCGAGTAACCACTTAACGTGTAACTTATTACCCCAGATCACTACACTGAAGGGGCGTGGAGGCATCACGCCTTGCAGCAGAGACTGCGAGGTTGCCTGCACTGCAGGCGTTTGCTGCGAGCTCAATCAAGTGATTCGTTTCGGTGTCAGCGGAAGCAGCTAAAAGGCTGGGCGTGCCTCATTTGCCACACTAAGAAAGGAAGGAAGGAATAATAGGCATTAATGCGCCGTGGGCGCACTGTTTTGCAACGTCGGTCACATGAGCGGAAAATTTTTGTCCTTCGCACCCGGTTTGCGCGGCAAGACGGCAACAAATTTCATGCTAGTAGTGTGGTCTTACGTAACGACCATACAGTAGAACCCCTCTAATCCGACCTTGGATGGTCCGTCACTCCGGTTAGTCCGACCACTGTCAGGATCGCGAGCCTGGGCCGACTTGTCACTGACTGGACGCCTGTGCATATTATTGTACTGTACGTTATTGTGCAGTTTTATGCTTTGTTGGGATTAAAAAACTTCGTTGTTTGCTTTATTCCGTGTTTCCTATAGTAATTATAAGATTAATTTTGTGTACAGTTGTCTGTTTCTTCACATGTCTGGATTCAAACTTAAACTGGTAACTTTTTCACTTAATGAAAAATTAGCAGTGCTAAAAATACTGGACAAAGGATTATCGCTCTGAACAAATTGGAAAGGAACTGAATGTTTGTGTTAAGACTATTTAGGATTGGAGGAAGAATCGGAAAGATAATGAATCCTATACAGTTACGATTGATGGTGAAAACACTCTGAAGAATCGCAAGACATTAAAAGAGCCTAAACTTGAACTGCATGATAACGCACTGTGGATGTAGTTTTGTCAAGGAAAAGGGAAAGGAACTCCAATATCCGGTCCAATTCTCAAGGAAAAAGCGATAGTTTGCCCCAAAAGCTGGAAGCCGAAATTTAATTTCCTGCCTGCTGGATTGATCGTTGGAAAACTAGTCATGGTGTCCGATTTGTTCTTACAGTTAGTACGGTACTGTAATTAGTTTCTCGTTTTTCCTTTTAAAACCAATACATATTATAGTGTGTGTAGATGTTGTCTAGTTAATATATCGTTTACCATTGTGTAAAAAACATCTTTTATATTACTGTATACGTCTTTTAGTTCTTAAATCGTTTAATTTTTATGACTAAATGTCTTTTCTATATTTTTTGCGATAAATATTAGATTTTTCGGATAAATCGCTCTTTTTGTCGTTCCCATGGTCTTCGTCCCGAAGGTGACGGATTAGAGTGTTTCTACTGTACAATAAACACACAACAACGGTAAAGATAAAACACAAAGTGTGAAATCTCAAACTTAGGCTGGAAGTTCAGATTTTCAAGAGGCAAGAAAATGGGGTTCCATTGACTCGTTTTCAAGAACAAGAAAGAAGTTCTACATAATGAGCTTAAAAGAGGGAATTGAACATTCTTGTGGAACTCGAAATCCACATGGGAGGGGAGGGGGAGAAACACCGCAAACGTTGTAGACCAGTTCCATACAATAAAAAAAGACAATAGTAGTCAGTAATCATGGGCTACATTATGCATACTTCAAGCGCTCCGAGATCTTCTTCACCTTCGACGCCTTGTAACTCGTGTCTCCTATTCCAAGTTCTTTGTTTCCGTGACAACCATCCCCCTTGTGTGACAAGCAACCCCGAAACACCATTTTGAAAAGTTCAGATAGTATCCACGATTGTATGTTTCATAACAATAACAAGAGCGCACTTAATATACCGATTTATGCTTACATAGACTAGAAAAAGTACACGAAAAGTACAGGACAAATTATAACGACATAATGCCAACTACTTCAAGGGCTTCGAGCTCTTCTTCACCTTAGATACTCTATAACTCGTGTCTCCTATTGCAACTTCCCCATATTTTGGACAGAAACAGGAAATATTGTCGAGTAAATATGGCATATAAACTGTACACCTAAAGAGATATCAGCATGTGTTCAATAATCTGTTTTGAACTAGTTAATCACGTCTCTTTTATTGAACAAGTGTTCTAAGGATCGTCAAACATTCACCAAATGACATCTTAGACAGTAATGTTATCATTGGTTTGAAGGTGAAGTGCGTAAAATATCATCAATATCGGATTAAAAACGGTGGACCCATACATTGCAGTTCGTGGTAGCCGTTTTGAGCACCTTCTGTAAATATCTGTAACACGGTAACGAAGCCAAGTAAACCGTATGTTTACAGCACATACTCTGCTTGTTGTCAGGTCTTCTAAACAATTCCGATTTCTTATTTGTTTATTTATTTATTTATTTTTTTTGTCAGGGCTAGTTTATGAGTAATCGCAATTTTATTTTTATTTTCAGTTTGTGATATAGTGCAGCAAATGTGAGGTGAAATTCCATAAACAAATGCACGTATTTATGATGTTATAAGTTCATCACATTAATGGAGGATGAAATCTAACACATTACACAGTAATCTTTCTGTACACACTTTGACGCATTTATTTCACATGAGATATTACAGAAAAATGACAAAAAAAGAGCCACTGTATTGTAATGCACATCACTTTCTGCTAACATAGAAGGAACCCACTACCTTTCATAGCGCCTTTCTATGTTAGAAATGTCTTGATGGGATCTTTCGCAATGTTCATCCGATACGTCACTACAACTATCTGTGAAGTAGTCGAGATGAGTCCATCTTATGTACCTTTAAAGCCGTTTGCACCCCAGACCTTGATATGCTTTGATCATGTACTTCACGATTACTTTGTAGTTAGTAGCACTTCTTCTTCCGAGGACGTTTACCGACACCATCTTCAAACAGTCCCATGCTGTCTTTTCTTTGTCTGTTAAACATGCTTCAGAATTTGCACCTTTGTGCAGCTCCCTCATTTGTCGACCCACAAATACACCTTCCTTTACTTTTGCAGCTGAAAGACGGGATAATTTGGTAGCTAGATGTGCAAACCCACTGCCACTGGATCCATGGCCTTTACAGATTCTTTCATCAGACCAAGTTTGTTGTGTAGCGGTGTAAGTAGGATATATTCAGGAGCTAACAGACTTTCATGTTGTACATTCTTTTCGACAACTTTCCATCTCCTCCTACGCCATTTCTTTTTCACGTTGTGCGAATTTCGGTATCTATCCCACTCGAAAGAAAACAGGCATAATTTGTGTAGCCTTGCATTCCCATTGCCATACGAATTACCTTGAAATGTACCCTTGTAATCTTGAATCAAGCAGCTGCGCCTTTTGTTTACCTAGTCCTAGATCACGTACTAAATCATTTAAATCTGCCTGTGTTAACATATGTGGCGATGACTCACTTGTGCAGTGATATAAAGGGTCATCATCTGTGATTTCTTCAGTACTACTTCTTTCACTGTCACTCGGAGTTTGACCTCGAGCACTTGGAGGTACTGGAAGTCTGTCGGAATGCTGCACTGGCATTCTCGCCGAAGGCAGATCATGGAAGAGAATGTGCCTCTTCCATTTTTTGTTTTTGAAACACTGAATTTTTTGTTAGACAGGAACAACAATCTGTAACATGGATCTTGTGTTCTCTCCACACCATGGGCACAGCAAAGAACACCCATTGTCTTTTCCTTTCCACCAATGAATTAGTTTGCAGTAACATGTAGCACAACAGAAATGTGGTGTCAATTCTTTATGTTGGTCTCCTACGTCTACTACAATACTTGTATGCTTTCTTTATGACTGTTGAAATTTTCTTCCTATTTCTGACAAAGGTGAACTACCCATAGTTGTAGGAGAAGTTGTCTGCCTTATAGCGACATCGACGACGACGTGGCCTTTCTGGAAATTTAAAAATATCTATACTACATTAATAGAAATGAACTAGAGAAACGCTGATGTGTAAAAACAACCAGTCGTTTTACCTTCCGCACCAGGCTCAAGCAGTTTAAACACAGGAACTTAAAAATTCAAGTGTGCTCGGAAATATGTCGGTTACTTGACAGCCGAAACACCCCCATTCGTTAAGATTGATAAAAACTACTGCTAACACCACTGTTGTAAACTCGGTGCACCTGCCTCTGGAGGCGTCAAGGTTTACTGCAGAGGCAGCAGCCAGCTGTCGCCATTCGAGTTAATGAGCTTTTTCAGTTGGTCTTAATAATATAGGTGTGGCAGAGGATAACCTAATGACGTCTGATTCTTCCCACCTACTGTTGAACAAGAAATTATCATGTTCTATTGCTACTGGATGTTGCATCATATTCGTATTTCTCTATAACGTACCTGTGTAAACATATTACATAAAAAGTATCCCTGACAACAATATTTTGTTTACATATTAGAATTTCCAAAAAAGGGTTCAAATGATTTGTAGAACTTATGGGACTTAACTACGGGGTCATCAGTCCCTAAGCTTACTTATTACTTACTACTTATGAACTAGCTAAGACTAAGGACGGCACAAATATCCATGCCCGAGAGGGGATTCGAACCCCCGACCGTAGTGGCCGTGCAAACCGTGACTGAAGCGCCTCAGTCCCCTCGGCCGCCGCGGCCGGCCGCAGACCAGTCACGATCCTGTTTTAAATGACCTGAGACGTTCTTCATTGTAGTACATACGACTTTACGCTTTATCCTTCGCCGCATTTTTCACGGCTAAGATTAACCCGTAACAACAGACGGGAGTCAGATTTACTCAGCATTGGTAGATACTCACCGGTTGCACATTGTTGTGCTTCCATTAACTGTGCCGTACTCTCAGTACCTTCAAACTCATTTTTCCCCGGTATCACGTGCAATTTTGACACCAAACATCTGTTTCTTTGTCACATATTTGTTTCTGATTTTAGTGAAGTACATTACAGAGTCAGCTTGACTCTACATGTGTGTTGGTGTGAGACAAAATTGGTAAACTTCTTCCTCTAAATTATACACTTGACAAAAGTTTTTATTTATATAATCGCAACTTGAGTTCTTCATACCTTTTAATCTTACTGTTAAAAAGAAGGTTCTTGGTGAAGAAGAGGAGCAAACAGTAACCGGTGGAGACAAGCTGGCAAACAGAATATGTTGCTGTACATAACCTAAGACAGTGCAAAGAAAAACCATCACATTACGCAGACGTTCCAGTGATCATCAGTTGTGTGTAACATTTGCATATGACTTTATTTTTAATGAATTCATATTTTACATTATCTTTATTTGAAATTATAGTGGAAAACATTGTTTATTAATTTTTAAGATACGAATAAGTCAATTATTTAAGGAAGTCTTTGAAAACAGTTTAATTTTAGCAACTCACCAAGCAGCTAAATTATTTAGTGTTACATAAAATTGTGATTTACTGAGCATGAAGATTGCCATCCAAAATTGTTCGAAACCCCTTAACTATACATTAAATAAATAAAAAGTAAATAAAGGTTTCGATCGGAAGAAGTAAATGACAAGGAAATATATTAAGTCAGTTTGACTCCATGTCTATGCTTACGTAACACAAATTCACGTCCTTGGTTAAGGGTTAAAGAAAGTTTGGTTATACGCTGTGAAAACCTGCATATTGAGCTATGCACTATTCTGATGTAAACTTGTGGCTCGATGTTATCTTAGGATCGAACCTACATATCTGCTTTATGCTCCAGCAACTACCTTAGTTGCAGATATTATCCATTACCTGTGACCCTGTAGTTAAACACACACTATGCACAGGCTGAAGTTTGCAAAACAAATAAGGAATATTGCATTAAAAAGACTGGTTCATTAATGAAAAGGGTTTCATTCTGACGTTTGAAAATGATGTACGCAGAGTCAGAAATTTATTTGAATGAGGTTTATTCAATCAAATTGGTGCCTTTCTTTAGGCAGCAAAGACGGACAACATGTAAATTACTAGCTGTCCGTGTACTAACTGGGCACCTACCAAACGAAATGCTCTGTTCGAACAAGCATGACACAGTGAGTAACCACGTAACGTGTAACTTATTACCCCAGATCACTACACTGAAGGGGCGTGGAGGCATCACGCCTTGCAGCAGAGACGGCGCGGTTGCCTGTACTGCAGGCGTTTGCCGCAAGGTCAATCGAGTCATTCGTTTCGGTGTTCAGGGGAAGCATGTAAAAGGCAGTGGGTGACTCATTTGCCGCACTAAGATAGAAAGGAACGAAGAATAGGGTTCAATGCGCCGTGGGTGTTCTGGTTAGCAACGTCGGTCACATGAGCGAAAACTTTTTGTCTTCGCACACGGTCTGCGCGGCAAGACGACAACAAATTTCATGCAAGTAGTGTGGTGTTACGCACGAAACATAGAAAAACACGCAAGAACGTTGAGGGTAATGCACAAAGTGCGAAATCTCAATCTTAGGCTGGACGTTCAAATTTTGTAGGTGCAGACAGAGGTAAGAAAATGGGGTTTCAATGACTGGTTTTCAAGAACAAGAGAAAAGTGTAAATTCTACGTACTGAGCTGAAAAGAGGGAATTAACCATCTTGTGGAACTCGAAATCCACAGAGGAGGGGGGGGGGGGGGGGGGGGTAGACGGGTGGCAAGAAACACCGCAAACCTTGTAGACAAGTTCCATACAATAAAACAAGACAATAGTAGCCAGTAAACATGGGCTCCAATGTGCATACTTCAGATGAATTATTAATAATAAGTAGAATAAAGTGGTTTGACAGTTGCATTGTCTGCGATACTAAATTGGAAGCACTTTTCCCCAACTAAGTGATCATAAGTTTAAGAAACATGAAATTATCAACAGTTCGAAGTAGTTTGTTTCCACAACACCATTTCTACATTCGTAACTTCTTGTGTGGCAATGTAAACATATATCAGCTGCACTGGTGTACACAGTCTTGTTCTCGCCAGATTTAGAGTCCCGAGAAGCGACCGTTCGCTGCGCAAATCTTAACACTCAGCCCGTTCGAATCACTCCCATCACCCAGGAGGGTTCTTCTTCTTCCAAGACTGGTCATGGAGTTCCTTCACCGCAAACACCCTCCCCTCACCTCTCTCCCACACACACACTCCCCACCAATTCTGTCCCTTGTTCGCTTCCTCATTCGCCGATAGCCGACCCTTCCAAAATTATGTACTTCTTAAAATGAGATATTTCTATAAGTAAAAACTGACCATCTGAAACCACTTCCTTACTAATATACCATTATTTAAATACAAAAAGGACTGTTAAATAGTATTACATAAAGTCCTTAATGAATAATACACTATTTACGTAAATTATAAATTACAGTAAATCGATAAACTAAATTAAATACACTACAGGCATAAGATACTGCTTGCGTTTTCAGTGTTACTTTCGAGAATATGGCGACCTGTTTATATTTTCATTATAAATTTATATCATTTGGAATCAGTCATTAAATAAATTTATACAAGTGTGACGCTTTCAAAATAATAGCTGGGTCATCTAGAGCAGAGTTTGTTGAAATTCAATAACGCATTAAAACGCTGGTCACTTTAAGCTTATTTTTTATCTATTTTGTTTTAGTAGTCATAAAAATATGTAATTGTTGATGTATTGGTATTATTATTAGAATCACTGGATATGTGTATTTATTGCAACGTTGATAGCTTAAAAGTTGGCGGTATAGTTTTATAGACTATTTTCTTTTATTCCGAATTACTGGAGTGTGGAACTAAATCAAAAATGTTCAAATGTTTGTAGAGCTTATGAGACTTAACTACGGGGTCATCAGTCCCTAAACTTACAAACTACTTATGAACAAGCTAATACTAAGAACTTCAACCCCCGACCGTAGTGGCCGTGCAGACTGTGACTGACGCGCCGCAGAATGCTCGGCCACCGCGGCCGGCAGTGTAGAACTCACAGAAGTCCTGCAGATACCTTTCCGAAATTTTTGGCTAAAAGCCGTCATTAGTTTTGAGCAGTTGTCACAGCACTGTAAGCTTTCAGGAATTTCGTTCAAATGTTTGTATAGTCTATGGGACTTAACTACGGGGTTATCGGTCCCTAAACTTACAAACTACTTACGAACTAGGACGGCACAAATATCAATGCCCGAGGGGGGATTGGAACCCCCGACCGTAGTGGCCGTACAGACCGTGAATGAAGCGCCTTAGACTCCGCGGCCACCGCGGCCGGCGAATTTCTTTCAGCTGACTTGAAGTCAGGAGTGTCTAAGTAGTTCATACGTAAATGTATTGAAACGTGGTGCATGATGTGAAAGGTTTTTATTCGTCGCAGCATATACGATCTCATATTTATTGAAATATATGTTCTACAATTGTATGATTTTCTTGGTATATATACATTTGTATAAGTGCTGCATGACGGTAAAATCTGTTACTAATGCAGTTAGTAGTAAAGAAGTAATTGTAATAGATTAAAACCTGGTGTGTGTGTGATGGGGCGGTTTTCCATGCAAGCTCTTGTTTCTGTGCTTATATCTCATGAGCCACGTATCGTACTGTGGTACAATATCGTAGTTGCAGTCACCTATATGTGTGGATTCTGTCTGTTGAAGTTCCTACGGCTACAATTTTTAGTGTAGAAATTACAAAATTGTAACGTCTTACCGAATGTCGTAATTTAGTCCATGAACAGCGGAAAAGTAGTAAGCTAATACGTTTTTCCTTTCACCATTTTTCTTTGGATGTCAACGAGAAAAAAATATATGTTGCATGTCGCTAAGTACTCTCCTTCTCATACAGTGTATCAATAAAGCATCATCACACGACGTGGCAGTTTTTTTGCGATTCCTATTGTTTATGACGTCATATCTCCTGTACCACGTGTGTATGTGGTTATTACCTCTACAGCAATTGGTACCTCACGGTAAGGAATTTGGTTGAAATCGGTCCAGTGGTTTGGAAGAAATGAGCAGCACTGTCGCTTAATGCAGCAGTTTTTCGCGCATCTCATTGTTTATGACGCCATATCACGTGAACTATGTATTGTACGTGTTTCTTACAGTTACGGCAACCGTCCTCATAGATTGAAGCTTACGTGTTCAAAATTTCATAAAGATTGAAACAATGCTGTAGATTTGTATGCAATACGACACGGACACTCTGATTTATATACGAGGCGCGTCCAGAAAGTAAGTTCCGTTTGGTAATAAAATGATATTGTACAAGGATACAGAAGAAATTTTTATTGCACAAAATTCTACAACTCTTAAACTACTTTCCCAATTAACTGCCGAAATTTTGCAGGCATTTGACATAGCGTGGCACCAGGTTTTGTATACCTTCTTCATAGAAATCTTCCGCCTGTGTCTTCAATCAGTTGGAAACATCAGTGATCGTGAAATTTGGGGGAAGTCCATAGCGAGAGCACTAATCGTAAACCTACGGTTTTCCTGGATCTTGTCATCAACCGCGTGAACTAGTTCTTCTGTAACCAAAGGGGGACGCCCACTTCCTTCTTCATCGTGCCGGCCGCGGTGTCCGAGGTGACTGAGGCGCTCCAGTCACGATCAGCACGGTCACTATGGTCGGGGGTTCGAATTCCCCCTCGGGCATGGATATATGTGCCGTCCTAGTTCGTAAGTAGTTCATAAGTAGTTTGTAAGTTTAGGGACTGATGACCCCGTATTTAAGTCCCATAAGCTTAACAAACATTTGAACATTTCTTCATCGTGCACATCACTACGCCCGCCATTGAACTGTCGGACCCATCTTCTCACCATCGAATCACTCATCGCATTTGGTACGTAAAAAAAGCAAATTTGCCGATAAATTTCACTTGGTTTCACTTTCCTCGCATTCAGACACCGAATCACCGACCTGATTTCACAGGCGGCGGGATTTTCAATCAACGCCGACATTTCAAACAAGCACAACAAAGCGTACGTAACTGACAGCGATCTGCAAATGGCGCACGTTCTTCTCCTGAATACACATCGTCTACAGCGCATGTGCGGAACTGCAATCGCAGCGCTGCAGTGGAGATAATTTGAAACGGAACTTACACTCTGGACGCGCCTCGTATAACTATTTTATTCAACAATGCTGAGGTGGCGTATAGACCTTAGTAGCAGACTAGGGGTTAAGAGAAGTGGGTGCTGATCATTTAATTTTCTTTAATAACGTTCAAATAGATAAGTAAATGAAATACGACGCCAGTAACGAACATTAACGAATTCTTCCGAAGATATACAAAGTTTATAGGAGGTCTCGGCCGCGTGTATTTGTACTCAGTCCGCGTTAGGACCTAAGCATGACCTGTCTCATAGGAACCATGGTCTCCGTAACAACAATAAACTCATAATCGTTAGCCTCGTAATCTGTAAATAGTCTTGTGTTATAATGTGGATAGTAAGAAAGTCCCATAATTGACATCCCTGATTTTATTTACACAAAATACGTACCAGTCACTAGTTAGTATTTCAGATTTTTTGTAGCACTTCGAGCAGTACCGCAGAGTGCTTTCTAGCTGTGAAGGGACTACGTCAATGAGGGAATTTCCTACAAAACAGGTAAACGGAACGCCTACATTTCGGCTCACAAGTCTGGCTAAAGACAGAACAGCGTAACTTGTAGATCCCAGATGAAAGTATAGGCCAGTAAATCCACACGCCTCTACACCATCGTGTATGGACTCCTAACTACGCCTACACTTTCAAGACAGGTTTAGTCACTAGGACGGGGTTCTTGCAGATTCAAGAAATTCTCGACCTCCGGTCAGCGTTCCTTTCACAGGCACCAGACTTCTACGACACAGTGATAAAAAGGTTGATCCCACTGTATGAAAAGTGTCCTAATTATTTTGCTTTAATTGTTACCGATAGAGTGGTTCATATAATTATGTTATCTTCGTTTAAAAATATAGAAACTTACTTTCTTAGTGCGTTTTGTAGATTACATAGCATGCAGAGTAATCAAACTCCATTAGTGAACACAGACATTGCTATTGTCTTAAGTCAAACTCTGACTGGGATACCTTTTCATAAGCAATGGCTTGTTGGAAACTCGTTTTGAATCAACATACAGCATCTACAACCTAGTTCTACAAAAGGGAAACAGTCAAAGGCAGACATGCGTTATTCATTACAGTGGAGACTTAACACTTACCGCCCACGTGTATTCAAAATTTTCACGTGCTACCAGGACTTGAATATCACCTCGACTCTTGACATTTTCCTCTAATGGCAACAGAGGCAGTTATCTTAAGCCACTCTTGTCTCTGTCGTTAGAAAAGGAATATTTCCTTTCATAACCATTTCGTTTGCAACATTTCATCGTTACCCACACTATATTGATGTTCCTCCTCTCTGGTATCTACATCTACATGGGATACTCTGCAAATCACATTCAAGTGCCTGGCAGAGGGTTCATCGAAACACCTTTACACTATGTATCTCCCATTCCATTCTCGAGTAGAGTGCGGGGAAGAAGAACATCTGAATCTCTCCCTTCGAGCTCTGATTTCTCGTATTTTATTCTGATGATCGTTTCTACCTATGCAAATGGGTGTCAACAATATATTTTCGCATTCGGAGAAGAATGTTGGCGATTGGAGTTGCGTAAGTAGTCCACGATTTAGCGATAAGCGCCGTTGTTGTAATGATTCCCATCCCAGATCCTGTATCCTTTCCGTAACGATATTCCCCTGTATCGTGACAATACAAAACGAGTTGCCCTTCTATGCATTCTTTCGATGTCCTCCGTCAAACCACCTGATAAAGATCCCACACTGGGCAGCAATACTCCAAAAAATGACGGACAAGCGTAGTGTATGCAGTTTCTTTAGTAGTTCTGTTGCATCTTTTAAGGGTTCTTCCAATAAAACGCAGTCTCTGGTTCGCCTTTCCCACGACATTATCTACGTGTTCTTTCCAGTTTAAGTCTGAAGTAATAGTAATTTCTAGGTATTTTGTACAGTTTACGGCCTTTACTTTTGATTGATTTATCTTGTAAACAATGATTAACGGATTTCTTTTCCTACTCATGTTGACGACTTCACACTCCTTATTATTTAGAGTCATATCCAATTTTTACACCATAGTGATATCTTATTCAGATTATTCTGCAGTTCGTTGTGATCTTCTGCTGACGGTAAGTGACGGCGGCATCTGCAAACAACCTAAGAGAGCTACTTAGATTTTCTCATAAATCGTTTACGTAAATAAGGAACAGCCTAGTTTTTACTGTGGGGCTACTCTCCATTATTTAGACTAGCCCCAATACCGAAGAAACAGCAAAAAGCCGATGACGATAGAGTTGTTACCAGTGCTGCTTGACTATTTGTTCAGAGACCTGCAACACGTATTTTCATCCGTACCACGCAGTGCCGGGCAATTACTATCTTATTTGAATTTCCCTAAGTGTGAGATATTTATTTAACAGGCGATATAACAAAGCTAAGTGCCATTGGGTTAAAACGATAGTAAATCTATACTTGTTCGCAACCGACATAATTATTTGGATTTGTTAATATTACCTATGTACACGTTCTCGCTGTCAGTGGTTGCGAGAATAGAATAATTATGTACGTCTACCGCCGAACAAACTAATGCAGAACGGATGAGCGGTCGCGCGTCCATATAAATCGCGCGGTGTTTCCCTCTTCTCTTTCCTTTGGCGGAACCGGAAAGTGGTATCTGGCGGATCACGTGGGCTACGCGGAAGAAGCGGCAGTCGGGAAGACGACAAGCGCCAGTGATGAACGGAGAGAAAAGTTAACAGCGGCATTGTACGGCGTACTTAGCCGACGGCGTGTGTGCCGGTAGCAGCAGCGTTTATTATTAAACGCGTTCGGTGAGCTGCTCTCTGGCTGGTGTTGTGCGAGTTTAGAGGGCTCTGCGCTGGAGTTTCATGTCACGTCAGCCTTCTCGATCCTTTCCGCTTTCGCCGAACATCTGCTACTCCAGGCATATATTGAGAACATGGTGAGCGTCGATCTGTTGACTTTCACTGGCACCTCGCTGGATTGACTTCAGAGGGTACCGCTGGTTTTAGTACGACCTTCTTCGTCCCGGCCCGTGGAACGGTCGTGTTGTCATGTGTGTCTTACCCTCGCTTCTGCGTTTTGTGTCCAGGCCTCGTCGCCGCTTTTGTGTCTCGTTTCCGTCGTAGGTGTCGGTGGCCGAGTAGACAGACCGACACAGAAATAAAGGACGCACGCTTGTGCAGGTACGAAGGTGAGCAGCCAGTGGGACAGCAGAAACTAGAAACACTAGAGTAAATTAGAACGAGATATATATTGCACAGAATTTATACAATACTTAACTTTTAAATAGTTCAGTACGGCAGAATGCTGGTACATAGTTGAGCTAGGGGCCTGCCTACTGCCTATCCGATAGCCAAGTCTTCACTAGTGCCTATCCGATCCCGAAGTGTTAACTGGTTCCTATCTCAGTCCCAAGTGAACGATGTCGTTCAGTGGTGGCCACGAGCGGAGTTGTGGCAGAGGGCGCTCGTAGCTAACGTCGTAAGAACGCCGCGCCGTGCGTGCATGGCGGCGCGCGGCGAAAGTAGGTGGCTCGCATTTTGTACTTGTGCGACACCACACCCCTCCCCCCCCCCAAACCGCTGCGTCGTCTTGGCGTAAGGCTGAGGGCCACGGCACTGGGAGGAGGTCCTGGGCGGGGGCGTTACTGGTGGGACGGGTGTCGTAGCTGAGGCTGGGATCGAGACGCCGTCCGCGCCCCGGCATCAACCTTGCGATCACCCGGGAAACCCACCAAAACCTGGGGAAGGGCGCACGCCTCCGCCCAGATCGAGCAGGTCATCTTCTTCTGAGGTGCGTGGCCCAGGCGGCGGGGGCACGTACGGTCTCGGAGGTCCTCTCGGTGACGCTGTCATCTGCGGCGGTGACGGAGTCGGAGAAGCGGACAGCGTAGGAGGCGCGTCCATCTCGATGGGTACGATCTCGTAGTCCGGGGACGCTGGGCCCGGCGGCGAGCGATGTGGCCGTGCTCCCTGGCAATGAACTGTGTCTGCAATCAAGAAACCCGAGACATGATCTCGCGGCCTGTGTAAGCGCAATTGGTTTGCGTGGCGCCGCAGCTCCGACCCTGTGGAAGAACGTACAATGATGCCTGGCAACCATGTCTTCTTGTTGCCAGCAAAC
Organism: Locusta migratoria; assembly: GCA_026315105.1. Taxonomy (NCBI): domain Eukaryota; kingdom Metazoa; phylum Arthropoda; class Insecta; order Orthoptera; family Acrididae; genus Locusta; species Locusta migratoria. Next base: position 353,179,460 of record CM048750.1, read on the forward strand.
ACCTTGTACAACACCGGCGTAGAAACCTGAAAACGCGTAGCGCCATACGAACCGACTCGGTGCGTGGGAGGCTGCAGTAGGTGAGGGAGACTGCGGTGACGTCAGCCTGTTTTGTAGCTCGGCAGGAGACGGGCCGTCACGTGGCATGCACCGATACGTAGTCAGGAAAATTTGAAGAGCTTGCTGCCTGGAGTGCTGACCTTTCATCTTTTCCATGTGTTCTGCTTCACCATTGGACTGAGGGTGAAAAGGTGCGGTGGTGATATGCTGAATGCCATTCACACGAGAAAACTGCTGAAATTCCGCACTAACGAACTGAGGTCCATTGTCACTGACGATAGTTTCAGGCAAGCCTTCGATGCAAAACACTGATGTTAAGGCACTGATTGTACTAGACGCCGTCGTTGAGTTCATGGCAATCACAAAAGGAAACTTGCTGAAAGGGTCTACAACAATTAACCATCGCGTGTTCCAGAAAGGTCAATGTGTAAACGTTGCCATGGTCTCTTGGGGCGTGGCCAGTCAGAGAAACGTTGCGGGGGAGCCGCCTGATGCTCCGCACAAAGAGTACACTGTGACATCATGCTCTCTATCTGGGCGTCCATACCAACCCAGGTACAATGACGTCTGGCCAGTTGCTTTGTCCTAACAATACCCCAATGTCCTTGATGCAGGAGGCGTAACACTTCTCGTTGCAGGGAACGAGGAACAATCACTCTTGTTTGGTCGTTGTCGGTATGTAACAACAGAAGACCCTGACTTAAAGAGAGTGCATGGCGTTGTGCAAAATAAGGTCGAACCAGAGGCCGATCAATGTATTTGGCTCTGACAGGCCACCCTGAGCGAACAAAACGAGCTACCACACTTAGGTCTGTCTCCGCAGCTGTTTCTTGTGCAACCCGATGAGATTTCAAATCTGCGACAGCGGAAGCATCTTTGGAGTCTATCTGACAACATGCCATTTCCGAAGAATCAAATGACACATCCTGGCCAACCGGAAGTCGTGAAAGTGTGTCCGCGTTGGCGAGTTTAGTGGTAGGTCGGTACACAATCTCATACTGATAATTAGACAGTATTAAGGACCATCTCTGAAGCTTTTGTGCCGTTCGTGGCGGAATTGGCTTTGTGGGTGAGAACAACGACGTGAGAGGCTTGTGGTCAGTCAACAAATAGAATTTTCTGCCATAGAGATAATGATGAAACTTGGTGACGCCGTAAATGATTGCTAAGGCTTCGTTTACTATCTGACTGTAATTCTGTTGCGTTGGCGTCAGTAGCTTGGATGCAAAGGCAATAGGACGATCGTGAGAACCAATACGATGTGACAATATTGCACCCAGACCGTACGGCGAGGCATCGACTGCTAGCACTACAGGCTTCTTTGGGTCAAAGGGATTCAAACATGCATCACTGAGTAGTGCAGACTTTAATTTGTCAAAGGCAACCTGGCAATCTTTTGGACCATACAAAAGGAATATTCTTCCTACGTAAGTGATGCAGTGGAGCTGCAATCTGAGAGGCATTGGGAATAAACCAGAAATAATAGTTAAGCTTTCCCATTACTGCTTGCAGTTCGTGCACATTCTTAGGAGGAGGCAAGTCTTTGATTGCTTAAAGATGTGACTGTAAGGGATGGATTCCTTGGGCATTAATCACATGGCCTAGGTACTCTATTTCAGTTTGAAAAAACGAACACTTTGCTTTATTACAACGTAGACCCGCTGCAGTCAACACTTTGAAAAGGCACTCAAGGTTAGATAAATGTTCTTCAACTGTACGTCCGGATACCACAATATCATCTAAGTAGTTCGAGCAACACGGTACAGAAACTGTCAGCTGTTCCAAAAAACGCTGAAAAATAGCGGGGGCGGAAGAACTGCCAAAGGGTAGGCGTTGAAATTGAAAAAGGCCCATGTGAGTATTAATGACGAAAAACTATTTGACTCGTCATCAAGCGGAATATGTAAGTATGCCTCTGCTAAATCAATCTTTGAAAAGAAGCGAGACTGTCCTTGTCTGTCTATCAGTTCCTCAGGTCTGGGCAGAGGGTATGTGTCTATAATTGTTTGACTGTTCACTGTTGATTTGAAGTCCGCACAGAGACGAAGTTTTCGCGACGTCCCACTGACTCGCAGAAAGAGGAGAAATCACCCCACTATCTTGCCAACGTTTAAGTTCATCTGCAACTGTATCACGCATTGCGATAGGCACTGGCCTAGGTTTACGAAATTTGGGAACAGCAGATTCTTTTAAACTTACATGTGCCACGAAGTCTTTTGCACAACCTAGTTCCGACGAAAACAAGTCACTGTATTTTTCACACAATGCATTAATTTTTTCCTGAGGCACTACTGACGAAATTTGAAGTACATCTCTTTGAATTGATAATCCAAACAAGTCGAATGCATCTAGTCCAAAAATTTTCTGTGTAGATTTGGCCTGAAGAACTACAAAAGCAACTGTTTTTGTTACACCTTGAAAAGAGGCAGGCAGGCTACACGTTCCTAGCACAGGAATATTTTGACCTGTGTACGCTGTTAGCACTTGTTGAGACGGCGACGATTTTGGCGAACCCAGAAGTTCATAAATATCTTTATTTATTAATGTGACAGCGTAACTAGTATCAAGCTGAAAATTCACAGTCTTATTTTCTACGCAAAGAGTCACAAAAAGTTTTTGCTTGTGGCGCTCGACAGGTGCGCGAATGTGGGCAACGTCTGATAGAACTTGTTTACTACACTTGCGCATGCGCTGGCTACGTAGTGAAGGAAGCGGCGCAGGCTCGGCACACAGTGGATTAACAACACTCTTACTAGATGGCACTACCGCCGGATCGGCGTCCGCGCAATGCGAGGCTACTACAGATTCACTAACTACTGCACTAAACTTTTGAGTAGCTACATCACGTCTACTGTCACTAACTACACAGTACTGGGCACGATTACAAGGAGAAGTTGTAGAAGGCACTAGATTCACTGCAGGATTGCACTGTATATAGTCATTTTGCTTGTCCCGAACCCTTTTCCGTTGCACTGTTTTACGCGCTCGTCGCCGCTTGCGATGTGGCTCACTACATAGTTGTGTAGTAGGTGCAGAAAAACGTTCTTGCCTTTGAGAATCAAAAGAAACACTGTCCAAGTTCACAGCGCGTATGACATTCACAGCATGAACTGTTCTTGCACTCTGCAATGCACCTCTTCCAACGGTACCGTTCCTTGAGTTTTTATTTTGCATACACACTATTTGTACATATCCTGATTTGCCACATTGATAAGAAATGGCGTTGCGAATTGGGCATTGTGCACGTATGAGGCGAGATACACATTGGAGGCAAGACTTACGAACATTTTTCTGAAATGAGCGTTGGCGCCCGTTATTCAAATTACTGTTTCTAACACGACGGGGCGACCTTTGTGTCGCACTTTTACACTGGCTACTGTTCACTGTCTGTTCAGCACGGCCGGTAGAAAAATAAGAATCACTAGGGCTAGACTGAAAACTACGGCTAGGAAAGCGTCCGTTGCGGCACACTGAATTAATATTGTGGCTTTGCATTTCTACATCTGCTAAATCAAAGGTATCATGCGCTTCAATAAGCTGCAGTACACTGTCTAATGAGGGGTCAGACTGTGTCAGAATCGTTGCCCTAATTCTGGGGTCCTGAATGTTCTGCGTAATCGCATCTCTTAACATCACGTCACTATAAGAAAGTCCACAAGAGCAAGTAAATTT